>BTPG01000002.1:37884036-38006306 GCA_036245525.1 Semisulcospira habei | reverse complement strand
ACACTTAGCACAGGCTACGTTGCAACACATGTGCTGGGGAGGGGTGTGTCATGACTGCACACACACACACACACACACACACACACACACACACACACACACACACACACATCATTTTGACGACTCTGAGCTACACTAAACAGCTGCACAAAATGTGAGGTCTTTCAGTTTCGTGTCCAAATTGTATTTCTTCGACTGAGCGGCTGTTTCATTTCCGAAAAAAAAGCGAAAAAGAACTTATTGTCGGCCGTCAAGCTGTTAAGACCATTTAGCAACACACATCCAATATCAAGAGCTACAGGCAGTGCAGACAGTAGGGAGAGTTTTAAAAAGGCAAATACAGGTGAATGGACAAAGGGTAGACAGAAACACATGCCCCAGAATAGAGAGAAAAACCCACCCTGTGGGGCTGACCAGGGTGACCCTGGGAACTAAAAAATACCTAACCCCACCCAAGTCCCCCAAGGCAGACCCGGGTGGGGGAGTAAAACATGAAGAATAAATGAATACTGTCGGGGCTAAAGGTGTTCAGGCACAGTATTTATTTATTCTAGTCAATGTAAAACATGAAGAATAAATGAATACTGTCGGGGCTAAAGGTGTTCAGGCACAGTATTTATTTATTCTAGCCAATGTAAAACATGAAGAATAAATGAATACTGTGCATTAATACACAAAGTGGACACGTATCTTTTACCCCAGCTTGTTGCAGCTCTAAATAATACGCACCTGTGTTCACCTACAGCCGTCCACGCCAGCGGAAGCATCAGAAATGACGATATGGCGCGTGAACATTGTTGTGAGTTGTTCCGACTTTTACGTGGTGGCAATGACTCGCTTGTCTTTTGCATTGCCACAGGAACAGGAATCTTATAAAAACTTAGACCTCTAACCGCGCCTCCGAAGTCTGTGAAATGGATATCACTAAATTTTACATAAATGAACACGCATTTCGCTTAGTGAGATGTCCAAACCAAAGAATATATAGGGAGCAGGACAAAATACTCCCCCCCACCCCCCAACGGCTGCCCCCTTCCCCCTAAAAAAAAGGAAGAATAAAAAAACCGTTAAAGAAAAGAAACTATTATCGCAAATGGCAGCTTTGTTCCCTCCTCCCATTATCACTAACCGTTGATTGTTTGATGCGAAAAAGTTAGATTAGTCACCCGCCTCCTCAACCCCCCTCCCCCCCCCTCACACACACACAAGATCTTTACTACACTGTTCTGATAATTATTTGTCATGTCGGAAAGGAAATTCTCTGAACACAAGCCTTCACTTCACTTGTGCGTGCTTCCTAACCATGTGGCCTTGGTTACATCAAGCAGTGCTGGTACTGAGGGGCACGAAGAATCCGTGCCGCCTGTAGTTTCTATTCTAGTTGTACTAAAAGCACGATATTCTCGGATCTTTTTGTGTGTGTTTCTGATCTCGCACTGCTGTCTGACCAAACGGCGAAAGAAAAACCGATAAAATGAGACGGATCGACCGTGATTAATAGTAATAAAGGTTTGTTAAGGGCTTATTCTAAGGGTCCAAAGTTAGTGCCAGATTAGCTTAGCCAAGCTAATCTGGCACTACCCTTCAATGGGTCGACCATGATAATTCAATGGTAGTGCCAGTTTAGCTTGGCGCCATTGGGCGATGAGCTAATCGGGCACTACCCTTGAATTTTCATGGTCTATCCATCTCATGCAAACAGTGCATAGTCCTCGGGTGAGACCTTCACAATTTGGGACATGAGGTATTGGAAGTAACTCATTCCAGACGTGCCGCCTACGGATACGCGGCATAAGCCGCGTATCCGGAGGCGGCACGTCTCGAATGAGTTAAATGGGGGTAAATTTGGAATCCTCATGAGCCCCTGTACGTTGAAAGGGGGGGGGGGGGGGGGGGGGGCTCACGAAAATGAGTGTCTTGCTTTCGCTCTTGTTCAGTTGTTGTCAGAGTGGCTTCTCTGCTGACTCTCGCCTCACAAACAAGAAGGTTAAACAAGAATCAGAACGTAATAACAAACCTTCTTAACCCCTTCCGTGTCGAGAAATATTAAAGGCCCACTACCGCCGTCACTGTTCAAAGATACACTTCTGTAACAAACGGTTACGAAACGCTACACACACAGGTCTCGTTATGGTTCATTTGGACACTGGAGGATAATAATAATATTCCGTTCAGCACACGTCGTCTTAATATCAAGTAACAGGACAATGACTTCACTCCTTTTTATAAATACAGTGCTATCAGTACGAGAAACAGCACCAAAAAAATAGTTTGAAACTGGAACGGCTGCACAGAATAAAACGCACGTGCTGTTGCTACCTGTCCAAGTTAGTTAGTTAGGTTTAACGCCGAGCAGGCAACTAAGGCCATCTCACGGCCATTTATTTTTAATTTAATTTTTATTTTCGGGTGGGGAGAGGGTGGGTAGATGGCCAGGTGTGTGGGTATACAGACCTGAAACCGAGGCAATTCATAGAGACGGTTGCTGGTCATCGAGAATATGTCTCTGTCTGTCTGTCTGTCTGTCTGTCTGTCTCTCTCTCTCTCTCTCTCTCTCTCTCTCTCTCTCTCTCTCTCTCTCTCTCTCTCTCTCTCCAAAAAGCAAACACAAACTGTGAACTATTTGCTGATGATACATCATTACATGTATCTGATAAAAATGTTTCAACCGTGAGCGCTGTCCTCCAACATAGTTTAGATGAAGTGTCAACTTGGTGTGAAGAAAATTATATGATTATTAGTATTCCTAAAACGAAAGGTATGTTGGTGACGACACGCCAAAAGCATCAACGTGGTTTGCAACCCCTTGAACTGTCCCTTCACTCTTAGCCCATAGAACAAGTGTCACGGGGCGGTCCGTGGCGCAGTGGTTAAGGCGCCTGCCACCAATGCTAAAGGTGCGAGGTTCGATTACGGCTTCCGGCGTCGGATTTTTCTCCTCTAGTAAGTGTCACCGTTAATTCGGGCGGACTGTCGGGGGTTCTTTCTCCGGGTACTCCGGCTCTTCCACCCCCTCCACTTTGGTATCAGCTTCAGCCCACTTAATCAAATTTCAAATACAAACGATTTTGAATTTCCAAAAAGTTCAGTAGCTCGCTTGAGCTTGCCCTTAGCACCACGTGAATGTTCTGTGTTTACGTACAGTGTGTGAGTGAATGTGCGTGATTCACGTGAGCGTGCTTGTTGGGTTCAGTTCGCGGCGGCGCTTTGAGCCGATTTTCAATTGGGATAAAGCGCCTATTTAATGCGCTTATTATTATTATTATTATTAAAACATCGTTTGTTAGGAGTGACAGTCGACGAACAGCTCAGCTGGGAGCCTCACATAGAAACTGCATGTAAAACTGTTTCGAAGAATCTCTTTTTATTATCCAAATTAAGTCGTATAGTTGACATTCATGCTCGAAAACTATTCTTTAACGCACACATCAAGACACATTGTAATTATGCTTCCAATATCTGGGACGGCTGTGGAGATATTTATTTGAAAAAAATTAATTCCCTTTACCGGCGAGGTATTAAGCTTATTCTTCCTGGTTCGTCCCCTACTGATGAAAGACTGAAGGCCCTTAATATCCTACCACTTAGTAAACAATTGGAACTTAATAGATGCTTACTTGTGCAAAACATTCTAAACGATGCCGCCCCTCCCTATCTCCGTGAGCTGTTTTCCCACACGAATAGAGAGAACACGAGGAACAGCTTACTCCATCTCCCAAAACCAAAATCGACATCTTCAGATCTAGCATATCATTTTCCAGTGCTAAGTCGTGGAATAACTTGCCCTCGCATTTAAAGTCTATTTCAAAGTTATCTCTCTTCAGAGCTCGCGTCCATAAATATCTGCTGTCGTTGTGAATGTTCTATTTTTCTGCTTAGTATGTTGCTCCAGCACAGCAGATTACTGCAGGTTATGTGATAGTTCGACTGTCTGCATTAACATGTCAGGTTCATACGAATGCATATATATATTTGTTTAATTTTTTTTTTTGAGGGGGGGGGGGGGGGATTGTGTCTTTTTACTTATATGTGTTTTATCTTTTGCTGTATCGTCTGATATTTTTATATGTGTAGAGTAGCAGGACAGTTTGGAAGATAGGCATTGCTATGCCTAAAACTTTTTATCCTGAATAAAACGTTTCATCATCTCTCTCTCTCTCTCTCTCTCTCTCTCTCTCTCTCTCTCTCTCTCTCTCTCTCTCTCTCTCTCTCTCTCTCTCTCTCGCTCTCTCTCTCTCTCTCTCTCTGACTCTGGGAACTGTGCAGTGCACATTTCTTCAAGTTCAGGAAAGTTCCACCACATCCCCACGCGTTCACGGAAAGCCAGTGTACCTTTTTGTCCCGCCTGATAGAACACACACGCTTTGTCCCTCTGTACGTGTTTGTGACGTCATTTTCACTTCAACCCGTTCAGGGCCCACAAAATCTGCACACCACGCAACTGCAAGAGGCATAGATCCTCATGAGCCCCCGCAGTCGCGGGGGCTCATGAGGATCTATACCTCTTGCTGAGACCACTTTAAATCCGTGTTCTTAGGACAGCCACTTCTTTTTTGTGTTGAAGCAACGACGAGTGCAGAAACACGGCCTGCGTCAGATGGCACTGAAAGGGTTAACTCGTTCAGCCGCGCATCCGGATGCGGCTTGCCGCGAATGAGTTAAACTTCTGACAATGCAACATGGAGGGGGAAAAAGTTGATGACGCAAGGTAACAATTTACAGTTTGTATTCCGTCCAGTGATCACCATTAGCTAAAGATACAAATACTCAAACACACGGTCATACTCCACACCGGACGCAACACATGCATACATTCTAAGGAGCAGCTGGAAATCATAGTCAGCAAGAGATATAGATCCTCATGAGCCCGTGCAGGGCTCATTCGAATCTAATACCTTTTGCTTGGAGGGAGGGAGGGGTTTGTTCTGCTGAGATGTATTGCAAAAATCGCAGGTGATTTTCGCAGACGAAATATTATCACTAGAGAGTGGCTAAACTTTCCCGACTCAACGGCAATCAGGCCTAATGAGAACAATATCCTTGGCTTGTTGCCAGCCTGATGACCGTTAGCTTAACGGGAAGGCGGCCACGAGGCGCCAGTATCGCGTCTGGCTTTTTTTGTCCGCGCAATTAGGAGATTGAAAATTACGTCGATTATGAAATGTTAGCACAGCGCAAAATAAGCCAGGCTTCGTGTGCAACGAACGATTACCAACAACGAAGGAGAACGAAATCAAGGGCGAATAACCAGCTTGTTCCATAAGCATAGACAACGTACCAAACATCTCCATGAGAATCTCTGTTTGGTACGTTGTCCATCGTTATATCGCTCTCGTTCCTTGTTTCGAGTCGTTCGTTGCAAACGCAACCTGACCATAGTCATATATTCTGCTCACTGCGAGGTATGCCTTTTGTACCATTGGCAGGGCGTTTACAACGATAGTGGAGCCGCAATGTGAGATGTACCTAACAACGGAATGTCTACCCCTAGCGACCACAACCGTGAAACGGACGCGCATTAATTTATTACATCATCAATTTTTTTCGTCTGCACCTTCAGTTTTTACTGTCGTCGTCTGTCTCTTGTTAGGAACACTAACGTGGCGGTTTATGCTATTCTATTTACAGACATTTGCTCATTGTAGACGGTAGATCTATATTTATAGACGGTAGACATCTATATCTAGACGGTAGACCTATATTTCTAGACGGTAGACCTATATTTCTAGACGGTAGACCTATATTTCTAGACGGTAGACATCTATATCTAGACGGTAGACCTATATTTATAGACGGTAGACATTTATATCTAGACGGTAGACCTATATATCTAGACGGTAGACCTATATTTCTAGACGGTAGACCTATATTTCTAGACGGTAGACCTATATATCTAGACGGTAGACCTATATTTCTAGACGGTAGACCTATATATCTAGACGGTAGACCTATATTTCTAGACGGTAGACCTATATTTCTAGACGGTAGACATCTATATCTAGACGGTAGACCTATAGTTCTAGACGGTAGACATCTATATCTAGACGGTAGACCTATATTTCTAGACGGTAGACATCTATATCTAGACGGTAGACCTATATTTCTAGACGGTAGACATCTATATCTAGACGGTGGACCTATATTTCTAGACGGTAGACATCTATATCTAGACGGTAGACCTATATATCTAGACGGTAGACCTATATTTTTAGACGGTAGACCTATATTTGTAGACGGTAGACCTATATATCTAGACGGTTGACCTATATTTCTAGACGGTAGACCTATATTTCTAGACGGTAGACCTATATTTCTAGACGGTAGACATCTATATCTAGACGGTAGACCTATATTTCTAGACGGTAGACATTCATATCTAGACGGTAGACCTATATATCTAGACGGTAGACATCTATATCTAGACGGTAGACCTATATTTCTAGACGGTAGACCTATATATCTAGACGGTAGACATATATTTCTAGACGGTAGACCTATATATCTAGACGGTAGACCTATATTTCTAGACGGTAGACCTATATATCTAGACGGTAGACCTATATTTCTAGACGGTAGACCTATATATCTAGACGGTAGACCTATATTTCTAGACGGTAGACCTATATTTCTAGACGGTAGACCTATATATCTAGACGGTAGACATATATCTAGACGGTAGACCTATATATCCAGACGGTAGACCTATATATCTAGACGGTAGACCTATATTTCTAGACGGTAGACCTATATTTCTAGACGGTAGACATCTATATCTAGACGGTAGACATATCTTTCTAGACGGTAGACCTATATATCTAGACGGTAGACATCTATATCTAGACGGTAGACCTATATTTCTAGACGGTAGACCTATATATCTAGACGGTAGACCTATATTTCTAGACGGTAGACCTATATATCTAGACGGTAGACCTATATTTCTAGACGGTAGACCTATATATCTAGACGGTAGACCTATATTTCTAGACGGTAGACCTATATTTCTAGACGGTAGACCTATATTTCTAGACGGTAGACCTATATATCTAGACGGTAGACCTATATATCTAGACGGTAGACCTATATATCCAGACGGTAGACCTATATATCCAGACGGTAGACCTATATTTCTAGACGGTAGACCTATATATCTAGACGGTAGACCTATATTTCTAGACGGTAGACCTATATTTCTAGACGGTAGACCTATATTTCTAGACGGTAGACATCTATATCTAGACGGTAGACCTATATTTCTAGACGGTAGACATCTATACCTAGACGGTAGACCTATATTTCAAGACGGTAGACATCTATATCTAGACGGTAGACCTATATATCTAGACGGTAGACCTATATTTCTAGACGGTAGACCTATATTTCTAGACGGTAGACCTATATATCTAGACGGTAGACCTATATTTCTAGATGGTAGACCTATATTTCTAGACGGTAGACCTATATTTCTAGACGGTAGACATCTATATCTAGATGGTAGACCTATATTTCTAGATGGTAGACATTCATATCTAGACGGTAGACCTATATTTCTAGACGGTAGACATCTATACCTAGACGGTAGACCTATATATCTAGACGGTAGACATCTATATCTAGACGGTAGACCTATATTTCTAGACGGTAGACCTATATATCTAGACGGTAGACATATATTTCTAGACGGTAGACCTATATATCTAGACGGTAGACCTATATTTCTAGACGGTAGACCTATATATCTAGACGGTAGACCTATATTTCTAGACGGTAGACCTATATTAATATATCTAGACGGTAGACCTATATTTCTAGACGGTAGACCTATATTTCTAGACGGTAGACCTATATATCTAGACGGTAGACCTATATATCTAGACGGTAGACCTATATATCTAGACGGTAGAGCTATATATCCAGACGGTAGACCTATATATCTAGACGGTAGACCTATATTTCTAGACGGTAGACCTATATTTCTAGACGGTAGACATCTATATCTAGACGGTAGACCTATATTTCTAGACGGTAGACATATCTATCTAGACGGTAGACCTATATATCTAGACGGTAGACATCTATATCTAGACGGTAGACCTATATTTCTAGACGGTAGACCTATATATCTAGACGGTAGACCTATATTTCTAGACGGTAGACCTATATATCTAGACGGTAGACCTATATTTCTAGACGGTAGACCTATATATCTAGACGGTAGACCTATATTTCTAGACGGTAGACCTATATTTCTAGACGGTAGACCTATATTTCTAGACGGTAGACCTATATATCTAGACGGTAGACCTATATATCCAGACGGTAGACCTATATTTCTAGACGGTAGACCTATATATCTAGACGGTAGACCTATATTTCTAGACGGTAGACCTATATATCTAGACGGTAGACCTATATTTCTAGACGGTAGACCTATATATCTAGACGGTAGACCTATATTTCTTGCTGCGGGAGAAGTCTAACGAGTAACGAGGTGTTCCGATGTAAGCGAATGCCCGCGTCAACTTCGGAAACGTTTTTCACACCACATACATTAAAAAAAAAAAAAGATGAGGTTTCCATCCCAAAGTCTACCCGTATTGTTTGGAGTTCAGATGCGTGTATCTTTTAGGAACATTCAGAATTGTTCATATTTTTAGGATTATTATGCTGGTCCATTTCCCTCCTCTCTAAGCCAACCTCAGATCAACACACACTTCGGCGCACACAAATAACGACGGACACACGGCGCTTCCCGTCATTAGTTGCGACAGGAATCCATCTCCTTCTACTTTAAACCCACCCTCTGATCCACACACACTGGCACACAGATATAAAGACGGACACTCCCGCCATTCGTAAGCTCTGTGGTCTGGCGTAGCATAGCTATTCTGAAGAAGAATGATAGCACGAGCAGCGAAATGACGTCACTTCAAGCTTCACGTCATGGCATAATTAGTCCCACGACGCCGTGTTCTTATTGATGTTGTTATTCGTCACTTATCGCAGTACTAACAATTGACGTATCAGAGGATCAAACTTGGCAATTTTCTTGCTCGTTTTCATGTCTATTGCGTACAACAAGTCACAATTTCGACCTAATCCTACCCTAGGGTCGGGACAAACAGCATGCTTATGCAAACACTTTATGAAAAATCATGCGGGTATTAATGAGAAGATAGCATTTTTTCGTAAAAGAAAAAATAAAGTTATGTTAGCCGTTTTACAAATGACTCTTTACAGAAAATTGTCTGTTTTTCAAACCTGATCACTTACAGGTCACAATTGACCTAACCGTACCCGACAGTTCACCATCAAGTACAGGCTTTACAAGTCCCTCGTAGTGTCTATTCTACTCTACGGCTGTGAGACTTGGACACTGCTTGCAGACTCAGAAAAGAAAATCCAAGCCTTTGAGAACAAGTGCCTGAGGAAGTTGCTCCGCATCTCGTACCGCGAGCACAAGACCAACGAATATGTACGGAGCATCGTCACTTCCCTGGTGGGCCCACATGAACCCCTTCTGGCAACCGTGAAACGGCGCAAGCTTGCTTGGTTTGGCCACGTGACCCGACACAACACCTTGTCCAAGACTATCCTCCAAGGCACTCTCGAAGGAAGTCGTCGGCGAGGTCGTCAGAGAAAGAGTTGGGTCGCAAACATAAAAGAATGGACTGAACTCGAGATGCCAGACTTGCTTGCCACCGCCCAAAATAGAACTCAGTGGAGAGCACTGTCTGTTGCTGCTGCCTTTCAGTCCCCCCAACGCCCAGTTCGGGCAAGGGACTGATGATGATGATGATGACCCGACAGCCGAGACAAACTGCAGGCTTATGTAAATACCGCCTACGAAAAATCATGCGATTATTAATGCGAAGTATAATTTTTTCGTAAAAAAGAGTCAATGTTTTACGATTAACCCATATAATTCGTGAAATTAATCCGAAAAACGTTAATAATTATATATATTAATTATTAACGTTTTTCGGATTAATTATATATATATATATATATACTTCATTTCTTCCTTCGTTCGTTTCTTTGTCAAATTAGTTGTTTGTTACTTAATTGCTACCTTGGTTTGTTTGTTGGCTGTTTCTCTTTGGAACTTTGCTGTGGTTGTTTTTGCTGTTGTTGTTTTGTTTTCCGATTTATTTGCATCTCTCTAAACGTTAGACGCTTAGGGCTTAACGTCTTTTGTCCACCAGGAACGTGATTTCAAAGACGAGACACCGAAATAGGGGCTGAACAAATTTGGACCCCACCTGGATTCGAACTCGGGACCTTTCGGACGAGAGTCGAACGCTCTTCCAACAAGCCACCTAGCTCCCCTGTTCACATCAGTTGAGATGCAGAATATCTCAGCATGTAAAATAACAGCTTCCACAATTCGTCCATCTGGCCTTAAGATAGTTCATTTCGTATTGTAACACACACGCACACACACACACACACGCACACGCACGCACACGCACACGCACACACACACACACACACACACACACACACACACACACAATCACACACAATCACACACGCACGTACAATCGCACTCACAAAGACACACTTTTCACAGGAATCATTTACTCCACCGCAACATTTATAGTTGCAATCTGTGGCAACATTATTAACAAAGACCACTTTGAAAAAAAAAGAAGCTTTATATCATTGTTCAAAGAAAATAAAATTCTGACCATGAGAAACTTTGGTTTCTACACAGCTTGACGGATAGGTGTCATCTGATACGTGATTCTGGCTTTAACACTTTCTGCCCCAGAACCGAAATCCCCATATGTTGAAGTTGCCCTCTGAAGGACTGTACAGATCGAGCATGATAGTTCAAGGGTGGTGCCAGAATGGCTTGGCGCCAATGGGCGCCAAGCCATTCTGGCACCACCCTTGAACTATCATGCTCGATCCACGTCTTCTTGTGGTGTGCAGGGGTCAACGGGATGAAGCTGTAAGGTCCAAAATCACAGACCAGCATACAAACCAAGAAAAAAACCAACAACAACACTACTCACTGAAACCAAAAGTCAGTAAGTCTATACTGTAGTGAAATCAAGATTTTCATAGTCAGACACACACACACACACACACACACACACACACACACACACACACACACACACACACACACACATCCCAGAACTCAAAGGACATCAAGCCGACGTCAGCCTTTCGCACACTGGGATTGTGATTCAAAACAAATCTAGCTTTTTATAATTTGTTTTTAAAGACTTGCTTTCTTTAGCTTTCGTAGGGCATTAACGTGCATAATGACAACACGGATAACAATGGGAAAAAAATCAGAGATAGACACATTATACAGCTAGAGATAGACACGACACACTAGTGTGTTAGTAAATGACACATCAGTAAGATAGATAAGACACGTTCTGCAGACACAGATAGTTAAGACACATTCTGCAGATACAGATAGATAAGATATATTATACAGAGAGAGATAGTCCAGACAAATTATACAGATAGAGATAGCAAAGACGATTTATACAGATAGCGATAAACAAGACAAATTATACAGATAGCGATAATCTAGACATGATATACAGATATAGTCCAGACATATTAAATAAATAGAGGTAGTCCAAACATTATACAGATAGAGATAGAGATAGTACAGACAAATTAAACAGACAAAGATAGGCCAGACATATTATACAGAGATAGTCTAAACACATCATACAGATAGAGAAAATCCAGATAAATTAAACAGACAGAGATAGTCCAGACATATTATACAGAAAGAGATAGCCCAGACATGTTATACAGATGGAGATAGTCCAGACATGTTATGCAGATAGAGATAGTCCAGCCATATTATACAGACAAAGATAGTCCAGACACATTATACATTTATAGTCCAGACATATTAAACAGAGAGAGATAGTCAGCCATGTTATACAGAGATAGTCCAGACAAATTATACAGACATAGACAGTCCAGACATATTATATATAGAGAGAGAGATAATCAAGACAGATTATACAGAGGTAGTCCCGGCAAATTATACCGACAGAGATAGTCCAGACAAATTATATAGATAGAGATAGTCCGGACATACTAAGCAGACAGAGATAGTCCAGACAAATTATAGAGACAGAGATAGTCCAGACATATTATGCAGACAGAGATAGTCCAGACATATACAGATATAGTCCAGACATAGTATGCAGACAGAGATAGTCCAGACAAAATATACAGATAGAGATTTTCCAGACAGATTACACAACAGAGATAGTCCCGACAAATTATACAGACAGAGATAGTCAGACATATTATAAAGATAGAGATAGTCCAGACATACTAAGCAGATAGAGATAGCCCGGACAAATTATACAAATAGAGATAGTCCAGACACATTATACAGACAGAGATAGTCCAGACATATCATGCAGATAGAGATAGTCCAGACACATAAAGATATAGTCCAGACATAGTATGCAGAAAGAGATAGTCCAGACAGAATATACAGATATTCCAGACAGATGACACAACAGAGATAGTCCCGGCAAATTGTACAGACAGAGATAATCCATACATATTATACAGATAGAGATATTTAAGACATATTAAACAGAAATAGTACAGACAAAATAATTATACAGATAATCAAGATCAATTACACAGATGGTGATAGTCCAGCCATATTATACAGACAGAGACAGTCCAGACATGTTATACAGATAGAGATAGTCCAGACATATACAAATAGAGATAGTCCAGGTATATTATACAGATATAGATAGTTGATTGTACATTGCTTAACGTCCCGACAGCAACAAGGCTTTCTCAGGACGTGCCTGCACTGCTTGTGAAAAAATAAAAAAGAAACAGAACATTGAATGTATGTCGCCAGCCGGTCAAATACGTTAAATAAACCTAACACATGGGGCCTAAATAAAGCTAAGACCATTTAGCAACACACATCCAATATCAAGAGCTACTGGCAGTGCAGACAGTAGGGAGAGTTTTAAAAAGGCAAATACAGGCGAATGGACAAAGGGTAGACAGAAACACATGCCCCAGAATAGAGAGAAAAACCCACCCTGTGGGGCTGACCAGGGTGACCCTGGGAACTAAAAAATACCTAACCCCACCCAAGTCCCCCAGGGCAGACCCGGGTGGGGTAGATATAGATAGTGCAGACATATTATACAGATAGAGATTGTCAAGACATAAAATAGGGATAGAGATAGTCTAGACATTATATACAGACAGAGACAGTCCAAACATATTATACAGATAGAAGGGGTCAATGAGTAAATATTGTTATGTCGATGTTCGCCTTGGATTCGTCATTGTGATTTCACCGTCGATATCAGGAAAAGCAGATTTGGTTTTCTCCCTCAGGTGTTAATTGTTTCGACACAAATGTTGTTTTGTTGGTGTTGTTGTTTGTTTGTTTGTTTGATGTAATAATGCCTGCTGTTTGGCATTTGAGTGTGTGTTTGTGTGTGTGTGTGTGTGTGTGTGTGTGTGTGTGTGTGTGCGTGCGTGCGTGCGTGCGTGTGTGTGTGTGTGTGTGTGTGTTACGCGCGTGTGTGCGCGTGTGTGTGTGCACGTCAGCTCATCTGTGCGGCCGTATCCTCATTTCGACTCTGAGGAAGGAACGCCAGTCCGACCGGTAACTGTACCAGGTTATGCCCTTCGACTCGGCCCGGCCATCAGCATAGTACAGCCCGTTGAGGTTAGCTATTGTACAGCCGTTGTACCACCAGGCCCCGCGCCAAGTATCTGCACAGTTCTCAGACGAAAATCTGTCGTTGTCACGATCATACGTTGTGAAGTCCATGTTATCCGCGACCAATGAAGGGGCAACGCCCAGCATGCTGTCGCCTAGGACGGGAAATGAAGTGAATGGCGTTCAGCACTGTGAGACACAACCAAAGACAGAAACGAAGAGACAAATGACGGAGGGCTGTGTTATCAGTTTGTCACTCGTGTGCCATTAACTCTTTCATTGCCGAGACAAAGTGAGTAAAGGTTCAACGGTAAGAGGCATAGATGGCCACACAATGCATCCACAAATGCACCAACACTGATACACCGTCTCCTCTACAATGCATCAACACTTTTGACACACTGCGTCTCTCATACAATGTACACATATATTTTCTAACACGACCTTTTACGCTAGTGCAGATTTCCAGAACGACCCAACAAATTCTCCCAACACAACAAACCAGAATAGAAAACATAACCAACACTCATTAATATTCATAATAAAAATAATAAAATCTCTAGAAATTACAAATTTTCCACTACCCTTTAAGAGCCTTTCATACAATGTTACGAAATGTTGCCGACAACTAAGTTGACGTCATATCTGAGGTCATTAGAAAGATCGCGACCCTGCTCAAACCTTCCAGTCTAATGTAGGTCAAATTTTACAACATTGTAGCTCAACTACGCGTCACATCAAAAATCGATCGCAATTCTCCGAGCGCAAGAAAATAAATCCCACTGAAAGATACGTATATCTTTTACAATATAACTCAAACAAATATCGGATCTTTCCAATGATTAACACACTTATGCTCTCAAAGATTACCACAGTCATAAACGTAACACCGGTAAAACGCCCGCTTTGCGGCAAAAAGACGTTTTGCCGACAGGCGGCTGTTTGCCGTTTCACCTGAAATTGTGTGTGCGATTTATCCGAAGTTTGACTGAACGCATTCTGAGTTATCCGTTGTTTAACTAGTCAGAGAAAGAGCAGCTTTAATTGCGAAACTAACCGCAACGAAAATTGATTCGTCTTAGCTGAGTTAGAATAAAGAAAAACGCGTTCGACTTAACCCATTGTAAGTTATCCGTTGTAAACATAGTCATAGTAAGACCAGATTTGGCCGGAGAAAAAGACCTCGAATTATGCTTTTTCCAACTGATCAGGCGTATGGGACTGTATAGAATTTATAAAGTTTAGTATTTGCGTATGTTTTTGTGACATGAGCGATTGATATCGCACAGCGAGACGTGGGTTGATTTTGAGGGCTGGTACGTACACAAACACCGGAGATGTTAAAAAATATGGCACACTGACACGCACGCACGCACGCACATACACGCACGTACACATGCACGTACACACACGCGCACTCGGACACACACTCACACACACACACACACACACACACACACACACACACAAACATCCACACACGCACACATGCACGCATGCACACACATACACGCGCGCGCACACACACACACACACACACACACACGCACACACACACACACACACACACACACACACACAAACACACACCTGCAGTGCCCCGGTATCCACTGATGTGCAGGCGATAGTTCTGAGAGGAACCATCAATGCTGAACCGCTCATACTGGGCGAACAGATGATTGCCGCCACGTTCCCACAGGTCCACGCGCAGAGTGTAGAGTTCACGGGAGGTCATCTGGCGGATAATCTCCAGGCCTGTAACATCAACCCTTCACTGCCGAGAGCAAAAGTGAACACGACCCAAGAGGCATAGATCCTCATGAGCCCCCGCGACTGCTGGTGCTCATGAGGATCTATGCCTCTTGCGCCAGGTCGCTGAATGAACAAAGATTTTAGAAACAGGAATCTCTGTACAGTGGCAGGGAAGGGATTAACCACCGCCTGTTCACATCACATTAGTCACTGCAGCAGTCGTCATTCACACGTATGCAGCTCCAGCGAGAAACATAAAAAGACATCTAGGAGTAGAAAAATAAAGATATGCCCGACCATATCCGACACACCGCCGGTCGCTACTGGCGGCACAGTAAATGTGAAACGCAACGGGCATACAGTAAAGAGTGCTAGTGGACTACTGAAATATTCACGTCCAGACGTCATTTCAACTAAAGGTCCCGCCACACATGCCCGATTTTGAGACCGATTCTCGAGCAGTTTCGAATCGGAGTGTGATCGGGCCGGACTACAAAAACGTGTGCACTGCCACACATTCCCCGGCTGTTTTTAGCCGACCGGTTTGAACCGAAAATCAAGGTCATACCTGTTCTGCAAAATGGCTGCTATTTTTGACAGTGATGATGACGTGCTTGCATTATCAGCAGTTTTGCATCATACTCGGGAAGAGGCGGGCGAGACATCGGCAACGAAGCTGGTACTGATCTTCCGCTATTTTCAAACTGAAACGACGTGCTTTGCGAGACGCGCTCTGATTTTACAATCGGGGCCGATTCGTGTCGGCAAAATAGAGCATGTTCTAAACACACGATTCCCAGCCGATTGGGATCGGATCAGATATGTGACGTCATCCGATCGCAATCGGGTCGGAATCGGCTACAAAATCGGGGCACAATCGGCATGTGTGGCGGGGCCTTAAGACAGAAGTTGTATTCAACTGGTATGCTACCTCGCGTGACGAGTCCGAATAATGTACGCTGTGGCTTCACCTATCTGATCTGTGAGTGGCGCACTGGTGACACACAATAAAAGAAAGTTTGCCCGGCCGGCAGAGGTCACGGTAATGTACGCACATATCCGCACGCATGGGGAATCTATTCTACACGCGCCATTGCTCAGGATACATTTAGTGAAAAATTCAGTCAGTATGTCTAATACCACAGATTTCATTGTGGACTTGGAATCATGACAAAAAATTACCTTATTGTGGAATTTGTAACATGCCAAACTTATCTGCAGCATGCCTTACACACACAACCTCCCTCAATCACTCATCACTCAGCATACATCACAGGCCAGTCATCGCGTAGACGGCGTTGCGGGCATAACAACGTGATCACGTCAGTGAAGCTTAGAATATCATTTTACATACCAAGCCAGAACTCGCTCGTGAGAACTCCGAACCCTCGGACGTACTCATGCCATCCTCTGTAAAAGTTTACTTGTCCGTTTTCACGTCGCTGTATCACCTACAGATGAAACGATCAATGAAAAAAACTAGAATGTGTATGGTTGTTAAGGATCCATCTAAAATAACGTAAAATAGAGAGAAATGAAAAATTAATTCAGGGGGTTGCCTTGACGGGCAAGAATAAAGAGAAGAACCCATCGGAAAAAGAAACACACCTAAAACAGACAGTTACAGCACAATTTTGTTCCAGAATAAACAAACAAACTAGTAAAAAATTCAGTTGCAATACTCTTGTCAGCGAAGAAGCGAAGCTGTAACTCTGCGTTGCCACTTTGCTTCTTCGATGACAAGATAATATCAATACATTGTGTTGTAATTGTCTTTTGTAAGCGTGATTCTTTTTCCGTCAAGTTCTTCTCTGCATTTTACACGCTTGACAGTCCCCATTTTAGTCAGGGTCCAAATAAAGCTTTATCTGGACTTCTTTCTGTAGTGTTTGTTTTGGTATAAAGCTTTATCTGGACTTCTTTCTTTAGTGTTTGTTTTGGTATAAAGCTTTATCTGGACTTCTTTCTGCAGTGTTTGTTTTGGTATAAAACTTTATCTGGACTTCTTTGTGCAGTGTTTGTTTTGGTATAAAACTTTATCTGGACTTCTTTCTGTAGTGTTTGTTTTGGTATAAAGCTTTATCTAGACTTCTTTCTGTAGTGTTTGTTTTGGTATGGAAATAAAGAAGCATACTGAAGAGCGAAAGAAATGCGACATTTTCGGAACCATCGGGAAGACGAAAGTGTTTTCAATGAATCCAAAAATGTCGCATTTCTTTTGCACTGTGAAATGTGGGACAAAGGTAAAAGGTCAGAACAAACTTGGTCACCTGTTCGTGAGAGCCCCGCAAAGAGCCGTGCTATATAGTGATGTTCGAAAAATGCAAGTGCGCATAACGCTACATGTGATATCTTTGAAAAGCTCTTGTGTGGCCCATTTTCAGAGTGCCTGGCTTTTGAATTTAACTCATTCTACCCCATCACCGAAATCCCCAAATTTTGCCGTTGTTCTCTTAAGACTGCATTGCAGTGCAGGACACAGATCGACCATGATAGTTCAAGGGTGATGCCAGGATAGCTTGGCGCCCATAGGCGCCAAGCTATTCTGGCATCACCCTTGAACTATCATGGTCGATCAATATCTTGCTGTGGTTTTTCTGGGGTAGAATGAGTTAAGACAAAGTGCATCAGAGTTGGGAGTGAAATCTTCATACTTTTGATTCACGTGCTGTTTCGTCTGAGTATCCGACCATAATAGCCATGAAGGAATGCCTGAATTAACATCTCGTATAGATACAACAGGCAAATTTGATTTATTTACATCACTGTTTGAGCAAATGTTTGTTTGGTTTAAACGATATGTCTTCGAGTATGATTTCAAGGGTATTGCAACTGGAAACTCCTAATGTTACGTGGTAGTTGCGGTCGTAGTATGATGCAATCACACAGAGACACTCACGTAGGGTTCTTGTAAAGATATTCACTCTGCTGCAACTCGTCACACGTGGCACACGGTTTTAGACCACACTGTAATAACAGTTCCAACCGTACTTTGTTTTCACGATGTAATCTCAGCACATTGCAATCATGTAGAGACTGTCTGACTGACAGTTTGGGAGGTGCTAAACAGTCTGAGAAAACTCTCAATCAGTAGGCCTTAACGCTGCGGTTGAGTCTTCTAGTACCATCCCACTAGTGTTTTTGGAAAGTTTCCAGAACTGTATTTCAGAGCCCTAGCTTGGTCCGGGAATGTTTTCCCGGTTCGGGCAGGTTTTCCGGGACTAAGGCTCCGACATAAATTGCCGCTAAGTCGGCCAAACCCCTCAGTCACTGAGTTGGCAGAGTTTGAACTCCGTCAGCTCTGGACCTATATAAGGCACTCAGAATCATGTCCAGAGCACAGAGTCCGAAATAGCTCAGGCGGTTAAACGTCGGAGCAGGAGAGCGAAGGGAATCGCCGGGTCGTGCGTTCGAATCCCGTCCCGGTCCCGGTAGCTGGACTCACAATCCAGGGGGAAAAACGGATATGTTCAATAGCATGTCCCTTGAAAGGTCCTGGTAAATCAAAGTGGCACAGTTGGAGTGCGCCTGAGTTGATCAGTGTTCAGGTCGTACTCCATAGGCAATAGATTTCCCCATAACCCTCCCGTCAGGGCCGTCCATGATCACCTCGGTGCTGTGGACGTTAAACCCGAACTAACCAACCTACCAACCTGTCCAGTGCACACAGAACATGAGATACACTTCAGTCACAAGTGCACCCTTATCAGCTGTACGCATGCCGACACACACACGTATTCTGTAGCATATGACAAATAACTGCACTATACATATGATAGTCACACTGCATGTACACCTGTGCATTAGGGCTGTGACAAATGCTGTTAGCGAACACAGACGCTGGCAGTGCGGCGGTCAAATGTTCCGGCTGGTTATTTGTCAGTAACGTCTGCTACAAGGATTACTTTCTGTGTACGCATAGACACAGCTGATAGGAGTTCCATTGTGACTTCCGTATATCTCATGCACTGTCCACGGTGTGCAGTTGACTGGTCTCTGCAGATTCTGTGTGTCTTGGCTGACGGAGTTCAAACTCCGCAAACTAAGTTTGTGAGCTTGGGGCCCTAGATGGGAATGAACTTAAAAAAACACACGTGCCGGAGGGAACAAAAAGAATGAAACTCAGCTTTAAGAGTGAAGAATGTGATACTCACAATGTATATTTCTAAAGACACATACCGTCCATCCGCCGCCGTCTGTGGCCTGGTCACAGTAGACTTGCACATGGTTGTCACCGATTTTCAAAGTCCGCACTCCAGACTGGGGATGAAGCGCCTGTATTGACTTGCATGTGGCTTGAGGCAGGGACAGAAAGAGAACCGGGAAAATGAACATCCAAAGTCATGGAGACTGGCCTGCTGGCTCGTTCCACAGTTTACACCAACAGCACCACAGAATGGACAATGACTCGGAACGGGTGAAGCCCGTCGCCAAGGCATCTAATGGCCGGCGCCAGTGGCCTCATCCCGACCCGAACCTCCCTGACAAAACCAGAATACTAAGACAGCCCATATTTCCTGAACACACTATTATGTTCTTTGTTCAAGTTCCTACTTAACTAACGCTAGTACATGAAAACACAAGTTGACAACAGAAACAAAATACCCTCAATAGGGAAATGATGTCTTTTCTAGGCAACGTAAAACAACTGTCAAAACAAATCATCACTAATTGTGCGTGGATGTAGTAAAAACGTCTTTGGAGTTGAGAGAGGTCGGGAGAATGACAACACATCTTTTGGACAAACCTCGTCCACTGCTCTTAACCGTATTCCAAACACAAGGATGTCAGCGATGAAGTGGTCATTGACAGTAAATCGGTGACGGAGTAATACTCCGTATTGAGCGGATACATGTTGCCAGGGACGGAAACAATATAAGGCAGTAAGTCACTGCGACGGACAAATATTCCGATCTATCTCTGTCCACCGAACCAATCCTACCCTAGTACCACACACTGGCACACACAAACAGATGGACACACGGCGCTTGGCTTCATTTGTTGTGGGACTAACGCTGGATTGACGTGAACTTTATAGTGACGTCCTTTCGTTGTTCGCGCTATTATTCTGCTTTATAATGCCTGTCGCTACGACCGCCATTCTAGAGCAGAATAAAAGCACGACCATCGACAGGGGACATCACTATAAAGATCACGTCATTGCAGCGTTAGTCCCACGAAACCGTGTCGAAAGTGACGATTTTGACGTGTTTTGTCACTCATCGTAATACTAAAATGTTACGTTTGAAAGGATCAAACTTGCTAATTTTCAAGATAATTTTCATGCTTTACACTTCAAGGTCACAATCTGACCTATCCATACCCGCGACCCCGTACAAACAGCAGGCTTACGTAAATGCTGTTTTGAAAAATCATTCGTATTAATGAGAAGATAAGAAAAATTCTGTAAAAAAAAAAAATAATAAAAAAAAAATAATAATAATAATAACAAGATTTAAAGATGTTTAACCATTTTACTTGCTTACACAAATAGCAAACGCACTACACTTTTCATTCAAAAGGTTGTAAGGGTACGAAGCCAGTGTGCATTCTACCCCAAGACCGAAATCCCCAAATGCTGCTGTTGTCCTCCGAGTACTGCAGTGCAGTGCAGGGCACAGATTGACCATGATAGTTCAAGAGTGGCGCCAGAATAGCTTTGCGCCAAGCTATTCTGGCATCACCCTTGAACTATCATGGTCGATCCTTATCTTGCTGTGGTGTGTCTGGGGTAGAATGAGTTAATGAACTAATCCAATGCCTGCCTTCAGTCTGCCGCCGTGAGATGGCCTTAGTCGCCTACTCGGCGTTAAACCACAATCATTACTAACTGCCTTCAGTCTAGCCGCGGGGAGCTGGGTTGCTATTTGGTAGAGGTCGTGGGTTCGAATCCAGCTGAGGTCAAAATTTGTACATATCTTTTTATCGTGCCAAGTCTTTGAAATCACCTTTGTGGTGGATACAAGTCGTAAAGCCCTCAACGTTTAAAATTGTGTTCTAGCCGCATGCAAAACATCAAGAAGCTGCAAAAAAAAGTTACGAACTCAAATGTTGGTCAACCGCTTTTCTTAAAACGCTATTTTTTCGCCAGTAAGTACCTCCATTTCAATATCATATGAGGCTTGCTTTCTCTTAGGGCTGAAATTTCTTGAATTTGATCTTTTGGCATCGCTGTCTGTGGGACGTTTTAACTTCTTGATACTTTTTTTTAAAAATATAAATTTTAATGAGTTTATTATATCTCAAAAGCTAACTCATTTGCGGCATGCCGCATCCGGATGCGTGGCATAAGCCGCGCATCCGGATGCGGCTGGCCGCGAATGAGCTAAAGAGGAACAAAGCTGGCTCTTTTTCTACTCTAGTTATACACAAAATATCACATAAGAATAATAAAATGTGCGAATTGAGATGCGCAGGTCTTCTTGAGACGGCGATTTTCTGGTCCGCAAGGAGCCTACTTATAAAACCCTCAAGACGATTTAAAAAAAAAAAAAGTATACAATGAAAAGTTTTCCATAATAATTCAAGGGTAGTGCCGATTAGCTTGGCGCCTTCAGGCGCCAAGCTAATCGGCACTACCCTTGAATTATCATGGTACAATGAAAAGTTTTCCCATACAACATGCTGATTAACCCTGTTCACTCTGATTTACTATTGCAAGAAATAAATGTAGCAATGACAGGCGCAAAGCTATTCTGGCACCGCCTGTGAACTAAAATGGTTAATCTATCTCCCAATCTGCAATGTAGCCTTTAAAGGACAATAAGCAAATGCTACAAAACCAGCGTCATGATGCAGGGGCGGATCAGTTACCCCAAAGGTCGGAAAGGGGGGAGGGGCGGGGGTTCCAACGTTTTGTTTGGGACCTTAAACCTGACACAAAAGGACTCCCTGACGCTAGACCTTGCTTTCAGCGGCCGAAAAAGGGAGGGGGTGGGGGGGGGGGGAGGGGTCGGAAGGCACGTTTGTGCTGAGACTCTCATGACTCGCAATCATATCTAAAGTCGGACGGGGGCTGGCGGTCGGAGGGGCTCCGGAACCCGTGCAACCCCCTCCCCGATTTAAACATGGAATGTAATGGGTTAAGAGGTCGTACTGACCGGAAACTGGCAGGGGCGGCGGAGGGGGGGGGGTCCAACCTCATAAAAAGAACTTTGTTATAGCATTTTAAAAAATTGGCCAGACAGAGTGGGGGGGGGGCGTTGGGGTGGGGGGGATGGGGGGGGGGGAACAGTATTATTCAATCGTTTGAACAGTTCGTTATCGTGTGGCGATGCATGCACGCAGGTACCGTCGACCACCGAACGCATTACGCCACAGACGACGTCATTTTGCAAGTGAAATATTGTTTGACCACTGTGTGGATAATGTAGCAACTTGGCGCGTGGTTAGTCTAGCTATGGTGCTCTCATTGAATCAAATGTTCACTGATCTTTTCGTTCGAATGATCGTCAAGCCCTCTACAGAGCAGGACAATAAGATGGTGCTTCTCATCTCCAGGTTATTAGTCACGCCGGACTCCGTCTGACTGAAAGCGACACATCTCCACTACTCAGCGCAGGGTTTCCTTACAACTCTGCTCCGCCATACGCCTCCATGAATTTTAATGTTAACCCCTTCCCTGCCAATGTACGTACAGTTTCGTTTCTGAAATCTTGGTACATTCAACGACCAGAAGCCAAGGCCGACCAAGAAACATGGATACAAACTGGTCTCAGCAAGAGGCATAGATCCTCATGAGCCCCCGCAGTCGCGGGGGCTCATGAGGATCTATGTCTCTTGCAGATGGATCTTGCTCACTTTTTTTCTCGGCAGTGAAGGGGTTCAGTACAGTGAAGGGGTTAAGTAATCGAGCGCGAATAATATCTCACGACAACATGCTCACAACAATGCTCTCCCTCAGCAGCGAAACGTCTTCGGCCGACGTCACGACGGCAGCAGTGGGCCCGCGCACAGCCGTACTGCCGTCGTGGACCGAGCACCTTTGCCTACTGGGTACTCACTTGATTGCTGAAACGTCATCAGCTCCTGCACGCGGGCTATCAGTTGTAAGTTCCGGGCGGTCAGTTCAGCGTCACGGGCGGTGAGCTCAGCAATGCGTTCGGCACGCCTCGCTTTACGAGCTTCAAGAGCAGCCAGGCGGACCTCCACGGCGTCCACGCGGACCGTCTGCCGGTGACGCAGCGGGGACGTGTCACTGACGCAGGCGAGGGCCGGGGCGCGAGGGTCGACCTGACAGCTGTAGTCCCCGGACTCCACGGGGTTAGGAACGACCAGGGAGAAGACTCCGTTCTCGTACGACGTGCTGGGCAGGACTGTACCGGAGGGAGTCTGCAACAGAGCACGTTTGGGGGCGAGTAGAAACCAGTCTTCCTAAGAGGGTCGTCCGGTGGCCCCAGTAGCAAAAGTCTTCGGGCCTACGACAACCGCAGTGGTCCCGCGCACGGCTGTGTGTGTGTCTGTGCACGGCTGTGTGTGTGTGTCTGTGCACGGCTGTGTGTGTCTCTGCGCACGGCTGTGTGTGTCTCTGTGCACGGCTGTGTGTGTGTGTCTGTGCACGGCTGTGTGTGTCTTTGCGCACGGCTGTGTGTGTGTCTCTGTGCACGGCTGTGTGTGTGTCTCTGTGCACGGCTGTGTGTGTGTGTGTCTCTGCGCACGGCTGTGTGTGTGTGTCTCTGTGCACGGCTGTGTGTGTGTCTCTGTGCACGGATGTGTGTGTGTCTCTGCGCACGGCTGTGTGTGTGTCTCTGTGCACGGCTGTGTGTGTCTCTATGCACGGCTGTGTGTGTGTCTGTGCACGGCTGTGTGTGTGTCTCTGTGCACGGCTGTGTGTGTGTGTCTGTGCACGGCTGTGTGTGTGTGTCTGTGCACGGCTGTGTGTGTGTGTCTGTGCACGGCTGTGTGTGTGTCTCTGTGCACGGCTGTGCGCGGGCCCACTGCGGTTGTTGTGCGCCCGAAAACGTTTTGCTACTGGGGTAGAATCTGCAACAAATCACGGCTGAAATAGGTCACAACATTTTTTACCGCTGGCGAGCATCTGAGATGATAATAATAAGGGCGCTCTGCGACAAAACTAGGTTGGTTAGTTCGGGTTTAACGTCCACAGCACCGAAGTGATGATGGGGACAGGGAATTCTATTGCCTACGGAGTACGACCTGAACACTGATCAAGTCAGGCGCACTCAAACTGTGCTACTTTGATTTACCAGGACCGTTCAACGGACATGCTACGGAACAAGCCCGTCTTTCCCCCCTGGATTGCGATTTCAGCTACCGGGGCCGGGACGGGCATTCGAACCCACGACCCGGCAAATCCCTTCGCTCTCCTGCTCCGACACTTAACCGCCTGAGCTATTTCGGACTCTTGCAACAACAAAATAGAAGGTCAGTAGGTCACAACCAGTTTACCGCTGACAGGCGCCCGAGGTTGGTTGGTTGATTGTACATTGCTTAACGTCCCGACAGCAACAAGACTTTCTCAGGACGTGCCTGCACTGCATGTGAAAAAAACAACCCCAGAATATTGAATGTATGTCGCCAGCCGGTCCAATACGCTAAATAAACCTAACTAGTCCACACATCCAATATCAAGAGCTACAGGCAGCGCAGACAGCAGGGAGAGTTTACAAAAGGAAAATACAGGTGAATGGACAAAGGGTAGACAGAAACACATGCCCCAGAATAGAGGGGAAAACCCACCCTGTGGGGCTGACCAGGGTAACCTTGGGAACTAAAAAGTAGTTAACCCCACCCAAGTCCCCCAGGGCAGACTCGAGTGGGAGCGCGCCCGAGGTGAGCACTTAGGCGTTCCGCAGCATAACTGGTATTAACTGGGCCACAACCAGTTTACCACTGACGGGCGCCCGAGGTATGCACATGGGCGCTCTGCAACAAAACTGGGGTGAAATGGGTTACAACCATTTTTTTCTGACGCGCACACGAGGTCAGCACATAGGCTTTTCGCAACAAAACAGTTTTGAAATGGGTCACTACAAGTTTCCCGCTAACAGGCCCCCGAAGTAAGCACACAGGCGCTCTGCAACAAAACTGGTAAAATTGGTCACAATCAGTTTTCTGCTGACGGGTACCCAAGGTAAAGTACATAGACGCTCTGCAACAAAACAGGTGGAGGGAAGAGGGAGGAAGCAGTACACTTAAATATGATCTCACACGTTTTGTTTAATAAGTAGTTTCTGGACTGGTTATGTGATTGATTCGCCATTTAACCAATACAGCGACGAGAAAATTTGAACGCCGCTAAACTGCAAGAGGTATAGATCCTCATGAGCCCCCGCAGTTGCGGGGGCTCATGAGGATCTATGCCTCTTGCTGATATAACTTTGAATCCATGTTCCTGGGAAAGCTAGGACATGTTAGAGCTGCGTTAACAAAGCATGCAGAAACACAACCTGCGTCAGTGGGGACTGCACGAGTTGGGTTTAACTGAATACATTTAGTATATGTTTATCAGAGATTGTCATATTTGTATTATTACTTTGTGTTCATTAAAACAGTGTTTAATTTTAATTAGCCATGTTGATTAGACTTTATAACGCACGCACGCGCGCGCACACACGCACACACACACATCTTCACACATACGCACACATACACACAAGCACACACAGACACACACACACACACACACACACACACAGAGACACACAGGCACACAGACACAGACACACAAACAAACAACATACGGACACACACACACACACACGGACACATACATACACACACACTTTCAAACACCTATTTGTACACTCACTGTTCTCACCGTCGGTATGCATTTCTCACAATCTACCACTATATGCACAAATCAGCCACGTTTTGCTTTTGACAGTGACCTTGACCTTTATCAATGGTCACTCAAGCAGGTATTACCACAAAGGTCATCCAATAAACCTACCAAGCTTAAACATTCTAGGCTAATAGTCGCGAAGCAAGACGCGACCAAACCGAGTAATGGGGCGGTCTGTTTGTCTACCATATTTAACAAATCCGCTTGACTTTGAAAAGGGGTTTGTCGGAGCGCATTCCGCAGCATGCACATGACGTTTTGGGCGTACGGGGTAGAAATTCTGGCAAAGAAGTAACAAGATAAAAATGACGTCACGTCTACCTACGCAATCATTGCTAGAGAACGTATATTTGGCGCCATACGCCGCGTGTGTGTGTGTGTGTGTGTGTGTGTGTGTGTGTGTGTGTGTGTGTGTGTGTGTGTGTGTGTGTGTGTGTGTGTGTGTGTGTGTCAGCCACTAGAGCCCGCATTTGAGGACGGACAAGCTTGAAATTTTTGGAAATTGTCCCTAAAAGAATGATCTCAGGGACCTATTTTTAAATGTTTGATTAAGATGCTCATTGGCGAGAAAATGGCCGTTTCACAAAAACCGGTTCCTCCACACTGGAGTCCGTAATTTTTCTGATTTTTACGAGGTATTTTGCGTATAGCTAAATAAAAGGGACATACTGGGTGAGTTCGGTAACCAGCATTGTACCGCTAGGAGGTTTTGAGTGATAATGATTTAAAAAAAAAACAAACATTTTTAACACGTTTTTGGGATTAATTTTACGAATTATATGGGGTAATCTTAAAACAATTGAATCTTTTTTCAAAAACAATCTTATCATTAATAATCGCATGATTTTTAGTGTACAGTATTTACATAAGCCTACAGTTTGTCTCGGCTGTCGGGTACTATTAAGTCATTTGTGACCTGTATGCCCTATGTGTGAAAATCAGACAGTTTTCTGCAACACTTTTTCGGAGTCATTTGTAAAACAGCTAACATAACTTTAAGTTTTTTTTTTTACGGAAAAAGCCATCTTCTCATTAATACCTGCATGATTTTTCATAGCCAGTGTTTGCATAAGCCAGCTATTTGTCTCGGCCCTGGGGTAGGAATATGTCAAATTGTGACCTGTAAGCTCTAGGCATAAAAATCAGCAAGAAAATTGCAAAGTTGATCCTCTGATACTGCGATGATGACGTGTAACATCGAGTCGTCACAATGAACAGGGCGTCGTGTGGCTAATGAAGCTAGGAAGTGAAGCTTAAAGTGACGACATTCGCTGCTTGTGCTGTTATTCTTCTTCAGATTAGCTATGTTACGCCAGACCACGGAGTTTACGAATGGCGGGAATCGCCGTGTGTTCGTCTTTATTTATGTGTGCTAGTGTGTGTAAATCAGAGGGTGGGTTAGAGTAGTAGATGGATTAATGTCGCTACACGAGCCCACAGAGCGTACTAATGGCGGGATGCGTCGTGTGTCTGTCTTTATTTGTGTGCGCCGACGTGTGTGCTGATCAGGGGTTGGCTTAGAGAGGAGGAAAATGGATCAGCATTATAAGCCTAAAATTATGAACAACTCTGAATGTTCCTAAATGATAGACGCATCTGAGCTCCAAACAATACGGTAGACTTTGGGATGAAATCCGCATCTTGTTATCATCTTAAAATAGAAGATGTCACGTGCCGCGACCCATAGGGTATGAACACGCGCTCCCAGAATGAAAGAGTATCAGCTTATGAAGTGCCTCAGAGAGGTTGGTGCTTTTGTCCAGCATGTCCGCTTGCTAGGGCACGCAGATAATCGGAGATTTTCATGTTCTGAGATATTCACACACACGCATGAACACACGCAAGCACGCGCACACACACACACGCACACACACACACACACAGACACACACACACACACACACACACACACACACACACACACACACACACACACACAAACGGCGCCTTGCGCTAAAAAGTACGTTTTGCAGCAAGGTTAGCGTAACTAGACATGATATAGTTCATACTGCTGAATTCGCACCACCGTGACCAGCCTAAAAAAGTCTCTTCTATAAATAGAAGTGACTGACGAGCAAGCGTCCGAACGTTCTCCACATTAGAGACTGACAGGGAATATACTGACAAGCAAGCGTCCGAACGTTCTCCACATTAGAGACTGACAGGGAATATAATGACAAGCAAGCGTCCGAAAATTCTCCACATTAGAGACTGACAGGGAATATACTGACAAGCAAGCGTCCGAACGTTCTCCACATTAGAGACTGACAGGGAATATACTGACAAGCAAGCGTCCGAACGTTCTCCACATTAGAGACTGACAGGGAATATACTGCCAAGCACTAGCACAACAGAAGCGTCCGAACGTTCTCCACATTAGAAACTGACAGGGAATATACTGACGAGCAAAAGAAAAGCGACCTTTCTGGAATCATCGGAAACATCGGGGCTGTTGAGAAACTATACCTCTTGCAGTTGGGAAGTGTTCAAATTTACTCGGCACTGAACGGGCATGTTACGTGGTAGTCGTAATCGTAATCGTAGTATGATGCAATCACACCAGACGCACTCACGTAGGGTTCTTGTGAAGAAACTTTATTCAGCTACAACAAGTCACACATGGCACAAGGTTGTAGACCACACTGGAGTTACAGTTCCAACAGTATTTTATTCTCACAATGCAATCTCAGCACAATGCATCCACAGCTTTGTACACTGTCTGTCTACAATGCATCCACAATTCTGATACACTGCGACTCCCATACAATGAACGCACATAATTCGCTAACATCCCTTTTATACTATTTCTAAAGCGATCTCGCAAACTATACAACTCAACCAATCAGGAAAGAAAACGTAAGCAAAACTCATTAATATTTATGAAAAAGAACACCCTAGATCCGTCCACAATCTTCGACTAACTCTAGAGGCCATCCGGAAAATCCGTTCAGTGCGTAAATGTCGATAACTGTAGCCAACAACATGTTTACTTTGACGTCATATTTGAGGTCACTTGAAAGGTCGCGACCCGGCCCGAACCGTCCAGTCTAATATCGTTCAAACTTTACAAAAATGTAGCCAAACAATGCGTTATTCTAGCTACACATCAGACATCGATTACAATTCTCCAAGCAAGAGAAAACGAATCATACTAAAAATGTACGTAATTCGTATCTAAAATAACTCAGTTTAATATCGGATCTTTCCTATGATCAACACACACATGCTTTCAAAAGAATAACACAACCACAAATGTAACAGGGCTAAGAATTAACTCATTCGTGACGTGCCGTGAAGCTGATTGGAGTCGGCACGTCCGGAATGAGTTAACCCTTTAACCCTGTTACCTCCGACTGACAAGATCTCAAAGACTCGGGTAACCCTGTTACCATTGACTGACAAGATCTCAAGGACTCGAGTAACAGGGAAACTGGGTTACTCACAGTCCACATGACGGTCACGGCTGGACGACCAACGCTGCGAAACGTTCCGCATGAAAGTTCAACGTGCAACCCAGGTTGTGGTCCGTCTGTCACCATGACGGCTTCAGATTGTAGTTTGGCCTGCAGACCGGGACCTCCCTCTTCTAACACTGGACTGACTGGCAACAGTTAGAGAAACATGCGTCACAGATTATGATCAAATACTGGACTGACTGGCAACAGTTAAAGAAACAGACGTCACTGATTATAATCAAATACTGAAATGACTGGCAACAGTTAAAGAAACAGGTGTCACTAATTATGATCAAATGATGGACTGACTGGCAACAGTTACAGAAACAGGCATCATTGATTATGATCAAATACTGGAATGACTGGCAACACTTACAGAAACAGGCGTCATTGATTATGATAAAATTTCTGGACTGACTGGCAACAGTTAGAGAAACAGGCGTTATTGATTATGACCAAATACTGGACTAACTGGCAACAGTTAGAGAAACAAGCGTCACTGATTATGATCAAATTCTGGACTGACTGGCAATAGTTAGAGAACAGGCGTCACTGATTACGATCAAATACAGAAAAAACTACCAAGTGAGTAGGAAAAGCACTGTCAAGGGAGAGAAGTGTGCATGATAGACCAGTGATCATAGATCTACTTTGGTCCAAGCACACAAAAAAAAGAAGATAGGAAAGAGGGGGCGCTAAGTAAGAGACTGAAAGCAATGCATATGGAAGCCCCCCCCCCCCCCCCCCCCCGAAGGGGGGCGTATCACATATCCCACTGTTCCAGCCCCTAGGTGCATGGACATTTAAATCTAGGTCCCCCAAGTGGGGGTCCAGATATTGAGCCGGTGTGGACAGCTGTTTCGGTCTTGGCGACCTCTTCAGCACACCATCGGCAATACTGGAAGAAGAGAAGGAACTTCTGCTTACCTGCAAAGAAGACCACATTTTACTGTGGTTTCTGCAGGGGCATACATTCCATGCCTCCACCTAGAGCTAAATTTCCATGCACCCTAAGAGAGAACCTACTAAAAAGGGGGAAGGAGTTGCAGTCGAAATTGTAGTAAAAAACTAGACCGAAAGGGTTGACTGCCAGTGCTTGTAATTTAGAAAAAAACTACCAAGTGAGTAGGAAAAGCACTGTCAAGGGAGAGAAGTGTGCATGATAGACCAGTGATCATAGATCTACTTTGGTCCAAGCACACAACAAAAAAGATAGGAAAGAGGGGGCGCTAAGTAAGAGACTGAAAGCAATGCATATGGAAGCCCCCCCCGAAGGGGGGCGTATCACATATCCTACTGTTCCAGCCCCTAGGGGCATGGAAATTTAAATCTAGGTCCCCCAAGTGGGGGTCCAGATATTGAGCCGGTGTGGACAGCTGTTTCGGTCTTGGCGACCTCTTCAGCACACCATCGGCAACACTGGAGGAAGAGAAGGAACTTCTGCTTACCTGCAAAGAAGACCACATTTTACTGTGGTTTCTGCAGGGGCATACATTCCATGCCTCCACCTAGAGCTAAATTTCCATGCACCCTAAGAGAGAACCTACTAAAAAGGGGGAAGGAGTTGCAGTCGAAATTGTAGAAAAAAACTAGACCGAAAGGGTTGACTGCCAGTGCTTGTAATTTAGAAAAAACTACCAAGTGAGTAGGAAAAGCACTGTCAAGGGAGAGAAGTGTGCATGATAGAAAACAAATACAGGACTCGATGACAAGTTAAATAAATCTTAAACAGGCGCCGTTGATTAGACATACCTTTAACCACGAGAGACGCTCTTGTCTCGTGGGGCTGAGCTACTGTTCCCCCAGCCGGGACGACCTTAACCTTCATGACGTAGTTTCCGGTGTCCTTCACGTTGGCTCTGCTGATGATCATCTGGTGGTCCGGTGTGAAGGTGAAGCGCGTGTCAGTAGAGACTATGGGTGTTCCGAGTCCATGTTCATCTCTACTCCCGCTAGCGGTGTTTGCTGTTTCTTCCTGGAGCTGTAGGCGACAATGTCAGCATTAGCTGTTATATTTACACCTTGACAAAGACACTCAGGTTTAACATGAGCTGTAGGCGACAATGTCAGCATTAGCTGTTTATGTTTACACCTTGACAAAGACACTCAGGTTTAACATGAGCTGTAGGCGACAATGTCAGCATTAGCTGTTTATGTTTACACCTTGACAAAGACACTCAGGTTTAACATGAGCTGTAGGCGACAATGTCAGCATTACCTGTTTATGTTTACACCTTGACAAAGACACTCAGGTTTAACATGAGCTGTAGGCGACAATGTCAGCATTAGCTGTTTATGTTTACACCTTGACAAAGACACTCAGTTTTAACATCAGTTTTTAAGTCCCTTCTATAAATAACTTTTTCCACGCCCCATCAGCTCACACGCCAATTAGAAGTGGAGGCACAAACCAGACCCGCGGATGACCTAAAGAAGACACTTAACGCCAGACATGTTGGAAGCGAGAGTACCCAATGCGCAAAAGCCGTTGACCCGCGCACAGAGGTGCGCGGGCCAACGGCGGCAGACGTCGGCCCGATGGCCGTTGAACACTGGGGACATGTTGAACAACAGCGTCTGTCTTGCTTCATCACTGCCAATTGATAGTGGAGAGTAGAAGAGTTGCTTGGTCAGTCGATGCGCAACCACTGCTAAAGGTACGAGTCAGTGGAGCGTGGAGTGGCTGCTTGCTTGTTGTTGTTCCCTTTTGTTTCACCCACTGCTAATACCGAGGTCGCGAGTTCCCACAAACTAACCCGCTTTCTTGCGCGTGAGTCAAAACAAAGCAGTGGGCTCTGTGAGCAAGACAGCGCGTCACTTTTAATGATCCGCAGTGCCAGAAGAAAACATTTACATAAACAAATTACTTCCGTGAAATCGCTCTATGTGAAATAGCCCTATATAAGCAGAGTTTGCTTGAATAAAATGCATCTGCCGTTGGTATTACAGTTAAATAAGTATACTAGCTATTGAAACTTCTTCTTCTTCTTCCTCGAACACTCATTATATGGACATCCCGGTCTCCTCTATAATTGCTGCCGTGGCTTTTGAAACGACATGAAGAGTCCGAAATAGCTCAGGCGGTTAAACGTCGGAGCAGGAGAGCGAAGGGAATCGCCGGGTCGTGGGTTCGAATCCCGTCCCGGTCCCGGTAGCTGGACTCACACACAATCCAAGGGGGGAAAAACTGATTTGTTCAATAGCATGTCCGTTGAAAGGTCCTGGTAAATCAAAGTGACACAAGCGGAGTGCGCCTGAGTTGATCAGTGTTCAGGTCGTACTCCATAGGCAATAGATTTCCCTGTCCTCCATAACCCGCCCGTCAGGGCCGTCCATGATCACATCGGTGCTGTGGACGTTAAACCCAAACTAACCAACCGAAACGACACGACAGACCATTTTCCGAAGCCACCGGGAGTGGCTTGATTGCCATGCACACTTTTCATGAATGTTGCGAGATCGTTTTATTTAGTTTTATTTCTACAAAAATAAAAATAAAAAGTTGTATTGAAACAACTGTATGATCAGGCAGCAATCGTTGACAGTTCTTTGTCAAGCTGATCTTAAATTTCCCGCATGTTGTGTGTGATTCACAGCAAAACGGTATCGGCTAAACGTAACAGCTAGCCGAGTTGCCCACATTTCGTGGCTAGCGAAAGTCTTGTCTCGGCTCAAAGTCGCGTAATCTTGCGTTCTCGCGCTGCTCGCAAACGGCCTATTGGTAGTGCTAGCGAAGAGAGAAAGAACTGCAAATTATGAGGCCTAGTAGAGCGTGCGGTGGCTGCCGGGTTGTTGTGGTTTTGTTTTTTCTCTTCCCGCAGTGCTAGTGGACACTGCTCAAACGTGGCCTGCAAGCTCGGTTGTGATAGCTGGTGCCGTCAACTGTGTAGCTTGGTGCGGTTTCGTCACGTGACTGGTCGTTTTTTTTTTTTCCAGTTCCGTGGCTGGCTGCAAACTGGGATGCTTATTCTCACAAAGAGCCTGCGTCCTTCGCTTCGAAATAACCGTGCCATGTCTCAGCTTACTAAACGACAATTGACTTCGGTGAAAATGAACCTTTCATATGACCCCGAAAGTCAACGCGCAGCTTTTTTTAAAACATGACTTGTCTATAAAATTATTCGCAGTGAACGTCTGAAATGTTATTACGGTACCAATGAACCTCAGCATGAACAAATAAATAGTTTGTAATTGACCTGATTAAATTTCCTCCAGTCATGAATTCATCCCGAGCAGTTTCCTCAGCTGCAAAAAAAAAACAACTATTTTTAGCCGTTCTGCTTTCACAGCTTCACCCATTCAGCCCTGACGCACTACAGCAGAAGATGGGTCGACCATGATAATTCAAAGGCAGTGCCAGATTAGCTTGGCGCCCGACAGGCGCCAAGCTAATCTGGCACTGCCTTTGAATTATCATGGTCGACCCATCTCCTGCAACAGACGCATAGTCGTTAGATGACGCCTTCAATATTTAGGAAATACGTGCTCCGGTCTGAATGGGTTAAAACAGTGTTCGTCCAAAATGGTGTATGACTGTTTGTATCCACGGCAGAATACCGGCTGGACGTAGACACAGCTCCACACATCTGCAAGATGTATTGATCCCCATGAACCCAAGCAGGACAGAAGGGCTCATACAGAATCTGTCTTAAGTTACCTCTACGTTGTATTAATACACAATTTACACAGTGTGCTCTGATAGCCAGAGCTAGCCCCAGGAAATTTTCAGACGAAAACAATAACACATGCAAATCGCCTAACATCTTTGTCCAAGAGGCTGACCATGCACCCCTTCACCGCCTAGCAATGAATTAGAAATGAATTAGACAGGGTTACTTTGTGTGTCCTGCGATGTTGTTCCTATACATTTCTTTATCAGTCGTTGTTGGTCTTGAGGTCTTTCTCCCGCTTATGGCGTTATCTGTTTTTTTTTGTAGCTGAGTTTACATCCTGCACTCTAACGCACTACTTTTTTTTTTTTTTCAAGCCATCACATAGTGGAATGCGATGTACAGACAATACCCCTCCTCCCCCTCTCCCACATCCCCTCTCCAAAAAATTAAAATAAAATAAATAAAAATAAAATAAAAAAATAAGTAAATGAATATAATATAAAAGAATATATTATAATATAATATTTATAATATAATATAATATAATATAATATAATATAATATAATATAATATAATATAATATAATATAATATAATATAATATAATATAATATAATATAATATAATATAATATAATATAATATAATATAATATAATATAAATTAATATAAATAAATAAATAAATAAATAACAATAATAAAATAAATTTTTATGCTGAGACGACCTTCACCTTGATAGCGTAGTTTCTGATCTCGGTCGCGTTGGTGCCGTTGATGATGATCTGGTAAACCGGTGTGACTGCGAAGTATTGGTCAGTAGAGACTATGTCTGTCCCTATTCCATCTCCCTGTCCACTCTCTCTAGCGTTGTCCGGTGTTTCGTATTGGACCTGCAGGCGGACAATTTCAGCATTAATTGTTTGTGTTTACACCCAGAAAAAAACACGCAGTTGAACACTAGTTATTATGTTAACATTCAGAGGAAAAAAAATGCTGTCCACCATTTCAACATTGGTTTTTATGTTAAGTACCTAGTCCTAAGCGAAAATGTTATGCACGAGTCTAATAATCTCCGTAGGTCATGCTTGAGTGGTTTTGTATGTCCATGCTTGGCTCACGAGTTATCGCTCTCGGAACATGCTGCTTGACCTGATGATCGCCTCCGACATGAATGTACATTGTCGTCTGCTGATAACAGGGATGGCTTTGTTTTTGCTGTGACTCACGCCACTACCCAGTAAGTACAGGTCATCGGGTACGCGACGGCAGCAGTGGACCCGCGTACGGTTATGCGCGGGCCAACTGCGTCCGTCGCGAGCCCGCAAGACGTTTTGGATGCTGGGGTATATCTTAACTCACTCTACCCCAACTCGGAAATCCCTAAATTTTGCCGTTGTCCTCTGAAGACTGCACTCTAGTGCAGGACACAGATCGACCATGACAGTTCAAGGGTGATGCCAGAATAGCTTGGCGCCTATAGGCGCCAAGCTATTCTGGCATCACCCTTGAACTATCATGCTCGATCCTTATCTTGCTGTGGTGCGTCTGGGGTAGGATGAGTTACTGCCCCCGACTTTTACCTCCGACTTTCACCCCCCCCCCCCCCCCCCCCCCCCCCCGCACAATCGGACCCTGGAAGCGACAAGATACTACAGGATGCATGTTTATTCAGTCTCGAAGCTTTGCTATGTGTGTGCTTAGCTATGCCTCAAATCGGCCTATGGATCTGTCCCAGTCGACGTTTTTCGGAAATCATAAGTAGGTCACAGTTGCACGTGTTTCGATGAAAAGAAGTGGATTAAAAGCCCGGACAAACACGCGATATCTCGTGCTTGTCCGGGTTTTAAATCAACTTTTTTTCGTCGAAAAACGGGCGATTTTGACCAACTTATTGATATCCGGAAATCGTCTCTTCTTCCTGAATGATTACAAGGCTACAGGCGTAGCGCGAACATTTGACGGAACCAACGAGAGCGTTTTGTTGTTGTTCCTATTTATAAAATAGGAACAATTTTGAAACGGGACGCGGCGGAAATGCAATATTTATTGATGAGAAAGTGGCCGTTTCACGAAACCCGGTTGATCCGAAATTTGAGTCCGTTATTTTTATTATTTTTACTATATATTTTGAAAATAGCTAGAATAAAGGAAAATGTTGAATAAGTTCCTTAGGCAGCATTGGACCTCAGCCACCTTTTGAGTGATAATTCATTTCTGAAAAAAAAAAATCCGAATTACGAAAAATGTAAAATTCGTTCAGACAGTAAAGTAAATAAACCAAGATTGTCTTTATTTTACCCATACGAGATGTCCGCAAACATGCATCCGTGGACGTTGAAACTGGAGTACTCACTCACCAGAAAATGGTCATTTAAAAAAAAAAAATGTTTGACCTTAATATCAGTCCATGATGTGTGTTTTACTTATTTGATTTTTTGCATCTAGCTTGACTGGCGGAAGGCATTGTATTAGTTCGTTACTCATTGGAGACGTGCCGCCTCCGTATATGCGGCACGTCTCGAGTGAGTTAACCAGCTGCGTGCCTCTGCAACTTTGTGAGTGAAAAATATAGTGCGTTTGCAATTTACAAAAGTCACGTTTTGGTGGGATTATTTTTTAAACAGTTGAAAAGATGTGAATTATTTTTTTTTTTACAATAAAAGCAGTTTTCTTATTAATGCCGGAATTATTTTTCATAAACGGTGTCTACATAAGCCTTCTGTCTATTCCGGCTCTCTGGTGTGATTAGGTCAAATTGTGAGTTTCAGCAACGCACTTTTTGGATTATTTTTAAAAGGATTTAAAATCTTGAAATCGTTGTACGTAAAAAGCAATTGTCTCATTACTACCCGAGGGATTTGTCATAAACGGTATTTAAATAAGCCTGCTATTTATCTTGGGTGTCGAGTATGATTAGGTCAAATTGTGACTAAACAGCTCTAAGTGTGAACATTCAAGTTTGATCCTCTCATACCAGCCTTTTTACAACTAGCGAGTGGCGTGAGTGACGTAAAACCTGAATTTCGTCACTGTGAACACGGCATCGTGGGACTAACGATGCTATTACGTGAAGCTTAGAGTGACGTCATTTCGCTGCTCGAGCTATTCTTCTTCTTCAGAATGGCTGTCGCTTTAGTGTATGTGGACCAGAGGGTATCTATCAACATGCCTAATGCGAAGCAACTCGATTGAGTAGTTGAAGAGATCTAGCATAAACAAACCCGAACTAAATATGTCCCATGACTTTGATGAAGATAATGTTTACGCTTGATGCGCTCTTTTATTATCTTGGATTCATCCAGGGTTTGAAGCAAATTTATCCTATTGATAGAGACGTTTTGATTGGGGAGGTGGGGGGGGGGGGGACACACACAAACACACAAACACATTATAACAACAACCCCACTTCGCCCCCCCCCCCCCACCTTTACACCCCCCTCTACCCCCCCCCCCCCAACCCTCCGCCCTACCCCTCCCACCCCCTCCACCCCACTAACAGTCCCTCATATGGTTTATACAGACGATGATTTAAAGGGGTATCTCATCGTCAGATTACGTACAATGTCAACTGATAGTTTTGATTAGGGATGTAAACTTTTGTTGATTTGCTATTACGTCATCAGTGCTAGTTTAGACTCCTGTTTCCTCATTACGATAAAAAGATTGGCTGTCATTAATTAAGACAGTGGCTCTTTTTCGGGAATGGGGAACAGGAATCTAAATATGTCTTGATGACGTAATAGTTCAGAATATTCCAATACGTATTCGTCTCTTGTTTTTGTCCCGAGATACGTTCAACGGTACATGTATTCACGTCTACGAAAAAAAATATTGTTGAGAAGTATACGTGTGTTCGTTTCGAGGGTTCTGTGGTATATCCCTACATAAAACACCTATTACGTCACACAGCAAGTAATTAAACGAGACCTGTTCAGAGATTTTCAGGTAAAAGTTAGCCTTGGCTTTAGTGTTTGATTGTTTTAGGTGGGTTTGTTTGTTTGTTTGTTGTAGTTTTTTTTTTGTATTTTTGTTTTGTTTTGTTTTGTTTTGTTTTCTTTTTTTTTTACATTTTTTTTTAAAGAAAAGAAATACGAGGAAAATCATATATCAAAAGTGCGGAAATCGCAGTTTTTGTTTTGTTAATTTTCAGTTATTGGGACGCAGATTCATAAAATAGATCTGATGACGTCTTAACTTCATGCTTCCAATAGAAATTTTCAGATTGTTGGAGCATATGTACACAACAACCTAAACTATAATAATAATAATAATAATAATGAGTATTTATATAGTGCTTAATCTTACTCAAAAGCTCTAAGCGCTTTACAATCTGTACACAAAACTAAAAATACAATGACATATACACATAACAAACAAAGCACAATGCCCAAACACGCCACTTTTACAATAAACTAAACAACAATACATACATAATAATTCTAATTAACATTCAGTCTAAACAAGGAGGATTGCAGAACTACAGCTAAGGCATCAAACACTGGCAGTTATTCAAAGTAAAGTTTGAAGAGGTGAGTTTTCAACGACCTCTTGAAGTCAGAGACAGACTCACTGTATATATATATATATATATATATATATATATATATATATATATATATATATAATATATATATATATATATATATATATATATATATATATATATATATATATATATATATATATATATATATATATATATATATATATATATTTTAATTGTTGCAGAATTGTGCATAAAGAAATACAACTGATGTCGTCATATCCTGGCGGAATCAACTGTGTGCAGACGTGTGCAGGAGAACCAAGAACCAAGAATCAGCTTGTAAATGGCTATTTAACCCTTTGGCTGTCGATAGCGCTTTTAGTCGCGATGATTCCTACAGAAATAACACCCGCCTGACGTCCTACAGAAATCATCGCAACTAAAAGCACTATCGACAGGCAACGGGTTAACATTTCGTCAACAGTAGAGTCGATACGTCAACAGTAGAGTCGATACGTCAACAGTAGAGTCGGTACGTCAACAGTAGAGTCGATACGTCAACAGTAGAGTCGATACGTCAACAGTAGAGTCGATACGTCAACAGTAGAGTCGATACGTCAACAGTAAAGTCGATACGTCAACAGTAGAGTCGATACGTCAACAGTAGAGTCGATACGCCAATCGACTACGCATTAAGCCCACTGAGGTGTCCGTACGTCAACGACGCCATTTCCAAAACTTATTTCAAGCTCAGTTAACTCATTCTACCCCAACACCGTAATCCTTAAATCTTGCCGTTGTCCTCCGAAGACTGCATTGCATTGCAGGACACAGATCGACCATGATAGTTCAAGGGTGATGCCAGAATAACTTGGCGCCCAGACCATGATAGTTCAAGGGTGATGCCAGAATAGCTTGGCGCCCATAGGCGCCAAGCTATTCTGGCATCACCCTTGAACTATCATGGTCGATCCTTATCTTGCTGTGGCGTGTATGTGGTAGAATGAGTTAAGTCAATGGCAACAGACAGTGCCCATTGTCAGTGAGGACAGTCCAAGCAATATACAGGGACTGCTTCCGTTGATCGCCGCGACCTCTGCGGGCCTGATGTCTGTAAGAGTTTTTTTCTAAAGTGTGGAAATGTGCGTACGCTCAAACAGAATGGACTGTATGGGAATAATTTGGCAACACCTGGAGACACACACTGTCCGTGTCAACATGATGATGATATAACTTTGATGCCAAATATGCAATAATACATTAGGAAATCGTTGCGGTGCTACGCAACTTAAAAAGAAGAACATTAAACACATAAAAATATAATTAAGCTACTCACGTGCACACACACACACACACACACACACACACACACACACACACACACACACACACATACACAAAAAACATTGGTTTGTATGTTAACACCTCGTGAAAGACATTGTCAATCTCAACATTAGATTTATGTTATCACCGAGAGAAAGCACTGGGGAAAATTCTCGCATTGACAAGTTATTTGCCATCGGATTTGATCATTTGAAAATTTATTTGCGTTGTTATAGGAGATACAGACAGACAGACACACAGACAGACCTGCCGATAATAGCTGACGGTGTCAACGTGTTCCCCATGAGCTAGGCCGAAACCCCAGGTGAAGCTAGCGTTGTTTCCCTCGCAGACGACCAGCCGTGTTCCGTTCGGCAGAGAGTCGGTCCATTCAAACGCTCCTATCTGGCCTGTCAACAACATGCCACATACACAGTGCACGTGGGTCAATAATAGACAGCAATGTCCAACAGGTTTGTCCACAGGTTGCATGGCTGTAAACGTGGTTGAATTCGCGTTACTTTTAAATCAAAGTTAGTCCGCTTTTATCAGACACACGCTACTTTGTCAGTCAGTTCTTTTGTACAAGCGAAGGCAGTCCGTTTATATCAGGCGTCACGGAACTTATGAGTAAAGTCGGTTTATATCAGGCGTCATGGAACTTTTTATCATGGTCAGTGTGTGTACATCGAGCGTCATATCTGGTCGCCACTAAAAGTCTCACTGACATGGTGTGATGAAGCTTTATGCACATGCAAAGAGTTCACACCGTGTTTTTGTATGCTACGGTCTGTTTGTAGCAGTTTGTCTCACTGACATGGTGTGATGAAGCTTTATGCACATGCAAAGAGTTCACACCGTGTTTTTGTATGCTACGGTCTGTTTGTAGCAGTTTGTCTTGTGACAAATATCCCGTGTATGCACGAGGTCAATTCAATCATAGGGAAAGCGTTTTGCACGAGGTTTTAGCGAGAGTTCAGGCGAACAGATCTGTATGATAGTTAGTGCGGGCTTTTCTGTCAGTGAGGACGGATGTATGTTGCATATGCTAGCCGTATTCCAAGACTCTAAAACATAGAATTCAGGTATGTTTTATATGTATTATCGACAGCTACTGTTAAAGGTAGTATGCGTTAGTAAGATTTAGTTCGGTTGTGTTGCGTTGATTTGGTTCAGATATGTCGGTTTGGAATTCGTTGAGATAACCGGTGATTTTCCTATGCAGTTATTTACCAAGATGGACAAATAAGGAATGTGAGGTGTGTATGCTTAAGTCGTTTATGAAGGTAGTACGTGGTTGTGTTAAGTATAGTTTTTTTTTTCTTTCTAATGTATAAAATAATGTATGGCAAGATTGTCAGGCTAAAGTCTGTTTCAACGTAGAGACAGAGTTATGGTGTGTTGCGAAAGTAGTTCGTGTTATAAAGCAATTACGTGTGTGAATGAACGTGTGATAGGGATTTTTTTTTTTGTGTGTGTGTGTGTGTCAGTCATGTTACGTAATGTACCATATATTATCCAAGTTGTGTATGTGCTGCGAGTGTTATGATGTCAGGACTTTGTGTACAGAGTTATTGTGTGGAGGGGAAGTGACGCCGAGACTGTCGCTAAAGAGGGACCTATCGTGAGGTCATTTCACCACTCGAGGTGTCAGCGACCGGTGCCTAGACATACCGGGTCATCTTTAAAGTTTACTTTATTGTTTTGTTCGGAGTAAAAGGACCCAGCAGAAATAGAAATAGTGTTCTAGTGTACCGCGTGAATGCGCCCGACTGAGTCCGTGGCGGTGCGTGCGTCTGTTGTGCTGAGTCTGTACGTGCGACTGGGGAGAGTCTGCGTGCGTTACACATGGTAAACAAATCTTACATGGTGTGTAGAACAAGGTGTACAGAAAAACAGACAAATTGACCAGGTACATTGTGTTGTCCACTCTCCAGTTGTCCCACTGACACTGAAATAAACACAGAACATGGTTTAAAATGTGTTCACCAATAAGGAATTTGTTGAGAGCGGTCAGCTTCACCAGTGCTGTTTTTATGTGTCTGCTTTATTGTTTTGTATTTTTAGCAGTTGACAAAACAAAAACATTCATTCAAAAAGCACAGAGCATGTCACTAGGTATGATACATGTACATCGCACAGTTGTTGTTTAACTCTTTCGAGACGTGCCGCATCCGGATTCGCGGCTTTACGCCGCAAATCCGGAAGCGGCACGTCTCGAAAGAGTTAACTTACATCTAAATTATTCCTTGCCTCTGTTTTTCTCTCTCTTTCCCACAGCCGATGTCTTCTGTTTGATCCGCTGTGAACGCTGGTTGCTATGGCGCCGTCGCAGTCACGTCATAATCTCGCAGTCATTATGAAAAGACGTCACTTTGATAAGCTCTCTTCCTTATTTGTGCGGTTTGGTTCGTGTGTGTTGCTTGCTTGAATGGGCGTTGGTTCCGCTACGACCGTTGGTTTCTGTGGGAGTTACCCACTTTCCTTCAGTCACACTTAAAGGTCGGCAATTATAACAAAAATCATCCAATAGAGTCCCCCCACCCCCACCCCCAAATTCAATCTCACTTTGCAGCAGCGCAGTAGACTCTGTTCAAGTTACTCAGTTGCAGAGTTGGTAGAAACACAGCAAAACCGTGCCTAATGCGTGCCCCACTTCCTGTCGCCGTCAGTGCGCGCTACTGTCAACCTCTCCGTGCAGCTCAGACCTTTGCCAAAGTTACAGTATATATTATGTCTTAACCATTAGCCTCAACCACTGCTCTGACTTGTAGAATGGAGAATGGTCAGGAAACCACGCACGATATTTTCACAGATATTTTCTCCAAAATGCCTCTGCCAGCTTTTACTATTGATGAAGTTACATTTTTGCGCCAGAAAATGGAGCAATAGTTGAAAAGTTTGGCTGAACGTACTCGAGACTTGAAAAACGAGCCCTGCGTTCGTGGTTGTCGTCTGCTACAGACTAGTCCACAGCCGTGAACGCGGGGCACGTTTATCTTGAATAGGCTTCTGTACTTTCAGCCGAACGTTTACTCTGCTGCATCCCCCCCCCCCCAATTCCAACCTCACCCCCCCCCCCCGCATCCTTCCCCAACCCCCCCCCCCACCCACACAAAAATATAATTTCATCAATTGTAAAGGCTGAAAGTGTCATTTTGGAGAAAATATCGGGCGTGGTATCCTGTCTATTCTACATGTCAGTCAGCCTGCCCAGCGGTAAAGGTCTTAGATGGAGAAGTTGACAGTAGCGAGCACGGACAGAAAGTAGGGCAGCATTAGGCACGGTTTTGCTGTGTTTCTACCAACTCTGCAACTGTGTAACTTTAACAGAGTATACTCTGAATTGTTTTGTGTGACTCTTTTGGATGTTGTTGTTTTTTTTTTTTTTTTTTTTTTTTTTTTTTTTTTTTTTTTTTTTTTTTTTTTTTAATTGCGGACCTTTAATAACCCAGTTGTTTCACAAATACACGTCCCGTAGACAGACGTTCTCTTCCACTTTGGGCCGTTAACACTTTAGCTGTCGGGAGTGGTGCTTGTCTCGATGATTCCTGCAGGAATGAACCCGACAAAAAAGGCTCCCGACAGCCAAAGTGTTAACAGTTTAGATTATTATGAGCAACGTTGTATTTATGATGTATGTTGGTTTCTACATGCATTACACACCGTCTCTCAGATACACGTCATGATTGTGTGTGTGAACAAGCCGTCTCTCAGATACACGTCATGATTGTGTGTGTGAACAAGCCGTCTCTCAGATCAATGTAATGTTTGTGTGTGTAAACAAGCCGTCTCTCAGATACATGTCATGATTGTGTGTGTAAACGAGCCGTCTCTCAGATACACGTCATGATTGTGTGTACGAGCAAGTTGTCTCTCAGATAAACGTCATGGTTGTGTGTGTAAACAAGCTGTCTCTAAGAGAAATGCCATGATTGTATGTGTAAACACGCCGTCTCTTAGATAAACGCCATTATTGTGTGTGTGTAAATAAGCCGTATCTCAGGTAAACGTCATGATTGTGTGTATACAAGCCGTAGAAGTACAGACTCTTCCTCTTGGCTGTTTCCATGATTCGCCGGGCACATGCAGCTTGATGGGTCGTAAAAAAAAAATGGAGAGAGAAACGCGCGTAGAAAACACAGTTACAGCACAATTTATTAATATTTCGAGTAAATACGCTTCTACAAAGACACATGCGGACGCTGCTGCAATGCATAGACCAACGACAGAGGCTTAAGGCTCCTGGAATTTGCCAGCTCAAATGATCTAAAACTGACATGTTTGGCCCACACAAAGCATCCAGAAGGTGGACATGGCACAGCCCGAACGGAGAGCACCATAACCAAATTGACTACATCATGGTGAAGAGACGCTTCCAAACCAGTGTGACCATTGCCAAGACAAGAAGTTTTCCAGGAACAGACATTGGAAGCGACCATGACTTAGTGATGATGACCTTCCGACTCCGCCTAAAAAAGGGGTCAACAACCAGGGTCCCACAAGAATCAAGTTTGACCTCGAGAAGCCGAAAGACCCAGAGGTAGCGGAAGACTTCCAGGCAAAGATAGGCGGAAAATTCGCACCACTGCTACTTCTGGGTGCAGAAGACAAGGATGTGGACACACTAATCGACACATTTAATACTGCTGATATTTTAATTAGCTTAATTTGTTTATTATGTATGGGCGGGGGGTGTGAGCAAGTTATATATATATAAAGTAAAGCTGCACAGCATTCTCAGAATTGAAATGAAAAACTACGTCTCTATGAGCTAATATGATTAAGTGCATTTTGGGCTTTGGCGACGCATTTGTTTAAAAGTAAAGAATAACTGCACAACAAAATTGCCCTGGTGTTGCCTTTTCAAAATTAGTCTGTCGTCTTCCACTACAACACCACATAAAGCTTTAGGGATGCAATCCGCGCTGCACTAGTGGTGCTACCAGTAAATTCTGCAGGCGGTTTCTAGTACATGCGTGGTGTTTGCAATCTGTCAGGTCCGTCCATTATCACTTCGGTGCCGTGGACGTTAAACCCTGAACTAAGCTTGTCAGTTTACGCCTTATGACTACCTACCCCCTCCCCCCCCCCCCCACACACACACGCGCGCGCACTCCACCCCCTTGGGGCAAAACCGGTCGTAGGCTGCAAAATAATAGATCTAAGAAGCAGGTACAATATCCGTTTGGGAATATTCATGCGCTAGCCTCCTCTCTCAGGGGGGAGGACTGAATATTCTCCAGCGGATTGCGGGGAGCCTGGGGGTAGTCCCTATTGCTTTATGCAGTAGGTGTTCAGTTGAGGCTCAAAATGATAGGTCTGCCATTCCTTCTCTCCCACTGCCCTGTCTGTCTGGATCAAGTCAGCGATGCTTATTCAAAAACCTTTCGATCGATACATCAACTGACACGGACGATCAAATCTTGGATTTGCGCAGCGGCTTTGAAACTGACAACCCAACGCGCGAAGATGACTTCACAATGGCGCAAGCGATAGTCTTCTTTCGTCACCGATGACGCAAAGTTTGCTTGTGACTTGCAGAAAACATTAGGTAAGCACACAAATGTTATGATTAATAAAGTCGAAGGAATTTTAAGCATTATAAACTAACACTGAAAGATAGAATTGATTATTTGGCCCCAACGTTTAATTTTTACTGTGTGTAGTCGATTTCAATCCTCAATTTTACGCCCTTTTTGGGGTTATAATTTCCTTTGACATAAATTACAGCTTTCAGAAGTCTAGTCCTACTGACATGTACGCTATATTTACTGCAATTCTTCAGGGTTGCATTTGAAACCGGACGGTTTCTTTAAAATAATCGTTTTAGTCGACAACAACAACGACAACTCATTGCCATTTAGCAGACGAATTTTTCAGAATGCCAACTCGTTTGGGTTCGATTGCCCAAACTATGAAAAGAATTATGTGTTTTTTGTGGTGTGTGTTGTGTGTTTTCCTGGTCGTCGTAACGTATTTGTAAATGAAGGAAACGATACGAACACACAATATTATTATTATTATTATTATTATTATTATTATTATTATTATTATTATTATTATTATTATATTTTATTTTTGAAGTTTTACTTTTTTGTCAGTTTCTTACTATAAATAACAGAAATTCACATTGAACAACAAATAGTTACGGCTGCTTTTAATTTTATTTAGACAAACATTTCCAGATGCTATCAGACAGAATTCAGCAGAGGAAACAAGGAGGATCAACCAAAACATCCCCCATCTTAATCAACGCACTCTTATTTACTAAAACAGGAAGAGCTATGGTGTTATGCCTGCGATGAGCAATATTCTGTTAAACACTTTTTGCTGTCTTGTGCCGATCTAATTGACACAAGATATAAACACTTCACAGCAGACGCCTTGAATGTTGTGTTCCGGGATGTACCCCCGAACAAGATTTTCAGCTTTCTGAGAGAATGCAACAAATATTATAAGATTTGTGCATTCATAGACTATGTTAATTCTATTATTTTGACCTTTTTGAGAGTCTGTCGACGTTTGCTTTAAAGACATGTGCGACATTTTAGCATGAAATATTTTTAAGATATATTTACATCTTGTCTTAAGACCTTTCTTTTAGTCTGGCTGGCCAGATTTTTACCCATCCCGCCGTGAGATGGCCTTAGTTGCCAGGTCGGCGTTAAACCCAAATAACTAAACTATACTAAACTCAATCATCAAACTCTTCTTACATCTGACTATATGACACAACGACCGCAAACAACAACAGATATTCAGCTCAGACGTTATTTAATGAGACATTCTACTCTAAGGGTTTGACTGTCTATCCATTACTTTTTATGTCACAGACGCGTATCCGTCAAATGAGAAAATAATGACTTGACGAAAGACATAAAGGTCCTGACAAGGAAATGAGTGCTACTGTCCCAGACCACTTATCCTTCCTAGTCCACTCTTCCCGATCTTCTCAGCCGACCAAAATCTTAGTCAAACAACGACTGCACCATTTCCTTCTTTTGCAACCATAGCAGATTCATGTCTGTACGACTGCAGCTAGCATCCATAAGGTGAAAAAGTGTGCCCTTCGATGAGCACTGACTTGAAACAATGGGTGCAAAATGTTTTCCCTTCCTTGCTTTTGCTGACGTAAGCAAACCCAAGAAAATGGTTACGCGGTTGAAAAAAGACCTACACCGGATCCAGAATCTTTACCCCCCCCCCCTCCCTTCCCGCGTCCCACAAAGGACAGCACCTCTCTGAGGGACATGAGTCTCTCTCTCACCCCCCCCCCTCCTCCCTTCCATTTGTAACGAATATCATCTCTCTAAAGCACGGGAGCCCCTGTCTCCACCCCCACCCCCACCCCTACCCCCTACTCCGTTAACTGTATTTCAGAAAAGCAATTTTTTTGTTAGAATGTGTTTGTTTAATCTATTTTCTAATCCCCTATAATTTGACCTTGAGAGAGGTCACTGAATTTGGCATGCATAGAAAGGTCTTAGCACACCATTATATCTTTGGCCCAAGTTTGAAGAGTGTGGATTAAATAGTCTCCGAGAAAATGCCAACGTTGATGTTTTCGACGGACGAAGGACGGACGGACGACCACTGGCCCATTACATAGATTCACGTTCCGCACGTGAACCTTACAAGTATCAACTCCGTTTTTGCTTATGACCATTTCTCACTCTAAAGGCTAATAAATACTAAAACTTGACCCCAAAAAATCGGTGGAGTGGTTCCAGAGATATCGCATAGACAAAAACGGAAGCATTGAAAACACATAATAGTATGGCTGCCAGGGCCTTTACACTGAGTATGTCAGATATTTTTCTTTTGCACGGTTTTATTCGGGGCACCTTTACTTTAACAACAATTTAAATCAAATTACTAATCAGCAAAAGAAACACGAAGTAGCCCCTTCAAATCAAATTTAATCCAACATTTCAAAGTCGATTTCGGACAAACCACATACCGGATGTTATCGACATTTTATGAATGAAATCATGGACACCAGCGTAATCAGGAAGGAAGTTTATTCTGTCTTTGGAACAATTGGTTGGTTGGTTAGTTGGTTGTACATTGCTTAACGTCCCGACAGCAACAAGACTTTTTTTCAGGACGTGCCTGCACTGCTTGTAAAAAAATAGACAGGATGACCCTGGGAACTAAAAAGTAGTTAAACCCACCCAAGTCCCCCAGGGCAGACCCGGGGGGGGGGGAGGAGGGGGGGGGAGGGGTACTTGGAGCAAGCATGGTACAGCACAAAGTCAATAATATGGCGTGTGACCCCCATTGGCGTTGATGAAGGCTTGGCAGCGTCGGCGCATAGAGTGCATCAGGCGGTTGACAGCTGCCCTGGGGATTTTGTTCCAAGCCTGGACAATGGGATTCTCTAGTTCTGCGGCTAACGTTGGTCTGGGGCGTACAGGGTTGACCTCCCTTTGCAGTTGGTCCCAGAGATGTCCGATGGGATTGAGGTCCGGGCTGACGGCAGGCCAGGGCATGACTGGGATGTAGTGTTGCTGCAAGAAGTGCTGGGTGATATGTGCAGTGTGTGTACGCGCATTATCTTGCTGCAAGATGAAGTTTCTGCGTCCCTGCGTTGGTCAATAAAGTAGTACTTGTTGCGCTGAGCTGTGATGCCATTTCCGCGACCTGGTACGAGTTAACGGAAGAACTCAGGTCCTACTGTCTGCTTCATGGTAATCCCACCCCAAATCATCACGCCTGGCCCGCCCCAGGCATTGTTCTCCAGCACACAGCCATCAGCATAGCGTTCACCCCTTCTCCGCCACACTCATATGCGCCCATCTGCATGGCTGATGCAGTAGCCGTTTTCATCCCTGAACAGGACGTTCTGCCACTGTCGCCAGGTCCAGTCGACATGAGCCTGTGACCACTGTCGGCGTGCACGGCGATGACGGCCAGTGAGAACAGGTCCACGGGCTGGACAACGGTTGTGCAGATTATTCTCTTCTAGCCGTCGTCGCACTGTCTGGCCACTGATGGGTGCCTAGTGGTTGCCGATAACTTCTCTTGCTGTGTCCACGGCCGACTGAAATCGATTTCGCACGTGAACAATTATCAGAGAGTCTTTTTAGTTATCAGTATTATAAGGAACTCGTGCATGACACACGTAACACTGAGTGGGTTAACAGATTACCATCTGGGTAACGAGGGCCACCTGAAACCTTTTGATGCTATTAAATTTAAAACAATGCCGCCAGCGCAGGGGCTATCAGGGCCGGACCTGGGAAAAGTCGATGGGGGGGTTACAGATTCAGTATAAAGCGAAGGCGCGAAGCGCCGAGCCTTCTAGGGGGGTCCGGGGGCATGCCCCCCCGGAATTTTTTTTTTTCAAGGATGCAAAATGGTGCAATCTGGTGCAATCTGAGCCTTGAAAAAGCCATTTGTGATGGTCTGGGGACTTTGAGCTTTTAGAACAATCGAACTGACAAACTCTGGGGTACAAAAATTATCACCTGCCCCTCCCTTAAAAAAAACACCCACACCCACACACACACACACACACACACACACACACACACACACACACACACACACACAAACATTTATTTATCAACAGAGATGTTTTGTATACTATTATTATTCACTACTTTTCGTTGATCGTTAACGGTATAAAGCTTTACCTTGTAGTTTATGAACATCAGGGCCCTGCTTTCACTTCAGTTCAGTCTTGCTGCACTATGTTCCTCGGCATTAGTACCATTTGTGAATTGTATCTTCTGGCAAAACAGTTCACTGCCTCTTTGAAGTCAATATCAACATCCCTGTGCACTTTCAGTAAAGCAAGTGCATTGCGTCTCTGTTGCCCCATTGTAGAGCGCAGGTAGTTTTTCAGGTTGCGCAACTGACTGTTTGAACGCTCACACTCGGCAGTAGTGACAGGCAGGGTGCAAAGGTTCTTTAGCATGATGAACAGGTTGGGATAAAAATCCCTGTCACAGTGTTTCAGTGCTTCTGATGCCGTGGATGGGATGATAGCTGTCGCATTCTCAGCAGCACTTCGCCATTTGCAAACCCACCGTTGGTATTCTGCATCAAGGGTAGCGTTGTCTGGTAGGTCAGACTCCCACAACATTGCCAGTGTCTTCACCCCTTCTGGAACCTGCATGAAACCATCCTGGTTGTCTATTAAAGTGCTTGGCACCAGACAGAGACCATCAACTGCTAGGTCAGCATTTTTGAACCTCGAGTCCAATTCGGTTGACAGGTGTTCCAAGAAAGGAATCGCAATGCTAATCTTGAAATATTCTTCTGGAGTGGCCGCAGGTTGGTTGTCACGGAGAGTCTGGCGGGATGCTTGACGAGGAACAACAACATCAGTTGTCAAAGCATTTGCCATTTTGCTGACTTCACCAAACCAGGCAACGAACGCTGTGTCGACATCTCTTCTAATAGAAGACATGCAGTTACTGACCTCTTTGATTTCCCTGTAGGCATCGACAACATCTTTTGTTCTTTTCTGGAGCTTCACTGTCAAGGGTTTTAAGTAACGCAAACAATTGCGGACGACAACGAATGCAACGAGGAAAACACTGCTGCTCAAGGTGTGGAGAAAGCCAGTTGCCTTGGTCAATGTCTCACTGTCCCAATTGTCACTGTCTTCACACATTTGTCCCAAACAGTCGTGAACAACCAGGAAGAGAGATGTGTAAACCTCCAGTGCTTCATGTTTTTCTACCCATCTTGTTCTGCACAGATCAACAAGCTTTGTCTTTGTCGTGTCAGGCTGAGATGCTTCGATGGTATCTTCAAGTTTTCGTTGTCTCTTTGGAGAGTTTGAGAAAAACAGTGACAGTTCCCTCAGTGCTCCCATCATGTTCTTCACTGCAGGCAAGCCGCATGCTTTTACAATGCAGAGACTCAAGCTATGGGAAGCACAGTGAAAGTACAGTGCTTTGTTGTTCCTTGCTTGAAAACGTGCCTGCACTCCTTTAAACTTTCCTGCCATGTTTGCGGCCCCGTCATAACCTTGTCCTCTAACATTGTTGAAATCAAGCCCCCACAAGCCCAGACACTCAACAATCTTGTTGTAAAGTGTTTCACCTGTGGTATCTCTGCACTGGACAAAAGCCAGGAACTCTTCACGAACTTTCAGACTTCCATCGACGAATCTCAATATAATTGAAAGTTGTTCCCAGTTTGAGCTGTCTGTGACTTCGTCAGCAAGCACGGTAAACTGTTTTGCTGCAATAATTTCTGCAAGAATCTTGTTGCGGATCTGATCACCAAGAACCTCTATCAGTCTGTTTTGTGTACTTTTTGAAATGTATGTGGCCTTCTTATCGCATGTATCTAGATGTTTCCGGAGAGTTTCATCTCCTGCATTGATGCACAGATTCAAAAGGGCATTGAAATTGCTTCTGTTCTCACTCTGAAGAATGCCATCATCACAGTTGCCCCTCAGAGCTAACCCCTGTCTTCCACACACTTCAACAATCCTGAAGAGGCTTGTCAGAACTTGTCGATTTGCAGCGATGTTTTCTGCATTTTTCTGATTGATTTCACTGGCGATGCTCTGCTCTGGTTTATCCATGATTGTCAAAAACTGCTCTCCATTTGCCATTGCATCTTTGTGGTATTGTAATAACGAGTGCTTTTTGATCTGATCACAGGCTTTATTCCAGTTCTTGCATGGCGTCTTCACAAACTTGCCCAGGTTTTCAGTAGACTTTGCAAATAATAGGCAATACTTGCAGTAAGCCCCATCCTCGAAAGGAGAATACACAAGCCAGGAGTACTTTTGCAACCACTCATGCTGAAATTTTCGGTTCTTGTTGTTTATCACTGTTGTTGGAAACTGAAAACCAGGTGATGGTCTCCAGTGTTGCCTTAGAAGATGCTCCTTGTCACGGCTTGACAGTGAAACGACTCGCGTGTGTTTCTTGAAAACTTCACCAAAATCGATATTTTTGTTGCTGGTGATCTGAGAGGAGAACTCTGAAGAGGAGTCAGAAAGCAGGCTCACATCAGGCTGGTTGGTCATTGGCATGGCAGAGGATTCAGAAAGCAGGCCCCCGGCAGGCTGATCAATGCTTGAGGAGGAGTCTGAAATACAAATAAAAGTTGGGTCTATGAGAAGTCTGAAATACTAAAACGATTGTGTGTGTACCTGTGAGAGAGAGAGAGAGAGAGAGAGAGAGAGAGAGAGAGAGAGAGAGAGAGAGAGAGAGAGAGAGAGAGAGAGAGAGAGAGAGAGAGAGAGAGAGAACAATGAACAATGAACAATGAACCTTTATTTTCCAACGGTAGAAGTTATTGGTAACAGGACCAGTTTTCAAACTTGCCGTTGCTACATCTACTACATAAGTGACATAGACATGTAAACATACACATACCACACACTGCTGCATGCACTGCTGCATTCGCTTACGCACGCACGCACGCACCACGCACATACACACACACATACCCACACACGCACTCAGGTACGCACGCATGCACATCACAACTCGCGCATGCACGCACGCACACACACACACTCATGTACACCGCAATTCAGTACGCATGCACACACGCACGAACACTCTCACACACACACACACACACACACACACACACACACACACACACACACACACACACACACACACTTACACACGCACGCACTCAGGCACATACGCACAAAAACAAACACACGCTCTCGGACACGCACTCCAGACATTCCTACCCGCATACGCGTACGCACAAAAATATAAAATGAGTAAAAATACAAAGTAAAGCAATAAACAAAGAATCATTAAGTACATTAAAGTTCATACAGCAAGGGCAAATATGTATGCAGGTGTATCCCCCCCCCTCTCTCTCTCTCTCTCTCACGCCGACACACACACACATACACACACACACAGCATGCACGCACGCGCGCACACACACACACACACACACACACACACACACACACACACACACACACAGAGTCACACATACTGAGAGAGAGAGAGAGAGAGAGAGAGAGAGAGAGAGAGAGAGAGAGAGAGAGAGAGAGAGAGAGAGAGAGAGAGAGAGAGAGAGAGAGAGAGAGAGAGAGACCTGCAACAAGATAATTACATTTAAAGCATATATATGCCTTCGTTTACACACTTCAGTCAAGCTTAGATATATATTTATGATCTGAAATAACAGCTTTTCTTTTTAGACCCCTCCCCCCAAATGATGGACAAAATCTTTGCTACCTTATGACTCGTAGAGTCTTCTTAGGCTAATGATAGCCAATGGAACACACCAGTCATTTTGTTTAATATTAATTATTAAATTTAAACACTCAATCACGTATCAATTTCAGGTTGTATTTAATTTAATTTTTTTTTTGAGAGGGGGGGGGGGGGGGGGGCGGGGCAGTAAATTACTCACCAACACTGCTTTTACTTGTTCCCATGTCACTGTTTCGAACTCCACTGCCAGTGGTCTCACTTTGGGTTGATTTTTGTCTCTTTCGAGGAACTGCATCATCTGCCGTTTAGAAAAACAACTTTTATTATTATTATTATTATTATTAAAGGTTTTCTTATATAGCGCTTACCTGTAAACAGCTCTAAGCGCTTTACAATTTACTCAACAACAACAAACAAAAAGAAAAAAAAAAACAAAAAAACAAAAACAAAGACATAACATAAAAATTAAAACATGAAATTATCCTAAAAGCAACAACAAAAATGTAAAATAAAATAGAACCGTCTTTTCAACATCTTATATATGATTATGCATTGCAGGTGTTAACACGTCTACTACAATTTTATAATAATAATTTAATATAAAAAAACAGTGGTTTTCTGATTAGTTCTTAGCTTATTTTAAATTTCATCAACAAAAGGCCTAAGGGTGAATAATCTTATTTTGTAGCACGCTGTTCACAGGCATAGGAACTGTTAACAAATTTGCTGATTTTCAGCAGTTGGCAAAATTTCAGCACATTTTTATTTTCCATTTTATTATGTGAAAAAGGCAGTGGTTGGGATGCCGTCATGATGGCTTCTTGTCGTTCCAAAAACCGAAGTCGTCATGACGGTTTCGCACCCGGAAAGGCTATGTTGCCGTCACAATTGATGGCGACGCTGTCAAAGTGGTGTCAGATAGGCTATGGTTTCCATAGTCAGCCATCAAGACGGTTCTGTTCTGCTCTCCGAAGAGATTTACGTCACAATACATAGCTAGTAAGCTGCACTAGTGAAAACGATACCTTATAACTTAGCCCTTGGTTTTGTTATTGAAAACGATATTTTGCCGTCCAAAGATTTTTTTTTTATAAATATAAAAGCAATATTGATCATTGATGCCGATATCTTTATTCTTTAAATTGACATTTTTAAAGTTATATATCATAATACTTTGTGAAATAAATTTTAGGCTATGCATTACTTTAATTGTTACCTGTTTTGGTATTTTAATAAGTGGGGCTGTTTTATATCTATGATATTCATTATATGCAGCTAGTATCAGCTCCTACAGCATAGGCTACACTCACAGGAAGGAAGTACCGGCGCCATCGCCACGTGCTCATTTGAATCGAATTCGGAATGGGTGAATTTTACCTAGTTCTACTGACTACATTTCTTTTATGAGACAAAATTGGATTTAAAAATGTACCCACCTTCTGAAATGGAGCTTGATGAAAACCAGCATGACAGTCGCCTACTGCCATCAGCATCTGTTTTTTTCAGTTTCGGCATTTTCGAGGAGACAGCAAAAGTGAAGTGTTACCAAAGAAAATAGATCTAGATTTAAACTTCCCCCCACAAACCTTAATGACGTCAGACGTCTTTTCACTGATCTTTCTCGGAAAGACATGCACCGAAGGAAAGCAACTCTTTTGGGTACCTGGTCGATTCAACGGAAATCCATTTCAACGATGTTTTTGGACGATTCAACGATGGTCGTTTCAACGGATGTTCGTTACAACGAATTATCATAATTATCAACTTAGCGTCTTAATTAATCTTTCTAAAAAGTCGTTTTTGGGGGATTAGGGCTGTATCAAGGTGAAGGCGCTGGAAGAGGCTTGTGGCCAGAACAAGAAAATATGGCTGCATTTACTAATTTAGGGTTAAGGGTTGGGTTACTTGGTTGTTTCAACGGGAAAACGTTTTGGACGTTTAAACGGATCCCTTGAAATGGATTTCCGTTGAATTGTATATAAATAACTCTTTGTGCCTTGGATCAAAAGTGACTAAAAACTGCAATGTTTTAAAAACAATTAAAAAAAATAATAAAACTTTGGAACTCCCTTTGCATAAAAAAATTCACTGTTTTTTTTTTTTTTTTTTTTTTTTTTTTTTTTTTTTTTTTTAGTTGGGAGGGGGGGTTCCGGAACCCAGGTAACCCCCCCCCCCCCTGGGTCCGGCCCTGGCTATAAACCCCGCTTGTCCCTGGCATAAGTTTGTTTATGTAACAGGTATGATATCTGTATCAACCTGGTGAAGCAGAAGCATCGGAGCGCACAACGTTTATCGCAAATATCCCCGCAAAGAGCCGCTTTTCTATAACAATCTTAGAATAAATATCACTCAGTGACAGCCGGTGACCTAACACGATTTACTTTCAGAAACTCGAACAATGTAGAGTATGATAGTTCAAGGGTGGTGCCAGAATAGCTTGGCGCCCTATCAGTTTTGCTGCAATGTCGTAAAAAAAAAAAAAAAAAAACCTCGGATTTTTTTTTCATGAAATTACTGATTTCACATTCCTAATTGTTCCCCAGAGATATTAAGCCCAGTATAAGAAAGATTCTTTTTCACATGATTTAACCAATTTTTTTAAACCTGAAACAGAGCAGAAATACACAAAGTCTGCATGCTCGACCTCGATATTGAAATCTGCCGGGGTTCTATTCAGGCTATTGAACATGGCTTGTTCTTGTCTTTTCACCAAATTTTCACGACTGTACAGCAACATCGACAAAATCATAGACTTCAGTAAAAGAAAAAAATAATTATTAGATCAAATGGCACTAAATGATATTTATCCTTAAAGTGGTACAGCAAAGTCTTTCTTTTAGGGAGATATTTGGCAGAAACGTTGCGCGCTTCGATGACAGCAAACAAGCTTAAACTGAACGACAACAAAACGGAAGCCATGCTGGTAGGCACTCGCCAGAAACTCTCCCAGCTCCCTCCCTCTCTCCACCTTCAACTCGATAGCACCCCCATCTCCCTCTCTGACTCGGCCAAGAACCTCGGCGTTATCCTCGATTCCTCTCTGTCCATGACCAGCTTCGTCTCCGCCACGGCCCAGGCATGCTATTTCCACCTCCGCCGCATCAGTCAGATCAGAAAATACCTCACTACCGAAGCTGCCACCAAACTTGCTGTCTCTCTCATCTTATGTCGCATCGACTACTGCAACTCTCTCCTTTCCGGCCTTCCTCACTCCACCACTTTCACTCTCCAACGCGTCCAGAACAATGCTGCCCGCCTCGTCCTCAGAAAGAATAAATCCGACCACATCACACCCCTGCTCAAACTCCTTCACTGGCTCCCCATCCCCCAACGCATCCAATACAAAATTCTGTCTCTCTGCTACAAATCCCTGAACAACTGCGCTCCTGCCTATCTATACAACTTACTTCACCCCTACACATCTTCCCGCTCCCTCCGCTCTGCCTCCGACCCTCTCCGCCCCCACATCCCTCGCACCAAACTCAACACTTTCGGCCCCCGCTCCTTCTCCGTCTACGGTCCATCCACCTGGAACACTCTCCCACTCTCTCTTCGTCAGAAACACTCTCTCTCCTCAACCAGTCCGCCCTCAAAACTCACCTCTTTCAAAAGTTTTAGCACTATATCACCACACTCCCCACCGCCAGCTGACCGTCGTAATGTATTTCACTATTTGTGGTACGTGAGTCATTGTCTAAAGCGTGCGCATGCGTGCGCGAGTTGTGAGTGCGAGCTTAGAGTTATAATTATTATAAGATAAGCGCATTACAAATACCGTAATTATTATTATTATCATTATGTCAAACGGCCTATACGTCTGCCGTTATGTGGTGCACGCTGGGATATCCGTGTTTGAGAAAAGCGAGGTTTTCATTGTTATACAATGAACATCACTTTAGGTTTCGTCAAAAGAAAGAAACTGAAACCAGACCGACCGACCGACCGATTGAATGATTGATACCGATTTGGTTAACGCAATGCAGACTATGTCCCGGCGTGTGTGTACCACATGTACTACAACGACAGTGTGGCTCTTTCGCTCAATGTCTCTAAGCTGCTTGTGTGCGTGTCTGTGCATAAACTACTGATCCTGTCAGTGTCTGATACAGCCGAGTAGTGTGTCATATATACACACATTAGAAGTAAACTACACCACGTGTCTGTTTACAAGCCGCGAGTCTGATCATCGCTTACTACACGGCCGGCCGGACAACGTGGGAGCGGTTTGCACTTCACTTGACTTGCACTTGACTTCATGGTTCGGCGAGTTGACTACCAATGCGCAAAAGGCCATACGGCCGTCGTCAGTCACTGTTGGCCCGCGCATGGCGCGGGCCAACGGTGGCCGACGTCGGCCCGAGGACGTTTAGCCCATTGGGAAGTGTTTTGGGTGACTCAGTGACCCATTACACTGGCGACCTGACTGCTGACCATGGCAATTTGACTCGTGCCTTGGACGAGACGGCACATGGGCGTGTTAGTATATGGGCGACTTGACCGACAAGCTGTCATTGCATAGAATCCCCATAGTCTCCGCCGTACAGAGCTGTCAAACTAGTTCTGTCAAAAGTTACTCCCTGTGACTTCAATGATTGGCCAGAAGTCTAGGGGCTTTCCCGTCCTATTTTTAACAAGAAACAAAATACGTCACTTTCCCCAGAGTGACAACGGTCAAGCGGTGGGAAAAAAAACCCGGCTAAAAATAGTTCATCAGGTCAACTTGTTACTTTATCATGTGATAATGTTCCACGTTATTGTGATGATATTTTACACGTCCACTGTAAATCAGTAACTGCACAGGCAAGCCATGTTTTAAACAAAATGCTGCGCATTGACCTTTCTGGGTCATGTGAAATAGGTCAACATTTACCGACGTCATGTGTCGTTGAGTAAGCTGAGAAATAGTGCAGTTATTTGGAGGCGAAGAAAGTAAGCTGCCAGCCTAACCCCGGCCTAATCACATCTGGGTTTGTGTCCCGGCGTTACACATGTGACACTCTCAGTTCACGTTGACGTCTGGAGGCAGAAGCAGAAAACGGGGCCGATCCGGGTCAGTCATTTTGAATAATCAGTCAGAGAAAGACACGCAGGGGCTGGGCTTGCTGCTATTACTGTATTAGTTGACACGTAGGGGCTGAGCTTGCTGCTGTTACTGTATTAGTCGACACGTAGGGGCTGGGCTTGCTGCCATTACTAGTATTAGTCGACACGTAGGGGCTGGGTTTGAGCCCTACCGGGCTCATGAGGATCTATGCCTATTAGAGATGTTTGAAGTGTTGTCTACGCGTGTCACGCTGTACAAGCTGAGCTGCTTCATGCGCGGAGACCGTTCGCTCTCGGTTGTTGTTAGGAATCAGCGGCGTACAGGGATTGGTTGGTTGGTTAGTTCGGGTTTAACGTCCACAGCACCGAGGTGATCATGGACGGCCCTGACGGGCGGGTCACAAGTTATGGGGGACAGGGAAATCTACAGCCTATGGAGTACGACCTGAACACTGATCAACTCAGGCGCACTCCAACAGTGCCACTTTGATTTACGGCGTACAAGGAACGTAACCTGTCTCATTTAAGTCCCACGCAACCAGATCGCCACGCTAAGTGAGCACTGCAGAGGGATGGCACAGTTACAAGCCTTACATTCGTCTTGCTTCAGAAGCATGTGTAGCAAAAAAAAAAATACTAAGAAATAGGAGAAAAAAATATGTTCCTCCTTTTTGCAACTGCTTTAGTGCGTAAAACTTTAATTTTTTTATTTTTTTATTTATTTATTTATTTATTTATTATCATTTTGGTTCCTGCCTTTTGATTGATGAGAGGCATGACAGGTGGTGTGAAAAAGACAAATAATGTGGGTAGTTTTGTTCGACCTAGTGTGCACATTTGTATGCAGGCTTTTAGAAGACAGTGCAGTCATGGGGTACTGTGTGCATTAGCGTTGCGGAAAACGCAATCATAAAAAATGTGTATGAACAGCTGGAAATGTTGCTCCTGTGATATGCTTAGCGTGGAATTGTTGTGTGGGAGGTTAAATTCGTCGTTCATAGCTTTGTTTTGTAAGAAATTAATAGAAAAGAGTATGTGAAAAGGGGAGGCGGGAGGGGGGAGGGGTAATCCTAATTGTGCTGTTACGAGCCACAGTAGGGCTGAAGCAGGGTTTATTTACACGCCACTTGTTCGTATTGTGTGAAGAATCTAGTTTGTGTCATTAATCTTATGTCTCCCGTGGGTTCGACTAGTGAGTGAAACGGAAATCTAAAACGAACTTAACAACCGACTCTGAAACTGGTGGATCTGCGCATGGGGCAAATCCAGAGGATCTAGAGGGTGTCTCGACAGGGGGGCACAAAAGACCCCGCACCCCCCACCGAGTGCAGGGGTACATGACACTCTATGTCTGACTGAAGTACTGTGACAGGTGCAGGTCAGCAGCGCCAAGTGAGGATATTTTACTATAGGCCCATGAACACACTAGGCTCACATACTGATCACACAAAATAATTGTGAAATACGCCGTACAAGAAAAGACGAACCATCGAATATTAAAATACAACTTTCACAAATAACCCAAATAACCATTTTCATTTTTAATTTGGGCAGGGCTGACGAGGGGGTGGGGGAGGGGGGGGGGTGGGCCTCCCAGTTCCCCCTACCCCCACCGGATCCGCAACTGCTGCGCCTCGGTTGAACTGGTTCGGTTGGTTAGTTCGGGTTTAACGTCCACGGCACCGAAGTATGTGATAATGGACGGCCCTGACGGGCAGGTTATGGGGGACAGGGATATCTTATGGAGTACGACCTGAAAACTGATCAACTCAGGCGCACTCCAACTGTGCCACTTTGATTTACCAGGACCTTTCAACGGACATGCTATTGAACAAGCCCGTCTTTTCCCCCTGGATTGCGAGTCCAGCTACCGCGGCGGGACGGGGATTCGAACCCACGATCCGGCCGTTCCCCTCGCTCTCCTGCTCCGATGCTTAACCGCCTAAACTATTTCGGACTCATAAGAACTGGTTCGACTGGCTTGGGCGAGTTTTCTACTGACATTTCACTGAGTGGCGGCCGCCGATTCACTTCCGGGTTTCCGGGCGTGTGGCAAGTGTGTTCCGATTTCCCGCTTGTTTTCATGTCGCCGACCCGCTAGCAGTGTGTCACTCTGAAAGCACTCAGGCTTGGTGTGTGCAGCAGTGACTCCAAATTGACGCTGGTTACCTTCCTCAGTCTGCTGCAGCGCGAAGGCGGTAACTAGTGTTCGTGCTCTGATTTGACACCGTCACTTGACTTACGCTATTTACGCTCTTGAACCATCGCTGACTCATCACCGAGTGAGTGCCTGGTACCGCCGAGCTACTGACCGTCGTTGATTCAAATCTGAAGTAGGTCAAGACTGCATTGGTGTTCACGGATACAGTGGGTTAACCCTTTCCATCCTGATAATTTTTGCTTGAAATAAGAAAGACTATTATAGTTCACGGGTTGTGCCAGAACAGCTTGGCGCCTCATGCGCCAAGCTATTCTGGCACCACCCTTGAACCAGATCTGTAATGTTGCCTTCATAGGACAACAGGGAAATTTTATTTTTTAAAAAGCCTCAGGTTATATTGGGTTAAACTGAGCCCGGACAAACGCAAGCTCGTGGAAATGTGCAGTTTGGCCCAGCGCTGAGTTCCAGGCGTGGGAACAAGGTCAGTATTATATTCACATAGAGTGTGGACCGTGGTGCCAGACAATAGTCAGGTTTACTTGGAAACGAAAGACTCCCAACCGCAACTTAACGACAGCGAAAGTCAGTCATGGCGGACAACCAGTTTCAATCAAAAGCATATGCAACACTCCGAAAATGTCCAGGAGGCACCGATAGATCCTCATGAGCCCTCTTGGCCATGTTTGAGGTCTTGTTTTGCTCATCATGTGGTGCCCCGGGCCGGCGCTGGATATCCACTGCCATGTCGCTCTCGGTCCTTGTAGAGAGTCGCATATTTGGGCGGCCAAAACGCACCCTCTCTACTACTGTGGAGACTAAAACCACGGCAACGATGATCGTATTGTTAATTCATTCGAGAAGTGCCGCCCTCCGGATACGCGGCTTACGCCGCGTATCCGGAGGCGGCACGTCTCGTTTGAGTTAACGGGGGGTCTTATACTGTCGCATTTGAATTCACATGCAGTCAGCTTCTACGTGCGAAGTACAGCGGACCGACAAACACCAGGCGCCTTGGGCAGATCATTGCGACCGTCGGCTAAGATGAGCAAGGCGTATGATTACCTGTTCAAACTTCTGCTCGTCGGAGGCCCGGATGTGGGGAAAGCAGCTCTGATCAACAGGTTCATTGACTCGCATAATCCGCCGCAGGAAAAACATGCTGTCTCTGCTATTGGTGAGTCAATGAACGTACAGGGGGAAATCACTCAACGCTGGTCAAACGATTAAGTCCTTTGCCCCCTACTATCACACACGCCATCGCCAGCCCACAGAAAACTACACAGACAAAGTACAAGACGGTCACTGACATCCGTTTAAAAAAAAGGACTATTGTACGTCATCTGTGTATTTTTCTGTGGACTGGCGATGGCGTGTGTGATAGTAGGTGTCTGATAGAAAGGGACAAGGGACGTAACTGTCTGAAAACTACATGATTACAGTGCACACGTTTTCTGTGTCCAGCCAATCAGTGGTGAGGTGTCGTTTGAGACGATGGACTCCTAACAACGAACGAGAAATAAATCACGGCGCCGGCAGCGGCCTGTACAATAAGCGTATAGAACCTCAGTTTTAAGACCACTTTTACCTAGGAAACACCATATGTCCTAGTCTGATCGCGCTAAGCTTTCTGGGATAGCATGGCGAACGTGTAGGCGGCATAACCACCACGGCTTACTCTACGCTAGAATCAGTAACATCGCACTCCTCAATAAAGCAATAAAACATCTAAAACTGAAACAGACAAACCTTTACGATTCATCGTCACTGCTGTAGATATCCAACGTTTACACTGTTTGCTCTACAAAACAGCAAAACCAAACAAAATCAGCGAGTTGCAACTGAGCGCGGTTTTTGTACAAGAACACTGGGTGTGTTTGGTGTGATTGCATCATACTGCGACCACGAGTACTACGCAACATATTGGCACCTACGACAGGACTTCATCGGTTGGCTCAGTGGAAACAGAGCCAACAGCCAACAGAGAAACGCTGAGATGGCGACATTGAAAATGGAGACATTCCTGAAACTTGGGAAGGAATGCAAAATGGAGCGAGCTCAGCTCCTGGAGTTTGTAAAGGAGAGAGAAGGAGAGATCAGACCGCCGCTGCTGACAACAGGCTAAAGCGAAACTGGCTATCGTCTGCTTAGTTTGATTTTTGGTGAATGGATTCATGTTTTAAACGGTTCTATAAAACATTGATGTGGAGTGTTCGTATGTTATCATTTATAAAGAGACCTCGCGACTCCAATTCTCAAACTGTTTGATTCATAGTCACCTGGAGCATTGCTATCTGTAACTATGAATATGATTAAAACAATTTGAGAATAGGAGTCGCGAGGTCTGTCTATAAATGATAGCGTACGAACACTCCACTTCTGTGCTATAGTACAAGACTCCAGACATCTTCAGAACTCCACACATCTCCAAGAGACATAGATCTTCAGAGCCCCGAGGGCTCATGAGAATCTATGCCTCATGGAGATGTTCGGAGTATTGTTAATGCTTATAGTTCCGGGCTCATGAGGATCTATGCCTCTTGGAGATGTTCTGAGTGTTGTCTACGCTTATGCCAGACGTTGTTCAAATATGATGATTTTGCTCTCGTTAGTTCTTCAGTCATTTGTCACACGAACCCTCGGTGAAGACAGGCCTTGTGCGTGTTACGACACGTCTGTGCAGTTAATTTGTCAATGCATAATTGACAATGTTTAATTTCCAACAGTACATATATATATACTTAAAAAATGCAGGTGTCTTCTTTGGAATTAACGTAACCCATTCAGCGCTGACGCACTACAGCAGGAGATGGGTCGACCATGATAATTCAAGGGTAGTGCCAGATTAGCTTGGCGCCTGTCGGCGCCAAGCCAATCTGGCACTGCCCTTGAATTATCATGCTCGATCCATCTCCTGCGACTGGTGCATAGTCATTAGATGACTCCTCCAAAATTTGGGAAATACGGCCGTCGGGCTGAATGTGTTAATGTGTACATACATTAACATGCCTGTTCCATTGCCAACTGTACCCTGACTGTTTCAGCGGTCGACTTTAGGATCTGCCCCGTTGACATTGAAGGGAAGAAAATCAAACTGCAGATATGGTGAGTCAGTATTTCCTCATGTCGTTGAAGAGAACATTCCCAACAAACAAAGAAACACGCTTAGAAAAGACCGCTACAACAGAGTTTATCAAAATGTCCAGAGTTGCCACTGTCCGGCATCAAATGATCTGTGTCATTTGCGCACTTGTCTACATGTCTACTTTTAAAAAAGGATTTTAAACGGAAATATTACTACTAAAATGTGTTGAAAGTGTCTTTTCCAAGCGCGTTTCTTTCTTCACTGGTACGTTCTAGGCATTTTACACCCTTGGTACTCACCTGTTTGGTCTGGACCGGCAGAGCCTGGGAGCCAGAACTCGTCAATCATCACCACTCACAGCTTAATTAACCTGTTCAATGCCGAGACAAACTGAACACCACCCAGCTGCAAACGATATAGATCCTCATGAGCCCCCGCAACCGCGAGTGATCACGACGATCTGTAAGCCTCCTGAGGAAGCCACTTTGAATTCGTATTCCTGGGACACCTAGGTTTTTTTTTTTTTTTTTTTTTAATTATTATTAACGACGATAACAGAAAGACAGTCTGCGTCAGCTGGCACTGAAGGGGTTAACATACACTTCCTGTGACAAGTCCTGTGTTTCGGGGACACAGCTGGCACTAAAGGGGTTAACATACACTTCCTGTGACAAGTCCTGTGTTTCGGGGACACAGCTGGCACTAAAGGGGTTAACACACACTTCCTGTGACAAGTCCTGTGTTGTAGGGACACAGCTGGCACTAAAGGGGTTAACATACACTTCCTGTGACAAGTCCTGTGTTTCGGGGACACAGCTGGCACTAAAGGGGTTAACACACACTTCCTGTGACAAGTCCTGTGTTGTAGGGACACAGCTGGCACTAAAGGGGTTAACATACACTTCCTGTGACAAGTCCTGTGTTTCGGGGACACAGCTGGCACTAAAGGGGTTAACACACACTTCCTGTGACAAGTCCTGTGTTGTAGGGACACAGCTGGCACTAAAGGGGTTAACACACACTTCCTGTGACAAGTCCTGTGTTTCGGGGACACAGCTGGCATTGAAGGGGTTAACATTCACTTCCTGTGACAAGTCCTGTGTTGTAGGGACACAGCTGGCACTGAAGGGGTTAACATTCACTTCCTGTGACAAGTCCTGTGTTGTAGGGACACAGCTGGCACTGAAGGGGTTAACATTCACTTCCTGTGACAAGTCCTGTGTTGTAGGGACACGGCTGACACTAAAAGGGTTAACATACACCCCCCCCCACCCCCCACACTTTGGTACCGGTCTCAGGCCACTTTACAAATTTCAAATACAAGCGATCAAAAATCTCTGTAACTTCAGTAGCTGACTGGCCCTTCGTTTGTCTTGTACTGTGTTTGTCTTAAATGGCGTAAATCCGTGTCTGTTTCGTGAGTGTGTGTGTTGGGTTTCAGTTCGCGGCGCTTTGAGTCGATTTCCCCAAAATTGAGAAAAAGCGCCTATATAATAACGGTATTATTATATTATTATATACACTTCCTGTGACAAGTCCTGTGTTGTAGGGACACAGCTGGCACTGAAGGGGTTAACATTCACTTCCTGTGACAAGTCCTGTGTTGTAGGGACACAGCTGGCACTGAAGGGGTTAACATTCACTTCCTGTGACAAGTCCTGTGTTGTAGGGACACAGCTGGCACTGAAGGGGTTAACATTCACTTCCTGTGACAAGTCCTGTGTTGTAGGGACACAGCTGGCACTGAAGGGGTTAACATTCACTTCCTGTGACAAGTCCTGTGTTGTAGGGACACAGCTGGCACTGAAGGGGTTAACATTCACTTCCTGTGACAAGTCCTGTGTTTCAGGGACACAGCTGGCCAGGAGAGATTTCAGACCATCACCACGGCGTACTACAGAGGGGCACAGGTAATATCCTGTACACTTTTTAACCATTTGGCTGTCGGTAGCGTTTTTTGTTACGGCGATCATCATCGCGACAAAAACGGCTACAGGTGGCAGGTTCGAACCCAGCTGGGGTCAAGTATATATTATCTTATATTGAGCAACATTGTGCTTAATATAGTGCCGATAACAGGCAGATGTGATTACGAGACCAGAATCAAATAGTCCGAGTCTTAAGACGAGGACATTTTGATCGGGTCAAGTAAACACATCTGTGTTTTCGGCACTATATCAAGCAATTGCTGCTCAATATAATTTATGTTCCCAGTCGAAAACAAAACTTTACCTCCGCTTCGTGCAATCTACACTGTGCGACCATTTTAGGTCTGCATACCGAGACTATCATGCACACCGAAACAAAACATATGCATATTCACACAGTGATTTTAATTTTAATTCAGTTTAATTCATAAGCAAAGTTTAGCAATGAAACGCCCCTACCAGCAATGTGGATAATAACTTGAGAAAGAAAAATAGTAGCAAACAAGCAAGACAACATGACTCCACTATAGCTGCTATATAAATTAGACGAGAGTTTTGTTGACGAACGGGACCTAATTGTGTTGAGTGATTTTGGGCGTTTGGCTGTTCCGTCTACCTCCTCCTAATACAGTTTCAGTGTGGTTTTTTTTTTTTTTTTTTTTTTTTTTTTTTTTTTTTTTTTTTTTTTTTTATAGCTTGAATGTTGCATTTCGTGACTCTAGTTTGCATGACATGTCTACATCAATGAACCGCCATGAGATGGCCTTAGTTGCCTGCTCGTCGTTAAACCCCAAAAACTAACTAACTACAACAATGAAGGTTTCAAGTTATATATTAGTATCTTTCGCCTTTTTGTCTACCGTATTAAAAATACGGTATACTTTATGATGGGGCTGGTCGGAGCGCGTTCCATAGAATGCAAAGGACATAAAAGGCGGGCGGGGCTCATCGTCTCGCAAAAAAGTAACAAGATAAAAATGATATACGTCTAGCCAATCTATGACCTCACTGCTGAACGTACTTTTGGCGCGAAAGGCCGTATGTGCGTATGCGTGTGTGTGTGTATGTGTGTGTGTGTGTGTGTGGTGTGTGTGTGTGTGTGTGTGTGTGTGTGTGTGTGTGTGTGTGTGCGTGCGTGCGTGAGCGCGCACGCGCGTATGTGTGTAGACACGAGAATCTCAGATACTGATGTATGTACAAGCTTGCAACTTGGCGAGCTGGGTACCTCCACGTGATATATGTAGGCCCAGCCCCATCTACGAGCGCAGACTTCTCCATTTGGATTTGTGGATACTGTAGCCTGCCGCTCAACACTGTGGCAACTCATATTTACGACCGCAGCCGGTGGACTGGTTTTGCCTATTATTGTTTGCAGGGCGTCTTACTGGTTTACGACATAACCAGGAGAGAAACCCTGGACACTGTCAACAAGTGGATTCACAACATTAGAGAGGTCAGTATCACGTTTCTATTGAGTCCTGCTTGTCTTATCATTTGAACACACACACACACACACACACACACACACACACACACACACACACACACACACACACACACAAACACACACACACGCACACACGCACGCACGCACGCACACACACACACACACACACATGAGTTTGTTGCCATTTGGTGTCGTGACGGATACAAGACGTTTACGTCCGACATCACGATTTACGGAAATACTCAGTATAGCATGATAAAAAGGAGTCGCGTATGTATTCATGTTTATTGTCTTGTCCAGGAATGACTTTGGATTATTTAGTTTGATTTTCTTGTCCAGGAATGATTTTTGATTTGGAGATTGAGAGAAGCAGTACACAGATCACTACGTACGGTCATGCTTAGTCTTTACGGCCCGAGGAAGAAATTGTGAAATTTTATTTTGGAGAAATCCGCCGACGTCTGCTTCAAAGTTTTGCGGGAGACAGATCGGCCATGATAGTTCAAAGGTGGTGTTGGAATAGCTTGGCGCAAAGACATCGCCCTTGAACTATCATGGTCGAGCCACATCCTATCGTGTTGTTTTACAGATTGATAGGTTAAAGATGGAGGAAGGTAACCAGCGTGCCCCGGGGTATATCTACCCAGAGTAAACAGGGACAAAGCAATGTTATATTGTCACTCTTCCCCGGTGTGCAGGAGACCATTGAATCAACTCAGTTGTATTTCGACCACTGTTATCCCAGTGTGCGCGAGATCACTGAATCAGTCATCTCAGTTGTATTTCGACCGTTGTTATCTTAATGTGCGGGAGTTGATTGAACCATTTCAGTTGTATTTCGACCTTTGTTATTCCAATGTGCAGCAAATTACTAAATCATCTCGGCTGTATTTCGACCATTGGTATCCCAAAGTGTAGTGGATCACTGAACCATTTCAGTTGTATTTCGACCATTGTTATCCTAATTTTCAGGAGATGATTGAACCATTTCTGCTATATTTCGACCATTGTTATTCCAGTGTGCAGCAGATCACTACATCGTCGCAGCTGTATTTCGACCATCGTTATCCCAAAGTGTAGTGGATCACGGAATCATTTTAGTTGTATTTCGACCTTTGTTATTCCAGTGTGCTGTAGATCACTAAATCATTTCAGTTGTATTTTGACCATTAGTATCCCAGTCTGTGGAATATCACTGAATACTTTCAGTTGTATTGTTATGCCGGTGAGCAAAAGGTGCTCGAGCCAATATCGGCTTAAACCGACGTCGGCCCGAGGGCCTATTGCATAACAGCGTGCATCGATGTGCAGCACGCGCCCGAAGACGTACGTATCATGCTGCTGGGAACCAACTGTGAAATGGAGGACCAGCGACAGGTGTCCACAGAACTGGGCGCACAGGTAAGTATAAACAAACAGACTCATCGCGTGTTCATGGTATAACCACTGAAATACAGTCTCCTTAACCTGAGGTGGTCTCTGATATAGCGGTAAAACTGCCACCGATGCGAGAGGTGCGAAGTTCAATACCGGGTCTCGGCCTCAGATTTCCCCTCTGTCGTCGCCGTTAAGCCATTCAGCCCTGACGCACTACATCAGTAGATATATCGACCACGATAATTTAATGGTAATGCCAGATCAGCTTGGCGCCTGATGGCACAAGCTAATTTGGCTGTACCATTGAATTATCATAGACGATCCATCTCCTGCACCTCCAGGTCTGACAGATGTGGCCTTGCGGTTAAATGAGTTAATTCGGGGACTTCATGGTCGGGGGGGGGGGGGGGGTGGTGGAGGGGGGGGGGGGCATGGTCGGTGTTGGGGGTGGGGGTGGATGGATGGGGTAGGAGGTGGTGATGTTTCCCCAGCCAAACAAACCAAACCAACAAAACCAAAGTAATACTATTTCCGCACGTGCAGCTGGCTATGGAGCACGGGATAAAGTTCATGGAGGTCAGTGCAAAGTGTAATATCAATGTGGAAGTCGCCTTCATCACACTGGCACGAGATATAATGACCGCAACACAGCAAAAGGAGGTAAGTGCATTGCTCTATATCACTCGAGGGGCATTTTCATGGTTGCTTGGTAGGTTGATTGGTTGGTTCGGATTTAACGTCCACGGCACCGAAGTGATAATGTCGGCGGTGAAAGGCGACAGGGAAATCTATTGCATATGGGGTACGACCTGAACACTGATGAATTCTGGCGCACTGCAGCTGTGCCACTTTGATTTAACATTAACTTTCATATGGCATGCTATTGGACAAGCCCGTCCTTTCACCCTGGATTACGGGTGCAGAACGGGTACTCGAACCCACGACCTGGCGATTCCCTTCGCTCTCTTGCTCTGATGCTTAATCGACCGAGCTATTTCAGACTCGATTCAGAGGTCGAGGTACAAATTGCGATTTACCTGGCGACGATATTTCTACTCCTAGTGCCTATGACCTAAGAACAAGCGCGGAGTCAGACATGACATAATCACTCTTGTCTTTTCAATCTCTTGAACAACATGAATATTACGTGGAGGTTTAAAGGACCACTACCGCCGTAACTGTTCAGAGATACACTTCTCTAACAGATGGTTACGAAACGCTGCACACAGGAATAGTTATGGTTCATTTAGAGACAGGTCAATCCAGTCTTTCATCACATCTTGTTATTGTCTCAACACATACTAAAACTAGGTAGATTTTATCGCATACACACACACACACACACACACACACACACACACACACACACACACACATACACACAAACACACACACATAAACACGCATACACAACACACACACCCAACACACACACACACACACACACACACACACACACACAACACACGCACACACACACACACTTCAGACGAGTAAAGGAGCATCGGCGCCACCTGGGTATCAAAAAGCTTAAAGAAAATACATGGGTTAAGGTTGCCAAGTTTCCACATAGTCCTCAATAACTGAGAAACTTTCGCCTTCGCCTTTACAACATAGTCAGAGAGCGCCACAGTAAACGATAGTTTTGTGATCAGTGTGAAACCAAGGTATTTATAACTGTTAACCACTTCCATTTCGGTTGCATCAATATACCACTTGTCTTTCGCTGGCAGTCGCCCGCCTTTTCTGAAACTCGAGACTAACCTCTAAACCAAGTCTATCAGAAGAGCGCTTGAGGTTCATTATCTAGTTCCGCAGCCCCACAGCGCTTGTGGACAATAAAGCTACATCGTCTGCAAAAAGTAATGAAAAACGTTCTCTCAGACCAGGCAATAGGTGTACTCTGTGTCGACCATTTTCATTTACGTAATTTGCAACTTGATTAATTAACAAAGAAAATGACAGGGCTTGCTAAACAACCCTGCCTGACCCCGACGGGGCAGTCGAAAAAAATCCCAGTATTGGAAACCCGCCTTTACACACACCTGAACAGAGGCATGCATGGCTTTCAACATCTCAACCATTTTTTTAGACACCTGTACATGGGTAAAAACAGACCCCAACATTTCCCTATCTAACAGAGTCAAAAGCACGCTTGTAATTGATAAAAGCCACATCTAGTTTCGTTTTTCGAGCAAGGGAACTTTGTATAATATAGATATCAAAGTGAATATATGATCAACAGTTGAGTATCCCTGCCTAAACCCGGCTTGCTCTTCGTTTATTTTGTCTCTATTTCTGCCCACTTGTAGAGTCTACTGTTTAGAATGGAAGTAAAAGCTTTACTGATCACACTGAGCAGAGACACCCCTCTATAGTTGGCTGTGTTATTTGTATCGCCCTTCTTAAAGATCGGAACAATCACGGACCGACTCCACTCAACAGGAAAGTACTGGTTATCGAGCAGGTGATTTCGTCACAAATGGCACAATAGTATCACCTGCATGTTTCAGGTACTCTGATAACACTTGATCAATGCCTGCCGCTTTCCCAGATTTCGGTTTGCACACAGCGTGTCTGACCTCTTGCTCCGTTATTGGGCCGTCCAACTCTGGCACGTGTCTACATGTTCCCGAGTCCGCCGGCCCATCAACAGAGCAAGTTGGTAGCTGGAATTCCCGATCGTCCCTGTCTTTTTTTTTTATATCTTGGGCTATTCTTGTTTCTTTCTGTTCGCGTTTCGCACGTGTCTCCAGAGCACCGCACTCTCAATGTCTTTATCCAAAATAGCTATATTGAAAATTTTAAGTAAATATAAAAAATTACGGAGTCTAATCTGGATCAACCGACTTCCTATCAAACGGTTGTTTATGTCTTAAATGAGACATTCAATTACAACATGCTCGGAGGCTCTCATAGCCACCCCTTTAGGAACGCATTTCGTCAAGTTTCAAGCTTGTGTGTACAGAAATCTCGGAGATTCTCTTTTTTTAACATAAATACGCACTCGCGCGCGCACACACACACACACACACACACACACACACACACACACACACACACACACACACACACACCACACACACACACACACACACACACACACACACACACACACACACACACACACACACACACACACACACAAACACACATACATGCAAGGATGGACAGTAACAAACTTATGGTAAACCCAGAAAACACAGCGTTACTGCCCGCTGGCTCAACATCTCGGCTTCAACAAATTCACACTGAGTCTTTACGCATAAATGACATTGATATTTCATTTCAGTCTTCGGTCAAATATCTTGGTGTCAAGCTCGATAAGACTTGCGTATGCAGGATCACGTGGATGAAATTTGTCGTGGTGCTTCATACTCTCTGAGACCTCTGTCCGACACAGTCTTTCTAAATCTGCCACTGCAAAGTTGGTGAATGCTTTAGTCACGAGCCAACTTGACTAATGCAATTCTCTGCTATTTGGTCTTCCATCTGAGCAGATTAGTTGCCTTCAGCGAGTTCAAAACAAAGCCGCAAGGCTTGTGAAGCGCAGGCGAAAATGAGACCACGTAATCTCTATACTGAAAGACCTTCACTGGCTTCCAACCCAATCCCGCATATAGTTTAAGATTGCGACCCTAACATACCGCCACTTTGCTGGCAGCCTTCCGTCATACCTTTCCTCCAGTCTGATCACTTACCAGCCCTCTCGCTCACTGCGTTCATCGGGAGAGAAACTTCTCAAAGTTCCAAAGTACCATCTCACATCTGCCGGTGAACGCTCTTTCAGATGTACTGCTCCTTTTGATTTGGAATTCTTTACCGACTGAGCTGTAAAATGCCTCCCCCCTTACGCAGTTCAAAGCAAAGTTAAAAACTTACTTTTTCTCACAGACATACGTGTAATCCTTACGGTTTTCTGTACACCCCTCCCCCCCCCCCCCCCCGGCAGACTCTGTGTGCGTGTGTGTGTGTTGTGTGTGTGTGTGTGTGTGTGTTGTGTGTGTGTGTGTGTCTGTGTGTGTGTGTGTGTGTGTGTACATACGTACCTACGTACGTACATACATACATACATGCATACATATATACATTCATACATACATACATAGGCTACATGCACGCACGTAGGGTTCTTGTAAAGAAATTTCACTCAGCTGCAACTCGACACACGTGGCACAAGGTTGTAGTCCACATTGGAGTAACAGTTCCAACAATATTTTATTGCAGCGATGCGATCTCCATTCAATGCATTCACAAATGCACCTACACTGATACACTGTCTTCTCTACAATGCATGAACATAATATTGACACACTGCGTCTCTCATACAATGTACACGCATACTTCCTAGCATGGTCTTTTATAATATTACAGATTTCCAGAATAATCCAGCAAATCCGCACAACACAACCAATCAGAAAAGAAAAAGTAACCAAAACTCATAAATATTGATGAAAAAGAATACTTGAGAATGAACTGGAAAATTCGACTCCTATTTTACACGCCTTTAAAACCGTGTTACGAAATTTTTCCGACACTTTGACGTCATATATGAGGTCACTAGAAATATCGCAACCATGCTCTAAATCTTCAATTCTCATCGTAGCGAAACTACGCGTCACAACAAAATCGATCGCGGCTTTCCGTGCGACTCTGCTAGAACCTTCGGTCTAATCGTAGCGAAACTACGCGTCACAGCTAAAATCGATCGCAGTTCTCCGTGCAAAAGAAAATGAATCATACTAAAAGGTACGTGATTCTTATCCAAAATAACTCAAATGAATATCGGATCTTTCCTATGATTAACACACATATGCTCTCAAAGAATAACACAATCACAAACGTAACACTGGTCGGATGCGACTGGCGCGTTAACTTTGAAAGCAACAGTTGACGTTCTTAATCTACCCAGTGTGAATCTACCTATTGTTTGTTTGTGCTGACGCTGTTTCACCCAGAGTTCATGGATGGTTGGATTATAGTGTGTACGGGGTCACGCTGGGTAGATTATCAATGAATGGAGATTTACTGCAGGCAGATTTTCGGACACACATAGTTGGATTCTCGGCAATGCAAATTTAGTCTGGGCCTTTTGCTGAATTTATTCAAGGCGCCCAACCGGCATCAATAGCTGTGAAAGTGCCGTATACCTTTCAAGAGACAACGTTTTACGACTCGTCCGCAGCTGTTGATGCTGGGCTCCTTGAAGGAGTTAATGGGTACAGTAAAACTACATGAAAACGCGGCTGTATTGAACATGATCACCTGAACGCGTACGCCTTTCTAACATGTCAGGACTGAAAACAGTCAGAACATAATACTAATTATGTTAAAGGGATCAATTTCGCTATATCATCAGTTTAACAGGGGATATACAATACAATAATACTTTATTAATCCCTCATGGGGAAATTCACATTTTTGCCACCACATGTGCTGCTTACATTCACTCACTCGCTCATTCCACAAATTACAATAACAGAGCTACACAATGGACAATGACTCGGGACGGGTGAAGTCCGTCGCCAAGGCATCTAATGGCCAGCGCCAGTGGCCTCATCCCGACCCGAACCTCCCTAACAAAAACAGAATACTAAGACAGCTCTATGTCCCCTGAACACACTATTATAATGTTCCTTATTAAGTTTCTACTTGGCTAAAACTAGTACATAAAACAAGTTAACAACAGAAACAAAATACCCGCGTCGATACGGAGATGATCTCCGATCTAGGCAACATACAACTGAACAACGGTCAAACAGCACCTGGGGGCCCGTCGCCGCCATAGTACAGCGCCGGTGTTCAGACAGTCGCTCCGGCATACACAGTCACCACCTTAATTATACTGAACTTAACTAGTATATAACTTCATATTCATTTTAAAAACAAAGTTAGTAGAACTACATCATTAACGTGAAAGCAGTCCAAAATGGTTTCTAAAAAAAGTACACACGCGGCTGTTCAGAGAAACACAGTCACTGCGTCTGGGAGGTGTCTGTCATTACATCATTCGGCTGGAATGTGGGGCCTGAAGCTTGCTGGTACTGGCTTCGTTGAGTGCACTAGGCTAGCGCAGGCCGTGATGTTGAGCGTGGCGTGCCGGAAGAGCCACTCCTGAGATGAGATGATGAAAGGGGAGGAAAGCACGTTGGGTGTATTGCCACAGCATAGCGCGTGCTGTTCTACTGATATTCGCTTGGTACAACAAGAATCAGCGTGTATCAACTCCCAGCATAGCGGCACAGCGGAGAAAAATATGAAATCCAGTTAACAGTCACAACACATCAAATTGCCAAAAGTCATCAAAAAGAAATACCGGTCTTGATGCAGCATTGTAGGGCCTGACATCGTATATCAATGACGAAGATACAATGGCTAGAATTCTGTCGGTGGCGACCATTTCTGCCGGAGCGGGCGCCGGGCCGGGAGGTGTTGCATGGCCGCCATCTTGTCTTGATGATATAGAGAAATTGATCCCTTCAACATAATGTGTATATGTCCTTACTTTTTTCAGTCATAATATTGTGACTCTTTTTTTAAAAGCTGTTCGGCGTTAAACCCAAATAACTAACTCCTTTTCAGAAGGATGCGGCCCAATGTCGGGTGTCAGAAGATGCATCAGGCCGCAAGTGCAACACCCTCTGACCAACCCTGGCCGCTTGCACAGCATTTCAAGATGAGCCACTTGTTTGGTTCCACCTGGAGTTTTTTTTTTTTAAACAAATTTTGCAGGGTCCAGTCGGGAAGGTGGGGGGTGGGGGGAGGGTGTGTGTGTGTGTGCGTGCGTGCGTGCCTGCGTGCGTGTGTGTGTGTGTGTGTGTGTGTGTGTGTGTGTGTGTGTGTGTGTGTGTGTGTGTGTGTGTGTGTGTGTGTCTGCAATGCACTCAATACATACTGACGAGCAAAAGAAACACAAAAGAAATACAACATATCTGGAATCGTCGGAAACACTAACGTGTTTCGCATGATTCCAAAAATGTTGCGTTATTTTTGGTCTTCAATGCTAAAATGTTTCCCTAGGCATTGAACAGCGAAACCCTCAGCCAACACTGTGACCAGTTATTACAATGGTGTTGAACAGCGAAACCCTCAGCCTACACTGTGACCAGTTATTACAATGGTGTTGAACAGCGAAACCCTCAGCCTACACTGTGACCAGTTATCACAATGGTGTTGAACAGCGAAACCCTCAGCGTACACTGTGACCAGTTATTACAATGGTGTTGAACAGCGAAACCCTCAGCTTACACTGTGACCAGTTATTACAATGGTGTTGAACAGCGAAACCCTCAGCCTACACTGTGACCAGTTATTACAATGGTGTTGAACAGCGAAACCCTCAGCCTGCACTGTGACCAGTTATTACGTCGTATGAACAAACACACTCACAATAGACAAAACATGCACATTAAAGAGAAAGCTCACAGTAAAGGATTCAGTTTGATTTAGCCTTTTCTCTACCAATGGACGTAAAACGCGTTGTGAAATCATTGTAAATTATTCAACGTGAAGGTCCCAGCCGTTTAAAAAAAAACCACACAAAACAAAACATGGATGCAAATTAAAAAGGCATAGATCTTCATGAGCCCACTCAACTGCTGTGGTTGATGAGGATCTATACCTCTTGCAGATTAGTGGTGTTTGATTTATGTCAGCAGTGAACGGGTTAAGTATTGTTGGCCTCGTGTCCTGCACACAGTGTGACAATGGGATTATATCCCCCCTATAATGGCAGCGTGTCCAGTGTAATACAGTGTGACAATGAGACTATACCCCCCCCCCCCCCTATAGTGGCAGCGTGTTTTGTGTAATACAGTGTGTCAATGGGACTATATCCCCCCTATAGTGGCAGCGTGTGCAGTGTAATACAGTGTGACAATGGGACTATATACCCCCACTATAGTGGCAGCGTGTTTTGTGTAATACAGTGTGACAATGGGATTATAACCCTCCTTTAGTGGCAGCGTGTCATGTGTAATACAGTGTGACAATGGGACTATATCCCCCCTATAGTGGCAGGGTGTTTTGTGTAATACAGTGTGACAATGGGACTATATCCCCCCCCCCTATAGTGGCAGCGTGTTTTGTGTAATACAGTGTGACAATGGGATTATAACCCTCCTTTAGTGGCAGCGTGTCATGTATAATACAGTGTGACTATGGGACTATATCCCCCCTATAATGGCAGCGTGTCCAGTGTAAAACAGTGTCACAATGGGACTATATCCCTCCTAGAGGGGATCATCATCTGGTGTTGCTCACAATATGCCTTCAGTGTTTAATTAGCAATACACGTAATCATAAGTATTGTATTTGTAATCATAAGTTCCCCACCCGGGTCTGCCCTGGGGGACTTGGGTGGGGTTAGGTACTTTTTAGTTCCCAGGGTCACCCTGGTCAGCCCCACAGGGTGGGTTTCCTTTCTATTCTGGGGCATGTGTTTCTGTCTACCCTTGGTCCATTCACCTGTATTTGTCTTTTTAACACTCTCCCTACTGTCTGCGCTGCCTGTAGCTCTTGATATTGGATGTGTGTTGCTAAATGGTCTTAGCTTTATTTAGGCCCCATGATGTAGGTTTATTTAACGTATTTGACCGGCTGGCGACATACATTCAATTTTCTGTTTAGTTTTTTTTCACAAGCAGTGCAGGCACGTCCTGAGAAAGCCTTGTTGCTGTCGGGACGTTAAGCAATGTACAATCAATCAGTCATGTAATCATAAGTAATCATAATTATAGTAAAAGTAATCATCAGTAATGGTCGACTTAGCTGAAATTGTCTTCTCCTGCTGCCGTCTGGTGTCGCTGCTCTTATCAGGGGAAAAGTCCCTATTCTCGGTGTCTTAGGTGATAGCTGTTTGTGCGCATAGGCTTGAATACTCGCGTTACTCTAAAGGCCACAGGTATATCGCGCCTAAACTCGGTGCCCGATTGGATGACATAGGATCCGGACACGATAAGCGCAGTAAACCACGCTAAATAATCCTACTGTGCGATATACCAGATGAAAACGAAAGCCTGTAACAGGAAAACGACATACCCGTGGCATGCAGTATGTCGCGAGGACCAAAGATAATGTGCACGGACAGGGGATCAATTAAAACACTGAGAATGTCGAGTTTAGCCCCTACTGTGTTTACGCCACCTAGCGGCAGCAGCGGTAAGATAAGTCGTTTATTATAAGTATTGTAATAGTAATCCTAAGTAGTCGTAAGTATTGTTGGGCGCGTGTCCTGTGTAATAGTGACAATTGGATGTATCCCTATTCTGGCAGTATGATTTGGGGACACTATATGTTGTCAGTGTTAAATTAGCAATACACGTAATCATCGATGTTATGTACAAATAAGACACGTATGTATACCCACAGTTCTCAGCACAAGGGAGATGTTTATCTAATGGAAGTAGCGTAGTACAAAGTCAATGTTTAATGTCTGCAGTCTGTTAGCACCGAGATGTCAAAAGGTTGACTTGAACCTGGCTAAGATCTTGAAGACATGTAAGGTCGCTTAACCTTCTTGTAGTCCGGAAGCTTGTTCGTGTTCTAATACAAACACTGTAATATACATTTCATATGCGATTTTAGACCTGGATCGGCTTTATATAGTTTGATTTCAGTCTAAAGTGTGTATGTGTACACGTGTCTGTAACAAGAGATGTCTAGCTGTGTATTCTCTGTGTATGACTAATCCTATTTTCCTCCATACGCCGATAAGGCCGAAAGGAAATGAAAACGTTTAATCGTTCAAACCATCTTACAGTCATACATTACATGCCACACAAACCTCGTATGGCCATTTAACCCCTGCACTGCCAGTGGACGCAGATCGTGTTTCTGCCGTCTTCGTTAACTCAACACCCACAAACCTCGGCCGTCCCAGGAACACGGGTGTAAACGTGGTGTCAGCAAGATACATTGATCCTCATGAGTCCCCGCAACTGCGGGGGCTCATGAGGATCTATGTATCTTGCGGTTAATTTTAAGCTTAACTTTAGACCTCGGCGTAAGGTCCAACCTTACTACAGACCATCGCACATAAATCATCAACATCAATAAGACAAGATAAGATCGTTTATTGCCATATGTTTCCATATAAAAAAAAACAACAATAAAAACTTTGGAATTTGTCTTGATGTCAATTACTAGGACTAAAGTAACACACACACACACACACACACACACACACACACACACACACACACACACACACACACACACACACACACACTAAGTAAACTCCAAAATATGATTTTCATACTAAATACTAAGCAAATACCGGTATTAAACACGGCGAACGGACACGCCGCGATAATTCAGTTTTAAGCTGACTGTACACATTCCGACAAGTTCTTACTCGCCACTCGCGCTCTCACCAATCAGTCCGGCTGATCAGAGAGAGCACGAACAGCCAGAGCGAAAAGACTGTTGCGAAATCTGCTGGTCCTGGTACTGATGGACCTGTACCTACGCCCTGATGGTAAAAGTTGGAAAAGCTCATTGCCGGGGTGGGTGGAAGCACTTGAGATAATACTTGTTCTACGTAAGAGACGCTGCTGGTACAGTGAGTCCAGGCTAGGAATATCTCTGCCTATGATTTTTGAAGCGGTCTTGACCACACTGCTCAGTCTGATTTTCTTTTTGGTCGTGATGGAACCATACGAAACCGTGATCGAAAAGGTGGGCACGCTCTCAATCACAGCTCGGTAAAACTGAATCAACATGTTGGCTCCGAGACCGAAACTTTTCAGACGTCGCAGGAAGAACAAGCGCTGCTGTGCATTTTGGACGATGAGGCGAGTGTTTTCCTCCGACTTAAGGTCACACGAGAGGGTAGTGCCAAGAAACTTAAAGTTCTGGACAGTTTCAATGATTTCACTATTGCTCGCAAGAGGGGAGGGGGGGAGGGGGGGGCTGTTTCTTTCTAAAGTAGACAATCATTTCGTTTGTTTTGCCTGTGTGCAGTTCAAGGTTGTTGTTATTACACCAGCTAATTAAAGTCTCAACCTGACTTTGGTAGGCGGATTTGTCTGAGTTTGTAATGCACCATTCCACTGTGGTGTCATCTGCAAATTTCAGAACTTTAGTACAGGCATGGCATGAGGCACAGTCATAAGTAAACAGGGAGTAGAACATAGGGGAGAGCACGCACCCCTGAGGCGTGCCCGTGAATAAAATGAGGTGGATGACACATTTTTACCAATTTTAACGACCTGTGGCTCATCAACAGGAAATCGAGGGTCCAGAGGCACAATGTCTCTAGAACTCCGATTTGCTGGATCTTCTGGTACAGTTTGGATGGAATAATGATGTTAAAAGCAGAACTGTAATCAACAAATAAAATGCTGGCATAATTGTTTGGGATTTCAAGTTGTTGTAAAACATAAAACAAACCAAATGACGCCGCTTCCTCCACGGAACGTTTTTCGCGATACGCGAATTGAAAACAATCCAGCAGAGGATCGGTAAGTGTTTTCAGAAACCGGAGGACCAGGCGCTCAAGCGTCTTCATGACAACTGAGGTCAGACCGACCGGTCTATAGTTGTTTAGAGAGGACACTTTGGATTTTTTTTAACAGGAATGATGGTGGACCTTTTGAAAAATTGAGGAACAATGCACTGAGAGAGAGAGAGAGAGAGAGAGAGAGAGAGAGAGAGAGAGAGAGAGAGAGAGAGAGAGAGAGAGAGAGAGAGAGAGAGAGAGAGAGAGAGAGAGAGATGTTAAATATGTCAGTAAAGACGCCGAGAGCTGGTCCGCACAGTTTCTGAGTAAGCGTGGAGAAATGTTATCTGAACCGGCAACTTTCCTGCTGTCTAGACGATGAAACATGTACCTGACATCGTCGTCTAGAACAATGAAAGGTGGGTTCTCAGTATGACTCCACACCACAGAAGGAGGTGGGGTCATATTCATTTTGTCAAAACGACTATAAAAGTCATTCACAGTGTCTGGGAGAGACGCATCTGTAACATCAGCAGACTTGGAAGCAGGTTTATAGTTGTAATGTCTTTGAGGCCTTGCCAGATGTCTCTAGGGTTACTAGCTGCGATTTTCTGTTCTAGTCTGTCTCTGAAGTTGCGCTTGGCAGTCTTAATTGCTTTTTGTACTGCATATCTGGCTTGTTTGTACCTTTCTCTGGCATTGTCTTTGTACGAGTCATGTTTTTTCCTGGAGTTTGTGTTTAATGTGTGCCGTAAACCATGGCTTGTCATTAGGAAAACTCTTGCAAGTCTTGGTGGGAATACAGAGGTTCTCACAGAAGGCAATGTAGTCAGTGACAGTCGCAGTGTACTCGTGAATGTCTGATGTTACCTCCTTAAACACATCCCAGTCAGTGCACTCTAGACAGCCACGGAGTGTTTCAGCTGCCTCAGGTGACCACTGATTGTTTTTACATTTGCTTTTGCACTTTTTAGTTGTTGCTTGTATGCTGGCACAAGATAAATCATGGCATGGTCTGACTGTCCGAGTGGAGCAAGGGCGATGGAACGGTCAGCACCTTTCATGTTTCAATAACAATGATCTAAAATTTTCAAACTGTCTCTACTGGAACAAGATACTTGCTGTACAAACTTAGGCATCTCTTTGCTAAGATTTGCTTTATTGAAATCAGCGACAACAACAAAAGAGTCCGGTTTTGAGTTATCTGCCTGTGTAACAACATCACACAGCTGCGCTATCGCGGCTTCTGTGTTCGCTTGTGGTGGGATATAAATGGCAATCAAAAGGACACGTGAAAACTCCCTGGGCAGGTAGAATGGGCGACAGGCAATAGTCAGTGTTTCTAGGTCAACACTACACGCTTTTGACAATACCTGCACGTCTGTAGCCCAGCTATCGTTGACCAGAAAACACACACCCCCTCCACGAGATTTACCAGTAGCGTCTTGAGAGCGGTCGCCATGGAAGATGGAAAAGCCAGGTGGCGGAACAGCAGAGTCGGGGACCGTCGAATCGAGCCACGTTTCAGTAAAACAAAATAAAGAACAGTCCATAAAATCTGTGCATATATCGCCTGCACAATAAATGACGATATTTCCGACAGTGATCCTAAACTTGATTAACAGACTGAAATCCGATGCTGTCTCCTGAAGCAGCCACAGCGCGTGAGACGAAGTCCACAGCAGACTATACACAGCACGAGGGTCCAGTCTGAAGCAGTCACAGCGCGTTAGACGAAGTCCACAGCAGACTATACACAGCGCGAGGGTCCAGTCTGAAGCAGTCACAGCGCGTGACACGAAGTCCACAGCAGACTATACAGAGCACGAGGGTCCAGTCTGAAGCAGTCACAACGCGTGACACGAAGTCCTCAGCAGACTATACACATCACGAGGGTCCAGTCTGAAGCAGTCACCGCGCGTGAGACGAAGTCCACAGCAGACTAGAAACAGCGCGAGGGTCCAGTCTGAAGCAGTCACAGCGCTAGACGAAGTCCACAGCAGACTATACACAGCACGAGGGTCCAGTCTGAAGCAGTCACAGCGCGTTAGACGAAGTCCACAGCAGACTATACACATCACGAGGGTCCAGTCTGAAGCAGTCACCGCGCGTGAGACGAAGTCCACAGCAGACTAGAAACAGCGCGAGGGTCCAGTCTGAAGCAGTCACAGCGCGTGACACGAAGTCCACAGCAGACTATACAGAGCACGAGGGTCCAGTCTGAAGCAGTCACAGCGCGTGACACGAAGTCCACAGCAGACTATACAGAGCACGAGGGTCCAGTCTGAAGCAGTCACAGCGCGTGACACGAAGTCCACAGCAGACTATACAGAGCACGAGGGTCCAGTCTGAAGCAGTCACCGCGCGTGAGACGAAGTCCACAGCAGACTAGAAACAGCGCGAGGGTCCAGTCTGAAGCAGTCACAGCGCGTGACACGAAGTCCACAGCAGACTATACAGAGCACGAGGGTCCAGTCTGAAGCAGTCACAACGCGTGACACGAAGTCCACAGCATACTATACACAACACAAGGGTCCAGTCTAAAAAGTGTTGCCCGTTTTGCCGGAAGCCAGAAAGCCGACATTTTCAATATAGTCCAGTGAATATCTCGTTGGGGTACAGTGTATGCCGCAGCCAGGTAACATGAATACATCATTAGTTCATCTTACGACAGTGCAATTACAGGAGGGCAGAATGATGTGTATGATTGATACTGCCACGTGTGTGATGATTGGGCATTTTGTCATTACTGCCTCAAGCCGTGAGATCCAAGATCACACATCAAGGCACACACCGGCGAAGGAGACAAAGGGAGGACTGATTCTCAATGTGACTGTGTTGTCAGTTTGCCACGAGCTTACCTTCTGTTCTTTTCAAATAACTTTTAACTCATTTTACCCTAAAACCGAAAAATCCCCAAATTTGCCGCTGTCCTATGAAGGCTGTTTTACCGTGCAGGACACATATCGACCATGATAGTTCAAGGGTGATGCCAGAATAGCTTGGCGCCCATAGGCGCCAAGCTATTCTGGCATCACCCTTGAAATATCATGGTCGATCCATATTTTGCTGTGGTGTGTCTGGGGTAGAATGAGTTAAGCAAGACATTTTCTCCGACAATATCCTCATCACTGCCGAGATAGAGTGAAAACGGTCCGACTGCACGAGACATTGATCCTCATGAGCGCCGTGTTACATGAGGATCTACGCCTGAGAGCACTTTATGTCCTCGTTCCTTGGCCGGCTGGGGCTGCTTGGTGTTCAATGAACCAGAACACAATCCGCGTCCACTGGCAGTAAAGGGGTTAAAACACAACGTGATGGACAATGCCGGACCTCACTGCCTTGAGAACACAACGTGATGGACAAGGCCGGACCTCACTGACTTGAGAACACAACGTGAGGGACAAAGCCGGACCTCACTGACTTGAGAACACAACGTGATGACCAAGGCCGGACCTCACTGACTTGAGAACACAACGTGATGACCAAGGCCGGACCTCACTGACTTGAGAACACAACGTGATGACCAAGGCCGGACCTCACTGACTTGAGAACACAACGTGATGACCAAGGCCGGACCTCACTGACTTGAGAACACAACGTGATGACCAAGGCCGGACCTCACTGACTTGAGAACACAACGTGATGACCAAGGCCAGACCTCACTGCCTTGGGAACACAACTTGATGGACAAAGCTGGACCTCACTGCCTTGGGAACACAACTTGATGGACAAAGCCGGACCTCACTGACTTGAGAACACAACGTGATGAATAAAGCCGGACCTCACTGACTTGAGAACACACCGTAAAGGACAAAGCCGGACCTCACTGACTTCAGAACACAACGTGATGGACAAAGCCGGACCTCATTGACTTGAGAACACGCCGTGATGGACAAAGCCGGACCTCACTGACTTGAGAACACAACGTGATGGACAAAGCCGGACCTCACTGAATTGAGAACATACCGTGATGGACAAAGCCGGACCTCACTGACTTGAGAACACAACGTGATGGACAAAGCCGGATCTCACTGACTTGAGAACACAACGTGATGGACAAAGCCGGACCTCACTGACTTGAGAACACAACGTGATGGACAAAGCCGGACCTCACTGACTTGAGAACACAACGTGATGGACAAAGCCGGACCTCACTGACTTGAGAACACACCGTGATGGACAAAGCCGGACCTCATTGACCTGACAGTTTAATTGGCTGTAAACATACAGAGCTTAGACATTAGGTGTCAAGTGGATTACACAAACATTGTTCACCAAGTGGATTACACAAACATTGATCACCAAGTGGATTACACAAACATTGTTCATCGAGTGGATTACACAAACATTGTTCACCAAGTGGATTACACAAACATTGTTCATCGAGTGGATTACACAAACATTGTTCATCGAGTGGATTACACAAACATTGTTCATCGAGTGGATTACACAAACATTGTTCACCAAGTAGATTACACAAACATTGATCACCAAGTGGATTACACAAACATTGTTCATCGAGTGTATTACACAAACATTGTTCACCAAGTGGATTACACAATGTTCACCGAGTGGATTACACAACATTTTTCACCGAGTGGAGTACACAACATTGTTCACCGAGTGGATTACACAAACATTGTTCACCGAGTGGATTACACAAACATTGTTCACCGAGTGGAGTACACAAACAGTATTCACTGAGTGGATTACACACACATTGTTCACCGATTGTTATCTTGGGGAGCCCGGGATGCCAGACTCACAGAGAATTCCGATTGCAGTTTAAGTATCAACTGCTTAGTCAATAGAGCTCTTGTGTTGCGGATAATTATTCACCCTAAGGTATTATGTTTTGAGCTGACTAAAGCTCGCGCCCAAGAATTAATATCCGGCTCAATTAAAAAATATCTTCGTAAAGTAACCCACTCGACCTAAGTTGTGTAAGCACTGCATGTAGTGTATAATATACACAGGTGCGCTGTCCTCTGACTGTGAATCCGTCTCTCCCTACACTGACCCACTCTTACCTGTATTGTGTAAGCACTGTATGTGTTGAAAAATATACACAGGCACCTTGTCCTTTGGCTGTGAATCTGTCTCTCCCTACACAGACCAACCTTGACAACAACCACCACTCAGAAGTTCTCAGTCCGTCATTGTGCTTGACGACCTGCCAGATACGGAGTCTGAATCAGACGGGTTGTCCACCCCTAACCGCCCGCCCGCCTCCTCCCGGCCTGGCTGACGCAGGCTGTTGTTGGACAGGAGGTTCACGCGGATCTTGAGCTCCCGTAGTTCCCCCGTCAGTCGGACCCAGTCCGCTCTCGTCTGTCCCTGGGCTTCAGCAAGCAGGTCGGTGTGCTTCTTGTCCCGGGCCTGGGTGTGTGCGCTGTGCTGCACGTGCTGGTTCTGCAGGCGGCTTATTTCTGTCTGTAGTCGCCACACGTCCTCATTCACTCGAGTCAGCGTCTGGTTCACCTCAGAATTGTGTCTGGTGTAAGGCTGGGTGACGTCATTCTGTATGCTGGCCTTGAGCTGCGTGACGTCACTCTGTATGCTGGCCTTGAGCTGGGTGACGTCACTCTGTATGCTGGCCTTGAGCTGGGTCACTTTAGCCTGCAGATCTTGCACCATTCTGCTGATGTCCGCCCCCACCCCCTCCCGGCGGATCCCTCCCGTCATGGCGGTGTGCACTGTGGCTGGATCCATCTCCTCCAAACAGTCATAAAACACCTCCACTTCGCTGTCTGGGCACTCTTCAGCAGGCATTACGTCAGATGTGGCGGTAGGCGGAAGGACAGGTGTCACATCAGGTGTGGCGGTGGGTGGAATGAAAGGTGTCGCGTCAGATAGAACTTCAGGTGTAATGGCGGGTGCGACAGTCTTGAGATGTGTGTCACCAAGCGAGGCTGTGGATGGGATGACAGATGCTGCACCGGGTGTGGTTGCGGGTGGAATAACGATGCTAACAGAGTCGGTGTTGTTGGCTTGACTCTGACGTGCGTCGTGTGGATCCGCGGTTGCAGTGCGGGTGTGACTGGCGATGTATTGCGACGTAACTGAGAGAATAGCCTGGGCGATGTTGTTGTCAGAGACTAGAGCCTCACACCGGGTGATCAACTGCTGTTTGTACTCTCCCCTTGGAACCCTGACAGAAAACAAGATCACACAAATACAAGGTCGGACACTTAATTAGCAGACTGCGTTACATGGGCATACTAGTTATGACCCAGCACAAACAATCGACTTAACAGCAGTAATGTCAAATATAAATGACCAGAAAAGAAAGATGTGTAACAGTTCATTAACACAAGACAGAGACAATAATATTATGTTAAACTCGGAACCAGATTACATGTAATTCATTCGCGGATGACATTCTATATAGTCAAAATAAACAAGATGTGATGCTGTGTTCTCAATGCAGATTGATGCAAGTGGCGCCCGCCCACGTGTGAAAAATGTGGATTTCGGGTGTGATTAGACTGTTGCACTGCTCCACCCAGTAGATCATAGGGTTATTTTGGATCTTATTAATTTAAACCGTAAATGACATTTCTTTTTACTATTATTGTTTTTACTTGAAGCGAAAAGTTTATCGCTACCTTGTCTTGATACAGTTTCACGCGCCTTTGTTTGCTTGGTCAGTTACTTTTGGCGTTTAGTATGTATACGCTCTTCCTTTCACTATAGTTGCATTTTTTACTTTGGCGATTTACTAAACTGTTTTGTACTCGTCAATCCAAAACGTTCCTCTTTCTGTGTCGATTATTTTATTTTATCCCACTGTCGGCGAGAATTCCTTTGATCTTTACACATGCCATTTGTGCATGGTAATACCCTGTGTACAATTCGTGTGGACTAATTGTCAGATAACGTCAAAATGGTCCACGACCATGCCATATATTCCGGGATTTTGAGACCCCGTGGCTTATATATATATATATATATACAGAGAGAGAGAGAGAGAGAGAGAGAGAGAGAGACAGACAGACAGACAGACAGACAGACAGACAGACAGACAGACAGACAGAGAGAGATATGGAGACCAACACTCAAACTATTGCCAAAGTGGACGTCAATTAAAGCATATAGCACTGCAGCTGACCGCAGGCGGGCATTGTTGACGTCACAGTAAAAGAAATGCTGACGACAAAGCAGTGACATTTCGTGTTATGGAGGACTTTTGTTTACCGTATTGAAAATACGGTAGACTGACAACAGTGATGTAGATACGGGAAACATGGCTGCTGGTGATTCACGTGCCTCGACTTGCTATTGACAAACAGTTTTGGATATTTGACAGAGCCACAACCTGTGTGACAAAAGCAAGTGTCGGCTTGTCCGTCATAATCACCTATGGTGTATTCTCGTCATGCCAACTCCCACATTACCTATAATACAACTTCACTGCTGTCTTTATGTTAAAGAAATTTTTTATAGTTTGTAGTAAGGTGCTTGTTATCAAAGAGATGTAATGTCAATCTCAGTGTTCATTTGAATTGTATTCTGCCGTCATGTGACAAGAGCCAGTATGTCCGTCATGTGACATGAGCCAGTATGTCCGTTATGTGGCAAGAGCCAGTATGTCCGTCATGTGACATGAGCCAGTATGTCCGTTATGTGACAAGAGCCAGTATGTCCGTTATGTGACAATAGCCAGTATGTCCGTCATGTGACAAGAGCCAGTATGTCCGTTATGTGGTAAGAGCCAGTATGTCCGTCATGTGACAAGAACCAGTATGTCCGTCATGTGACAAGAGCCAGTATGTCCGTCATGTGACAAGAGCCATTATGTCCGTTAACGGACAAGAGCCAGTATGTCCGTTATGTGACAAGAGCCAGTATGTCCGTTATGTGATAAGAGCCAGTATGTCTGTCATGTGACAAGAGCCAGTATGTCTGTCATGTGACAAGAGCCATTATGTCCGTTATGTGACAAGAGCCATTATGTCCGTTAACTGACAAGAGCCAGTATGTCCTTTATGTGACAAGAGCCAGTATGTCCGTTATGTGACAAGAGCCAGTATGTCCGTTTTGAGAGAGACTGTCCTTGCTCGCCTTCACATTGGCCATATTTATATCACACACACCATCCTATTGAAAGGGGAAGAACACTCATGGTACTTCGCCTGCGATAAACCTTTTTCGGCGAAACACTTCTTGACATCATGTGCCGACCTAATTGATATCAGGCGGAAACACTAAGCAGCAGACTCTTTGATGGTTTTTGTTTCGGGACGTTTACCCGGACAAAATCTTCAGCTTTCTAAAAGAAGCCAATTTGTTTCACAAAATGTAAGTCTCTGTATTCTATATAAATCTTATGAACTTCTCAAGTCTGTAGATATGTACGACTGAACTGTGTTACTTTAGCTAAGCTTACTTTTAAACTGTATTCACATCATGTTTTAAGACCTTTCTCTTCATCTGGCTGAACAGACTTTTACTGTGACATGGCTTTAGTCACCTGCTCGGCGTTAAACCCAAATACATAACTAGCCATTTTCCGAAAAGCGAGATTGTCATTGTATAACAACTAAACTCTCGCCGTTCTCAGACACAACGACACTGTCTATTTCCATATAAGACAGCAGTAAAGTAGTATTATAGATAAATTGGGAGTTGGCCTGACGAGAATATGTGATTCTGACGGACAAGCCGAGACTTGCTTTTGTCACACAAGTCGAGGCTCTGTCAAATATCCAGAATATGTATGGAAAAGGTGGTGCGGAGGCATCTGTTAAATGATGTTGCGGAACTCCTGGATCCATTCCAATTTCCTTACAAAATTCATAGGGGTGTGGAAGATGCATGCCTTACTCTGTACAATCGTATATTTCAACATCTTGAGAAATCAAAAGCACATGTGAGAATTCTTTTTATTGACTTTTCTAATGCTTTTAATACTGTTGAACCACTAATGCTTTTGCAGCGTATGATGGACTTTAATGTGAACACAAACATTATTCTGTGGGTGCGAGACTTTTTGAAGGACAGGCCACAACGTGTAAATGTACACGCAGTCTGTCTGACCAAGTGGTGCTAAATTCAGGCTGCCCTCAAGGTTGTGTCCTCTCTCCGACATTGTTTTCTATATACACAGACCATATGCGTTGTCACACTGCCACTTCTCGTCTCTTAAAGTTCTCAGACGACATGGCTCTTGTACGCCTACTCCAAAAGAAGACAGTCTGGTTGAGTACTTTGCACAGATAGCAGTATTAGAGTCATGGTGCAAAGGCAGTTTTCTGGATATGAATGTACAGAAAACCAAGAGACTCGTCATTGATGACAGGAAAGTTGATGACATATTTGTACCTGTCTCAATTAATAATCAACCTGTAGAAGTGGTCACTGAATTTAAATACATTGGCACAGTCGTGAATAGTGGGCTGTCCTTTACTTGAATCACCGATCTCATTGTGAAAAAAAAAAAAAGGAACCAGCTTCTGTACCTCCTTTGGAAACTGCGTTTTGATGTCAGTTCCAAGGTTTTAGAATCCGTTTATAAAAGCCTGATTGAAAGCATACTGATTTTTACCATCACTGCTTGGTATAGCAACCTCAGTATGAAAAACAGGGGCAGACTGTCACGTATCGTCAGAACAGCTGAGAAGATCATTGGATTAGGACAGTATCCAATAGATGATATGTACCATAGAGCTGTCCGAAGGATAGCTGCTAGCATTGTCAATGATCCTCGTCACCCACTATCTGATCAGTTTCAAATGCTACCATCAGGCAGACTATTCAACATGCCACTTGCCAAAAAGAATGTTTTTAAGAAGTCTTTTATTCCAACTGCTGTCTCGATTTTGAACTCTCGTTTATAACGCCGCGATATGTGTGATCTACTTAACTGCCACTTTGCTCGGTTTGAGGTGAACGTTGAGTCAGAAATGCAGACCATCAGAGATGAACTCCAGGCTCTTTCTGGTGACCGCAGAGTTATAGAGATCAGCGAGGAAGAGGTGTTGATGGTCCTCCGCTGCCTTCAGCCACACAAAGCCCAAGGCCCAGAAGGAATCAGTGGTAAGGTGCTGCAGTCCTGCAGTGCCCACCTGACACCAGTCCTCACGCAGATCTTCAACGCATCCCTCACGTCCAACTCAATCTCATCAGTCTGGAAACACTCCCTGATCTGTCCAGTTTCCAAGAAACCAAAACCCTCTTGCCCTAATGACTACAGACCTATTGCCCTGACCTATATCATCATGAAGTGCCTCTAGAGACCTGTCCTGAGTCGACTACTCAGACGAGCGACCTGCTCGACCCCCTAGAGTTCGCATATCGCGACAACAAGTGTGTGGATGATGCAGTCATCACACTCCTGCACCTAATCCTCACTCACTTGGAGATATCAAAGTCCTTTGCCAGAGTCCTCTTCGTTGACTTTCCAGCGCCTTCAATACGATGAGGCCTCACCTTCTGGCTGACAAGCTGCGTCACATGAATGTCAGCCCTTCTCTGATCCTATGGATCTTGAACTTCCTAGTGGAGAGGACGCAGTGTGTTCGCGTAAACAACTTGATGTCCTCCGTCATCACCACGTCCGTGGGCAGCACCCAAGGATGTGTGATCTCGCCTGTCCTTTACATCCTATTTACAAATGACTGTACCAGCTCCAACGACAGGACTCACTATGTCAAATTTGCAGACGACACTGCAGTTGTAGATCTGTCAAACGCAGATGCTGACTACTTTGCAGAAGTGGGTCAGTTTGTCTCATGGTGTCATAACAACCATCTACAGTTGAACGTTGGCAAGACTGAGGAGCTGGTTGTCGACTTTCGGAAGCATGGCAGTGGGCCAACTTCCGGGAGTCCACTTCCACTTCCTCAATCCCTGGTGATTGGCGGCACTTTTGTCACACGCACAGGTGTTAACAAATACCTAGGGACTTTGATTGATTCAAGGCTATCCTTCACCGACAACACAGACCTCATCTTTAAGAAAGCCCAAGGGAGACTGTATATGTTGCGCAAACTCCGCTCCTTTGGTGTGAGCCCCAAAATCCTCAGGCAGTTGTACATCTGCTTTATAGAAAGCCTTCTTACGTTCTCCTTTGTCTCATGGTTCGGCTCTCTGGGCGAGAAGAACTTTAGAAAGCTGAATAAGATAATCAGGCTTGGTGAGGAAATCGTTGGGGGCAGGTTAGAGAGCCTTTACGGCCTCTACAAGACGAGAATGATAGGCAAGGGCCTGAGGCTGGCAGCTGACACTTCCCACTGCCTTTCTAAGCACCTTCAAAAGCTCCCGTCTGGCCGTAGGTTCAAGGCTCCTCTTGTTAAACCAAACGCTACAAGGGCAGCTTTGTACCCTTGGCCATCCGTCTCCTAAATGAAGTGTGTTAACTAGCGTATCTCTCTCTCCTTGTTGACGCCGTCGAGGAACTTGCACCTCAGATGTCGCAGTGGCATCTTGCAAGTGGCAGACTCACTCCTATACCACTAACACTGTGGTCATGACTTTGTAGTGGTGTTGTTTTTTTTTTTTCATAATGTGGCTAAAACCGTACGCACGCATGTGATCCCAACGAAAGAAAATTTGTCGGGTAGACTGACACAATAAAGATTTTGAATTTGAATTTGAATTGAATTACCTCCCATCGTGTGACAGATTGCTTGTGATTGATTGCTGCAATAATAATTTTTCATGGAATGTTCTTGTAGCCTGTATTATTGTCTTATATTGTTGCTTTATGACGAGCCAAAAGGCAAATTTCTGTCGTGCTTTGACTCGAACAGACAATAATTTTGTTTGTTTTGTATTGTATTGTAAGGGCAATGGTGTGATTGTGGTTTCTCTGTACACGTGTCAATCAACACGCATTGTTATTCATCTTCACAGTCCAGATAAACTTTGAGTAGCATAACCTCTGACCTTCTCAGCGTGTCCTTGACGTCATCAGTGAGTCCCCCAGCACGTGCCAGTGTTTGTAGCTGTCCCACGTCCATTGTCATCAGGTGGTGTCGCCACTGTTGGCCAACTGTCTGTGTGACTGTAAGTGTACTATACACCATAAATTAAGGACCATTTGAATACACCTACATAACGTGAACTCTATGCCATCAATTACTTTGAAATTGACACACAACTTAGATTTAATATTGAACATTTATAATGGAAAGTTTCATGCTGCTAACTAACAATGTGTAATTTTGATGAATTTTGCAAAATGGAATGTGCAGATTTCAAAGGGGCACACAAATGTAGACGTTCGTAAAAGTATTGTCCTCGGTTGAATCGATTTAAGTGTGAGAGCTGGGTCTTGTGTCATGCGTCATAGTGGTTCATGTATGCCCAGAGATGACTGCCAATACCATTTCCTTATTCTTTCCCCTTATTACACTTCTCTGGGGCATGTCTTGTTTTGTTTTCTGTCCATAGTGCGAGAGTCTCTTTCAGCCACGCCCTCCCAATCAGAAGAAAAGATACGGCCGCCATTGTGCTATGGGTAGATCCAGGATCCATTCTCGATTAGTGCCTGTTTGTTCTGGAGGGCTGTCCTCCTGAGGTGGCAGGTTACACTTGCATTCTAGGTTTGTTTGTTTGTTGTTGTTGTTGTTGTTTTTGTTGCTGTGTCTGCTTCAGGACGGACACCTGGCCAGCATGAGTGAAGCTAATGACCATGCTGATGTCGGTTTACAATCTGTACCCTGTTGTTAGCGATCACCATTGCTTGGCTGCTCTTTGATCCAAGGTGGTCTCCCTTCAGTCCGGTCAGATGTTGTTTTTTTTTTTTTTATGCATTTGCCCACAATATGGGTTGTGGATGTAAGTTAGGTGGAAGGTGGTCTCTCCTTTACATAACCTCTACCCGGATGTTCAGTTTAAGTCAGCAGATAATATGAAAAAGGTAAATGATGTCTTCTGACAAAGTTTCACGCACAGACTCCATCTTGTACCCACCCTGACATCAGCACACCTTTATTGTCTACAGCGTGATTTTATTCATGGGTGAGTATGACCAATTGTCTCTGTGTCGTGCGAACACCGCTGTTCATACAGAATGATGAGTATCCGCAGTCTACACACCAATGGTCAGTCTTACAGGTGCAGTTGGCCATACTGACCAATCAGTGTTTTAGTGATCATGGCAATCGATCTAGATTTCCCTTATTTGATGCATCAGCAAGGGCTTGTATTACAAAACGGGAACTGGGTCTAGATTTCAAAGTCTACATTCATTACATCATCAAAATAAATATTTAAATAATCAAAGCACGGATTCGAAGAAAGATATATTCTTTGTGATGTAAAAATAACTGTTGATGGCAGAGACCTAAAATACATTACTCTGTACTGAGCTACACTACAAATTACCATAGAAAGTAGCCAGACCAACAGACTGTCATCGCTGCTATAAATGTAGAACCAACCAAGAAATAAATACCTAACTGTTTGAAGCGGCCAGGCGGGAATATTTACAGATCATCTAGAGTCAAATACTGGTGCAAATGAGGAGAGCGTTTTACTTACTTCGTATCAAAAACTTGTCTTTAGTGCACTACACAATGGAAATCCGGAACTTTGAAAAACCACACTGAACTAATCACATTACTCCAACTACATTACTTGTGTACTAATACTACGCACTACGGCCCTATAGTGCCCAGTTGGCCCTGGCATGGCCAGCCCTAGCCCTAGCGGCGCAGGCCCCGAGGAGGAGAGGGAGGAGCCGGTAAGAAACACGTCTTTAGTCTTTGACGACGGGATTCCGAGCGCTGTGACTATTAACATTGTTCTCCGGATTCTCAAATCAAGCGATAACAGTCAGCGTCAAATGATTACAGCAACAGAGAAAACTACCATCAACAAAAGTAAACAACACTATTCTAAGTCTATGACGACGCGTGTACGGGCAGGTAGTCAGTGCCAGTCTGTCCGCAGGTCAGTGCAAGAGTACTGCGCGGTGCACGTATCAGAGTGCGCGTGACTCTTGGGTTCAAGGCCGAATTCTTATGCAACTTTTATGTTCAGTCGTCACGTGATGGGGAAACAGAAAGTTCGGTGGAAGAGCTCACACACTGTAAGACAGGGGGAACGTACAGCATTACTATTGGCGTCCAAACAACACGGATACACAGTGGTTTCAGCAAGAGGCATAGATCCTCGTGAGCCCCCGCAACTGCGGGGGCTCATGAGGATCTATGTCTCTTGCAGATGGATGGGTTTCATCTGTTCTCGGCAGTGAAAGGGTCAACGTGTGGTAAAACACGACCTCTAGGAAATCAGTCCGGTCCACTCTCCACTATGCACGATTTCGTTAAAGAGAGATGGATCGACCATGATAGTTCATTATAGTTGCATTATCATGGCTGATCCATCTTTTGCTGGGGTGCGGCGTCGAGGCCACTGAAATGGGTTAATACCTACATGTGTTATACGTGCACTACATGTGTTTGGTAATGGTCAGTGACAGACAACTCTGCTAATCCAGTGACATACCCGGCATGCCAGCGAGGGCCGTGTGCGCTGTGCTGGGGGGATCTGAAGGCAGCGGCCGTAACACATACACACACACAGGACACTCCCTGTTTCTAGAGTAAGGCACCGTCACTCGCCCCAAGTTACCCACTCTCATGGCGTCTGTAAAATAACAACGCACAACGTGAGGACGAACTGTATTCAGTATGTGAAACAACACCAACCACTATAACAAGCAAACACAAAACCTGCAGGCACCAAAACATACATACAGTAAAGGAAACCAAACTCACTCACTCACTCACTCATTCACTCGATACAAGACAATAGGTGTTATCGTCAAATTAGAAATAGGTCAAACATTGCACGGATTCTAAACAATACATGGATTCAAGCAGCCCGCTCCATCTGCAAGAGGCATATATTGTCACGAGTCCCTACAGCCGCAGTACTGTACTGGTGCCCGCTCCATCTGCAAGAGGAGTCTATTGTCACGAGTCCCTACAGCCGCAGTACTGTACTGGTGCCCGCTCCATCTGCAAGAGGCGTATATTGTCATGAGTCCCTACAGCCGCAGTACTGTACTGGTGCCCACTCCATCTGCAAGAGGCGTATATTGTCATGAGTCCCTACAGCCGCAGTACTGTACTGGCGCCCGCTCCATCTGCAAGAGGCGTATATTGTCATGAGTCCCTACAGCCGCAGTACTGTACTGGTGCCCGCTCCATCTGCACGAGGAGTCTGTTGTCATGAGTCCCTACAGTACTGTACTGGTGCAGCCGCAGGGGCTGATGGGAATATACGCCTCTTGCTCGCAGGGAGTTGCCTCATGGACATCCCCAGTGTGAGGAACTTACCCGGTGTTCACAATACGACTGCTACAAGGACACATGCTGCAGTGATCGGGACGATTCAGGGAAAAAGTGCCTGTAGTCCTTACTATACAGGGGCGTAACCTACTGCCTCCCTGACTATAAAGGAGTGCAACCTAATGCATGGTGACAGTGCCAATAACTGAAAATGCTCCATGAACTATGTCCCATGATCCACGGCCAGCAAGAGACATACATTCTCATGAGCCCTGCATCCGCAGTACTGTACTGGTGCATCCGCAGTATTGTACTGGTGCATCCGCAGTACTGTACTGGTGCATCCGCAGTATTGTACTGGTGCATCCGCAGTGCTGCACTGGTGCATCCGCAGTATTGTACTGGTGCATCCGCAGTGCTGTACTGGTGCATCCGCAGTATTGTACTGGTGCATCCGCAGTGCTGTACTGGTGCATCCGCAGTATTGTACTGGTGCATCCGCAGTGCTGTACTGGCGCATCCGCAGTATTGTACTGGTGCATCCGCAGTACTTTACTGGTGCATCCACTGTAATGTACTAGTGCATCCGCTGTACTGTACTGGTGCAACCGCAGTATTGTACTGGTGCATCCGCAGTACTGTATTGGTGCATCCGCAGTACTGTACTGGTGCATCCGCACTACTGTGCTGGTGCATCCGCAGTACTGTACTGGTGCATCCGCAGTACTGTACTGGTGCATCCGCAGTAATGTACTGGTGCATCCGCAGTACTGTACTGGTGCATCCGCAGTACTGTACTGGTGCATCCGCACTACTGTACTGGTGCATCCGCAGGGACTTATGAGAATTTATGTCACTTGCAGAACCAAAATCTGAAATTCAATTTTCTGGGATTTAGAAAAAAATCACATTCTATGTTATGATTTTAGATCTGAAGAAAACTCCTTTTTACTGGCCGTGGGGGAGGGGGTGGGTTGAGCCGCGTGTATGAAGGCAATACACATCTTAGAACATACATGTCAACATAATCGGTCCAAATAATTTGTTGTTGTTGTTGTCATTGATGCTGGAGGTGGCTATCGCGGTGGTCCTGCAGTTTGTTTTGTTGTTGTTATTGATGCTGGAGGTAGCCATTGCGGTGGTGCTGCAGTTTGTTGTTGTGTCACAGCTGTCGTCGTTGGTGTTTTTCTTGTTGCTGTCTTATACTGCACATCAAGATGTAAATCAAGCGGTACTCAGACCGACGCATGCTTTACTGCACAGCGCACGGCTGTGCGCGTGCCAGCTAAAGCCTATGAGGGCCATAGAACCATGTTGCTCACTGGGAATGCACATAATACTAAAGTCAAAGTGTTACGTGTAATGTCGTGAGTCACTATCTGGCAAAACAAACTCACCCTCACTACGTTCAAACTCCACAATGGCGACACCTACAGGTTCCAGACACTGGATTCTTTTTACACGACGCCTCACGTTTCCCAGATTTTCCATGCAGACTTTGATGTCGTCGGCAGTAACGCCAGTGTCGTACTGAATACCGGTAACAATCACTGTTGGTGCCCGAGGATCCACACGTGGCATGTGCACACCTTGCTTCCTCCCTTTATCTATACACAAGTAATTTACCATTGCTCAATACTTCATGCTTACACTCCATACACGGCACCGACTGAATGCAAACTCTCGCCTGACATATTTTTAAGATATATTTACATCTTGTCTTAAGGCCTTGCTTTTAGTCTGGCTGACCAGATTTTTACCCATGCCGCCCTGAGATGGCCTTAGTCGCCTGCTCGGCGTTAACCCAAATAACTAACTAACTAAGCTAAACACAAACAATCAATGCCTTGAAAATCGGACTGAAGCAAAGTTAGACTGCTGATTACAACTTGCATGTTTTCTGGTATTATGATGCGTGGATTGTACACATAGCACTAAAAACAATAAGCAGACTTCTGCACTGATGACATTTTGTTTCCTAAAGAAAAGCTAAAAGGAAATGAAACCGACAATATGAAAGATATTATAAAGCACACTGGTTACCTACCTCGAACCGCTCCGCAAGCGGAGCGGATCGAAGGAGGTAACCAGTGTGGCAAATACTCAAAGTCTGGACGACAATGTCTACATACTAAACTATATTGTTCTTATGCTGATTTAGTAGAGAACAGAGAAAATTCACAGAACTCTGCTATTTCCTATCAACAACCATGACGCGTGAATTCTGTGTTCACCTTAACAGGATACAGTCTGATCTCCGCTGTAGACAGTCTTCCTGTCTGTGTCATAGAGAAACACACACACCGGCCGCCCCTGTATCGACTGACGAATCCTGCGTACTACGTTCACTGCATCTGTAACACGAACAGACAACTTGTCACACAGTGAGGAAATCTGGCCCTTCATTAGATAGTTTTGTTCGGAAGGTGGTAGTTGTGGTTGTTGTAGATGATGACGATTGTTGCGGTGATAAATGATTATGATCATCAGCTGCATTATCATCGGCATCGCAATAATAATAATAATATTAATTATATAATAATAATAATAATAATAATAATAATAATAATAATAATATAATAATAATAATAATAATAATAATAATAATAATAATATAGTATTAAGAGTGTCTGTCACTCCTACTACTCATGCTGCTACTGCTAAAACTACTGCTACTACAACATTATATTGGATACATTACAAACGCGCCAGCTGTGATCAGTGATACCCGCCGTACAGACCCCTACACATTACAAACGCGCCAGCTGTGATCAGTGATACCCGCCATACAGACCCCTACACATTACAAACGCGCCAGCTGTGATCAGTGATACCCGCCATACAGACCCCTACACATTACAAACGCGCCAGCTGTGATCAGTGATACCCGCCGTACAGACCCCTACACATTACAAACGCGCCAGCTGTGATCAGTGATGCCCGCCGTACAGACCCCTACACATTACAAACGCGCCAGCTGTGATCAGTGATGCCCGCCGTACAGACCCCTACACATTACAAACGCGCCAGCTGTGATCAGTGATGCCCGCCGTACAGACCCCTACATATTGTTAGAAAGTTGCTTTAACCCCTTGGCAGCCAGCACACAGCCAGCACCACCCAGCTGCACGAGGCAAGCCAGAACACCCAGCTGCACGAGGCAAGCCAGAACCACCCAGCTGCAGGAGGCAAGCCAGCACCACCCAGCTGTACGAGGCAAGCCAGCACCACCCAGCTGTATGAGGCAAGCCAGAACCACCCAACTGTACGAGGCAAGCCAGCACCACCCAGCTGTACGAGGCAAGCCAGCACCACCCAGCTGTACGAGGCAAGCCAGAACCACCCAGCTGTACGAGGCAAGCCAGCACCACCCAGCTGTACGAGGCAAGCCAGAACCACCCAGCTGTACGAGGCAAGCCAGAACCACCCAGCTGTACGAGGCAAGCCAGCACCACCCAGCTGTACGAGGCAAGCCAGAACCACCCAGCTGTACGAGGCAAGCCAGAACCACCCAGCTGTACGAGGCAAGCCAGAACCACCCAGCTGTACGAGGCAAGCCAGAACCACCCAGCTGTACGAGGCAAGCCAGAACCACCCAGCTGTACGAGGCAAGCCAGAACCACCCAGCTGTACGAGGCAAGCCAGAACCACCCAGCTGTACGAGGCAAGCCAGAACCACCCAGCTGTACGAGGCAAGCCAGAACCACCCAGCTGTACGAGGCAAGCCAGAACCACCCAGCTGTACGAGGCAAGACAGAACCACCCAGCCGTACGAGGCATAGAACCTCATGAGCCCCCGCAGTGGCAAGCAAGAGGCCAACAGTGGTGGGGCTGATGAGGATCTATGTCTCCTGCTTGCCTTAGCCTGTATCCGTGTTGAATGGACGGCTGGGGTTCTGACGCTTTAAATTTACGATTGTTTTTGTAGCGTTTTTACAGAGACAGACTGTACTAATATTACAACTAATTTATTTTGATCATGATATTATTATTATTATTATTATTATTATTATTATTATTATTATTATTATTATTATTATTATTATTATTATTATTATTATCATTATTATTACTATTACTATTATTAATATTAGTATAGTGACTCTGACAACGACGATGATAATAATGCTGACGATAAGGAAGATATAATGATGAGGAAGAATGATGATTATTATCGTCGTCGCTACAATCATCATCATATGATACGGTGGAGACTTCAAATCCTGACCATACACCCTGTCAATTTCCAATCAAAACAGGACTGACGAGGCAAGAGAACAGGCACCATGATCTGTTTCTGTCTTTACCTGCGTGATTGTGGAGGTCAACAACGTGAGTGTAGTCATTGAGACTGTAGACACGACCCACCGGCCCGCCCCCACTATCTGCCTTATTCTGCATGTATCGCAGGACGGCGGTGTCGGGGATCCAGTCTCCACACGTCACCAGAACAGATTTCAGCCGTGACGGATCGTGAAGTGGTGCTGGGTCTTCCACAGCGTGCTCCATGGCGTGTGGCTTGGCTGAAATAACACGCATGCACGCAGACACGCAGGCACGCAAACACGCACGCACGCACGCAACACACTCACACACACACACACACACACACACACACACACACACACACACACACACACACACACACACACACACTTATTTCTGTCATTGACAATGTTACCTAACCCTTTGCATGTCGGTAGCTGTGTTTGTCCTGTAGGAATCATGGCGACAAAAAACACTAGCGACACGCAAATGGCTAAACCTGTCTACCTATATATCCACCTGTACGGACCTGTTTCAGTGCGGACTGATTTGAAGTCTCCTTGAAAGATAAATCATTCGCGGACAAATGTAAACACGAATAACAGATAACACAACACGTGGGAAATAAAAGAAAAGTAAACAAAGAGTATTGTGTGATGGCTTTCCGCACGTAACTTACACAGTTAGATTTGTATGGCGGAAACGTCTGCACGAGATGTGTGTGAATATATTGATTTGTTTGTTTGTAGAAAGTCAAATACACACGTGTATGATGTCTCTCTCCGGCCCGACTGAACATCTTTCACACTGCGATACTCTGCGGTTTGATTCACAAGGACAAAAACAATCTCAAACAATCAGCAATATTATTAGATAGAGGGCGTTTGACATCACAGCGCAGAACGTGTTTTGCAAATATCCCAGAGTTGCCTGACCTGTATGTTACAATCTGGCCGCTTCTCTCCTGGGTTCTATTAGCTTATTGAAATGGCTTCTTCTTGTCTTCTGGCCACATTTGTACCATTGTACATGAAAATTTGCAAATCGAATGAGCAAACTAAAAACATCCCATATTAGGTCAAGTTAAGTGCTATCTGTTATTGATAGTGGTGCAGACAAGTGTTTTCTAGCGGAGATATTTGCGAAACTTGTGCGCTCCGCTGTCAAACGCCCTGTATCTTAGCCTGGACCACAACAAGTACTCTGTGTCCGCTGTCAAACGCCCTGTATCTTAGCCTGGACCACAACAAGTACACTGTGTCCGCTGTCAAACGCCCTGTATCTTAGCCTGGACCACAACAAGTACTCTGTCCGCTGTCAACCGCCCTGTATCTTAGGCTGGACCACAAAAGTACTCTGTGTCCGCTGTCAAACGCCCTGTATCTTAGCCTGGACCACAACAAGTACACTGTGTCCGCTGTCAAACGCCCTGTATCTTAGCCTGGACCACAACAAGTACTCTGTGTCCGCTGTCAAACGCCCTGTATCTTAGCCTGGACCATAACAAGTACTCTGCGTCCGCTCGCCCGGCCCACACTGTGTTATCACGCCCGGCCCACACTGTGTTATCACGCCCACACCACACTGAAGAGGGCAAAATAAATACAATAAAACACGCTCTGAGGTGTTGAGCAACGGTGCAAGGGACATCACGCGTGTCAGACTTACAGAATGGGCAGGGGACATCAATCTTGTGGAGTTATTTGCCCTTGGCACAATTGTTTAGCTGCTTAACCCCTTCCCTGCCATTGTACGTACACGGAACGTGACGTGTTGCTGATTCATTCAACCACCAAAAGCCAACACCGTCCTAGAACATGGATACACATTGGTCTGTGTACACTGAACGTGACGTGTTGCTTTCTGAAATCTTGATTCATTCAACCACCAAAAGCCAACACCGTCCCAGAACATGGATTCACATTGGTCACTTCCAGAGCCATAAATCCTCAAGAGCCCCCGCAGTCGGAGGAATTATGTCTCTTGCGGTTGGAATGTGTTCACTTTTATCTCAGCCGTGATGGTGTCATAAAGGCGACCTACCCACCCTGTGTGAGCGTACATTGAAATAGTTTTTGTTTTGAGTGTATTTTGGGCTGATGCGGCTTAGTTTCCGAGGGCACTGACGTGGAAATTAGCAAAGTCGTTTCTGGTACACTCTAACTAGGGCATATGGGCCCCAGTGTTTCGTGAAAACGCTTGAAACAGACCAGGCTACGTCAAGTGTCACACTAGAAAAACTTCCGATTGCGGCCTGGCCTGTACTTTCTTACTTTTTAGCCTTTTCAAGTCGGCAAAGCGATCGCTGTCGCCATTGCTAACGACGCTGTCCGACATTTTGTTTTTACTCTCCTCTCACGACTTTTTAAAAAATGTGATATTATGGCAATTGTTATTATACTGCAGTATTTTGTTTATGGTAAAATATTTTTTTAAAATGGTTCAATATAAACATTTTATTTAAAATGCTTAGAATGATCTACAGTTGATACAATACTTTGGCTTTGAGTGTATATGTATTTTAGTGTTGTTTGGCTGCCTCACGTGGTGCATGTGTAAGATTCCAGACCAGAACTGAACTGTGCAACTTAAGTATGAATGTAAGGGCTCATACACTTTTCAAAGTAGCCAGTCAGTTACAACTTTCGGCTTACACATGTGAGCAATCGAAAACCGACCGACACATTCCACACGGTTTCCTGAGCGGCTAGCTCGAACACTAACTAGCCAAACTCTTTCTGGTACTCTATGACTAGAAAACAGAGGTAAATGAAACTTGCAGGGAGATATTAATCACTAAAGGTTTCGGAGCCTTTAAGAGACATGAAAGTATATGCCCCCGGCAACATAGACACTGCCGCCGGTTTCATTATGGCACTGAGGTGGAAAGCGCTCTCTGGTAAGCTACAAGGGAACAGAACTAAATAAAATGGGCAGGCAGAGTTAAATCACTGAAGATTTTGTACCTTACGAAGATACATTTAGGTATATGCCGCCGACATGTTCCCTGCAGCTCTGTACATTTTTCCATCCTGTCCCGCTTTGCCCGAAAGGAATAGATTCACATTAGCCTCTGATGTCCAAGGGGCTCGTGAGATCCAGCTCTTTATGACAAACGCCCTTCTCAATGCACCAGTTGCAGGGAGGGCATGGGTGGCGGTTGTGAACAGACTCATATAACCCACCAACACACACGCTGCAGTTCTGTACAGTTTTTCATCCTGCCCACCCCCCACCCCCCTTTGCCTGAGAAGAAATAGATTCAGATTAGCCCCTACCAGTCACAGGGGCTCGTGAGATCCTGTCCTGTATGCCAAACGTAATCCACCCCAGATGTTCCTATGAATGTGGACGCGGTCAGTGTCCAGTAGTGATAGCCACACGGCCCCACATGTGGCCCTCATTGCTGGAAACCGATCCGCATCGGATGTTTATACTAACAGAGTGAACTGAGGGACTAAAAGCCCTAAGCATGAAATAGAAGGATAGGTGATTTTAATTGTGGCACAGTCTATCCCCTCTTTATTCTATTGGACTGAGTGTGTGTGTGTGTGTGTGTGTGTGTGCGTGCGTGCGTGCGTGTGTGTGTGTGTGTGTGTGTGTGTGTGTGTGTGTGTGTGTGTGTGTGTGTGTGTGTGTGTGTGTGTGTGTGTAACCAAGCCGTAATTTTCACACACGCATGCACGCGCACACACACACACACACACACACACACACACACACACACACACACACACACACACACACACACACACACATTCAGTGCATTCTACATTTTTATGTTCAGCCCTTTTGGCCACGGAATACAGTGCCGTTTCCGTACTGTCCAGTCTCTTAGCTATAGTCAATATTTCAAGGATCCCCTAAAAACACTACCGCCCATCAGCTGCACATTTGCCATGCACAAAATAACAACAACAACAACAAAAACCAGCACATTGACAGTCTCATTTCTTGGTTATGAACCTGATTCCTTACCAACCCCACACCCAAGCACAGCTGAAATCAGCGTGCCCCACAAATCACTAAGTCAGCGGCAACTCAACATAGGCCCACTATTGTCCACTGGATAAGCTCAGGATGGAAAATATTACTAGGAAAATAAAATATTATGATCATGATCTACGAGTGTGATTGAGTGGCTGCAAGTTGCACCATAGGTGAATTTCCTGTACATAAAGTCTTTCGAACAATAAATTAAATTAGCTGCTTTATTGATTTATCCCATAGGTGAGGTAGCAGGGATAATATGGGCAACCTAGAAACGTGTACAACACATGCGGACCACTCTTTATTCTAGTCACACTGTGACCTGTGAACACGGCATCCATGCTTGCGCGTACCAGCTCTTTCCCCGGGCGTTATAAGTTTGAGCATGTGTTCAGTCTTATGCTAAAACCTGACTTTGTCCGCTCTGAGAAGAACTGCGCAGTTCGTTTGCGGCAGCAGGTTCTCAGTAGCCTTTGTAAATGCAGGGGCAAATGTACATATATGCTAGGACTAGAAGCGGTATATTGGCCTGTCTCCTGCACGGTTTCAGTTTCAGCAAGCATACTGGCCTGCAATACCAGCTTGGTGAAAATACATAGATTGTAATGAGTCTGTGCAAGTTTTGAAAACCTTCGGTGGTAAACCTCTCTCGTGATTTATACTATAGTGCTCCTCAGTTCCCGCATCAGAGTAGGGTTTGTCTAACGTGTAACCCCGAGGCGGCCGGCGAATTTTCGCAAACGAATGCGGGCGCTTTTGTGTACGTTAGAAGCCTAGTGCCTGGCGTTAGGTTTCAAATGAATGGCCAAACAAACGCATACTTTGATTGTGCAGCATCAAATCTAACGCTCGTAGCACGTGAGGTCAACACAATACACTCAAACAAAAGTAATTTATCAATAGCTGACCATTTAAAGCATTCTAAATAAAACATTTGATTTTAAACACTTGGAAACATTGCTACAAGTTTCCTGGCAATATGGCAATAGATTATCAATTTCCACAGTATCACATAAAAAAAGAAAAACAACCGAAGAGAGTAAAACCAAGATGTCGGACCGCGTCGTTAGCAATGGAATCAGCGATCGCTTTACCGACTTGAAAAGCTGAGAATTTTTACAAAGGAAGGCCTCAGAGTAAAAATAGACTGTACAGAGACCTCGGGAAAGGGTTGGGAATTTGTTTACAGTACACATAAACACGCCGGCACGACCAGGGAGCGATAAAGCGGCAGCGGCGAGCTGTTAAAGCGGCCGAGGCGTTGACAGTTTCTGTCGTTATGTTGGGGTAAGAGGCAGTCTGGCACCAGATTCTAGCGAGGCCTTGTTTCGGCATGCGTTAAACATCTGGGTCACGGACATTTGACACTGCTCTGGATGTATCAATTTACAGGTCAGTGTTGGCCGGACAGGTCGTAGACCCACCCACCCCCACCGCCCCCCCTCCCAGCCCCACCCCTGCCCGGCATTTAGTGAAACCAGATGGGAGGCGGCGCGTGCCGTCCCTATTAAAATGTTGTCTGTCAACAAAAGGGCTACTGGGACGCTATATAGGAGCTTGTGATGATATGACACGCTGGCGGCCTGTGTCGTGTGACTATTAGTTGTTTAGATCCGCCAACATGATGGTTTATGGTCACATCGAGACGTCGCTAGAACATAAACGACACAAGAAGCCTTGAGATAATTCGCGACAGTCCAGAGTTTATTCGCGAATTTCTCTCGATTAACTACCGTATAAGAGCCATTTCGAAAAATAAATAAATAAATAAAAACACAAGTTTGCGACTGTCCGACATGTCATAGTGCCGAGGCAGCTTAGTCACGCACACATGTACTTCACGCACATCCGCGCAAGCAACGTCTACAAGCTGTCTATTTTTGACAAAAGGAAACAAAACGTTTGTGTTCAGACAAAACACGATATAGACAATACACACCTGTTTGATTTTTTCCTGGCCTTAAAAATCCCGACCTTCTCTGTGTATATCCTGCAATACAAACACACCAACGTCTGGCAACGTACAATGTTACATGCATGGTATTACAACACAAATACTCGTACTGAACGCTAGCGCGGCCTGCAGTCTCTTTGGTTACAATCAATCAGTCCGTCGATCAGTCAGTGAATGAATGGATCACTAAATGAATGAATGAATGAATGAATGAATGAATGAATCAATCAATCAATCAAACAATCAATCAAACAATCAATCAAACAATCAAAAAATCAATCAATCAATCAATCATTCAATCAATCAATCAATCAGCCAATCAATCAATCGATCAATCAGTCGACCAATCAATCAACCAATCAATCAATCAATCAATCAATCAATCAATCAATCAATCAATCAATCAATCAATCGATGAGTGTGTGTATGTGTGCGTGCGTGCATGCGTGCATACGTGTGTGTGTGTGTCGTGTGTGTGTGTGTGTGTGCGTGCGTGCGTGCGTGCGTGTGTGTGTGTGCGTCTATATGTGTGTGTGCTTGTGTGTATCTCAGCTTTACAAACCAAGCGATCAATAATACCGGCAGCGGATATCGCCACCACAGCTGGGGCAGGAATGGGGGGTGTTATGTTTGTGGTTGTGTTATTCTTTCAGAGCATGTGTGTGTTAATCATAGGAAAGATCCGATATTGATTTGAGTTATTTTGGATAAGAATTAAGTCCCTTTTTAGTAGAATTCATTTATTTTGCAGCGAGAATTACGATCGATTTTTGTTGTGACGCGTATTTTCACTCCAATGTTGTAAAGTTTGACCAACATTAGACTGGAAGGTTTTAGTAGCGGCGCGATTATTGTAGTGATCTCAAATATGACGTCAAAGTTGTTGGGTACGATTTTGCATTGTTTTATCGAATGCGCCTAGACGTTAGTAGAAACATATGGATTGATCTAGAGTGTTATTTTAAATGAATATTAATGAGTTTTGGTTACGTTTTTTTTTCTGATTGGTTGTTTTGTGTAAATTTGCTGGATTGTTATGAAAATCTATATAACAAACAGTATAAGGAAATATGTGTGTACATTGCATGAGAGACGCAGTGTGTCAAAAGTATTGGTGCATTGTAGATGAGACAGTGTATTAGTGAGTGGATACATTTGTGGATGCATTGTGCTGAGATTGCATCGCTTCAAATGAATATTGTTGGAACTGTTAATCTAGTGTGGTCTACAACCTTGTGCCACGCGTGACGAGTTGCAGCTGAGTGAAGTTTCTTTACAAGAACCCTACGTGCGTGTGTCTGGTGTGATTGTATCATACTGCGACTACGACTACCACGTGACAGGGGGTACAGAATAATGTCTATGGGAGGGGAGGGGGAAAAAGGTGATTTAGGAGTACTGGACGCATCTACACCCCCCGCTCCCTCCTCCCACCCACCGCACTCCCCTTCTCAAAACTCCCCGCCCCTCCCCCCTCTATATCCCCTTCTCCTATATACCCCCCCCTATTCCCCCTCCCTCCCACCCACCCCACTCCCCTTTATATTCCCCCTCCCACCCACCCCACTCCCATCTATACTCCCCTATCCCCTTTTTTAACGCTCCCCCAGCCCCGCCCCCCGAGAGAAGACAAGAATTAAAGAACTGAGAGGACAAGAGGACAGCACAATACAATGTCATTCTGGTCATTACTCGGTGTGGAACAACCAAACTACCGCACGTGACGCTCCCTCCTTAACCCAGCCCCATCCATCTGCAAGAGACACAGATCCTCATGACCACGTGTAGTGGCAGGGTCTCATGAGGATCTATATCTCTTGTTTTTTCAACACCGGCTCCCTTCTGTTTTGCTTCAGATTTAAGACTCACGATATTTATTGTCCCAAAAGGGATATTCTTGTCACAGCCCACAGCTCATAAGAGAAAGAGGTCAAAGGATCAGTAGGAAACATAATCTAACATGAGACCGACGAAGAATACAAACACATACACATCACATTCTAACGACATATCGCATAAAACATTTCAGCTGATTAATTTAAACATAACATTAAATTATCATGAATAAGATTTGAGAAATGAGACAAATATGTTTCTGGTCATGTGAACAACTGAGTCTGTCGGACAAAATCTCACTCCAGCTCTCCTGCCCCAGCAAATGTGCACACTGTGATCTGCATGTCTGTAGCTAGTAAGGAGTAGTGAAAGGGATTACAATATAATACACCTCAACCCTCAACCGCACCCCCACCACCGCCCACACCCACCCCTCTCCTTTACCCCCACCCCGTACCTCATTTATCGTCTGATATTTAGAGAGTCAGAGCTAGCGTGACCATTGGGTTTGTCGAGTCTGCTCTGGACACAATCTGTGACAAGTGGAAAATACTCCCCATCCGCCCAATCATGATACTCGCTCCGCCCCTGCCTGGTGGAGGCGAAGGGAGAGTTACGCGTCAGCCTGACCTTGTAAAACATTAGTCCACGCAACAGTGACGTACCTGTCATTCTGGATTTACTGAGCAGATCAATCCCAGCACAGGCGTCTGATGGCAATTAGTTGGAGAGCGCCATACCTTTTTTTAACCGCCACCGTGCCATTTATTGGAAGTGTGTGTGAGTGTGTGTGTGGGGGGGGGGGGGGGGTGTGGGGGGAGGGGAATGGGGAGTTAGTGAAAAAAGACAGGAGGGGTGTGGAGGGAGACGAAGACAAACGAGTACAGAATGACGCAATCACCCAGTGTGTCTGACGTCAGTTCTAGAAGCGTGTTCAACTTGCATATTGATATTGACTTTCTCTTCTGCAGATGGGGAGTGAAGGGGCAGGAGGGGCTTGGTGGAACCTCTGACACCTCCCGAATCCGCCTTTGTACAGATGCTCATACTTTGACTGAAAGGGGTCAACTTTGATATATACAGGCGTGTGTATTGATGTGGCGCGAATCCACCAGGCGCAGATTTGCCTTCTCGCGATAACACATAATTTATTATTAGGCGTACATCCACCCAGTGTGAATTCAAGCAGACTTGTATGAACCAAACTGAGAAAACAAAAGGGAAATCAGTGGAACAGCGGCAGATGATATCTTTACAGGGTGGATTCGACTCTGGTTAGTTTTGCGCTGTGTAAATGTACACCTTTAGAGACAAAGCGAAGCTGACCCATTCAGAGTCACTGAGGCGCTGTCAACATCAGTTTTATTCGGATATCGATTCTTGACTGCGACTGAACACAGCCGAGTTGTCCCAGACATTGTCAGTCTTGTCAGGTACAGATGGACTGTGGCAATACAAAGAAAAGTGTCCTTACCTCCAAAGCGTCCAACAACTTGTTTACTGTCCAAGTTTCTGTGCAGTCTTGAGTATCTGCAGTGTAAGTGTGAAGCGAATTGCAATTGCTGTCTGATCTAGTCACAGTGAAGTGAAACAGTATCGCGTGACGTGGTTATTTTCGGTTGTGTGTATTGTCCAGCAGTCAGGCGCGTCTGCACCGACAAAAATACTGAGAGCTGTTTATACTTACTTTACAGACGTTTGATACTGAACATTTATAGCAGAGTGTACTACAGGCATTTGATACTCAGGGGCGGATCTGGTGGCTTCTAGGGGTTCCGGAAACCACCCCCACCCCTAACAACAACAACAAAAATAATAAAAATAAAAAATTGTTGAAAATGCTATAACAAAGTCCCTTTCGGGTGTTTTTGAAACTATGCCTCCCCCCACCCCACCCCCACCCCTCCCACACCCCTCCACCACCCCTCCCGTCGTTTGATTTTCCAGCCAGTGGAAGAAGGTATAACGTCGGGGAGACCTTTTGTGTCAGGTTGAAGATCCCAAAGAAAACGTTTGCCCCTGCCACCCCCCCCCCCTACCCCCCCCCAATCCTTCCATGTAACGGATCCGCCCCTGATACTGAACATTGAGAGCGGGCTGAACATTGAGAGCGGGCTGTACTACAAGCATTTGATGCTGAACATTGAGAGCGGGCTGTATTACAGGCATTTGATGCTGAACATTGAGAGCGGACTGAAATACAAGCATTTGATACTGAATATTGAGAGCGGGCTGCACTACAGGAATATCATGCTGAACATTTGGAGAGGGCTGTACGACAGACATTTGATACTAAATCTCCGCAGCAGACCACCCCTATTGACAGGGTCTGCAAAACTGTACACCACGTGACTTCATAGCATCAGTCCTCCTACACCAGAAACAGTTCAAGAGGTACAAAGCTGGCTAATGAACTCAACCAGTGTCTTTCTCCAAACTAGCTATATCCGTCATTGTTATGCATGAATTGACACAATGTTCCCTCTCCCCTCTGACAGTTTGATGTAGGGAGACCGCCTCCATGTTTCTTATCAGTGATATCTGCCAGCGTTTTCTGCGATAAAATGGGAAAATGCCACATGCAAGCTCATACTGATAATTATAGAAGAGACTTTGTGGGTATGGTCATTCCATGTTATTTCTTTTTCGGCTAGTGGGCGGTGGTGTCCTTTGGAGGCGGAAGGGGTGGTAGTGTTGGGGCGGACTGAGACTACGAGGCATGGCAGTACGGAATCAAAGCTGAGCCGTGTCTCTATCAAAGGGTAGAGCTCACATGCAGTCAGCTGTACACGTGACTATGGGCAGGGGCGGATCTTTGGAGGGGGTGGGGTCCAGGGGTTCCGACCCCCCCCCTCCACCCGACCCACAAGTCTGTAAAATGCTATCTCTTTAAAATGCTATAACAAAGTGCCTTCATGGGGTATTTGGAACCCCACCCCACCCCTTCCTGTGTTATATTTTGTATGGTTTCGCACACATACGCTGTCTCTCCGCTCCGCCCCCCCCCCCCGCCCCCTGCCCCCCCCCCACACACACACACACGCGTTGTTTGATATTGTGGCGAATGGTGAGAGTCGTCACATACACGCGCCTCTTTCCCCCCCCCCTCCCCCCCCCCCCCGTCCCCTCCCTCGACCCCCCCCCCCCCCCCCCCCAAAAAAAAAAGGGTCTAGCGTCCGAAGGATTTTTGTGTCAGGTAGATGGTCTCAAACAAAAAGTTGCCCCCCCCCCCACCCTCCCCACACACACACACACCTCTAGGTAACTGATTCGCCCCTGATGGGGCTTGATCAAAAGAGACTGTCCGAAAATCCCAGGCCGTGAGACAATGTAGAACGAGGACTGTAAACACTCAGTCCATGCACGTGCATTTTCGCTTCATCTGGAAGGGGCAAACTATTCTCCTGCCCGAACACCTGCTGCCCGCTGGTCTCATGAGAACAGTGACGTCACGTTTACGTCGAACGACAGCGACATCACGACGGATTCAGTGGTCAACAGCGTAACAGCAGCACAGACAACGCTCAGAGCTTCTCCAACAGGCATAGATCCTCATCAACTCTCATGAGGATCTATGCCTATTGGAGATGAACGGAGTGTTGTCTGTGCTTCCGGTAGACGCGGGTTATCGGCCGTGACGTCACTCTCGTGCGTTGTCGGGAGGCGTGCGGCATCAAAGTCACCTGACTACTCTCTGGCACGCCTCTTGTTGGCAAGAAGTGGCCTCACTGACATCCGGCGCCAGTTTGAGGTCAGCGTCACCTTACTATTCACTGTCACGCCTCATGTTGGCAAGAAGTGACCCCCATCTTGTTCTGCGCGACCACCACGCTTTTGTGCTCTCAGTGTTTAGTGCCTTTTCTTTGGATGTACTGTGTTTATGTGTGCTGAAAGCTGCTGAGTGTCGTATAAGAGTGTGCTGATGACGATTGTATGCTTGTTTTTCGTTGGATCTAGATGCTGTTCGAGTGGTATCGTATTGAATAGTCTGTCGCTTGTATTTGTTACGTCGCCATTTTTGCCTCTTTCGCAGCGTGGGTCCGCGTTGATCCGCGGCCCTTTCCGCTGCCCTGTTCTATGTCAGGGCTGCGCGCTAGTGTGTGAAGTGTTTACTGTGCGAGTCTGTCTGCCTTACGCGGCCACATCTGTTGCTTGATTGTTGTCCGTGTCCCTACCGTCCTATAGGTTTTACGTGTGCAGCTCCAAATTTGTTATTCCCGGTCGACATCAGTCTCACCCTTCCCACTTTTTGTTTTTCGGCGCTTTTGTCCGAGCTCGCCGCTGACAGACCAGGATTGTCCGCCGCTTGTTATTTTTTCCCCCGTATCCTTTTTGCCCCTTTCAGCGTAGGTTTTGCGTATTATCAGCGTCGCTCCCCTACCACACTCACACTCACACACCGGCGTACACACACACACACACCTACTGTACATCAGTTTTTCTCCCTTGGGTATCATCAGGTCCCCTCCCTACCGCACCGCTCACACACACACACACTTACTCATACACCCTGCTGCACCCTCTTCCCATTCTTTCTCTTCATTGTCCTCACAAACAATCATGCTCATCAGATACACACGCCAACAACTGCTATCTCTACGTCGCCACGCCACCCACTGCGCATCTGGTGCCGCCGACAGTGTTGCAGTCGCCTTACGCGGCATCCGATTGCGTAAGAGAGGCCGCAGGGGCGGAATTAGCAGAAGGCAGGACGCACCACCACACACACGACCACACACTTCTTCATCTATTCCAATGACCTTCCACCCCTTCCGCCCTCTCCCCCTTCCTTCCTTCTTCTCCCATTTCTTCTCCTCTCTTCCTCTTTCACTGCTCCCTGCCCTCCTCGGCTGCCCCCTCCCCCACCCTCACCCCCCTTCCTCCCCTCACCCCCTCCTCCTTCGCCTGCTTTCTCCTCCCCCTTTCCTCCCCTTCACCCTCCCCCTCGCTCTTCCTCATAGTTTCCTACTCCCCTTCCTCCCTCTCTCTCCTCTCCCCCCTCCCACCCTCCCCCTCGCCCTTCCTCATCTTTTCCTACTCCCCTTCCTCCCTCTCTCCCCTCTCCCCCCCACCCTCCTCTCGCATCCTCTTTCTTACCCGGTTCTCCTTCTCCGACTGTTCCTCCTCCCTCCTCCACCCCTCACTCCTCTTTCCTCCCTCCATCCTCTCTCCCCCCTCCCTACCCTCCTCCTCCTCTTCTTCGTTCGTTTCTTCTCCCTCTCCCTCTGCTGTCTCTTCCAACCTAAAACTGTGTCTGTTCAATGCCCAGTCTGTCTGCAAAGATGGCAAAGCTGACGTGATTTCCGATTTCATTCTAGACAATGACCTAGATGTTGTCGTGATCAGCGAAACGTGGCTCCGCTCAGCTGGCGATGAACCCATCATCGCCAGCGTCACTCCGAGTGGCTACCGCCTGGCCTCCTTCCCGCGCGCTTCCAGAGGGGGTGGCATTGCCATCATTTACAGGGACTGTCTTTCCGCTCACCTCTCCTTCTCTCAGTCTCTACCTTTTGCCCATCAATCCTTTGAATCTGTCGAGGCCGTAGCAACACTCCCTGGCCAGTCCCTGATCTTCTCATGTATCTATCGCCCCCCTCCAAGCTCTCAAAACAAACTCACAAACTCCATGTTCCTCACCGAGTTCGACCTCCTCCTCTACCACTACAGCACACGACCCGGAAAACACATCCTTTTAGGCGACTTTAACTTCCACTTTGACAAACCCGACCACCCTGACACAAAACGCCTTTGCACGTCACTTTCAAACCACAATCTTACACAACACATCACTAAACCCACCCACCGACTCGGCCACACCCTCGACTGGATCATCACCCGCACCTCCGATCAACTCTTTCTCGACTCCGACACCTCCTCTGTGCTTCCCTCTGACCACCTCGCTATTCTCGTCTCCCTCAATCTACCTCCCACGAAAAAAACCAAGCTCATCGTCTCTCGTCGCAAACTAAAATTTGTCAACCGCGAGAGCTTCTTCGACGAAGCTGTCGACCTTCTCTTGGACCCCGCCCCCTCTCTCGATCTCGCATCCCATTTCGATTCCTCCCTTCGAAAACTCCTAGACACCCATGCCCCTGTCACCACCTGCTCCATACCCAACCGACTACCCTCCCCCTGGCTCACTGACGACATAGCTGAAGCCAAGCGCGAGCACCGACAAGCGGAACGCCTCTGGCGCTCATCTGACCTCACAGTTCACAGACAGATCTTCCAAACAACTAGATCCAAAGTCTGCAAAATGATCTCCGAATCTAAACGCAAATACCTTCAAAACCAAATCCTGGAATCCACTTCTTCCAAAACCCTCTACGCCACCATGAACACACTCCTAGGCACTTCTAAAGACTCTCCTCTCCCCAACACACACAGCAAAGAAGAACTCCCGTCTGCTTTTTCTACCTATTTTTCGGACAAAATCCAAACTCTGCGCGACACACTCGACACCCTGCCTTCACCGCCTTGCCCTCCCGACCCCACCTTTTCCGGCACTCCCCTCTCGTCCTTCCGCCCCGTCTCTCAGGATGAAGTACTCAAGACCATAAAGTCCATGCCCTTCAAAACCTGCGAGCTAGACCCCCTCCCAGCTTCTCTCTACCGTGACGGCCTTCCAAAACTTCTGCCCTTCATTACCGACATCATCAACGCATCTCTAGAAAACGGCTCCGTCCCCGATATCTTCAAGTCCGCCATCGTCCGTCCTCTCCTAAAAAAACACAACCTCGACCCAAACGAACTCAAGAACTATCGCCCAGTCTCCAATCTCTCTTTCCTGTCCAAGCTTCTTGAGAAGGTTGTTCTCATTCAGCTCAACCTCCACCTCACCGACAACAACCTCCTCAGTCCTTTCCAGTCTGCCTATCGCAAACATCACAGCACTGAAACAGCCCTTCTACATATCTTAAACGATCTGCTTCTCTCCACCGACTCGGGCAACATCTCTCTTCTTACACTACTCGATCTCTCTGCCGCCTTTGACACTATAGACCACTCTATCCTCCTCCACCGACTCCACCACTCCTTCGGCATCACTGACTCTGCTCACTCCTGGTTTCTCTCCTACCTCTCCAACAGACAGCAGTCCGTCACCATCAACGGCGTCTCTTCCAACCCAGTCACGCTCTCCTGCGAAGTTCCACAGGGGTCCGTCCTGGGCCCGGTCCTTTTCACACTCTACACCTCTCCTCTGTCCAACATCATCCAGTCTCACCGCATACACCACCACCTCTACGCTGACGACTCACAACTGCTAGACAAAGACAAACTCGACAACACTCAGTCACTACTGACTCGCACGGCTGACTGCTATGAAGACGTGAAAAACTGGATGACAGCAAACAAGCTAAAACTGAACGACGACAAAACGGAAGCCATCCTGGTAGGCACTCGCCAGAAACTCTCCCAGCTCCCTCCCTCCCTCCACCTTCAACTCGATAGCACCCCCATCTCCCTCTCTAACTCGGCCAAGAACCTCGGCGTTATCCTCGATTCCTCTCTGTCCATGACCAGCTTCGTCTCCGCAACGGCCCAGGCATGTTATTTCCACCTCCGCCGCATCAGTCAGATCATAAAATACCTCACTAGAGAAGCTGCCACCAAACTTGCTGTCTCTCTCATCTTATCTCGCATCGACTACTGCAACTCTCTCCTTTCTGGTCTCCCTCACTCCACCATTTTCACTCTCCAACGCGTTCAGAACAATGCTGCCCGCCTCGTCCTCAGAAAGAAAAAGTCCGACCACGTCACACCCCTGCTCAAACTCCTTCACTGGCTCCCCATCCCCCAACGCATCCAATACAAAATTCTGTCTCTCTGCTACAAATCCCTGAACAACTGCGCTCCTGCCTGTCTCTCCAACTTACTTCACCCCTACACACCTTCCCGCTCCCTCCGCTCTGCCTCTGACCCTCTCCGCCTCCACATCCCTCGCACCAAACTTAACACTTTCGGCCCCCGCTCCTTCTCCGTCTACGGTCCATCCACCTGGAACACTCTCCCACTCTCTCTCCGTCAGAAACACTCTCTCTCCTCCTTCCAGTCCGCCTCAAAACTCACCTCTTTCAACAGTTTTAGCACTATATCACCATACTCCCCACCCCAAGCTGACCGTCGTAATGTATTCACTTGTTTGTGGTACGCAAGTCATTGTCTAAAGCGTGCGCATGCGTGCGCAAGTTTTGAGTGCGCGCTTAGAGTTATAATTATTATAAGATAAGCGCATTATAAATACCGTAATTATTATAATTATTACTAACATCCGGCTCCAGTTTTAGGTAGAGGTCGTTTGACATCGGAGCGCACAAAGTTTCTAGCAAATATTTCGTCACACGTGTGTGTAACACTCTTAGAACAAATATCATCCAGTGACAGTTGACATAAAACGATTTACTTTTCACAAACTCGAACAATGTGTCATTTTCGCTCTAAGGCCGTAAAAATGTCGGAATGTTTTCATGAAATGACTGATTTTACATGCCTAAATGTGCCCCAGATATATTTAAGCCCAGTACAAGAAAGATTCATTTTCAAGTGATCTGGGCAAGTTTTCAAACTTGAAACCGCGCAGGAATACATGAAGTCTGTTTGCTCGGCCTCGATATTGAAATGTGCCGAGGATCTATTTAGGTTATGGAAAATGGCTTGTTCTTGCCTTTTCACCAAATGTTCATGTCTGTACAGCAAAATCGACAAAATCATAGGACTTCAGTAAAAGAAATATTCCATATTAGGTCAGAAGGCACTAAATTATATTTGTCCTTAACGTGGTACAGCAACGTCTTACTTTGCGGAGATATTTGGATAAAAAGTTGCTCGCTCCGATGTCCAACGGCCTATACGTCTGCCGTTATGTGGTGCATGCTGGGATGTCCGTGTGTGAGGTACGCCTGCCGTTACGTGGTGCATGCTGGGATGTCCGTGTTTGATGTACGTCTGCAGTTAAGTGGTGCATGCTGGGATGTCCGTGTTTGATGTACGTCTGTCTTTATGTGGTGCATGCTGGGATGTCCGTGTTTGATGTACGTCTGTCGTTATGTGGTGCATGCTGGGATGTCCGTGTTTGATGTACGTCTGCCGTTATGTGGTGCATGCTGGGATGTCCGTGTTTGAAAAAGCGAGGTCTTCATTGCTATACTATGAACATTTAGCTTTCGTCAAAAAATGGACAAACTTACAAGTAGTCCGTATTTTACTGTAGGCCTGTTAGAAGGACAGCACATGGTGACTGCCCTCGCTTTCAAAGGGCACTACCCACTTTTATTTACCTCACTCCCGTTCAGAAAGTATTCATACTGAACGTAGACTCAACCCGGAACTAAGTCACACACTGAGATGTCAGGATAATGTCAAACATAGGCAGCGCAAAACGTCATATTGTCATTCCAATTCCAATGACAGCAGTTTGAGATTGGCTGTCAGGCAACTTATATTAAGAATAATAACGACAAACAAACAAACAAACAAACAAACAAACCTGAGAAGTTAGCGCAGTCGATCACACCTAAACACCGGCTGATGTCATCTGACCTCAATCTCGGCGGCGGGATGTGATTTGGAAAGACGACACGAAGTAGAATGACGTGAATATCGACACAGGCATGAGATTCTCGTTGCGTAGTTGGTCAAATCTCAACACGGGTAGTAGTAAATAGCACCAAGGTAGGTCACATCAGTGAATCCAGCGTGCAGTCATGTTGCATTATTTAGATTCTTCTACACTAAACACTGAAATCCTTCCTCCGGACATTATTATAACGTGTTGTTTTCCAATAATTTTTATCATCAGCCGTTTTCTTAGCCGTGGTACAAAATAAAAAATAAATTTAAAAAATTGTTTACCACCCTAAAATTCGAGTCAAACTGTTTGTCTAGTCCCCGATCAGTTCCACTTTCAGCCCCAAAATCACCCGTATCGTGTGCTTAATAGGGTGCGTCACCCTTGACAGCAGTAGCAGGAATTTGCTTCACGGTTATTGCATTTTTTAAACTTTAACCCGTTCAGTGCCGAGAACATTTAAACACCACCCAACTGCAAGAGGTATAGTTCCAGCAGGCGCCAAGCTAATCGGGCACTACCTTTGAATTATCATGGTCGATCCATTTCCTGCAACAGGCGCATAGTAGTTAGATGACGCCTCCCAAATTAGAGAAATACGTGCGTCGGGCTGAATGAGTTAACCAAGCTAATCTGACATCACCCTTGAGCTATCTCGGTCGTCTTCTGCTGTCCACAGTCTCTGGGCTTAGTGAGTTAAGCCATTCACTGCCAGTGGACGCGGAATGTGTTTCTGCAAACTTGGTTAATTCAACACCAATGAGGCCCGGCCGTGGTCAATTCAACACCAAGCAGGGCCGGCCGTGGTTAATTCAACACCAAGGAGGCCAGGCCGTGGTCAATTCAACACCAAGCAGGGCCGTGGTTAATTCAACACCAATGAGGCCCGGCGTGGTCAATTCAACACCATGCAGGCCCGGCCGTGGTTAATTCAACACCAATGAGGCCCGGCCGTAGTCAATTCAACACCCAGGAGGCCCAGCCGTGGTTAATTCAACACCCAGGAGGCCCGGCCGTGGTTAATTCAACACCCAGGAGGCCCGGCCGTTGTTAATTCAACACCCAGGAGGCCCAGCCGTGGTTAATTCAACACCCAGGAGGCCCGGCCGTGGTTATATCAACACCCAGGAGGCCCGGCCGTGGTTAATTCAACACCAAGGAGGCCCGGCCGTGGTTAATTCAACACCCAGGAGGCCCGGCCGTGGTTAATTCAATGCCAAAGAGGCCCGGCCGTGGTTAATTCAACACCAAGGAGGCCCGGCCGTGGTCAATTCAACACCCAGGAGGCCCGGCCGTAGTTAATTCAACGCCAAGGAGGCCCGGCCGTGGTTAATTCAACACCAGGGGGGCCCTGCCGTGGTTAATTCAACAACAAGGAGGCCCGGCCGTGTTCAACTCAACACCCAGCAGGCCCAGCCGTGGAAGGAACGTGGATTCAACGTGGCCTCAGCAAGAGGCATAGATCCTCACGAGCCCCCGCTTGCGTTAAGTTAGTGCAACTGCGGGGGCTGATGAGGATCTATATCTCTTGCACTTAGATCGTGTTCACGTGTTCTCGGCAGTCAATGGGTTAATTTACTGGCGATTACCACGTTGCACGAGGACAGGTGGAAGGGCCGAGATGGACCAGGCAGACCCCGCACGTCAGGCGAGACAGGGGCGCCGAGGCTTTCCACCACAACACCGTCTTCACCATACCTGTGAAAAACCTCTTCAAATCGTGAGTCTGTGCATCATTCATCTCAAATGTAAACGTCATCAAAGCTTTGCAAACGTATCTGCGATTGCTGTCAGTGAAAAACCTTATGACAGCATGGGCACAACTTATCTTTCAAAATGTCATGTTCTGAGCGTAACGTTGTAGTATTAAATAAATTTATGTACATTTCCTGTGAATGTAAAATGTCTCTTACTTGTCGTACCGGCGGAAAACGTCATCAATGTGTGGGTACATTTGAGTGTACACTGCCACAAGTTCCACAAAATAGAGGGAAATAGATTTCTGATTGGATAATAAGCATATGTACATGACCAACTGATTGTTTCTGAGTTTCTTTGCCTGTGTGTGCGTGTTGGAGGGTATTAGGTCAGTGTTTGTTCTTGAATAGGTTAATTTGCCTGTGTGTGCGTGGTGGCGGGTATTAGTTCAGTGTTTGTTCTTGAATAGGTTCCTTTGCCTGTAGGTGCACGTGGCCGGGTTCTAGTTCATTTGTTTGTTCCTTTGCCTGTGTGTGCGTCTTGGAGGGTATTAGTTCAGTGTTAGTTCTTGAATATGTTCCTTTGCCTGTAGGTGCGTGTGACGGGATTGGTTTGGTTGACTGGTGTTGCGGTTGTTTTATTCGTAGATCGATTCCTGGATGGTTGGAGTGGCTGCTTCATCTTTAGTTCGTGCGTTTCTTTTTGCTGTTTCCTTCGTCTGTTTCGTTTGTCTGTTCACTTGTTTGTTTGTATCGCCCTAGGCCCTCCGCTACCAGCACATCAGCAGGTAAACAAACATCCGCAGTCCTACGCCACCAGCTTATCAGCAGATAACCTCCACAGTCCTACGCCACCAGCACATCAGCAGATAACTTCCACAGTCATACGCCACCAGCACATCAGCAGATAACCTCCACAGTCCTACGCCACCAGCACATCAGCATGTAACCTCCACAGTCCTACGCCGAGAGCACATCAGCAGATAACCTCCACAGTCCTACGCCACCAGCACATCAGCATGTAACCTCCACAGTCCTACGCCGAGAGCACATCAGCAGGTAAACAATCCTTCACAGTCCTATGCCACCAGCACATCAGCAGGTAAACAACCCTCCACAGTCCTACGCCACCAGCACATCAGCAGGTAAACAACCCTCCACAGTCCTACGCCACCAGCACATCAGCAGGTAAACAACCCTCCACAGTCCTACGTACGCCGAGAGCACATCAGCAGGTAAACAACCCTCCACAGTCCTACGCCACCAGCACATCAGCAGGCAAACAAAGCTCCACAGTCCTACGCCGAGAGCACATCAGCAGGCAAACAAAGCTCCACAGTCCTATGCCGAGAGCACATCAGCAGTCAAACAAAGCTCCACAGTCCTACGCCGAGAGCACATCAGCAGGCAAACAAAGCTCCACAGTCCTGCGCCGAGAGCACATCAGCAGGCAAACAAAGCTCCACAGTCCTACGCCGAGACCACATCAGCAGGCAAACAAAGCTCCACAGTCCTACGCCGAGAGCACATCAGCAGGCAAACAAAGCTCCACAGTCCTACGCCGAGAGCACATCAGCAGGCAAACAAAGCTCCACAGCCCGTGCTGCAGGCCCACATGAGCCAGACCACGGCGCATTACCAGAGAGCCTCGTTTACAGTCTAATTGCCTTCTGGTGGGAATGATGTCAGGACTTCTGTTAAGTCATATTGAATACTCACAAACCAGATAGGTGAGGCTAGCGCTGGCAGAATTGTCAGTACTCAAACCAAGGGGAATCACAGCGCTGGACAGACAACAGTTAGATCCCCTGCCCCCGCCTATCAGGCACCCAATCGCCAGCCCACAGAGAAATACGCAGGTATAGAATAAGACAATCATTTCCATTCCTGATAAGAATGGATCAGGTCTCTTATATAACCCATGTCTTTCTCCGGAACTTAGGAAGTAGGCAGGAGAAACATACATACACAAACATGAATGTGCGCTACTATATGTGGTCGGGTAAATACCCTGATTTCCCACAGTAGATGCACAGAACATTACACAACAATGTAACGATACAAATTTTGCCTCGAGTTATACATGATACTCACAAACCAGATAGGTGAGGCTAGCGCTGGCAGAATTGTCAGTACTCAAACCAAGGGGAATCACAGCGCTGGACAGACAACAGTTAGATCCCCTGCCCCCGCCTATCAGGCACCCAATCGCCAGCCCACAGAGAAATACGCAGGTATAGAATAAGACAATCATTTCCATTCCTGATAAGAATGGATCAGGTCTCTTATATAACCCATGTCTTTCTCCGGAACTTAGGAAGTAGGCAGGAGAAACATACATACACAAACATGAATGTGCGCTACTATATGTGGTCGGGTAAATACCCTGATTTCCCACAGCAGATGCACAGAACATTACACAACAATGTAACGATACAAATTTTGCCTCGAGTTATACATGATACTCACAAACCAGATAGGTGAGGCTAGCGCTGGCAGAATTGTCAGTACTCAAACCAAGGGGAATCACAGCGCTGGACAGACAACAGTTAGATCCCCTGCCCCCGCCTATCAGGCACCCAATCGCCAGTCATATTGAATGACGTAAACGCACGTCAGACCGGCAGCCAACGCCACAAGCGATCCCAGCATCATGGAGACATGTTGTCAAGGAGACAGCTTAATATTAATTCATTTAACCCCATCACCGCAAGACAAATGCAAACTCTATCCCACTACAAGAGGCACAGATCCTCATTAGCACCCGCAATGCGGACCTTTGCTTCTTGTTGGTCCTGTTGTATATGTCTTTCTTAGACTTTAGAAAATTATATGCAGAGACAGAGGTTTATCTGTGATTGTTTAGGGAGTGAGGAGAGAGTCAGAGACCGATACAGAGATTACGGTGGAAGTGCACGTCATTTTCAATAACCAGTAACTGCTTGTCATTGTCCCAGCGGCTTTGTTTGAACTATTTTTAGCGGCACGCACAAATCTGGCCGCAGAACAGAGGGACAGCTGGCTGGCAGTTACTGGCTGGGACAAGTTGCCTGCACCTAGCGGAAGGTCTGCTTACTAACAAGTCCACAGTTCTCTGTGTCTGATTTGCCTGACGCCTGGCAATATGGATCATCAAGCTCATCTGATCTAGCACTGATCATGAACTATCAGTCAACCTTGGCCGATATCAATTATCTAAATATTTTTGATTCGGCAAAACCATTCAACACTACGTCAGGAGATGGATTGATCTTGATAGTTCAAGGGCAGTGCCAGATTAGCTTGGCGCCTGGAGGCGCCAGGCTAATCTGGCACTACCCTTGAAAACCGCTACCATTGCATCCGACAGTGGGCTGCGTGCTACAAAAGCTGGGTTGCAATGCTTGTGCTCCTGTTGACAGAGGACATTTCAATGTTGCAGCCAGGAAACAAACCTGTCCTGTCTGCCGGACTGCCTGTCTGCTGAGTCAAAGCCCGTCCACTCAGCAAAGCTGCCAACAAAATCATCTCAGGGCGCGGGCTCTGATTCACAAAAAGCTGGATTGCAATCACACCTCCAGCCTGCAGTTTATTATGCACCAGGTCAGACCGCCGTCACACGATTCAACGTCGATTGCTTGTGGGTTGGAGGTGACCGATTTATTCACATGAGCGTGTGGTGTTAAGAGGTGAGAATATATTTTGTGACGGCGTTTTGTGGAGATATGATTGTTGCCATGACCGTGTTGTGTGGACCGCCTGGTGCTGCTCGTGGAGCGTTCTGTCACCTGGACGTCAGATTTGTGGCGTGCGTGTGTATGTGTGTGCATGGACAGACACATGTAAAACACGCACCGCGCACACGGACACACACAGACAGACAGACAGACAGACACACACACACACACACACACACACACACACACACACACACACACATACACACTA
>BTPG01000002.1:37781122-37883536 GCA_036245525.1 Semisulcospira habei | reverse complement strand
CGTCAACAACGCTATGGGGATACCTGTCACCCAGACTTTCTCTCTCCACAGAGATTAGATGTACCCACATAATGCGTCATTGTGGTTCTCACAAACACTCTGGACAAAAACACGACATAGTATACGGACAGTACATGCGAGCATTTGGACCTGAAACCATCACGGGCGTATAAAGATCGCAAAAAGGTGCCAAAAAACAGAGATGAACTCTTTAACCAGCCCCGTTGACGCGGCTGGTTGAAAAATTCATCTCTGTTTTTCTGGACGCTTTTCCAAAACCAAGAAACTCGCATGGGTCTCAACCTTCGATCCGTGATTACCATCTAAGTCCGCCATCATCAGAAATAATGTGCAACTTCTTTACTCAGATCCGTGACATTTCTCCCAAAACATGATCATTTTATCTGACAGAAGTACAGGAAATATACGGGAGATATTCCAACCGACTGACCCTAGAAGGTTTTCGCCAACACGGTCCTAAGCTCCGTCCTGGTTTTTCTCTCCAGGCTTGCGTCTCTCGTAGTCATGCCAATGTGAGAAATCATCAATAAATAAATAGAAAATTGGAGCAGTTCCATGCGTACTATATCACATTTGCCAACTTATTTGCACACAGTGACTGATTAACGGCCAAAGTTTGTGTGACAGTCGACGCGCTTCGTGTCCGAGAATAAGCACCAACAGTTAACTCTCCTTACACTTAGCACAGGCTACGTTGCAACACATGTGCTGGGGAGGGGTGTGTCATGACTGCACACACACACACACACACACACACACACACACACACACACACACACACACACACACACACACACACACACACATCATTTTGACGACTCTGAGCTACACTAAACAGCTGCACAAAATGTGAGGTCTTTCAGTTTCGTGTCCAAATTGTATTTCTTCGACTGAGCGGCTGTTTCATTTCCGAAAAAAAAATCGAAAAAGAACTTATTGTCGGCCGTCAAGCTGTTCGTGGCTACGGCGGAACTTTACAGTAAGTAGCTAGTGGTCAACCGGCTAGTGACTGCTCCTGGCTGGGATAGCGTGGTTTGTGTCGTGTCTTGAGCCCGCCATTGTCTTCGACTGCTCATGGATGTCGCACTGGTAGAGTTCAGGGCAAGATTGCTCTTCAATCTTTCGTTATTGGCTCAGTTACGTTGAGTGGTACGGGAGCAGCCACTGCGGATAAGATACTGGGTACGGTTAAAAAGTCGGGTGGAATGCAGGTAACGGTGGCACGGGTAGTCCGTGTGGCGTGACCTGCGGCCAGAAGCCGGCAGAGGGGCGTACGTAGTTGCCTGGAAAACACGATGCGAAGGGGTCCGGTCCAGCTTCCACACGGTGGTAAAGGAGCGGCTGGGAGAAAGAGAAGTTGGAGGCAAAAGCAGCACCCGACCCGCCCTGTTTGGCACCCGTGAATTCATTGGCAGGCGGCGCACTCTGTTCATCGTAAGACTGGATGCCAACAGCTTCAGTAGCTTATAATAATAATAAAGGTAATTTGTATAGCGCCTAATCACCAAGGTGCTCTAGGCGCTTTACAATCACAGTAATGAAACAGTGAAGCAGAATACACAAACAAGCACATACAACCAAAAAAAAAAACCCATTAATTTACAAGGGCAAAAATGCACACCACACACACACACACACACACACACACACACACACACACACGCATGATGAGCCGGCAGACAAAATGGTCTTTACGTATATGCAACAGAGAAAAGATGCGTTTTAAGCTTGGATTTGAAAATGGAAAGAGATGATGAGTGACGCACATCAGCTGGGAGAGCGTTCCATGTAATGGGACCAAAATACGAAAATGCACGATGACCTTGAGTGACCTTATTACGTCTAGGGATACGGAAAACACGAGTGTCTGAAGCAGAGCGTAGTGAGCGGGACGGTGTATACAGCTGGACAAGATCAGATAAGTAAGGAGGGGCAGAACCAGAGATGATGTTGAAACAAATAACACAGACTTTATACTGAATCTGTATGAAACTGGCAGCCAGTGCAAATTAGCTAGTAGAGGCATAATGTGTTCACGTTTCGGTACACGAAAAATCAGACGTGCAGCACAGTTCATGACTCTCTGGATTTGGTCAAGAAGATTTTGCGGAACACCGGACAAAAGAGAATTGCAATAGTCTATTCGGGACAGCACAAGGGAGGTAACAAGTGTTTTGGTAACTTCAACAGTCAGCAGATGTCGAACAGTGCTGATCCTTCTGAGTTCAATGAAGGCAAGCTGGCAAACTTTCTTCACTTGTTCCTTCATTGTCAGCCTGTTGTCAAAAATGACACCCAAGTTACGGGCCGAGCTAGAAAAGGAGATGGCACTCTCGCCCACCATCATTGACTCAGGAAGATCAGCACTGCACGTAGAGGAGCACATCATTCGGAGGGACTCAGTTTTGTCACTGTTCAGCTGGAGCTTGTTCTGTGTGGTCCACTTCTGAACATCACAAATACAAGCCTCCAAAGACTGCACCATTTGATCGACATGTTCACGAAGGGAGTGTTTGTACAATTTTGTATCATCTGCATATAAATGATAAGAAACTAAGTGACGCTCAATGACATGCGACAGGGGCTGTGTATACAAAGTAAAGAGAACAGGCCCCAAGACCGACCCCTGTGGAACGCCACAAAGCAGCTCAACAGGGTGGGACTCAAATCCTGCCACTGAAACCATCTGCAAGCGACCAACAAAGTAGGATTGGAAAAATTTCAGTGCTGTGCTTTGAATGCCAAACACATCACGAAGGCGAGCAAGTAGAATGTCATGGTCAATGGTATCAAACGCTGCGCTCAGATCGAGCAGAGTCAGAACAGAGATTAGATCTTCATCGCTAGCACCAAGTAGGTCATTCACAACACGCAGCAATGCTGTCTCCGTGCTATGACCAGACCTATATGCTGACTGGAACACATGCCACAGACCATTATTCTTGATATGGTCTAGCAGCTGCGTGAGCACTATCTTTTCCAGAAGCTTTGAAAGAAAAGGTAGGTTGGATACGGGTCTGTAGTTGTTCAAACTGTTGGGATCAAGTGAAGCTTTCTTTAAGAGCGGCTTAACAATTGCAGTTTTGAAACAGGTAGGTACAGTGCCGTGCAAGAGGGACTCATTTACAATCGCTGTAACAACTGGTACAATTGCATCTTTACATTCAAAAAGAAGGGACGAAGGCACAGGGTCTAGCTCACAGGTCTTGAGAGACATCTTATTCATGGTGTCCAGCACTACCTTTTCAGTCACTGGACTGAAGCATGCAAGAGGAGTGCCAGCAAAACACTTAGATTCAAATGAGCAAGATGTATGAGCATCATCACATTTGTCAATGTTGTCACGTATTGTTCTGACTTTGGAACAGAAAAAGCGAGAAAACAGTTCTGGGAGGTCACGGATTGGGTCCACCAGAGGCTGAGGGATCAATGTCATGTGTATTGTTACTGTTTTTTGGGAGATGAGAACAGAGTATTGTGGGCTGTCTCCCAACGGCGGACAGGAAAAGTCACTGAGGGTTTGCGCATAGTACTGTCTGAATTCTGATTGGGATGGTCAGGTCCTGGTCTCCAGCCCTCAGCAAAATTTACTACCTAATTACGATCACTGTCCGAGCATAACATGTCAAAAGCACATGTGCTCAGTACTTGGCGGGTGGCGCGCTGGTCGCGAGGCTGTTGTGTGTCAGATTCCCTGTCATCTCTGGCCTGAAGGAGAAACTGTTTAACCAGACGGAGCAGGACACCAGCACCACGCCCATTGACATGAAGTCTGTCGTTGAACAGTGATGTAACCGCTGCGCCTGCTGGCGTGTAAAAGCCGGTCTCTTGAAGAAAGTGCACTTTCTCTTGGCGGCAGAGTTTTGCCAGACGTTCATTAATGGTGCACACTTTCTGCTTGGGGCAGCGGCCTTGCGGAAGGACGGAGGTGAAGGCGACAGATGCTGACGGGAAGGCACGGCGGACTGCTACTGTCAGACTCTGGTAGTCCCTCAGGATGACGTCAATGTCATGGCCTGAGGCGCAGTCATTTGTACCAACGTGGATCACTACATGTCCAATGTCAGCACGTGGTTCGCAATGACTCAGGGCCACTGCCAGCTGTCCAATTGTCACCCCTCGCAAGGTTCGAACGCACGTGGCCCTGCTGGGATCCAGTCTCCGTCGATCTACCCGCTGTAAGTTAGAGTCGCCAATCAGTAGTCCCGCTATCCTGGCTTTAGCCGGTAGTCGCACAGTAAACGGGACAGTATCCTGCGGTGGCTGACGACTTATAGGAATAGCCGACACCCCTTCACTCCCGGTCCCGCTACAGCTATTTCCCCCAAGCTGATTGGTGGGTGGACTGACCACCTTCCAATACTTCAGGTAGGGCCGGAGGGGTGATGGATGACTGGGCGCTTAAGGTGAGGGCTTTGTCAGTGTGCAGGCTGGTGTCCGTTTGAGTGGGCGCGGTGGGGGACAGTGACCGACACAAAGTATCAAACTGAACTTTAAGTTTCGTGATTTCAGCACTCTGAGCGTCCTTGGTTTTAGCTAGCCTGTTCATTTGTCTATTCAGTGTTTCATGTTCTTTGATAAGTTTCTCATGGTCCTTGGTCAGTTGTTCAAGAGCTGCGTGGTGCGACTGTTCAGCCTTTCTTCGGCTAACTTGACATTTTTTAACATGACCTCAGTGTCCCTGATGGCACTATCAAGAACGGTTTGCTTTTCTTGAAGTGTTGCATATTGCCCTTTGATAGTAGCCAGCTCACTTTTCACAGATAATAGCTCTGTTTGTAGGTCTCTTATTGACTCTGTGGCGGCTGCTAGTTGGTTCAGCATGTCTTCTATCTGGTTAGATGAGAAGGTAGTTGAAATGGTATTCTCATGGCTGTCGTTTTTGCTTGTGGGAAGGTCCGCTCGATCGTTGACGCGCTGGGTACTTTTGATATCTGAGTGCACACATGCCTTTGGCGTACTGGTCAAGGTGACGTCATAATGGGATTTCGTCAGTGTAGCATGGGACGTATCATGGTACAGGGCTACAGTGTCCGTTACATCATCAGGGGTGCCTGAGGCAGGCGAAGCTTTGCCGTCAGTCTCGACATTAGTTGAGATCGCCGCTGGCGACATGGGTCTGGATGAATGGGATGGAGTCTCTATAGGTACAGTAGAGGCTGACTTGCAGAGGAGTGGTTTTATCGGTTCATCAGGGTGGGCGGGGACTCGCTGTTAGTCATAATGGAGGGGGCGGAAGGCAGCGCGAGTAGGGAAGAGTGGGAGGAGAGAGGTAGCGACTTGGAATCAAGATTGGAGCGAAACTGCTGTACGACTGACATCCTTCATGATTTCAAATTCCTTAAAGATCCACCTCTCGCATCCCTTGCCTTGGGCTCTGATAAGGCATGCAGTTATTGTGAGTCGACGGCCTGTTTTAGACGATCCCTGTCTAAGCCACAGTAGAGTGTAGCGACTCGGGGTAGGGAGGGTCGACTTCACTTGGTCATGATTGACATCTTCATCTTTCCACTCTTCTGTAGCCCCAAAGGTTAATTAAGCGGCTGCTCAAGATATCTCGTATGAAGGGCAACATGGTAGTTCAAGGGTGGTGCCAGAATAGCTTGGCGCCTATAGGCGCCAAGCCATTCTGGCACCACCTTTGAACTATCTATCCTCCACAGGAAGATTCTGGAGGGGTCAGTTTCCCAATTCTTCTGAACTTATTGGGCCGAGAGAGTCAATTATTTGCTCAAGTGTAGTTTTAGCGGTCGACTTAGTTGAGCGAGTGGTGCGGCCGCCGGGCATGGTGAGAGGCTGATGTCATCTCGTTGCTGGACTCACTCGTAGGACGCCATGTTGTGTGCTGATCACGGCTACTACTACTTAGAGAGCCCAAATACTAAAAGCGAAGCCATTAAAAACAGTGTGCCCCGTGCAGTACACGGTCGGCCGCTCAACCTCAGTGCACGCACATAGTCGCGGCGTGTACGCGTAAAAACAATGACAAGGAATAGCGCGACTATAGTTGCACAGCCGTAATAGATTGCGCTCAGCTCAGTGCTGTCTGAGTGGGCGGTATTGAAGAAGGCTACACGCTGCGCGGCTACTTATCTTATATTAAGGTAGCAGATACAGTGGGCAAAGGGTCAAAATTCATGTTTTGGAAGTAGTGTTTAATACATATTTCTTTCAATAGAAAAATCATTTTTGCATCATTCTCTAACAGGGTTTTATTCAAAATTTGATAGTTTTTTTGTTATGAATTTTTTCGTAGGGTAGGGTGTCGACAGTTTTGGTCCGAAAAACAAGATGGCAGCTGAGAAATCTATTTTGTCTTCAGTAACACCGTTTAGCTTGAAATAATGAGCCTCTCCCTGCAATTACTAAACTCCAAGGGAAATAATGAGCCTCTCCCTGCAATTAATACACCCCGAGAGTTACTGTTTCTTTGCAAATGGCCACCTCCATGTGAAAGCATGTGATTCTTGACTGGGATTATTATATTCATCGTGTGTTGTGATAGTTTGATCATGTCTACAGATCTCAAAAGGAGAGGTGAGAAGCGTAAGAAGAAGAAACCTCCTAAAAATAGATTTGTCAAGGCAAAACGAGTCTGTGAAAATGCTAGCTTTGATCAGAACGATGACAATGAACCCACATCATCGCAAAACATAAATAATAGTGCAAGTGCCGAACAATCTCAAGACACTGCCACGCCCACTTCGACATGTTCTGAAAGAAAGCTGTCTGGCATTTACAAGCTATATTATGAATCTGAAACTAGTGAAAGTGAAACAAGTGAGGCAGAGACAGAAACAGTAGAACAAGATTCTGTACATGGAAATAGGATAATTGATATTGAACTGCTAGGACAGAACATCTCCTCTCAGCTGGTGTGCAGTTTATGTCATAGTGAAGTTTCACTAATAGAATTACAGAGGGAAGGTTTAGCAAGCACATTTGCTTTTCACTGCAGCAATGCTAGATGCAAAGGGGGGCAATCTTTTCCTTCCTGTCCACAAATCCAAACAACAACAAATCTTACAGTAAATTCAATCAATAGAAGAGCCACATTTGCGATGCGTTGCATAGGCTGTGATCATAGTGATCTTAGAACATTCTGTGGTATGATGAACATGCCACCCCCTGCTGCAAAGAATACTCATCAGTGCATTATGGACACTTTAGAAAAGACTACTAAATGCACCATGGAAGAAAGCATGAAAGATGCTGGAAAAAAAGAATATGATCTTGCAGATGAAATAGAAGATGACCAGTGCCGTAACATAGATGTAAGCGGTGATGGTACCTGGATGACTAAGGGTCATTCTTCAAAGATAGGGGCTGCAAGTGTCATTGGGTGTGTAACTGGGAAGGTGTTGGGCATGGGAACAAGGTCAAAAGTGTGCAAATCCTGTGAAAAGTATGAAAAGGTAGATAAAAACAGTGAAAAATATCAGACATGGCAAGCCAATCATGCTGACAGCTGTACAAAAAATCACATGGGCACATCAGGGTCTATGGAACAAGGCATCATCAAAGACATATTCTGTTCCTCTGTTGACAATCACAAACTCAGATACACTAGATATATTGGTGATGGTGATACACACTCTTTCAAATGTGTACATGATGCAAAACCCTATGGCGAGGAAATACAGGTTGAAAAAATTGAATGTGTCGGGCATATTCAGAAACGAATGGGCACACGACTGCGACAGCTGAAAAAAAACATGGGAAACAGGAAATTAGCAGATGGAAAAACAATTGGAGGGAAAGCTAGGCTGACAAAGGATAAAATAGATAGCATTCAGACTCATTATGGAAATGCAATCAGGGGAAATAAAAATAATTTAGTGGCAATGAGACAAGCAGTATGGGCCATCTTCTTTCATTGCAATTCAACAGATGTTGAACCAACGCACAATTTTTGCAAAGATTCTTGGTGTCCATACAGACAAGCAGTTGCATCAGGCACTGTAGACAGGTACAGGCACACTTCTAGTTTACCTAGGGCAGTTTTAGATGAAATTAAACCTATTTTTAAAGATTTATCAAACACACAGCTCTTGAAAAAGTGTCTTGAAGGTTACACTCAAAACGCCAACGAGTCGCTCAATGGACGTATTTGGAAATATTGCCCCAAAAGAGGTAATCATGGACTTGTTTCTGTAAATACTTCAGTCCATATTGCTGTAGCAGTCTTCAATGATGGAGCTTCAGCTCTGGGAAACATTCTGTCTAAACTGGGATTGTGTGTTGGCAAATTTACCAAAGACTTTCTGATGTTGAAAGATACTTTGCGCGTTCAAAATGCTCAGCGTCAAGCCAACAGGGCAACATATGAGCAACGAAGAGCAAGGAGAAGGTGCAGGCTGGCACTGGAGGACCAGCAGGATGAAGCTGAAGGATTTCCTTACTTGGCAGGGGGGCATTAGTGGACATAAGGTAGGATCATGTGCTGTTTTGTGTATTATTTTTCCTTCGCTGAAGTTTGCGAAATTTGCCAGGTATTGTTCATTTTTCCCACACTGTACTCACAAATATTAACCAATTACCATAATATTTGGTGTGCAGCTTCTTCATACCAATACCTAGCTATTGTCATACCAAAATTAGTATAGCTGTTTTTGTTTTTTTGATATTAAATTTTTTAATTAACAAAATTACAAACTTGAAGTGTCAAATTTCATGTGCCTGTACAAAACAAACAAATACTGATATAAAAATTCTGGTATGACAAAAGCTTCATTTTATGGTGTAGTTTAAAACTAAAAAAGAATTAAGGGGAAAAAAACAACTGTTTAGAATTGGCACTGGCAAAAAGTTTGGGTTTTTGGGCCCTTGAAAATTTAGAATAAATTAGCACAATTAATTAAAATTAATATTAAAACTTTAAACTGTATCAAACAAACATTTTTCCTAGTTGCAGACATGTCTCCTGCAATACCATGCCAAATTTCAAGCATGTAGCTTGAATATATCTCTTGTTAGAAAAATAAGAAAAAATGAACCGTCCAGCCACCGTATCTGCTACCTTAAGGCCTGCACGCGCGCGCGCCTCCAACTAAATGGAGAGCCTTGAACAGCCGTGTGCAACCCTGGCAGCTAAAGCCGGTTTGGTGCTGAAGAAAATATAGTTTAAATTACTCACGTTCAGTCTGTCCAATTTTCACCCAAAAAAAAAAAATAACACACACAAAAAAAAAAAAAAAAAAAAAATCCTCGTTCACTCATGAAGTCACACACCAAATATCACTTAACATACCGTTTTGTTAGTCCATGGAAACAGGGTGAACTAATGCCCTCGTTGTAGATGGCCGTGCGCGGGCGTGTGTGTTGCTTTTTAAGTATCTGTGCAACTATAGTCGCGCTATTCCTTGTCATTGTTTTACGCGAGCCGTGAGAGAGAGAGAGAGAGAGAGAGAGAGAGAGAGAGAGAGAGAGAGAGAGAGAGAGAGAAGGGGCGTGCGTGTTAACACTCTCACCATCTGCCAATGATATGAAGCAACGGGTGGGGGAGGGGGTCCAAACACCCCAAAAAGGGACTTTGTTATTACATTTATTTTTAAATAAGGTGTGGGAGGGGAAGGGGGTGTTCCGCAATCCTTGGACGCCCCCCCCCCTCCCTCAAAGATCCGCCCGTGGAATACAATATTCAGTTTCCACCTGGCATGTTATTTAGTGGGGCCTAAATGCGAAGTTCGAGCACTGAGCCTGGCACTCTTGGGTGCACCAAACAAAATACACGAGGTGAACAATTTTCCTGTTGTCAACGAGAGTCCTATTGTCAAAACAATTTTAGTATGACCACTCTGTTTACATCAAGCCTTACGTCCATTCGCCAGAACCAAGACTTTCTATTTTGATATGAACTCCCTAATAGGATCCAAATTGTTCACATCAAGATTTAACCCCTTTTCTTCCTCTTCCGGGGGCGGGGGGGGGGGGGTGTTGGTGAGAGGAAGAAAAGGTGTTGAAAACCACCCTAACCCAAGATTTCCAGATACAGATCTTATATGGACTGCAAAACAAGGTGTATTGAAAAACAGACTTAGGGATCAGGTACAAATCTTACACAGTGGGTAGAGCAAGGTGTATAACAAACACCAGACTCAATGACCAGGTACAAATCTTACACGGTGTGTAGAACAAGGTGTAGAGAAAAACAGACACAGTGACCAGGTACATGGTGTCATCCAGTCTCCAGTTTTTGTTCCCGTTGACACTGAAATAAACACAGAACATTGTTATAAAATTGTCCACTAATAAGTAATTTTGTTGCTAAAATCTGATTTACACACTGGTGAACTTCACACGCGTACATCTGAATTCTTGCTTGATTTTGTCTTTTCTCACTTTTCCCACAGCCGCTGTCTTCTGCTTGATCCGCTGTGAACGCTAGTTGCCATGACGCCGTAGCCGTCACGTCATAATCATGCTGTCATGGTGTAAAGACGTCACTTTGATACGCTATCTTTTTTATTTGTGCGACTTGTTTTGTGTGTGTTGCTTTTTAAGTCTCTTCTAGTTAAAAAAGAAACTTTTTAGGATGGTTCCCGGCGGAGCAAATTCAAAAGAATGCCCGTGACGACAAATTCGAGTTGGTCTGAAAATCTGGCATGTAAAGTAACCAGATAAAAATTACGTCATGTTTAGTTATACTATAACTTCGCTGCAGAACGTACAGATGATACGAACACACATTACTATTATTGTTATTATTATTATTATTATTATTATTATTATTATTATTATTATTATTATTATTATATTTGTGTTATATTTATTTTTTTAAGTTTTACTCTTTTTGTCAGTTTCTTACTATAGATAAAGGAAAACCACATTGAACAACAAAATAGTTTCGGTTGCTTTTATTTTTTTATTGAGACAAACACTTCAAGACGCTGTAAGACAAAATTCAGCAGGGAAAACGAGGAGGATCAACAACAACATATCGCAATCAACAATCGTTTCGTACAGCTGAATATATGACACAACACTAGACATTCAACTCAGACTTTATTTAATGAGACTTGCTACTCTTCAGGTTTGCCTGTCTATCCAGTTCGTTCTATGACACAGACGCGTATCCGTCAATGAGAAAATATAGACGTGACGAAAGACATAAATATTTCTCCAAGAAATGAGTGCTACCGTCCCAGACCACCTATCCATTCCAGTCCACTCTTCCCTATCCTATCAGCCGATTAGCATCAGTCACACAACAACTGCATTTTTGTTTCTTTTGAAATAATAGCAGATTCATGTCGGTACGACTGAAGCTAGCATCGATAAGGTGTAAAAAAGGTGTGACTTTTAGTGAGCACTGACCTGAAACGATGGGTGCAAAATGTTTGACCGTTCTTGCTTTTGCCGACGTAAGCAAACCCCATAAAACGATGACGAGGTTGAAAAAAGACCTACACAGAATCCAGAATCTGTACCCTGCCCCACCCCACCCCTCCAGCATCCATCAACAGACAGCACCTCTCTGAGGGACATGAGCCTCTGTCTATACTACCCCACTCCCCACTCGTAACGAATAGCTTCTCTCTGAAGCACGTGAGCCCCTTTACTACCCCCCCCCCCCTCCTCCGTTACTTCGTTAACTATATTTCAGAAAAGCACTTTTTCGTTGACATATGTATTTGTTTAGTCTATTTTCTAATCCCCTGTGAACTTGACCTTGAGAGAGGTCACTGAATTCATCATCATCATCATCAGTCCCTTGCCCGAACTGGGCGTTGGGGGGACTGAAAGGCAGCAGCAACAGACAGTGCTCTCCACTGAGTTCTATTTTGGGCGGTGGCAAGCAAGTATGACATCTCGAGTTCGGTCCATTCTTTTATGTTTGCGACCCAACTCTTTCTCTGACGACCTCGCCGACGACTTCCTTCGAGAGTGCCTTGGAGGATAGTCTTGGACAAGGTGTTGTGTCGGGTCACGTGGCCAAACCAAGCAAGCTTGCGCCGTTTCACGGTTGCCAGAAGGGGTTCATGTGGGCCCACCAGGGAAGTGACGATGCTCCGTACATATTCGTTGGTCTTGTGCTCGCGGTACGAGATGCGGAGCAACTTCCTCAGGCACTTGTTCTCAAAGGCCTGGATTTTCTTTTCTGAGTCAGCAAGCAGTGTCCAAGTCTCACAGCCGTAGAGTAGAATAGACACTATGAGGGACTTGTAAAGCCTGTACTTGATGGTGAAGCTGATGGAGTTACTTCGCCATATCCTGTCCAGCCTGGCCATTGCGGATGTTGCTGTACCTATCCTGATACGGATCTCTGCTATGCAACTACCGTCTTTGGACAGGGTGGCTCCCAAGTACTTGAAGCTATTGACCTCTTCTAGCTTTTGGCCATTCATGTGAATGTTGCTGCTGCTGTCGCTTGTGGTGTTGATCATCACTTTGCTTTTATCCGTACTGATCTCCATGCCATAAGACCCTGCGCTACTTGAAAGTTTGTCTGTCAGGTTTTGGAGCTCACTATTGCTGCCTGCCATGAGGTCAATGTCGTCTGCGAATCGAAGATTGCACAGGGATCTGCCACCAATAGAGATTGAAGTATGGTGGTCGTGGAGGGTTTCCTGCATGATCTTCTCCAGGAATATGTTGAAAAGGACAGGAGAGAGCAGGCATCCTTGACGGACACCGATCGTCGTCCTGAAGAACTCGCCTGACTGATTGTTAAGTAGAACCGCGCTGCAGGCGTTCTTGTAAAGCGCTTCTATCATTTGGATCAGTCCCTCCTCTATGTTGAACGATCTCATGACTTGCCAGAGTCCGTCGTGCCAGACGCGATCAAATGCTTTCCTGAAATCAATGAAGTTGTGGTAGAGTTCGCGCTGATGCTGCAGATGTTTCTCGATCAGGACGCGGCAGTTGAAAATCTGCTCTACAGTGCTTCTTCCAACTCTGAAGCCAGCCTGTTCTTCTGCCAGCAGTTCCTCGGCGAAAGTTTTGAGGCGGTTGAGAATGATTCTAAGCATTACTTTGCTAGGGTGACTTATCAGACTGATAGTTCTGTAGTTCTGGCACTGTTTCAGGTTTCCTTTCTTGGGGAGCGGGATCAATAGAGACTGTGTCCATTCTACTGGCCATTTCTTTTGCTCCCAGATCTTTTGACAGAGTGTAGTGAGGACCTTCGTTGTTACTTCTCCTCCATGTTTCAACAGTTCAGCAGGTACGTTGTCTACACCTGGAGACTTTCCTCCCTTCAGGCCGCGTACGGCTGCTTCCACCTCTTCAGCTAACACTGGCAGGTCTTCAGCCTTCCTGGCCCCAGCCTGGTTGTTTTGGAGGATGCTGGTGTCTGGCTCAGCCTTGTAGTTATACAAGTCTCGGCAGTACTCAGTCCATCTGTTTAGTACAGCAGTGTTTTCCGTAAGGAGTTGGCCGCTGCTGTCTTCGATGACTGTGGCTGTTCGCTGTTGAGTCTTGGTGACTAATTGTCAGATAACGTCAAAATGGTCCACGACCATGCCATATATTCCGGGATTTTGAGACCCCGTGGCTTATATATATATATATATATATATATATATATATATATATATATATATATATATATATATATATATATATATATATATATATATATATATATAATTATATACACAGGTATGAACCTGACATGTTAATGCAGACAGTCGAGCTATTACATAATCTGTAGCAACAGTAGAAGAGTATTAGGTAATAGGAAACTTGTCACTAACTATACGAATAGTAGCATAAGGGAGCCGAACATACTATTACTTCTGAAGTAAATATTTATGGAGGCGAGCTTTGAAGACGCTAATCTTACAAATTGATTTCAGGTGTGGCGATAACATATTCCACGCTTTAGTGCCTGAAAAAGTCAGACTGGTTTTACAGATGTCTAATCTAACTTTTGGAAGGTGGATCGAACTATTTCTCGTGTTTTTCCTATTATTGTCGGAAAAAAAGAGTTTTTAGATAGGGTGGGGCTTTTCCGTGCATGATCTCGTGCAGTAGAACACAGCGATTAAATTCAAACTGTTTCTTCAATGTTAGTAACTTGAGAGATTTTAATTTTTCATCAGTCGAAGTAGGACTGGGAAGTATTAATTTAATGCCCCGACGATACAAGGAATTAACTTTTTTCATGTGAACTTCGCTGCATCCATCCCAGACGGTAGAACTGTAGTCACAATGCGTTTTGATATGCGCATGGAAAAAGAGTTTACGGATATCAGTATTAAATATATGGCGTAGTTTTGATAACAGGAACAGTTTTTTGGAGATTGTTTTGCATATTGAGTCAGTATGCGGCTCCCAGCTTAATTGGTTGTCCACTATAACGCCCAACAAGCTGTCTATCTAAGGAAAGTGTTAAAGGTGGTAGGCCATGCTGGTGTTTCTGACGTGTAGTAAATAACATGCTCTTTGTCTTTGGAATACTAATAATCATGTGATTATCACTGCACCAGCCTGCTACTTCATCAAGACTTTGTTGGAGTACCTTATTCATGGTTGTGATATCTTTATCAGATGCGTGTATGGTCGCGTCATCTGCGAACAGATCGCAGTTTGCGTCTAAATGAGATATGCACAGTGGCAGATCATTAATAAAAAGATTAAATAAATAGACCCCTGTGGAACACCGCAAGTTACTAAACCATCAGAGGAATAATTGCCATTTAGTAGTACTTTCTGTGTTCTGTCCCTGAGATAGGAAGATATAAAGGAGACAGTATTTGAGTCAATGTGATAGAATAGTAGTTTTTTAGTAGGATAGAGTGGTTGACAAGATCAAAAGCTTTTTTTCAGGTCAAGAAAGATTTACCTGATACTTTATTGTCATTTATGGCAGAGAGCCATTTATCAATTAAATGATTGAGGGCAGTTTGGCACGAATGAAGAGGTCGAAATCCTGATTGTGCTGCAGTTATCAGATGGTTTTGCTCCAGAAAGTTTAGAAGATGAGTATGGATATGTCTCTCGAGCGGTTTTGAAATACAGGATAATATGGAAATGGGCCTGTACTCGTTTAGGTTGCATAAATCTTTGCTTTTGGGAAGCGGGACTACCTTCGCTTTTTTCAGCTCGTCGGGAAAAACGTTATGTCTGATCGATAAATTATAAATAAATGTCAGGGATTCGACGACGTAGGGCAGATATAGTTTTAAAATCTGACTACTAATGCCATCTGGACCGCAAGACGATTTGTTCTTTAAACTGGAAATAGATTTGCCTACATCTAGGACAGTCATAAGAGAGAGAGAGAGCTTTACAGAACCTCACACCCACCCCCACCACCGCACACACCACCCCTCTCCTTTACCCCCGCCACCGTACCCCATTTATCGTCTGATATTTAGTGTCGGAGCTTCGGAGCTAGCATGACCATTGGGTTTGTCCATTCTGCTCTGGACACAATCTGCTACAAGTAGAAAATACTCCCCATCCGCCCGCCTCAAATACCCGCTCCGCCCCTCAAAGACGAAGGGAGAGTTATGCTTCAGCCTGACCTAGTAAAACATTAGTCCACGCAACAGTGACGTCATATATATAGCTGCTATTCTGGATTTACTGCGCAGATCAATCCCAGCACAGGTCTGATGGCAATTAGTTGGAGAGCGCCATACCTTTTTTTAACCGCCACCGTGCCCGATTGGAATTGTGTGTGTGTGTGTGTGGGTGGGGGGGGGGGGGGAGAAGGGAATGGGGAGTTGATGAAAAAAAGAGGGGGGCGAAGACAAACGATTACAGAATGACGCAATCACCCAGCGTGTCTGACGTCAGTTCTAGAGGCGTGTTCAACTTGCATATTGATATTGACTTTCTCTTCTGCAGATGGGGAGTGAGGGGGCAGGAGGGGCTGTGGTGGAACCCCTGACACCTCCCGAATCCGCCTTTGTACAGGTGCTCATACTTAGGCTGAAAGGGGTCAACTTCGATATTTTCAGGCGTGTGTATTTATATGGCTCGAATCCACCAAGCGCAGATTTGCCTTGTCGCAATAACACATAATTTATGATTAGGCGTACATCCACCCAGTGTGAATTCAAACAGACTTGTATAAACCAAACTGAGAAAAATAAAGGGGGGAAATCAGTGGAACAGCGGCAGGTGATATCTACATTGGGTGGATTCGACACTGGTTAGTTTCGCGCTGTGTAAATGTGCACCTCTACAGACAAAGCGAACTTGACCCCTTCAGTGTCACTGAGGCGCTGTCAACATCAGGTTTACTCAGATATCGATTCTTGACTGCGACTGAACACAGCCGAGTTGTCCCAGACATTGTCAGTCTTGTCAGGTACAGGTGGACTGTGGCAATACAAAGAAACGTGTCCTTACCTCCAAAGTGTCCAACAACTTGTTTACTGTCCAAGTTTCTGTGCACAGTCTTTAGTGCCTGCAGTGCCAGTGTGAAGCGATTTGCAAATGGCTGTCTGATGGAACAGTATCGCGTGACGTGGCTATTTTCGGTTGTGTGTATTGTGCAGCAGTCAGGCGCGTCTGCACCGACAAAAATACTGAGAGCTGTTTATACTTACTTTACAGGCGTTTGATACTGAACATTGATAGCAGATTGTACTATGGGCATTTGATACTCAGGGGCGGATCTGGTGTATTCTAGGGGTTTCGGAACCCACCCCACCCCTAAAAAAAATTAAAATAAAAATAAGAAATTGTTGAAAATGCTATAACAAAGTCACTTTCGGGTGTTTTTGAAACTATGCCTCCCCTGACCCCCCACCCCCACCCCCACCCACCCTCCCCCACCCCTCCCCACCCGTTTGATTTTCCGGCCAGTGGAAGAAGGTATAACGTCGGGGAGACCTTTTGTGTCAGGTTGAAGATCCCAAAGAAAACGTTTGCTCCCCCCCCCCCTACCCCCCACCCCCTTCCATGTAACGGATCCGCCCCTGATACTGAACATTGAGAGCGGGTTGAACATTGAGAGCAGGCTGTACTACAGGCATTTGATGCTGAACATTGAGAGCGGACTCAAATACAAGCATTTGATACTGAACATTGAGAGCGGGCTGTACTACAGGAATATCATGCTGAACATTGGGAGAGGGCTGTACGACAGGCATTTGATACTAAATCTCCACTGGATGCGCGATAATCTCCGCAGCCGACCACCCCTATTGACAGGTTCTGCAAAACTGTACACCACGTGACTTCATAGCATCAGACCTCCTACACCAGAAACAGTTCAAGAGGTACAAAGCTGGCTAACGAACTCAACCAATGTCTTTCTTCAAACTAGCTATATCCGTCATTGTTATAATAATAATAATAATAAAGGTAATTTGTATAGCGCCTAATCACCAAGGTGCTCAAGGCGCTTTACAATCCCAGTAAAAAAACAGTGAAGCAGAATACACAAACAAGCACATACAACAACAAAATACATTAATTTACAAGGGCGAAAACTCACACCACACACACTCACACACACACACACACACACACACACACACACACACACACACACACACACACACACACACACACACACACACACACACACACACACATGATGAGCCGGCAGACAAAATGGTCTTTACGTATATGCAACAGAGAAAAGGTGTGTTTTAAGCTTGGATTTGAAAATGGAAAGAGATGATGAGTGACGCACATCAGCCATGCATTGACACACTGTTCTCTCTCCCCTCTGACTGATTAAGGAACACCGCCGCCATGTTTCTTATCAGTGATATCTGTCAGCGTTTTCTGCGATAAAGTGGGAAAATGCATGCAAGCTCATATACTGATATAGAAGGGACTTTGTGGGCGGGTCATTTCATTTAGGCTTATTTCTTTTTCCGCTAGTGGGCGGTGGTGTCCTTTGGAGGCGGAAGAGGGGGGGGGGGGTGGTGTTGGGTGGGGGTCGACTGGGGCGGACTCAGGCTACGAGGCAGGGCAGTGCGGAATCAAGGCTGAGCCGTGTCTATCAAAGGGCAGAGCTCACATGCAGTCAGCTGCACACGTGACTATGGACAGGGGCGGATCTTTGGAGCGGGTGGGGTCCACAGGTTTCGCCCCCCTCCCCCCACCCGACCCACAAGTCTGTAAAATGCTATCTCTTGAAAATGCTATAACAAAGTGCCTTCATGGGGTATTTGGAACCCCACCCCCACCCCTACCTGTGTTATATTTTGTATGGTTTCACACACATACTCTGTCTCCCCGCCCCCCTCCCCCCCGACCCCCCCCCCCCGACCCCCCCCCCCCACACACACACACACACACGCGTTGTTTGATATTGTGGCGAATGGTGAGAGTCGTCACATACACGCGCCTCTTCCCCCCCCCCCCCCTCCCCTACCACGACCCCCCTCCCCCCCCCCCCCCCCCCCTCCACAAAAAAAAGGTCTAGAGTCGGCAGGATTTTTGTATCAGGTAGATGGTCTCAAACAAAAAGTTGGACCCCCCCCCCCCCCACACACACACACACACATACACACACACCTCTAGCTATCTGATTCGCTCTTGATGGGGCTTGATCAAAAGAGACTGTCCGAAAATCCCAGGCCGTGAGACAATTCAGAACGAGGACTGTAAACACTCAGTCCATGCACGTGCATTTCCGCTCCATCTGCACGGGGCAAACAATTCTCCTGCCCGGACACCTGCTGCCCGCTGGGCTCATGAGAACAGTGAGTCACGTTTACGTCGAACGACAGCGACATCGCGACGGATGGGTCACCAGCGTAACAGCAGCACAGACAACGTTCAGAACTTCTCCAACAGGCATAGATCCTCATGCACTCTCATGAGGATCTATGCCTGTTGGAGATGAACGGAGTGTTGTCTGTGCTTTCGGTAGACGCGGGTTATCGGCCGTGACGTCACTCTCGTGCGTTGTCGGGAGGCGTGCGGTATCAACGTCACCTGACTACTCTCTGGCACGCCTCTTGTTGGCAAGAAGTGGCCTCACAGACATCCGGCGCCAGTTTGAGGTCAACGCCACCTGACTATTCAGTGTCACGCCTCTTGTTGGCAAGAAGTGGCCTCACAGACATTCGGCGCCAGTTTTAGGTAGAGGTCGTTTGACATCGGAGCGCACAATGTTTCTCGCAAATATCTCGTCACACTTGTCTGTAACACTCTTAGAACAAATACCATCCAGTGACAGTTGACATAAAACGATTTACTTTTCAGAAACTCGAATAAATTGTCATTTTCGCTCTAAGGCTGTAAAAATGTCGGAATGTTTTCATGAAATGACTGATTTTACATCCCTAAATGTGCCCCAGATGTATTTAAAGTGTGACTAACGTCAAATTTTTATGCCCAATATTATTAAAATTTTGTTTCCGTTATGTCTTGAAAAGTCTTTTTGGTGAAGCCGAAATTACGATGCGGGGCCTGTAAGCGGAGAAAAACCCGTTTACATGCGTGTAAACTTGCAATGGGACGTAACTTTTGATAACATCCTGCAAAACGGTACATCGCTTAATGCCCTTGGTCACTGGGCGCTGCCATTTTGGAACGGGACCCCCGATGCTTCAGCGGGTAATTTCAAAGTGATTGGCCTCAAAGATGGCTGACCGATGTTTGCCTGTTCGCGCTGTTATTCACGAGGCCATACAATGCAGTCAGCAGCAACTATCTCAGTCCGCAAGCGGCTTGCTAACGATGTAAATATTTCTAAACATTTTTTTTTCTGTATATTTTGGTGCGGCACTCACCGATACGCCATTGCGGTTATCATTAGTTCTACAGCATATAAACCGGACTCAGTCCTAGTCTACACTGACAAGATAAGTTGCAAATTGTATAGAACGTGTTTGCTGGACTGCTTTAGAATGAATTGTGTTGTAAACGTGCTTCTCAGTTGTCCGTTGCCGCCTGGTGGTGTTCTACTCGACGGGAACAACAAGAAGTATTCGACTGAAAAATGAACCGGCGCACAGACAGACAACATCGAGTCGGTGAAGGTATGTGATACATATTTTGTAATTTCGCTAAACAGTTGAAAGTAACTGAGGAAAATTGAATGTTTACATTGGAAACAGTAGCAGACGATTTTGACGGTTAAAGATTTCTGCGCATGACTAGAAAAGCCCGCCGTTTTCGTACGTAAACATCCGGAACTGGTCAGGAGCACGGTTGAATCGCTTAGTTCGTTTGATAAGTACTTCAAATCAGAGGACGATAGACAAACCAATATCGAAGAATGTGTTCAGTATGTACTCCGTTTATGTGTATACATTTCTCACGATAAGCACGCTTCAGATTGATGTAGTGCATTCACCACAACAACTGTGTGTTTGCCAACTATCTGAAATGTATCCTCAGTCCGTATGATAATAATTTTAGCACGAATCATATCGAGTATCAAAACTAGCCTATCTGTCACTGCTTTTAACTACCCCGCCCCCCCAACCACCCCTTTTTGTGTTGTGTGTTTGATGTTCTTGGGTATTATGTTGTTCATGTGATATGCTTGATGAAAATCTGATCTAAATACATGATCATGGTACATTAATGTTGTAAGTTGTGATAGTTTAGTGTCAAAACAAAACAATCACATAATGCAACTGCATGTAGATAACAACTGATATGGTAAGGTTTGTTAGTATTAGTTTCAGGAAGGATGCAATTTGCATTTCAGTGGAAACTTGTATGAGCAATGCAGCATTCCAGTTTTCTATGCCATCTACACCATATGTGTTTTCCTGTGATAATATGACTGCACTGCTTGTCAGATCAACACGATGCATATATCCCCATGCTATAAATGTATTGCAAATCCATGTGGATACCTACACAACGCGCTCAATTGGTTTGTTCTTAAACAATCTTTTAGGGTATGCGTGCAGTCAGTGTTTTAATTAGTTACTCTGTTAGAACAATGTTGAACCTACAGACAGTTGCTCATCCTTTTCGTTATTTGTTATTTTGGGGTTATTTTGTAGTGTATGTTATGTCCTTTGTTGTATACTTATTCTAAATACATTTTCTAGTTATAACCAGTTTGGTAGGTTTCATAGTTTACAAAAATAGTCAATTTCATTGTAGTGATAAAAGTAAGTGGAGTACAGCATATTCTTTGCCAGCTACCACATTCATTCCTTTGTATAATAATTTGAAACTGACTGAATTGCAGGTGAGGTCATCATCATGAACATGCAGTATCCATTGGATATCCTACCAGACCACAATGCACTCGGTTAGTGTTAAAGTTTAACAAATCTGAAACTACTAATAGTTTCCCATCATGTCTTATGTTTGCTGCTGTTGGGTATGTTTTGTATTTTAATACACGCTTATATTGCAAATGTGTTTAACAATGCATGGTCATTCAGTTAAAATATAAAATGTAATTTTTAATGTACTTTAAGTGTTATAGCATGCGTAGAGGGCGTGCCTGTGGTTATTAATATTATGCAGGAGGTGGAGCACTACAGTATGTTTTAGTACAACTACAAGTGTGACAATGTTACTACATATTGTACTAAAACTCGGATTGATTGATTGTACATTGCTTAACGTCCCGACAGCAACAAGGCTTTCTCAGGACGTGCCTGCACTGCTTGTGAAAAAAAAAAAAAAAACAACTAAACAGAACATTGAATGTATGTCGCCAGCCGGTCAAACACATTAAATAAACCTAACACATGGGGCCTAAATAAAGCTAAGACCATTTAGCAACACACATCCAATATCAAGAGCTACAGGCAGTGCAGACAGTAGGGAGAGTTTAAAAAAGGCAAATACAGGTGAATGGACCTCGGGTAGACAGAAACACATGCCCCAGAATAGAGAGAAAAACCCACCCTGTGGGGCTGACCAGGGTGACCCTGGGAACTAAAAAATACCTAACCCCACCCAAGTCCCCCAGGGCAGACCCGGGTGGGGTGTACTAAAACTCGGGACTGACAGTGCAACTGGTGATAATGCAGAGGTCACATACTGCATTGCATTTTTTAACTGGATGGATGGAGCTACATTTACTGATTTAGCCAATAGTTATTGATCCAAATGCCAGCAACACATTGCATTTTAATCATCAATGCGGAGGTGCATCCAGGGTGGGGTTGGTCCTAGGGGTTCTATCCCCCCTACCCAGCCCACCCTTTTTAACAACCGCCGTGAGATTGGCCTTAGTCGCCTGCTCGGTGTTAAACCCCAATAACGAACCTTTTTAAAAAGAACATTTCTGCCAGGGTCTGATGGGTTGAAATTTTCATTTCATTTTCAGTCATAAAAGTATCAGCAATACAGCATCTGACATTGTTTTCACAGCATAGATACCAGTTAAGCTATCTCGGATATATGAGACAGTCTCAAAAGGTGACAACAGAAATGGGACATGAAGGTGCTAAAGTCAAATTTGAAATGCACTTATGTAATCTGTGTGTTTGAACACTTTAATATATCTATTATATGGAAAAGCAGGTGAAAAGACAGTGCAGTGTATAGTTTTAAAGATATTTGATGATTATGCTCGCCAAGTGGAATGTGTCACGCGTGACAGCAGACAAAGTCTTGAGGTAGAAACACTCATATAAAAGGTAGAACTGGACTTGGAGAGTTGGTATTTGATAGAAGAACACACTAATATGGTGAAATGAATCAATTCAAACTCATTTTAAAGTGTCTATCAGTTTAAAAAGCAATTATCACTTTGTCCGTTGTCACGTCCGACACAAAACATAATTAATAAATTAAGTAATGAGATAACAGAACCAACACAAATGTCCAAAACAATCTAGATTTTATTCAGTGGAACTCCTCCATAAGAATTGACTGCAACACTGATCAACATCAAACAAGCATTTTCTCCAAACAAAATAGTGTGTTGATCGTGACAAACCCCATGATGGACAAAGTCTCGAAACTGAAATGAAGAAAATCACTTTATCATCAGGACACATTTTGAAGACAAGCATCACAAACGTTGAGATACTAGACTAGGTCAATATTACACTCAGAAATGAACTGGTGCATTGGTAAAAAATAACCCATAAATGGAAAATGCGTGTTGATTGTGACACGTTCAGTATGGACAAAAACAGGATGTATGTAGCTGATAATCCGTGTCAAAAAAATGTATTTGGGATTAAGTTGAATGGTTGTACATTGCTTAACATCCCGACAGCAACAAGACTTTCTCAGGATGTGGATTAAATTGGAGATGTGGTTAAAATTACTGGCAACAAATACAGAAGGGAGAAAATGGTCTAAAAAATTGTTTAAAACTCAACTGGATTTCATGTTTTTGGATAAATAAATGTGTTAGAGAACAAAGTGTAGTTTTATTGGTATAAAATGAAGAACATGGTATTTGCAAAGATTGATTGATTGTACATTGCTTAACGTCCCGACAGCAACAAGGCTTTCTCAGGACGTGCCTGCACTGCCTGTGAAAAAAACAACTAAACAGAACATTGAATGTATGTCGCCAGCCGGTCAAATACATTAAATAAACCTAACACATGGGGCCTAAATAAAGCTAAGACCATTTAGCAACACACATCCAATATCAAGAGCTACAGGCAGCGCAGACAGTAGGGAGAGTTTTAAAAAGGCAAATACAGGTGAATGGACCTCGGGTAGACAGAAACACATGCCCCAGAATTGAGAGAAAAACTCACCTTGTGGGGCTGACCAGGGTGACCCTGGGAACTAAAAAGTACCTAACCCCACCCAAGTCCCCCAGGGCAGACCCGGGTGGGGTGGTATTTGCAAAGAAAATTCTCCGCAAAGTCTAACACCACCAGTGCAAGCAGGGGACAGTTGCTGAGAGAAAACAAACGCTTGGAAAACAACTCCAGTTCTTTCATCAAAAGACTGATCAGCTGATCTACAGTGCCCTCTTTGTTGACAAAGTCAAGTAGATTTTCCCTTTTGTACCATCTCCCATGCTGTCCATTTCACCGTCTCTGGTCCTACTGTCAGGTTGGCATACAAATGGCTTTGCACATTTTGCACACCACATGCGTCACACACAATTGATTTATGCAGTCCAGCGTTGGGGGTGAACACAGGCTGGCTTCTGAAAGGTTTTCGCGTCGATCAATCTGGGCTTCCAGGTGTTTATTTAGAACGCCCAGCTTCTTGTCGACACTTGTGCAGATTTCACATAGACACTGTCGGTGAGATTGATTGCCAGCGGCGAGGATATGGGGCGGTATCTGCCTGTAAAAGGTCGTGCATGAAACCTTCAGCTCGGGATGTGTTAGACAAAAGTCTTTGTGAAGCCTTTTCACTTGTTTGGAAAGAATTTGTTTCTGTTTCATGGTTCTTTTGTCCACTGACCTTTTTCTAGGCAGATCTACAGCCACATCTTCGAGGTAACTATGAACAGCAGCTGCTGCTGCAGACATATTTTTTGCGTATTTTCCCGTTGACCATCCTGTTTCTTGTACATGTGTACCGTATCAAGCAGCAGTTTCCTGGCAGCCAGGCACTTCTTGCTAGGTTTATGCTTGCGTTTGTCCAGTTCTGACAGAAACCTCTCTTTTACCAGTTTTGCAGAAGGTGACTCTAGAACGTCACTAATGGCTTTACGCTTGCGGGGCAATTTCTTGGCAAAGCATGTGATGACAGAAAAAATGTGCCCAAACAAACTCGGCATCTTGCAGACAGCCTTCTTAGCCCTGTTTATGGCTTTCTTGTCCCCAGCTTCACCACACGAAGTCGGAGTCTGTTGAAGGTCACTAGTGGGTGCTGGCTTGTCTGCAGATGGTGGAGCTAGTGGTTGAGCTGAAACAAATGAGATCCAATGCTAAGTCAAACAGTACAAACAATTACAACACTCATACTTGCCGACTTTGGTTAGGATGGCAACTTGTGATTTAAAATCACAGCACGATATTGGTAAGATAGTAGACTTCAATAACAATTTAATAAAAAGCAAAGGGAAAGATCCCCACACCGTGTGTGCTGGAGCTCAGAAAAAAATGAACATGAGATCTTACCAAGTTCCACAACAGTTGATCTGCTCTTGTTCTTGCGACACCATGCAAGGGCCTTCCCACGGTGCCGTTGTTTTTGCTGGGAATTCCATTGCTCCCGTTCTTTTCTCTTCTGCGCTGCCCACAGCATTCGTTGTGCAGCCACTGCAGCATCCTCAAAGTGTTGTTTTGCGCGGGTGGTCCTTTTCTCTGCTAGTGGCTGACTGCCCTCTGCCCAGCCTTAATCCTTTCTCTGTAAAACAGTAATGAAAATACATTTTGCAGTGTGCGTTGGAACTGGTCCAGAAGATTGGATCAGCTTACTTCAATACAAAAATTTACACAGGATACTAATGGTTGTTGCTTTTTTAAAAACAAAACGCAGTGTAGTTTTTTACATCGCAAGTAAAACAAAACAAACCTGCGCTGTTTTTGACGCAGTCTGTCTTGTTCTCGGCGCCGCTGCAACTCCTAGTCAGTTTTGGGTCGTTGACGGTTTCTGTGATTTCTGTCCAAATCCTTCAGCATACCTCGCTTGATCAGATTTCAGCGAGTCTCTGTAAGCTCTGCATCTTTCAGCATTGCTTTTATTCAGGGAGTTTTGTTGCAAGAGGAGGCCTCAGGAGGACCCACAGACCTACAACTTAGTACAAGTACAAAATGAAAAATAAAATATTACAACAGTCTAAAAAGAATGCCTCAAACTTATATCATAGCAACCTAGTTAGTAGTATTTCTGTCAGTTGTGGAAAAAAGCTTACTAACACAGTAACAACATATCAAATTCGTGCTCAGGTTTTAGTACAATGCTACTTTCATTTTATAAACTAGGAGTTTGTTTATCAGCCTCACTTAGTCCTTATGGAATATGTCACAATCGACTAGGTATCACTCAGATCTTAGGCAAAAATAACAACAAATAAAATATTGCTCATGTTTCTGGGATGAGGTATTCAAACTAAAATAAAATGTGTAATAGTAGTCACAGTCAGCACTATCAAAAGGAGAAATGGGAACGCATGAGTCGTCCGTGACAAAGACAAAGGACGGAAAAACTATGAGCACTTTATCTTTCGAGCCGAAGGTCACGGTCGACAGCACAAAGGGTGGGTGTGAAAGCAACCACAACATTTTAAGCCATTCTTACAAACGCAATTTGCAAAAGCAATCAAAAGAAGTACGCCTAAGCGCAAAGTATCAAGTAACATGTTTTATCTGGACCACAAATAAAATTCATGTGTCGTCCGTGACAAAGACTCAAAACTTGTTTTGGTCCTCGTATGAGGAAATGGGCAACCATGTGCGAACAAGAATAAAGTGGGCGCTTTGTAATATGTAAAAGAATAGTATTTTGCAAGTGAATGGCGATAATACTAGTACATTTATTAGCATTTCATAACTATGCTGTGAAACTGACAAAATTCAATGTCGATTGTGACTCTTGAGTCGACCGTGACATCATAAACAGTACAGACAAAATTCTAAAACCAACCTTCTCTCCTGGGTGTCGCCATCTTGCTCAGAAACAATCACGTCACGTTCTCGCGAGATCTTCCAATTTGCATATTAGTCAACTCTGAAGCTCGAGTACGCTGCCTCGCGGGAGGTAGCCTCAAATGATCGATCGTGACAAATCGACAAAAATCGGCGTGGTTCATTTCAAAACGCTGTAACTGCTACAGGATTAAAGTCTAACCTCGCACAGCCCGAATTTCTGAATACAGCGATGGTGTGCGATTGCCTGGTGATATTTGTTAATAATCATTTCTTTGGCTTTTTTTTCACAAGCTCGTCTTATTCAGGCTGCTCTCCGACAAAGCGTGTCCAGATCGACCACGTAATTTTGAGAAGACGATTTTTCTTTGAATTTGTGAAAATGTACGCAATTTTACTTGAGACACAAGTAATTTAGGTATATAACAACAAATTAACACCACAAACCACGGACTTACTGCATTATTACAGATCACAGAAGTACTCGTCCGTACCGCACACACCAGAGTCCCTTTTTCAAACATGATAAAAAGCCCCCAAAACTATATTTTTATTTCATACCTTGTAAACGGTCACCAGTGTAGATTTGGTTTTATCTTATGTATCTCTTCAATCATTTCTCTTGACACTGGTACAACCATAAATTGATAACTTTATTTCTGATAAATGTTTTTAGCAAATAAAGAGGATGGGGGTAGTGACCAACCACCTTTTGAGACAGTCTCATATTCTCCTATTCGTTTCATTTCAGAACCTTCACTGCAGTGGATTGAGATCACAGGTGCAGCAAATTGGTGAAACAATCCATTGAAAGATGTGCAGTCACAAGTCCACAAACCAGAGCTGGTGCATACTCCTCTCACCACAATGCAGTCGGTTCGTAACTTTGGTATATATTTTAATGCGGCCAGTGATTGTGCGCGATACATGTTGGTGTATTTGTATGCAGCTAGTGTCTGTTGGTTTGCTAACACTACAATAATAAAAACAGTGAGCCTGTAATTAGTGTAAATAGTCTCCCATCAGTATTGATGTGCTGTTGGACATTTGGCTTTGGAAGGGGGGGGGGGGGGTGGAGGAACTTTTTGTTTGGGACCTTCAACCTGACACAAAAGACCTCGTCCATGGTAGACCTTGCGTCCATTGACCAAAAAATAAAACAACTTGGGGTGGGAGTGGTTGGGGGGTGTGTAGGCATGTGTGTGTGTGTGTGTCAAGACTCTCACCACTTACCAAATTATCAAACATGGGGGGAGGGGGTGGTCTAAATTCCCCCAAAGGGCAATTTGTTATAGTAGTGCAAATATTTTTTCTATAGGTGGGGGGGGGGGGGGGGGGGGGGGTCCAAAACTCCCTCAAAAGGGATTTCGGTATGGCGTTTAAATTTTTTTATTTTTTGGTCCTATATCCACCCCTGCTTACACACAGTCTGGCAAGAGGGAGGAGGGTGGTGATGGTGGGTGATGAATAGATGAGAGAGGGTAGATCTGTCATTATTGTTTTTACAGAGCCCTGTAAACAATAGATGCAAAGTGCAATAGAGAGGGGAACCACAGTTGCAAGCATCGTTTGATCCACTGTTGAAACCAAACATTAGAGGCCTGTGTCACATTTTATTGTGTGCGAATGTTTCATTATAGGATTATTATTATCAGTTATAAAACAATACATAGCAGCGTATGTTTGCTTTCGGAGCATTGGTGATGTTTGTGATTATAATTATAGCCAGATCCCTGGAGCTGCTGTCACCTGTGACTAGGGGGCATCATGCTCAGCCTAAAATCAGTGTGGAGCCATGGTATGTTACTACTATTTTAAACTGTGTCAGGTTATATTATAAACATGCAGATGACCAATGTTGTTGACTCATGTGATAGCAAAAGGGAGTCTATTTGCTGGGCCAGTGGCTGTCCTTGTATATTGTAACCGTAATGTTGAAATTTTGTTCAGACACTACTAAAGCCACAATCTGTATAATTGACCCATCAATACTTTTTGGCATAATTCACCCAACGATACTTTGTGGCAGGACCTTTGTAAACAAAAATGTACAAGTTTCAGCGACTTTGTCCAAAAGGCGGTATGTAGATACAGTCTGAAAAACTATTGTCAACCTCACACCAAAAGACCTGATGGTTAGTTCTGCCTATCCGAGGAGGTGGGGGTCAGACGGTGTAAATAAACATGTACCAGTTTCAGCGAATTTCTCAAAAGGCTTTATTTTGATACATTGTGACAAACATTGTCAACCTCACATCCAAAATATCTGATTTTTAGACCCTCCTATGCAGGGGCAGATGGGTGTGTGTGAGGAGGGCTCTTTTTGGGGTGTTAAACGCCCCCCCCCCCCCCCCCCCCCCCCCCCCCCCCCCCCCGTTTGTAAACACTGGAAGGCCTTTTGTGGGGTGAGCGAATTCTTACCCCCCCCCCCCCCCCCACACACACATACTTTCTGTATGGTGAACTGTAATGTTGACATTTATTCCGAGACTACCGAAACCACAATCTTCATAATTGACACAACAATACTTTGTGGCATAATTCACCCGGTACTTTGTGGCAGGACCTGTGTAAACAAAAATGTAGAAGTTTCAGCGACTTTGTCCAAAAGGCGGTATGTAGATACATTCTGAAAAACTATGGTCAACCTCACACCAAAATACCTGATGGTTAGATCTGCCTATTCGGAGAGGTAGGGGTCCAACGGTCCTTGTCCATTTTGGGGTGATATCCCCCCCTCCCCCCCCTCCGGTAGATTTTTCAACCACTGGAAGACAATCTCGTGTTGCAGAGGACTCTTGTCTTGTAATGAAAGTCCTAAACAAAAGGTTGGATCCCAACACCCCCTCCCCCGCCACCCGCCCCCCCCCCCCCCCCCCAAGGTAAGTGACTAGCACCTACTATTCTTATTAATTTGATGACTGCTTGGAAAGGCCAAAGGCCGCAAGAGGTCGGCGGTTATGTACAAGAGATGCCTAACTGGGTACAATAAATTGATTTCTTGAAACTGAGTAATACAATTTGGCACAAAAGTTGCTGATGACAAGACCTATTGGGAGGGGGAGGGAGGGGGGGGGGGGGCTCACATGTGATTGCACAAGTGAGTCTATGTTTTGGGCCAGTGGTTGTCTGTCCATCGTCTTAAACTGTAACATTTTCTCATGAAACTGTTCAAGCCATTCTTCTAACGAAGCCCAAGGATACTTTTGGGCAATAGTTTCTAAACATTCCAATTTCAGTACCCTGTCTTTTAGGTCAGGGTCACGGGGGAGCAGGAACTGGGTAAAAAAAAAGAAGCCATATTTTGACAGTGTCTTTCTCAAATACTATTCGCACATCGAGTCCCCAAATTGGTACAAAGATACCTGATGGTAAGACATTCAGGCTTTTCAACAGGATTTATAACTGCCCATATCAGGATGAACAGCATAACAAAAAATCTGTCCCAGGCGCTTTACAGCCCATCACAGACTTGACAGGTGCAGGGATAAGTTTTTTGGGGCTCACGTGTCGTCCGTGGTAAATTGAACGTTGGCATTTTCTCGGAGACTATTCAGGCTACAGTCTTCAAACTTGGCCCAAGGATACTTTGTGGCAAGACCATTACAAACATACCAATTTAAGTGACCTCGCACAAAGGGCAAGGTCACAGGAGATCAGGAAAAATAACTATTTTTGGACATTTATTTTTTTATAAAATACTATTCACAGCTTCAAACATAAACGGGGTACAAAGATACCTGATTGTAAAACCTTTATACGCACACTAATTTGGAACGTCAAGGGTCACAAGACGGAAGAGCTCAAGAAATAGGTCCAAAATGACCATATTTAATTTTTACTAAATATTTTTTTTCTCAAATACTATTAAAAACTCTAAACCAAAACTTGCTACAGGTATATCTGATGGTAAGATCTATCTATGCATACTAATTTGGATGACCTCTTGGAATGGTCAAGGGTAACAAGAGCTCAGGAAATGGGTAACAAATAGCCATAATTTGAGAAGAAACTTTCAGGCATGTGTGGATCGGTTGATACATGTGAGCCATAAGGGCTTTGCCCCTCTTATTATTATTTACAACTGGTTGACTTATCTGATTGGTTGATGCTTGTAAAACATGAGGCGTTGCACAGATGTGCAAAAAATGTGTTAAGTTTGGCGAAACGTGAGTTACCTATGTACAAAGGCCAGCTTTTTACTTCTTTACGACACGTGAACATGTGCATTGTCATTTCTGGTCAAGGCCACAAAGGTAAGATTATACATAATTCAATGCACTTCAGCCTTAAGGACTTCGTCATTTTTTGCTCACTTGTCCAGCAAAAGTGAGGAGTCTATGTTCTGGGCCAGTGGTCAGTCATATGTCGTCCATGTTAAACTTTAACAGGGCATATTCTCGGATACTGATCAAGCCAGTCTTTAAACCACGGATACTTTATGGAAATACTTTTCTAAACCTACCAATGTGAGTGACATCTCTCAAAGGTCAAGGGTAACAAAAGATCAGAGAACATTTGAAAAATAGCAATATTTTGACAAATTTCTATTTTCTCAAATACTATTCACAATTTCAAACGCAAACTTTGTACAAAGATAGGCCTATCTATGCATATAAATTTTGATGATCCCTCGGACAGGTCAATGGCCACATGAGGTTGGCAAATGTGTGTAAAATGCCAATTTTTGCATAAAATTGTAGCTATTATCAATATTTGTGCAAACTTTTTCAGGCACAAAGGTAGCTGATAATAAGACCTTCCTTTGCATACTACTTCATTTGACTCATCTTACAGGTCAAGGGTCACAGGGGTTTGACAGATGTGTGATAAATGCTTAAAATTTGAGAAAACATGGATTTTGCTGGTGCTGAAGCCAACCCTTAACTTATTGTCACAAAGGTCATCAGGCATGGGAATTGCCCAAGCAAAAATCAGCTGAAACTAGGGGGTCCAGGACCTTGAGCCTGATACAAAAGGCCTCCATGGTGCTAGACCTTGCTTCCAGGGTCAGAAAAAACAAAAAAAGAGGGGGGGGGGGGGGGGGGGGAAGGCTCGACACCTTGCTCCGGCGGAATAAACAAACATGCCCAGTGCGGGCCGCGGACAATTCCCGTGCCCAAATCTTGTCTGCTTTGCTAATAGATGGCAGCAACGGAAATAAATTGCGAGGATTTGTCTTTTTTCTCCCGAGGAATGTGAAATTATTTTCCATGGATCCGAGGACAATACCCATGCCTGGGTCATACATTAGTGCATACATGTGAGCCATAAGGGCTTTGCCTTTCCTGTTTCTTTTAATGTTGCATCATTCCTGTAGTTGAATGCACATTGAATTTGTGTGTGTGCAGATGTCCGAGTCATCAAGCATTGGTGTTCATTGTAATATGGCGCAACAGTGTCCAACACTTGGATGCTCCCGCCCCTGGCACAACTTATGTAAATTGAAATGGGACTGTCATCGGTGATGGGAACACACAGGAAGTTTAGGGCCACAAAACATTACATGTCATGTACATTCTGTCATTTGCGCATTTCACGCGTTTAGTAAATCAAGTTGCTTTTATTCGGTGCCTCGTCTTTGACATCACCTTCATGGTGGACTGGACAAGACATTAAGCCCTAAATGCTAATGTTTTACTGTTGTGCAGTTGTTACAGAAACATAAAAACTGTACATCATAATTTTTGACTCCATGTATCAATTGCTATAGAGAAAGTCCTCTTATTTTGTTGTGCAGTCTTATTAAAACGTCATAAGTTCATGTAAATAATAAATGTTGAATATGAATGTACTGATATGATTGGCCTCCCTGTACATGCAGTCTCCAGTACTGTGAGGTCACCGGTACTGTGAACAGTACTGTTGGCTGCGTGCATATTCACATCATTTTTATTCCTATGACAATTGGGGCGCAACTTCTTTTGTCCACTACAAGGCGATTTTAAACATGAGACACTGGATAGGGTTTGAACACATTTGTACCCCACCTGGATTCAAACCCACAACCTTTCGGACAAAGGTCGAACACTCTATGGCCAAGCCACCCAGATGAATGCATTTATGTGATTACACCTCTGTCATGCCCCCTCCTGGCATGTCAAACTGTTTCCAGTTACACTAAATCATAACCCAGACTGCAAAAATAGTGCATCTGACGGAAGAGACCTACAGAATCAGTCTCTGCTGACAGTGTCAAATACGACTTGTACAATTCTGCCATTTTTGGCTCAGGTCGGATATGTAAGTGATCGTCTGTCCATGGTAACTTTACGGTTGGCACTTTCTCAGAGAAGCCATAGAGATACCTTTTGGCAAGACCTTTCATAACATGGCGTTTTCAGTGACGTACCTGAAAGTCAAAGGGGATGATAAAATGTTACAATTAGCTGTATTTTGAGAACATTCGTTTTTCTCAAATACTATTCACATCATCAAACCCAGACGTACAGTAAACTCAAGTTATAAACGCCAGCAGTTCTTGTAACATTATATCCGGTGTTTGTTATACACCATGTAGTTTACGTTGAACCACTTCTGGTTTGACCTTTAAAACATTGCTGCTATATCTGCTTTTGTTATATCTGACCGTTTTGTAAGCGGAGTAGACTGTATAATTATACCTGATGGTGAGATCTTTCACATACCAATTTGGATGACCTCTTGAAAATGTCAATTTATTAGGAAACAGGTCACAAAAAGCCATTTTGGACCTGTTTTCAAAAATACTATTTACAAACTTGATACCAAGTGATCGGAAAGTTTTAAAAAAGTGTTTTTTAGAGTGATAGCTGTTATATTTCCTTTTATTTCAAAAGTTTACAACCAAAATGGGCACAAAGGTCAGTAATTGGACTTTTTTATGCATACTAATTTTCACTACTTACATGGTCAAGGGCGATTAGTAAACGTGTGGCAAACGCACAAATTCTGAGACTGTGAAGATGCAAAAACCAACCCTTTACTTATTTTAGAAAAAATTGAACACTTGAAAGGTCGAGATCTCAAAGATCAGATTAATTATGTGGACTGGTCACGCACATGAGCCTAAAGCCAAGGGCTTTGCTGTTCTTGTTATTTTTGTTAGTTGTTTTGCAAGACTTGCCATGTATGGGGATACAGCTTGTGTCATTTGCATTTGATCTGTGTGTGCCAGTGTGTAATCTGTCAGCCCTCCCCCCCCCCCCCCCCCCAAAAAAAAAATCCCCTGCACCACACGCAAGGTTTGGGGTCACAAGACCTTTCATGTCAGGTTGTGGGTCCAATACATGAAGCTGCAACCCACCCCCCCCCCCCCCCCCCCCCCAATGAGGTAACTGATCCAAGTCAAGAACATAATAGCAATAAAATATGAGAGACGAGGTTTTCTAGTTGTGTGACACGACAGCAGTTTGACATTTTACCTCCTCATCGAGTGATTCTGCTGTGAATGGTGCATGACTGAGCAACATGTTTTTACTTGACAACTGTCAGTCATCGGAACAAACAGCATAACGAAACAAAAAGGACAAAGCTGTTATACTTATAGCTCACATATGACCAATCAACATATCTGTGGCTTTTGTGACAATAAGGGCTGCCTTCTGCACCAGCAAAATTCATTTTTTTTTTTTAAAATGTAAGCATTTCTTACACATCATTCAAACTACATGCCCATGACCATTGCGATGAGTCGACTAAATTAGTATGCATATGAAGGTCTTAACTCTTATCATCAGCTACCTTTGTGTCAGAAAGAGTTTACAGAAATGTCGATGATAACTACCATTATATCCATACATTAGCATTTTACAACATATTTGCCAACCTCTTGTGACCCTTGACTTTTCCGAGGGATCATCCAAATATGCATAGATAGGTCTTGCCATCAGGTATCTTTGTACCAAGTTTGGGTTTGACGTTTAAAATAGTATATGTGAATAAACATCTTTTGTCAATATATATTTGCTATTTTTGACCCATTTCCTGATCTCTTGTGACCCTTGACCTCTCCGTGCGGTCAACCATATTACAAATGTATTCATAGAAAAGTCTTACTATCAGGTACCTTTGTACAAAGTGTGTGTTTGAAGTTGTGAATAGTATTTTTTTTTTTTTTAATATTGCATTTTGTCACAATATGGCTATTTTGGACCTATTTCCCGATTCCCGGTGGCCTTAGTCTCGCAGAAAATGCCAATGTTAAAGTTTACCACGGACGATGGCGGACTGACAAGAGACAGATGACCACTGGCCCAGAACATACTCACTCTTGCTTCGCATGTGTGCCAAAATTCCATCCCAGGCATCCCTACAGTTGGTCGCGTACTTTAAACACAGCTGGGATAAATTAGGGTTTTTCTCAAGATTTGTTCATCCCAGGAACAGACGGCCTCCCATTTCGTTCATCCCTCTAAAAAATTGTCCATCGTAATATGGTAATTTTCCGTTAACAGAACGCTAGAGCAACCAGCAACATATCTAAAAAACTTAAAACGGGTGCGATGCCTGTCATGTCGCTATATGGAAACACACAAGTGATTTTCTGCCTGCTGCTCAGCTACTTTGTTGCTGTGTCACACAGTGCACCATTGTCAGCAGGCAGCTATAGGGAAACACAACCATATAATATAAATTGGATTTTTTGTTGTTGCACATTTCAATACTGGTGCCGCTGTTGTATGGATCTCTAACTTTCATTTTACATTGGCTCATAATTCTTTTCAAATATGTCGGCACCGCTGTTATTGGTCCCCATGTGCGCACATCCACTGGTACTGTTCATAGCGCCGGTGGCTGCACTGACAGGAACGATGTTAAGACAAAAATAATGTGTCGCAGTGTGCTGTGTATGCGTGTGGGAAGGTTAATGCACTTTTGTCAGTATGCAAACAGTATGCCGATTGTGCCATGGCCTGCGATTCTGTACCCTGTTGCTAGAGCAATGGGGACCGTGATCCCAGGCCCTAACACATCTCAGTACCTAGTACAGCATTCACTTCTGTGCGTTCTGTGCATGCTTGTGTGGGTAAGTGCGGCTATTGACTTGTTTGTCACATGTTGAGCACTACTGTGATACCCTAACCCGTGTAATATTTTTACTTTCCCTTGTCCATTTCATTATTTAAAATATGACAAAAGTAAGTTAGTGAGCCTTCTGAAGATCAATAGATGTATTTAATTAGCACTAGCAGGAAAATCATAGGCTTCACTTTATGTCACAAAGTTCACAATATCTTGTTGCTCCTTGTGCAGTCTATGTGCTATTTTCTTTCAGTGAATGGCTGAAGATGGTCGAGGATTCATTCCAATGCACCTTTTAAAAAAAATCCTCAGTGGTGGAAGACTGTGATCCTTATATTTTGTAATCATTGGCATCTATACTTTGTCAAGGCCATAAAGTCAAAGTCTCATGATTTTTGTGACATTTATTGTGCAAATAGGTATACGAGGCATGTAACATACTATGCTTTGATAAGACCACTAGTAGTAGTTATCAATAATGGCCCTTAGTGTACATAATTGCAAAGGCACTCCAAATCTGATGCAGATTCCCAAAATTCCACAGCGCCTCTGAGTTAGCAGTCCATATGCTGTAAATAATGCCTGCAATATATGTGAAAAAAAAATATAGGATAATAAAGTCTGACATCTGTTTGTGTGTCAGTGTAAGACAAATACATATAACTGTAAGACAAATACATGTACATGACGAAAGGACGTTTTGCAAAACACACAACAGATGTTCGAAAGTGCAGAAATGGTACATACATGTAGTTTGCTATTGTGCTGTAATGTCATAGTACGTATTTGAACTAAAATATATATTATCATACAATAGGATTCAATTACCTATAAAATTTGTAGTTAATGCATCGACGTGCTATACAATACGACTAATGCTCCCTGATGGGGGCATTAAGTCATTATGTGTACGTTAAACCATGAGTGGTGATGATTCACAAGCTGACACATGCTGTTCACACACAAGCTCTGACTCCAAGGTCCTGCAAGTATTGTGTGTAACAAGAAAGGCAAAGCCTTTATGGCTGACTTGTTTCCATCTACATGTGCGACCTTTGTGACAACCGGTGAAGGAATGGCTTATGCACCACCAAAATCCATGTTTTCTCACAATGTAATAAGTTTTCACACATCTGTTAGTGTCAAACCTTGTGACCCGTTACCTTTGTGATGAGTTGACTAAATTAGTATACATAGGAAGGTCTTATCGTCAGCTACCTCTATGCCACGTTTGATTGCGAAAGTTTGCAATACTGTTGATAACTACAATTCTATCACAAATTGACATTTTACACACATTTGCCGACCTCTTATGACCCTTTACTTTTGCAAGGGATCAACAAAATAAGTATGCATAGAAAGGTCTTCACATCAGGTATCTTTGTACCATGTTTGGGTTTGAAGTTGTCAATAGCATTTGTGAAAAAATAAATTATGTCAAAATACAGCTATTTTTCACCTATTCCCTGATCCCCTTGACCTTTGTGAGAGGTCACTCACATTGGTATGTTTAGAAAGATATTGCCACACAGTATCCTTGGACCAAACTTGAAGACTCTGGCTTGAATAGTCTCTGCAAAATACCAACGTTAACGTTTACCACGGACACTGGAAGACAAATGACGACCACCGGCCCAGAACATACTCACTTTCACTTTAAACGTGTGCCAAAAAGCATGCGGAGGCATGCAAAACCCAGTAGCAGCCATGGTTTACTGTATTTATCCCACTGTTGTATGATCCCTGTTTTATGTTATGCTGGTTTGCTCAAATTGATAGAGCCTATACAGTGTTTTGCTTACTTTGTTTTCTCTTATAATAACCCTGAATGGGCCTACATAACATACAGTGCTCAGCCCTGACAATGGCGAGTAATTCACTAGCCATGGCGAGTGATTTGTTTTTTGGTTAGTAAAAAAAAATCCACTCGCCAAATGCGAGTGCGCTCGTGCGTTTTGCAATCTGTACTTTTTCCGACCTAAATCTTAAACATTTTCCGTTTGTTAATATAACTCGAAAGGCACTAGCCAAAGGCTGGTGGACAAAATTTTAGACTTTCACTTTAGTTTCAATGCTGCAGCTGTGTCATCAACATTACCATTTGCTGTTATGTAAACCCTTATCATTCGGAATACACCAGTGTGTAAAATAAGTTAGCCTAAAATAGTTTTTAAGGGTGGTGCCAGAATAGAGGTGCCAAGCTATTCTGGCACCACCCTTTTCATTGGTCTATATCCTTATCTGTACATACTCCAATGTAGCTTGCATATGGCCTCAGTATGATATGGGTTAAAAATGCTTTACTGCATTCAGCTTCAGTGCGGTGCATGAATTTACATCGAGTGTGTCCCTGACTTGTGTGCTGATGTCATTTTATACATAAACACAAAATGTATTATGGTTATAAAAGATGCTGAAAATACATGTCATGATGACAGAATACCTGACAGTGGGTTAACGACATAAAAAATGATATAGGATATAACACATGTTTTTTTTTTCCCCCAGGCTTTATTTGAGAGATCAATTTATTTTGAAAATTGAACAATGTTGTCACATTTACATACTTTCTTCCTCCCTAAGCATGTTCAGTTTTTTGTGCTTCAAAAACTGCGTCTCTCTAGCTGATAATAATTAATTTATTGAACAATCTTGCTACGGTGGTTTTTGTAATATCTTCTTGGCATTATTTCGTGACAATGTAAATGGTTATGTACACAATGCTGTTTGTGCAGTGCAATACCAGAAATAAAAGTGTTATCAACACACAGGATGTGGCATCTTATTTAGAATTTGATGTCATATGTTTGTACCTTTAAATATGGAATTTATTTTGGATTTGGAATGTCAAAACTTCTTGATGGTAAATCTAAGCTGGCGCCATATAATACCTGGAGAAATAACTACTATTTTCAGTCGTCCTAACACTAACACTACTAACAGCACTTTCACTTTTTCACTGTGCACTACATGTACACATGTCTGTAAGATACTTACTCCTCAGTCTTCATGTCTTTCTGCATACATTTCTTCAACTTTTTTCAATGTGTGTGTGTGTGTTTGATATAGGGGAGAGAGAGAGGGAGCAATAATACCTGCGGCTCAGAACTTTAGCCCACACTGACAGATGGTGACTCGAGCAACAGCAGCACCCCTCAAGCACACGCCAAACAACACAATTTCCATGACAGTTGACACCTGTAAATTAATAGTATGTTAAATTTTCCAATGGTCAACAGCTTGCAACTGTACATACATGTATAGCGAGCAAGTCCCTGTTGACTGAGCACAATTACATTACAATACATGCGCCATCAATTAGTGAATTACAGCATTTCTTCATTTCAACATTGCATGTACAGTAAAGTCATGGGACATGCTCCTTTAAAAAAAAATTATTTAATCAGTGTAATCCGTCCTCGATACATACATAACTATCGTGAGCACAATTTGTTATGTCTAAAATTAAAAAATTACTATTGCCCACAGATATGGTATTGGTAGGCTGCACACATAAAACAATTGCAACTTACTTTCCAGATTTTACAAATCAATGCTTATTCAGACATAATCTGGGTGATTAGAAGAACAAATCTCATCTCAGTATAATCAAGCCAGTTTTGTTGGTAAATATGATGCTGAGGCTGTTTGCACGTCAACCTGGGTTGTACTTGTACCCAAACCTGGGATGGAGTATATACACTTGGCACAACCTGGGTTGGAGCAGGGTACAGTTCAACCCTGGTCCAAAGCTGGGTTGCATCTAAACAGCATTCCATTCTGCGTCATCACATTTTATGTTGCCACACACAAATCGGGGACATCAAGTCCCTGCCAGGAATTTCAGTGCTGTTGTCACAACACATTGACATTTGATAGCCTTGAAGTCGATTGTGCATTGAAAAGTGAATATGAATTATTTCTACGGCTTCTCATCCATGTCTGGGCTAAAGGTGCTCATTGAAAGTGCTGGACGATTTGCCTCCAACAGTCTTAAAACAAATTAAACCGCGGCAGCACTGGCAGAAAACATTAACACGTTGCCGTTGACTGACAATGTATGAGCGCTGTTCATCAACGTTGTCGTACAGGTCATGATCTATAAGAAACACTATTTTTTCCGCAAAATCAGTTGCTGTACGATTATTTTGAACCTTGTGATACAGCCTGACTTAGTTGTGCCATGCTACTGAATGCCGTCCGATCTAGAGACCGGCCCGTCTACCTCCCTATCTATCGGTAAGGCGAAGCTTTTCCGACACACTTACCAGTATGTGCTTTGCAGAAGCTTCACGTTGTGAAGTTCGTCGTTCTGTTATCCAACACGCATTACTTGCTGACCAGCCGGAATTTCAGGTTCAAATAGATAGGTGTACTATTTGCTGCGAGACCGGAAGAAACGTCAGAGATTTTTAGTACGAGTTGTGGGACTTTGGAAATATGTCTGCCGCCAGCTGATTGCTCGGATCTTTCCGGAGCGTTTCCGTCAGTGATCGGAAAATCGAGCTTCTCTGATCCTTTCTTCAGTCATAACGGCTGATCGGTTCACCTTAGAGCGAAATGACTTGTATCATTGGAATCAAATTTTAACAGTCTACCGATACAACTTTACTTCAAAAACTGACATTAGAGGCACTTTAAGCCCAGTACAAGAAAGATTCATTTTCAAGTGATCTGGGCAAGTTGTCAAACTTGAAACCGCGCAGGAATACATGGAGTCTGTTTGCTCGGCCTCAATATTGAAATGTGCCGAGGATCTATTTAGGGTATCGAAAATGGCTTGTTCTTGTCTTTTCACCAAATGTTCATGTCTGTACAGCAAACTCTACAAAATCATAGGACATCGGTAAAAGAAATATTTCATATTAGGTCAAAAGGCACTAAATGATATTTTTCCTTAACTTGGTACAGCAACGTCTTACTTTGCGGAGATATTTGGCTAAAAAGTTGCTCGCTCCGATGTCCAACGGCCTATACGTCTGCCGTTATGTGGTGCATGCTGGGATGTCCGTGTGTGAGGTACGTCTGCTGTTACGTGGTGTATGCTGGGATGTTCCCTGTTTGATGTACGTCTGCCGTTATGTGGTGCACGCTGGGATGTCCGTGTTTGATCAGTACGGTCTGCCGTTACGTGGTGCACGCAGGGATGTCCGTGTTTGATGTACGTCTGCCGTTAGTGGTGCATGCTGCGGTGTCCGTGTGCGAGGTACGTCTGCCGTTATGTGGTGCATGCTGGGATGTCCGTGTTTGATCAGTGTACGTCTGCCGTTATGTGGTGCACGCTGGGATGTCCGTGATTGAGGTACGTCTGCCGTTATGTGGTGCATGCTGGGATGCCCGTGTTTAATGTACGTCTGCCGTTATGTGGTGCATGCTGGGATGTCCGTGTTTGAGGTACGTCTGTCGTTATGTGGTGCATGCTGGGATGTCCGTGTGTGAGGTACGTCTGCCGTTATGTGGTGCATGCTGGGATGTCCGTGTTTGATGTACGTCTGTCGTTATGTGGTGCATGCTGGGATGTCCGTGTTTGAAAAAGCGAGGTCTTTATTGTTATACGATGAACATTTAGCTTTCGTCAAAAAATGGTATAAGTAGTCCGTGTTTTACTGTAGGCCTGTTAGAAGGACAGCACATGGTGACTGCCCTCGCTTTCAAAGGGCACTACCTACTTTTATTTACCTCACTCCCGTTCAGAAAGTATTCATACTGAACGTAGACTCAACCCGGAACTAAGTCACACACTGAGATGTCAGGATAATGTCAAACATAGGCAGCGCAAAACGTCAACTTGTCATTCCAATTCCAATGACAGCAGTTTGAGATTGGCTGGCAGGCAACTTATATTAAGAATAATAACGACAAACAAAAAAACAAACAAACCTGAGAAGTTAGCGCAGTCGATCACACCTAAACACCGGCTGATGTCATCTGACCTCAATCTCGGCGGCGGGATGTGATTGGAAAGACGACACCAAGTAAAATGACGTGAATATAGACACAGGCATGGGATTCTCGTTGCGTAGTTGGTCAAATCTCAACACGGGTAGTAGTAAATAGCACCAAGGTAGGTCATATCAGAGAATCCAGCGTGTAGTCATGTGGCATTATTTAGAGTCTTCTACTCTAAACACTGAAATTATTCCTCTGGACATTCCCATGACGTGTTGTTTTCCAATCATTTTTATCATCAGCCGTTTTGTTAGCCGTGGTAAAAATAAAAATAAATTTAAAAAAGTGTTTACCACCCTACAAATTCGAGTCAAACGGTTCGCCTAGTCCCCGATCAGTTCCACTTTCAGTCCCGAAATCACCCGTATCGTGTGCTTAACGGGGTGCGTCACCCATGACAGCAGTAGCAGGAATTTGCTTCACGGTTATTGCATTTTTTTTAACTTTAACCCTTTCAGTGCCGAGAACATTTCCTCCTTGGCTTGGCTTCGCGAACGAAGATTTTATAGGAGTTGCCCACGACGTCTGCAGGCTTGTTCGTGGCTGCGGAGGCCAATCCGAGACAGGCAGGTTCGACCGCAGTGGCTGCAGGGGAAGGTATGGCCAGGGTTCTGAGCTGCGGCATCTCTGTTTTTTCTCCTGAGCCGCTTGTCCTTAAGGCTAGCTCTGTGAGAGTCCTCAAAGGAGACAGCTGCCTTGTAAATGGTGGAGCGCCAGGTGTCACGGTCCGCAGCAAGCGAAGACCACTGGTGGTGGTCGATTTGGCAGGCACTAAGTGACTTCTTGAGACAGTCTTTGTATCTCTTCTTTGGTGCCCCTCTGTCACGGTGTCCAGTAGCAAGCTCGCCGAACAAGGTGATCTTTGGTAGGCGATGATCCTCTATCCTGGAGACATGCCCCGCCCAGCGGAGCTGTGTCCGCAGCAGCAAAGCCTCGATGCTCACAGTTTCAGCCTGTTCAAGGACCTCGACGTTGGTGACATAGTCACTCCAGTGAATGCCCAGGATGGTACGCAGGCAGCGCTGGTGGAAGCGTTCGAGAAGTCGTAGTTGGCTGCGGTAGAGGGCCCAGGACTCGGAACCATACAGCAGGGTGGTGAGGACCACAGCTCTGTACACGCTGATCTTGGTGCCTGTTTTCAGCTGTTGATTGTGCCACACCCGCTTGAAAAGTCGCCCGAAAGCGCTGTTCGCTTTTGCCAGCCTGCTGTCAAGCTCCTTGTCCAGCTTGGCGTCCGACGTGATAATGCAGCCAAGGTAAGTAAACTGGTGCACTGACTTTAGTTCAGACTCGCCAATGGTGATGTGAGGAGGGCGATACACTGTCTTGGGTGCTGGCTGATGGAGGACCTCTGTCTTTTTCAGACTGACCTCGAGTCCAAAGAGCTGGGCAGCATCTGCGAAGCAAGACGTGATGCGCTGCAGGGCTCTCTCTGTGTGTGCAACGAGGGCAGCATCATCAGCAAAAAGCAGCTCACGAATCAGTTGGTCTAGGGTTTTCGTGTGGGCCTGCAGTCGTCTGAGGTTGAACAGGCTGCCATCGAGACGATACCTGATGTACACTGCATCGTCATCATCGAGGTCCACTGTGGCCTGCTTCAACATCATGCTAAAAAAGATGGTGAAGAGGGTCGGTGCCAGCACGCAGCCCTGCTTTACGCCGTTGAGAATAGGGAATGGTTCTGAGAGGTCATTGTTGAGTCTGACCTGGCCTTGCTGGTCCTCGTGTAGCTGGACAATCATGTTGAGGAACTTTGGGGGACAGCCAAGTCGCTCCAGGATCTGCCACATGCCTTGCCTGCTCACAGTGTCGAACGCTTTTGTTAGGTCGACAAATGTTACGTACAGCCCTTTGTTCTGCTCGCGGCACTTCTCCTGTAGCTGTCTCAGCACAAAGACCATATCGGTGGTGCTCCTGTTTGCTCTGAAGCCACACTGGCCCTCTGGGAGTTGGTCTTCAGCGATGGCAGGTACCAGCCGATTCAGGAGCAGCCTTGCAAGGATTTTCCCAGCAATGGACAGCAGGGTAATTCCCCGATAGTTGGAACAGTCAGACTTCTCGCCTTTGTTCTTGTACAGGGTGATAACGACTGCATCACGGAGATCTTTTGGTAGTGTTCCTTCCTCCCAGCAGCAGAGAAAGAGGTCATGGAGCTTGTTGTGCAGTGCTGTGCCTCCATGTTTCCAGATCTCTGGCGGTATTCCATCAATGCCTGCTGCTTTGCCACTCTTGAGCTGGTGGATGGCTGTGAGGGTCTCTTCACCGGTTGGCGGTTCGTCCAATTCCACCTTTACTGGGAGGTGTGGGATTTGTAGGACGACTGCTTCTTGAACAGTGCGCTCAGCGCTGAAGAGGCTCTGAAAGTATTCCGACCAGCGGTTCAAGATGGAGGTATTATCTGTGAGGAGTGCCTGGCCATTCGCGCTTCGCAGAGGACTTTGTACCAGGTGCCTGGGGCCATACACTGCTTTCAGTGCTTCGTAGAAGCCCCTGTAGTCACCATTGTCAGCACAAAGCTGGGTCCTCTGTGCAAGTCTGGTCCACCACTCATTCTGGAGATCTCTGAGCTTGCGCTGGAGACTGCTGCAGACGAGGCGGAAGGCAGACTTCTTCACAGGGCAGGAAGGCTGGGCTAGGTGGGCCTGATGGGCGGCTCTTTTTTTTGCTAGGTGTTCCTGGATCTCTACATCGTTTTCGTCAAACCAGTCTTTGTTCTTCTTTCTGGCGAAACCCAAGACTTCTGCAGAGGATTTTGCAATAGCAGTTTTCAGTTGTTCCCAAAGTGTTTCAGGGGAGGAGTCTACTGGGTCCGCTGTGTCTTTGACCACCCAACTGCAAGAGGTATGGTTCCAGCAGGCGCCAAGCTAATCGGGCACTATCTTTGAATTACCATGGTCGATCTATCTCCTGCAACATGCGCATAGTCGTAAGATGACGCCTCCCAAATTGGGGGAATACGTGCGTCGGGCTGAATGAGTTTACCAAGCTAATCTGACATCACCCTTGAGCTATCTCGGTCGTCTGCTGCTGTTCCCACAGTCTCTGGGCTTAGTGAGTAAACGCCTTCACTGCCAGTGGACGCGGAATGTCTGTCTGCAAACTTGGTTGAATCAACACCCAGCAGGCCCGGCCGTGGAAGGAACGTGGATTCAATGTGGCCCCAGCAAGAGGCATAGATCCTCACGAGCCCCCGCAACTGCGGTAAGTTAGTGCAACTGCGGGGGCCCATGAGGATCTATGTCTCTTGCACTTGGATCGTGTTCACGTGTTCTCGGCAGTCAAGGGGTTAATTTACTGGCGATTACCACGTTGCACGAGGACAGGTGGAAGGGCCGAGATGGACCAGGCAGACCCCGCACGTCAGGCGAGACAGGAGCGCAGAGGCTTTCCACCACAGCACCGTCTTCACCATACCTGTGAAAAACCTCGTCAAATCGTGAGTCTGTGCATCATTCAGCTCAAATGTAAACGTCATCAAAGCTTTGCAAACGTATCTGCGATTGCTGTCAGTGAAAAACCTCATGACAGCATGGGCACAACTTAACTTTCAAAATGTCATGTTCTGAGCGTAACGTTGTAGTAATAAATAAATTTATGTACATTTCCTGTGAATGTAAAATGTCTCTTACTTGTCCTACCGGCGGAAAACGTCATCAATGTGTGGGTACATTTGAGTGTACACTGCCACAAGTTCCACAAAATAAAGGGAAATAGATTTATGATTGGATAATAAGCAGATCTACATGACCAACTGATTGTTTCTGAGTTTCGTTGCCTGTGTGTGCGTGTTGGAGGGTATTAGGTCAGTGTTAGTTCTTGAATATGTTCCTTTGCCTGTAGGTGCGTGTGACGGGATTGGTTTGGTTGACTGGTGTTGCGGTTTGTTTTATTCGTAGAACTTTGATCGGTTCCTGGATGGTTGGAGTGGCTGCTTCATCTTTAGTTCGTGCGTTTCTTTTTGCTGTTGCCTTCGTCTGTTTCGTTTGTCTGTTCATCTGTTTGTTTGTATCGCCCTAAGCCCTCCGCTACCAGCACATCAACAGGTAAACAAACCTCCACAGCCCGTGCTGCAGGCCCACACGAGCCAGACCACGGCGTATGCCCAGAGAGCCTCGTTCAGAGTCTAATTGCCTTCTGGTGGGAATGATGTCAGGACTTCTGTTAAGTCATATTGAATGACGTAAACGCACGTCAGACCGGCAGCCAACGCCACAAGCGATCCCAGCATCATGAAGACATGTTGTCAAGGTGACAGGTTAATATTAGTTTACACATACACACTTNGCATACAGACACTCAAAACAAAACAATGCTTGCCACGCCTGTGAACAAGATTAAAGTCACGACCTCCAAACGTCTGAATGCGAGAGTATATTTATAAAGTAATGTCACAATCACCGCTTATTGTATAATTATATGGCTTGAAGCGTAAAAAAAAATTATATAAATAAATTAAAAAAATACAGGCCCTAATTATGGCATCGCTAGTGATATATGCATAGTTTATGGCACACAGAAGCCACAAACACATAGAAAATGTTGTGACTGGGAGTTTTGACAACATATACATCTGGTGACTGGGAGTTTTGACAACATAAACATGTTGTGACTGGGAGTTTTGACAACATATACAACATGTTGTGACTGGGAGTTTTGACAACATATACAACATGTGGTGACTGGGAGTTTTGAAAACATACACAACATGTGGTGACGGGAAATTTTGAAAAAAATACACAAAATGTGGTGCCTGGGAGTTTTGACAGCATATACATGTGGTGACTGGGAGTTTTGAAAACATACATAACATGTGGTGACTGGGTGTTTTGACAACATGTGGTGCCGGGGAATTTTTAAAAAATACACAACATATGTCGCTGTTAGAACATCAGGCTCACACGTGAGTGGAAACAACAGTTACTGTTAGAAATGTTTGGTCGTGTATTAGTTGTGACAATATGCAGGGGTTCCGGACCCCCCACCCCCCACCACTTGCCTCCAAGCCCCCGCTCATCCCCTCCCCCTCCCCCCAGCGGTCAAAACTTCTTTAAAATGCAGGCGCGCCCGCCCACCCCCACCCAATCCCCCTTTATTTTTTCCTGGTATAAGCATTTCGTTATTTCGTCGGGTGGTGAGAGCGTGCAACAAGTCCTGACTCGCTTTGCTCACTACCCCCCCCCTCCCCGCCCCTCCATCCGTACATCTCCCGCTCCCTCCCCCCCCCCCCCCCGCTTACACCCCCCTTCCACCACCACCACCACCACCACCAATCCCCCGCCCGCCTCTCCCTCCTCCCACCCCTTTAGCTCCCCGCTTTTGTTTTTTCGGCCACTTGTAGAAGGAAGGTGTGTAATTTGGGTGCCTTTCGTGTTATGCTGAAGATCCCAAACAAAAGGTTGGACTCCCCACCCCACCCCACCCCCACTCCTCCCCACCCTACCCCACCCCACCCCACCCCACCCCACCCCCACCCCCGGGAGGTATCTGATCCGCACTGACATGTAAAAGTGTTGCACTTTCTTTTGAACATAGACAATTATTTTAAATGTGTGCTGGTCTGTGATTTGGCTTTAGCCGTAAGGTCCAAAATCACAGACCTGCACACGTGTACATTGGATTCCGCCTTTGCATGGACTCATTGCTATGACAAGCAGGACATCCACACAGCCAAGGATTTTAACAGGTTTGTCTCTGGTACAAGACGGACACTGTGTGCTGCTCTGTCATTCTGGACCTTACGGCTTCCAGCGGTGTGTATATTATGGCTTCCAGCGGTGTGTATATTATGGCTTCCAGCGGTGTGTATATCATATGGCTTCCAGCGGTGTGTATATTATGGTTTTAAGCGGTGTGTATATTATGGCTTCCAACGGTGTGTATATTATTGCTTCAAGCATTGTGTATACTATGGCTTCCAGCGGTGTGTATATTATGGCTTCCAGCGGTGTGTATATTATGGCTTCCAGCGGTGTGTATATTATGGCTTCCAGCGGTAAGGTCCAACATCACAGACCAGCACACAGTACAGAGTTATGACACACAACGTATGATACAAACCACAAACGTAACACAATATCGTGTGTCTAGTCGACAATTGTGCACAACCAGAAAACAAAATACACAACGATACACGTTTACCGTAGGAACGAAGTCGCCCTTGATTGGAAATACAACTATATATTGCAATGAGATACAAATTTGTTCTGAAATGTGATCTACAGGTCTTACCCAATGCGCAAAAGGCCGTCGGAGGGACGTCGGCCGCCGTTGACCAAAGCACAACCGTGTGCGGGCCAATGGCGGCCGACGTCGCCCCGATGGTCTTTTGCGCGTTGGGTGCATGCTAATAATTCAAAAAAGACCTAAACGACAATAATTATGATTAGCAAGGAAAACACTAGCACTAGGCTGACCTATATTGACCCTTTGGGTGTCGGTAGCGGTTTCCTGGAGGAATCATCGCGACAAAAATCCGCCACCGACAGCTAAAAGGGTTAAGGGAGAAGACTCTGCCAACAATGAACACACACATTAGGTTTGATGACGTCACACCAGACACACAAATTACCAGATCATCGAAGAGAAATCAGCCAAGGGCGAGCAGTATGGAGCGACTTCATTTCAATCATTTACAAGGCACGGCACTACTCTCCAGCTTTCACGATTACTCAGCTGTTTAAATCATTCGAGTCGTGCCGCATCCGGACAAGTGACTTTTGCCTTCTTTTTCCGCGTATCCGGGCGTGTCACGTCTGGAATGTGTTAAGCACGGAATGTTCACGTAACTAGTCTCAAAATTAACACGACAAAATAATGTGTCAATACAGGCTGCCAATTCGCGAGACAAAAATAATAAATCAATCAATTCAGGTTGCCAATTAACACGCTGAAAGCGCACAGCATCACCAATATTTTGATGACTACGATAGTTTAAGGGTGGTGCCAGAATAGCTTGGCGCCCGTAGGCGCGAAGCTATTCTGACACCACCCTTGAACTATCATGGTCGATCTGTCATTTAGATTGTTATGCAGCCTTTAGACAACAACTCCAGAATTCGGGGAAGTCGGCCTTGGGGTTAAATGGATTAAGTGTAAATATGTCCGGTAATGCAGACCTAGAACGCGGATTGGTTACGATTCCTGTGAAGACCGACCCGACTTGGAGCTGGCCTAAAAACACATGTGTCCGGTAATGCAGACCTAGAACGCGGATTGGTTACGATTCCTGTGAAGACCGACCCGACTTGGAGATGGCCATGTGTCCGGTAATGCAGACCTAGAACGCGGATTGGTTACGATTCCTGTGAAGACCGACCCGACTTGGAGCTGGCCTAAAAACACATGTGTCCGGTAATGCAGACCTAGAACGCGGATTGGTTACGATTCCTGTGAAGACCGACGCGACTTGGAGCTGTCTAAAAACACATGTGTCCGGTCATGCTGGCCAGGTAGATTTGTTACGATTCCCCTGGAGACCGGTCGTACTTTGATGTAGCCACGAACACATTTGTCCGGTACTGCAGGTGACGTAGATTTTAGGATCTGTCTAGAGACAGGCCACAACTGGGTCTGTGTGTTTGCTGGTCTGCAATTTTCGAACTTACCGCCTTCAGACGAAAGGTTCAAAATAACAGGCCAGGACACAAATAGCATCAGAGTTGTTTGGTTTGGTTTGGAACATCGCTTCAGGATCTGACTGAAGATCAAGCAGGTGTGGAGCCGGCCTCTAACAAATCAAACACATCACGTAGTTTCTAGGGTTAGATTTTAGATTGTGTGTCTGAAGACTGGTGATAACTGGATTTATCTGGCATAAGGCGGGCTTTTTCTACATCGACCTGAGGTGGACCAACATGGAGTCACAGTTTCATTTCTCCTGCTGATCACGTTTACTTAGTCCTCGTCTGAGGGCCAAGTGGAGCCAGCATCAGACGGGTTGGTGACCTCAAGGCCGGGACCACTGACCTCCGCGACCCTGTCACCCCAGCACTGCATGGCCTGCATCTGCTGACTGACTACGCGAAGCTGGCCCCGCATGGCGACGATCTCAGCGGCCATCTGCCGCACAAGAGAGTTCTGATTGTCGGCGGCGAGACGGCTGGCTATGCTGCGTTCAACCTCATTCTGCTCCTGAATCTGTCTCTGGTGGGCCTCATGCTGTGTGCGGGCCTCCTGGCATTGTCTCTGGTGGGCCTCATGCTGTGTGTGGGCCTCTTGGCAATGTCTCTGGTGAGCCTCATGCTGTGTGTGGGCCTCCTGGCATTGTCTTTGGTGGGTGCGAAGCTCGGCCATCTTGTCATTCAGTGTTCTCAGTTCTGAGTCCATTTTGTCTTCCAGGCGGTCCATGTCGGACTGCATCTTGGCTTTGTCTTCAACCTGAGCCTTCACTTGAGCTTCCAGCAGATCTTTTGCACGTCTCAGTTCCTCCACCTGGTCTTTCACACGACGCAGTTCCTCCGTTTGATATTGCCGACGACTCTTTTCTTTCTGGAACGTGCCTTCAGCGCGCGATATTCCAGTCGTGATGCCAGCCTGCATTGTCCGCGAGTCACGAGGTGGTGTGACAGGCGCTCCGGGGGCTTGGTTCCTCTCCAGGGCCACCAGGCATTGTCTCTGGTGGGCCTCATGCTGTATGTGGGCCTCATGGCATTGTCTCTGGTGGGTGCGGAGCTCGGCCATCTTGTCATTCAATGTTCTCAGTTCTAAATCCATTTCGTCTCTCAGGCGAGACACGTCGGACTGCATCTTGGCTTTGCCTTCAATATGAGCCTTCACTTGAGCTTCCAGCTGATCTTTTGCACGTCTCATTTCCTCCATCTTGTCTTTCACACGACGCAGTTCCTCCGTTTGATCTTGCACACGACTCTTTTCTTTCTGGAACATGCCTTCAGCGCGCGATGTTCCAGACGTGATGCCAGCCTGCATTGTCCGCGAGTCACGAGGTGGTGTGACAGGCGCTCCGGGGGCTTGGTTCCTCTCCAGGGCCTGAGGCTGTCCCACACGCACGGCGCTCGCTGCAACTGTAAAAGGAACACGCTGGTAACCCCTTCTCTGCCAGTGGGCATAGAACGTGGATACACAGTGCTTTCAGCAAGAGGCTTAGATCTTCATCAGCGCCCGTAATGCTTATGAGGATGTATGTCTCTTGCAGATGTATGGTATTCATCTTTACTCGGCAGTGGAGAGGTCAACCTTAGTAAAACATGATCTCTCGGAAATCAGGCCGGTCTACTTTCACGATTTCGTTAAGAGAGATGGATCGACCATGATAGTTCAAGGGCAGAGTCAGATAACTACCCTAGCATTATCATGGCTGATCCATCTTATCCTGCGGTGCGGCGTCGAGGCCAAATAGATTAATACCTACATGTGTGATACGTCACGGCACGCAAAGTGAAAGTACGGCTACCACACTACACCACACACCTACACACATCACACCATAACGCTGCGATGCTCCTGACGCACAACAAGCCCCCGACGCGTGCACTCACATGTGTGTTTGGTAATGGTCAGTGACAGACAACTCTGCTAATCCAGTGACATACCCGGCATGTCAGCGATGGCCGTGTGCGCTGTGTTGGGGATATCAGCGGGATCTGAAGGCAGCGGCCGTAACACAAACACATGCACAGGCCACTCCCCGTACTTGCTAGGCACCGTCACTTTCCCCATGTTACCCACTCTCATGGCGTCTGTAAAATAACAACTCACAACGTAAGGACGAACTGTATTCAGTATGAGAAACAACACGAACCACTATAACAAGCAAACAGAAAACCTGCATGCACCAAAACACATATGCAGTAAAGGAAACCAGACTCACTAACTCACTCATTACAACACAATAGAACTTAACGCTAAATTAGAAGTAGGTCAAACATTGCACGGACTCTAAACATTCCCTTTATTCATGCAGCCCGCTCCCTCTGCAAGAGGCGAATAATTATTGTCATGAGTCCCTACAGCCGCAGTACTGTACTGGTGCCCGCTCCATCTGCAAGAGGCGTATATTGTCATGAGTCCCTACAGCCGCAGTACTGTACTGGTGCCCGCTCCATCTGCAAGAGGCGTATATTGTCATGAGTCCCTACAGCCGCAGTACTGTACTGGTGCCCCGGTCCATCTGCAAGAGGCGTATATTGTCATGAGTCCCTACAGCCGCAGTACTGTACTGGTGCCCGCTCCATCTGCAAGAGGCGTATATTGTCATGAGTCCCTACAGCCGCAGTACTGTACTGGTGCCCGCTCCATCTGCAGGAGGCGTATATTGTCATGAGTCCCTACAGCGAGTACTGTACTGGTGCCCGCTCCATCTGCAAGAGGCGTATATTGTCATGAGTCCCTACAGCGCAGTACTGTACTGGTGCCCGCTCCATCTGCAAGAGGCGTATATTGTCATGAGTCCCTACAGCCGCAGTACTGTACTGGTGCCCGCTCCATCTGCAAGAGGCGTATATTGTCATAAGTCCCTACAGCCGCAGTACTGTACTGGTGCCCGCTCCATCTGCAAGAGGCGTATATTGTCATGAGTCCCTACAGCCGCAGTACTGTACTGGTGCCCGCTCCATCTGCAAGAGGCGTATATTGTCATGAGTCCCTACAGCCAGCAGTACTGTACTGGTGCCCGCTCCATCTGCAAGAGGCGTATATTGTCACGAGTCCCTACAGCCGCAGTACTGTACTGGTGCCCGCTCCATCTGCAAGAGGCGTATATATTGTCATGAGTCCCTACAGCCGCAGTACTGTACTGGTGCCCGCTCCATCTGCAAAAGGCTTATATTGTCAGGAGTCCCTACAGTACTGTACTGGTGCCCGCTCCATCTGCAAGAGGCGTATATTGTCATGAGTCCCTACAGCCGCAGTAATGTACTGGTGCAGCCGCAGGGGCTGATGGGAATATACGCCTCTTGATCGCAGGGAATTGCCTAATTGACATCCCCAGTGTGAGGAACTTACCAGGAATTCACAGTACGACTGTTACTGACGAGGACTCATGCCGCAGTGACCAGGGGCGATTCAGTGAATCAGTGCTTGTAGTCCTTACTACACAGGGGCGCAACCTAATAACTCCCTGACTATAAAGGGCTCAACCTAATGCATGGTGACAGTGCCAAAAACTGAAATTACTCCATGAACTATGTCCCATGATCCACGGCCAGCAAGAGACATACATTCTCATGAGCCCCTGACGATGTAACAGTACAGTACTGAGGATGCACCAGTACAGTACTGCAGATGCACCAGTACAGTACTGCGGATGCACCAGTACAGTACTGCGGATGCACCAGTACAGTACTGCGGATGCACCAGTACAGTACTGCGGATGCACCAGTACAGTACTGTGGATGCTCCAGTACAGTACTGCGGATGCACCAGTACAGTACTGCGGATGCACCAGTACAGTACTGTGGATGCTCCAGTACAGTACTGCGGATGCACCAGTACAGTACTGCGGATGCACCAGTACAGTTCTGCGGATGCACCAGTACAGTACTGCGGATGCACCATTACAGTACTGCGGATGCACCAGTACAGTACTGTGGATGCACCAGTACAGTACTGCGGATGCACCAGTACAGTACTGCGGATGCAGCAGTACAGTACTGCGGATGCACCAGTACAGTACTGCGGATGCAGCAGTACAGTACTGCGGATGCACCAGTACAGTACTGCGGATGCACCAGTACAGTACTGCGGATGCACCAGTACAGTATTGCGGATGCACCAGTACAGTACTGCGGATGCACCAGTACAGTACTGCGGATGCACCAGTACAGTACTGCGGATGCACCAGTACAGTACTGCGGATGCACCAGTACAGTACTGCGGATGCAGGGCTCATGAGAATGTATGTCTCTTGCAGATGGAACAAGCTGGCTGAAGGCCTGGTCTGTCTGAACCAAACAGCTGAAATTCCGCTCTCTGGGATTTTGAAAAAGCCGAATCAGTCTCCAGGACTGAAGACTGTCCCCCATGCTAATGTGTTTGACCTAATTCTGATGGAGGAATAACTCCTATTAGGGGTCTCCCGCCCTTGCGCACTGAGGGGACAATAAGTCAGGAACATCACTCCAGATTCATGTGTGGATATCACATTCTACGTTAGGCTTTTAGATCTGAAGACAAATCCTGTTTACTGGCCGTGGGGGAGGTGTTGGATTGAGCCGCATGTATGAAGGCAATGCACATTTTACACTATACATAATGTCAACATAATCTGTGTATTCTAATTTTGTTTTGTCGCTGTTATTGATGCTGGAGGTGGTCATGGCGTTGGTGCTGCAGTTTGTTTTAGTGCCACAGCTGTCGTCGTCGTTGTTTCTCTTTTTGTTGTTGTCTTATATTATACATCAAAATCTAGATAAAGCGGTACTCGGGCCGACATCGGCTTTAGCTGGCCCGCGCAATGCTGTGTGTGTGTCTCTGTACACTGCTGTGCGCGGGCCATCTGAAGCCGAGGTCGGACCTAGAACCATGTTGCTCACTGGGAATGCACATAATAAGTCAAAGTGTTATCAATGTAATGTCGTGAGTCACAATCTGGATCAGGACCAAAACAAACTCACCCTCACTACGTTCAAACTCCACAATGGCGATACGTACATGTTCCAGACACCGGACGCTTTTTACACGACACCTTACGTTTCCCAGAGTTTCCATGCGGTCTTTCATGACGTCTACGGTAACGCGCCAGTCGTACGGGTAGCCAGTAACAATCACTGTTGTCGGTGCCAGAGGATCCACACGTGGGATGTGCACAACTTGCTTCTTCTTTCCATCTATACACAAGTAATTTACCATTGCTCAATACTTCATGCTCACACTCCATACACGGCACCGACTGAATGCAAACTCTCGCCGTGGAATAGTATTTGTCATTAGCACGGCGCTAAACACAAAGAATCAATGCATGGAAAATCAGACTGTAGCAAAGTTAGACTGCTGATTACAACTTGTGTGTTTTCTGGTGTAATGATGATGTGTGGATTGTACACATAGCACTGAAAACAACAAGCAGCCTTCAGCACTGATGATTTTCTTTGATAAAGAGAAGCTAACAGGAAAAGAAACCGACGCTGAATATGGAAGATATTATAACACACACTAGTTACCTCCCTCGATCCGCTCCGCAAGCGGAGTCGATGTGGGAGGTAACCAGTGTGGTTAATACTCAAAGTCTGGACGTCAGAATCTACATATTAAACTATATTGTTATTATGCTGGTTTTGTAGAGAACAGAGAAAATGCACAGAACTCTGTTATTTTCTATCAACAACCATGACGCGTGAATTCTGTGTTCACCTTGACAGGATACAGTCTGATGTCCGCTGTAGACAGTCTTCCTGTCTGTGTCATAGAGAAACACACACACCGGCCGCCCCTCTATCGAGTGATGATCCCTGCGTACTACGTTCACTGCATCTGTAACACGAACAGACAACTTGTCACACAGTGAGGAAATCTGGCCTTTCATTAGATAGTAATGTTCTGACGGTGGTACTTGTGGTTGTTGTAGATGATGACGATGGTGACGGTGGTGATGGTGATCATCATCAGGTGCATTATCGTAATAATAATAATAATAATAATAATAATAATAATAATAATAATAATAATAATAATAATAATAATAATAGCATTATTATGAGTGTAAGTCACTCCTACTACTCCTTTTGCTACTACTAAAACTACTACCACTACTGCTACTACTACAGTTGGGCACATTACAAACGCGCCAGCTGTGACCAGTGATACCCGCCGTTCAGACCCCTACACATTACAAACGCGCCAGCTGTGACCAGTGATACCCGCCGTTCAGGGCCCCTACACATTACAAACGCGCCAGCTGTGACCAGTGATACCCGCCGTTCAGACCCCTACACATTACAAACGCGCCAGCTGTGACCAGTGATACCCGCCGTTCAGACCCCTACACATTACAAACGCGCCAGCTGTGACCAGTGATACCCGCCGTTCAGACCCCTACACATTACAAACGCGCCAGCTGTGATCAGTGAAACCCGCCGTACAGACCCCTACAAATTACAAACGCGCCAGCTGTGACCAGTGATACCCGCCGTACAGACCCCTACACATTACAAACGCGCCAGCTGTGATCAGTGATACCCGCCGTACAGACCCCTACACATTACAAACGCGTCAGCTGTGACCAGTGATACCCGCCGTACAGACCCCTACACATTACAAACGCGCCAGCTGTGATCAGTGATACCCTCCGTACAGACCCCTACACATTACAAACGCGCCAGCTGTGACCAGTGATACCCGCCGTACAGACCCCCTACACATTACAAACGCGTCAGCTGTGACCAGTGATACCCGCCGTACAGACCCCTACACATTACAAACGCGCCAGCTGTGACCAGTGATACCCGCCGTACAGACCTCTACACATTACAAACGCGCCAGCTGTGATCAGTGATACCCGCCGTACAGACCCCTACACATTACAAACGCGCCAGCTGTGACCAGTGATACCCGCCGTACAGACCCCTACACATTACAAACGCGCCAGCTGTGACCAGTGATACCCGCCGTACAGACCGCTACATATTGTTAGAAAGTAGCTTTAACCCCCTGACAGCCAGCACACAGCCAGCACCACCCAGCTGCACGAGGCGTAGAACCTCATGTCCCCGCAGTGGCAAGCAAATAGACAAGCAATGGCGGGGGCTGATGAGGATCTATGTCTCCTGCTTGCATTAGACTGTATCTGTGTTGGCTGGACGGCTGGGCATGACTGTACTGATGCTACTACTGCTGGTAATAATGCACTACTAATCATCATAATTTACAACTAATCATAATAATTTACTACTAATCATAATAATTTACTACTACTGTACTACTCATTTACTACAACTACTATTCCTACTACTACTATTACTACAACAACAATAGTGACCCTGACAACGATGGTAACGGATACGGAAATATAATGCCACAAACAGAATGATGATTATTATCGTCGTCGCTACAATCATCATGATCATATTATACGGGGGAGACTTCAAATCCTGACCAGTCATCCTATCAATTTTCCATCTAAACAGGATTGATGAGGCAAGAGAACAGACACCATGATCTGTTTCTGTCTTTACCTGCGTCATTGTGGAAGTCAATAACGTAAGTCACGACATCCAGCTCACACACACGCTGCACCGGCCCGCCCCCACTCGCTGTTCTCGACTCCATGTAGTTTTTGACTGAGTCCGTGTCACTGAAGCCGACGACGAGAACACTTGTCAGTGTAGAAGGACGGTGATCTGTGGGTGGGTCATCCACAGCGTGCTCCATGGTGTGTGGTGTGCCGGATACAAGACGCACTCACGCACGCACGCACTGGTTGTCTATACACATACACACACACATACACACGCACACACACTCACACACACACACACACACACACACACACACACACACACACAGACACAAACACACACACACGCACGCACGTACGCACACACACACACACACACACACACACACACACACACACACATTCCAACACGCTTATTTTGTTAATTGAAAATGTTACTTAACTGCCTTATTCTACCCCAAGACCGAAATCACCAAATGTTGCCGTTGTTCTCTGAAGACTACATTGCAGTGCAGGACACAGATCGACCATGGTAGTTCAAGGGTGATGCCAGAATAACTTGGCGCCAATATGCTTGAACTATCCTGGTCGACCCTTATCTTTGTGAGGTGTGTCTGGGATACAATGAGTTAAACCTGTAAAGACGAACAACAGATCGCACAACACATGGGAAAGAAACGGAAAGTAAACAAGAGTATTGTGTGATGGCTTTCTGCACGTAACTTACACAGTTAGATTTGTATGGCGGAAACGTCTGCACGAGATGTTTGTGAATATATTGATTTGTTTGTTTGTACAAAGTCATGTACACACGTGTATGTTGTCTCTCTCGCAGAGCCTTTCCCTGTGTAGGGGAGGGAGCGGGGATTCAAGATACTAGGAACCCCCCCCCCCCTCCCATTAGATCCGCCCCTGATTTTACATCCCTAAATGTGCCTCAGCTACAGTCAACCCAGTGTAAGTAACATGTTTGCGTGACAGAGTACGCTGACCAGTTGTTCAAACGTCAAACATTCATAAAATCAAAGTGCCTGACGAAATCTGCCCGTTTCTCTCCGGGGCTCTATTAGCGTATACAAAATGGCTTCTTCTCTTCTTCTGGCCACATTTTTACCACTGTACAGAATAAACGGAAAATCAAATGGGCAAACTTAAACATCCCATATTAAGTCAAGTTAAATGCTGTCTGTGATTATTGTGGTACAGACAAGTGTTTTCTGGCGGAGATATTTGCGAAACTTGTGCGCTCCGCTGTCAAACGCCCTGTATCTTAGCCTGGATCACAACAAGTACTCTGTGTCCGCTGTCAAACGCCCTGTATCTTAGCCTGGACCACAACAAGTACTCTGTGTCCGCTGTCAAACGCCCTGTATCTTAGCCTGCACCACAACAAGTACCCTGTGTCCGCTGTCAAACGCCCTGTATCTTAGCCTAGACCACAACATGTACTCTGTGTCCGCTCGCCCGGCCCACACTGTGTTATCACGCCCACACCACACTGAAGAGAGCAAAATAAATACAATAAAACACGCTCTGAGGTGTTGAGCAACGGCGCAAGGGACATCACGCGTGTCAGACTTACAGAATCGGCAAGGGACGTCAATCGTGTGGAGTTATTTGCCCTTGACACATCTGTTTATAGCTGCTTAACCCCTTCCTGCCACTGTACGTACACTGAACGTGACGTGTTGCTTTCTGACATATGGCTTCATTCAACCACCAACAGCCAACACCGTCCTAGAACATGGATACACATTGGTCTGTACGTACACTGAACGTGACGTGTTGCTTTCTGACATATGGCTTCATTCAACCACCAACAGCCAACACCGTCCTAGAACATGGATACACATTGGTCTGTACGTACACTGAACGTGACGTGTTTCTTTCTGAAATCTGGCTTCATTCAACCACCAACAGCAAACACCGTCCTAGAACATGGATACACAATTGGTCTGTACGTACACTGAACGTGACGTGTTTCTTTCTGAAATCTGGCTTCATTCAACCACCAACAGCCAACACCGTCCTAGAACATGGATACACATTGGTCTGTACGTACACTGAACGTGACTTGTTGCTTTCTGAAATCTGGCTTCGTTCAACCACCAAAAGCCAACACCGTCCTAGAACATGGATACACATTGGTCTGTACGTACACTGAACGTGACTTGTTGCTTTCTGAAATCTGGCTTCATTCAACCACCAAAAGCCAACACCGTCCCAGAACATGGATACACATTGGTCTCTTCAAGAGGTATAGATCCTCATGAGCCCCCGCAGTCGCGGGACTCATTAGGATTTATGTCTCTTGCAGTTGGATTATGTTCACTTTTTGTCGGCAGTGATGGTGTTAAAAAAGTGACCTACCCTCCCTGTGTGAGCCTACATTGTTACACGCCGGCGGCCTGTGTCGTGTGACTATTAGTTGTTCAGATCGCGACACAATTATAGCTTTTGGTCACATCGAGACTGTCGCTAGAATAAACGACAGTACGCGAAAAGTTGAGTTAACTCGCGACAGTCGAGATGTGACCAAAAGTTATAATTATGTCGCGGGTCTAAGCAATGAAATTGTCTCGATTCACTAACATATAATTATGAGTCATTTCGTAAAGGAATGCGACATAAGGGCGGATTAGTTACATCGACGGGAGTGGGGGGGGGGGGGGGGTCCAACTTTTTTGGTGATCTTCAACCTGCCAAAGAAACCTCCCCGACGCTAAACTTTCTTTTAGTCGCCGTAAATCAAACAAAGGGAATGTGTGTGTGTGTGTGTGTGGGGGGGGGGGGGGGGGGAAAGGGGCGCGTGTGTTTACACTCTCCAAACTCGCCAAAATATCGTGGACGGGGGTGTGGGGTGGGGGAGGAAACTCGCCAAAAAATGAAATAGGGAGGTGGGGAGAGGGGGTTGTTGTTCTAGCACTTAAACAATTTTGGGTCGAGGGTGAAGGCGGGGGGGGGGGGGGAGGGGGGTGGGGGGGGGGCGTTCCAGGTCCTCTAGGATTCGACATGAATGAATGAATGAATGAATGAATGAATGAATGAACCAATCAATCAATTCTCAGTGGGATAGTTAGTTCCTTACGTGCAGTACGCGGCAATGTCCTATTTCACACTACAAGATCGTGTTCACAGACCGACTTGTTTCCAAACTGTCGGTGTGTTGTAACAAGGAAGTGTTTCAGGCAGGCCCGCCGTGTGCTGACGGAAAACTGATCTCAGGAGTGGCTGAAGTAGGTCAGTACATTGGGGGCTTTCACATACATAGATCACACACTGAAATCTGCCCCCGTGTCTTCTTACCCCCACCCCACACCCTAGACCCCCACCCCACCCAACCTCCCGACGTTGTTCTCTGTGCGTGTATGGTGTGTGTGTGTGTGTGTGTGTGTGTGTGTGTGTGTGTGTGTGTGTGTGTGTGTGTGAGAGAGAGAGAGAGAGAGAGAGAGAGAGAGAGAGAGAGAGAGAGAGATGATGATGAATCTTTATGTATTCAGGATAAAGCTATTAGGCAACTCAATGCCTGTCTTACAAGCTGTCCTGTAAACAAACAACATAACAGGGAAATAAACAGAGCATGCAAATACTAACAAGAAGAAGAAGAAGAAGAAAAAGAGGAAGAAAAAATACGGAAAAAAACAAAATAGTTGAATTAATGAAAGGAACAAAAAATTGGTATTGGAAAATTAGTACTGCCACCAACACAAAAAGCAAGGGAAATAAATGAGTGCATAGCATTAATATTATACTCAGCTAAGACAGTGTCAAAGAATCAGCAGCATCAAGAGCATATAGCGACACTGACAAGACAAAGAATTATCAGTTTGCAAATGTGAGGAGAAAGAGAAAATACTTGACGTTCACGTGTTATCAGCAGTAATACTCTCATATGGCAAACTGTGAAGTCTGGCAGAATGGAAGTGCGTGTGCAAAGCACGCTTAAAATGGGTTTTACCTGAACATAATTTAGAGAGAGAGAGAGAGAGAGAGAGAGAGAGAGAGAGAGAGAGAGAGAGAGAGAGAGAGAGAATTTACAGAACCTCACACCCATCCCCCCCCCCAGCCTCCCCCCACCCCCACCCCGCCCACCCACCCCCCTCCCCGCTCCTTTACCTCCACCCCCGCACCCCATTTATCGTCTGATATTTAGTGAGTCGGAGCTTCAGAGCTAGCGTGACCATTGGTTTGTCGAATCTGCTCTGGACACAATCTGTGACAAGTGGAAAATACCCCCCCCCCCTCCCTCCCGCCTTTTCCACCTCACATACCTGAGCTGCCCCAGTTGGAGGCGAAGGGAGAGTTACACATCTAAACATCCACGGTAAAGATATTGAAATTGTTGAAAGGTTCAAGTCCCTGGGTACTCTCATTTTGCACGATCTGAAGTGGAGGAATAATATTGAACAGCTAGTAAAGAGAGCCCAGCAGCGCCTTTTTTATTTTATTTATTTTATTTTTTTTCGGCGTTTGAAGTCTTTTGGCGTCAACCAGCAGATTATAGTGCAGTTTTACCGCGCCGCCATTGAGAGCGTTCTTACCTTCTCAAATGACGGTGTGGTACGGCATCGAAACTGACAAAGCCCGAAAGAAATTAAATAGGGTGATCAAAACAGCATCTCATATTGTTGAAACTGATCTCTCGCTGAAGACTCTGTACCACGAACGCACCATCAAGAGAGCGAGCTCCATCATACATGACGAGCACCATCCTGCACATAGCCTGTTCAAGTCCCTACCATCCTGCTTACGTTTTGGATCCATTAAGGCAAACCACTCGTTTTCAAAAGAGCTTTTATCCCTTGGCAATTCAGGCCCTGTCTAATATGGCGAAAAGTGCAACACCACAGCACTCTTAAACTTATTCCTTCAATGCCGTCCCTTTGCTCTTGTTTTAGCTTTTCTTCTCTTTCCCTCGGCAATATGTAATAATGGCTGTGATATGATTTAAATCAGCAGATTCACTCAAAGTAGCTTTAGAATTACCTACAGCCCATCTTAGTTGTTTATAGTTCTTTATATGTTCTCTTAACCATTTCTTAGACAAACAAGTATCCAACGGAGAAAGAAACACGCTTTAGAAAAGACGATTACAACACAATTTATTAATATTTTGGGTAAATACTCATTGACAAAATAGACAAACAAACAGAGAGATCAGTCGCTACTTATCTTCATTCGCAGAAGGAATGTGGCAACTGAAGGAGGTGACGTAAAATAAAATTTAAAAAAAAGAAACAAAAGTGCGTAAAGGAAAAATAAAAATGACGTCAACGAAAAACTGATAAGAGAGAGACTCGGAGAGAAACTGAACACGAGAGACAAGAGTGTGTGTAAGCGCGCGCAGGAGCGAGCAAAAGTAAATGCGTGTGTGTGAAGAGAGAGAGAGAGAGAGAGAGAGAGAGAGAGAGAGAGAGAGAGAGAGAGAGAGAGAGAGAGGGGGGAGAGAGAGAGAGAGAACGTGGAGTACCCTTGGGCACGAAGTAGGCTAAGTGTCTAATACACAAAGCCTGCTAAACACCAACTCGAAAGCAAACTTTATATCAACTTCAAGTTGAGGACCACCTCGGAGAAAAACGTACACCTCCCGAATCCGCCTCTGTACAGGTGCTCATACGTAGGCTGAAAGGGATCAACTTCGATATATACAGGCGTGTGTATTTATGTGGCGCGAATCCACCAAGCGCAGATTTGCCTTGTCGCGATAACACAAATGACAAATATCCATTTTATACAAATATATTTAATGGACAATAAAGATTTTTTTTCAATTTGAATTAAATATAATTGGGCGTAAAGCTACCCAGTGTACTCTACCCAGTGTCAGTTCAAACAGGCTTGTACAAACCCAACTGAGAAAGATACCCAATGCGATAAAGGCCATCGGGCAGAACATTGGCCATCGTTGGTCCACGTACGGCCATGCGCGGGCCAAAGTCGCCCCGATGACCTTTCGTGCATTAGGAAATGGAACAGCGGCAGGTGAAATCTACACTGGGTGGATTTTACTCTGGTTAGTTTCGCGCTGTGTAAATGTACACCTTTAGGGTCAAAGCGAACTTGACCCCTTCAGCGTCACTGAGGCGCTCTCAACATCAGTTTTACTCGGGTACCGATTCTTGACTGCGACTGAACACAGCCGAGTTGTCCCAGACATTGTCAGTCTTGTCAGGTACAGACGGACTGTGGCAATACAAAGAAACGTGTCCTTACCTCCAAGGCGTCCAACAACTTGTTTACTGTCCAAGTTTCTGTGCACAGTCTTGAGTGTCTGCAGTGCAAGAGTGAAGCGAATTGCAAATGGCTGTCTGATCTAGTCACAGTGAAGTGGAACGGCAGCGGGCCACTTTGCTATTTCCGGTTGTGTGCATTGTGCAGTCAGGCGTGTCTGCACCGACGCTCAACTAAAAAAGTTGTTTATTATTTATGGTCGCACGGGTGTACTACAGACATTTGATACTGAATACTGAGAGCTGTCTATACTCGCTTTACAGACGTTTGATACTGAACATTGATAGCGGATTGTACTACAGGCATTTGATTCTCAGGAGTAAATCTGGGGGGTCCTAAGGTTCCGTAACCTACCCCTACCACTTTTTTTTTTTTTAATTTTAAAAAATTGTTGAAAATACTATAGCATAGTCCCTTTGGGCTTATTTTAAACGACCCCTCCCCCCCCACCCATACCCCACCTCCTCCCCCCCTCCCCCCACTGCTCCCCCCCCCCCCTCCCGTTGTTTTTTTTTTTCGGCCAATGGAAGAAGGCATCTCTTCGGGGAGATTTTTTTTGCAAGGTTGAAGGTCTCAAAGAAAAGTTGGACCCCCCTTTTCCATGTCTCTGATCCGACCCTGATACTGAACATTGAGAATTGGCTGTACAACAGGCATTTGATGTTGAACATTGAGAGCTTGCTGTACTACAGGCATTTGATGCTGAACATTGCGAGTGGGCTGTACTACAGGCATTTGGTGCTTAACATTGGTTAGTTCGCTGTACCTCAGGCGTGCTGAACATTGAGAGCTCGCTGTACTACAGGCATTTGATGCTGAACATTGAGAGCTTGCTGTACTACAGGCATTCGATGATGAACATTGCGAGCGGGCTCTACTACAGGCATTAGATATAGGAAATGTAAGAGAACTGAGTCAGCTTTCCATTGTATTAAGTTGACTCTAATTAATTAGCCATTTTGACCATCACCCTCCCTCACTCCCTACAAAGTCCCCGCCTTTTATAGTGCACACGGTACATTTTAAAATCGTTGGCAGTACAGCCCCAACGTTATCACAATGATGGAGTCCACACCAAAACAAACCTTTTTAAAAACATCACCGCCTCTGACAGATTCCATGTTTAAAACAAACATAACAGGCCACTGAACACAGTGCCGTTTTCATCCTGTCTCTTAGCCATAGTCAGTCGCAGTCATCCCCTAATATTTAAAAAAAAAAAAAAAAAAAAAAAAAAAAAAAAAAACACACAGCACATCGACTGTCTCATTTCTTGACTATGAAACTGGTTCCTTAATAACCCCAGACCCTAGCACAGCTTAAATCAGCGTGCCCCCTCAAATCACTACGTCAACGGCAACTCAACATAGGCCCACAATTGTCCACTGGATAAGCTCAGGATGGTATGAATCAAAGCACCAAACATGTTATGAGTCCGAAATAGCTCAGGCGGTTAAGCGTCGGAGCAGGAGAGCGAAAGGAATCGCCGCGTCGTGGGTTCGAATCCCCGTCCGGCCCCGGTAGTAGGACTCGCAATCCAGGGGAAAAAAGATGGGCTTGTTCAATAGCATGCCCGTTGAAAGGTCCTAGTAATTCAAAGTGGCACAGATGGAGTGTGCCTGAGTTGATCAGTGTTCAGGTCAGTCGTACTCCAGGGACGTCCATTACTACTTCGGTGCCGTGGACGTTAAACCCGAACTAACCAACCAAACATGTTTCCTCTCATCTAAACAGAAATTTCCAGCAAATTCCAACATTCAGCCCTACTACAAATTTTCAAACAAAGCACAAATAATTTTTAAAAACACCGGTCCTCTCACTGCCTGAACTGCCCAATTTAAATATGTAACATGACCAACAGCAGAGCCGATTTCTGAGGAAGGCGATTTTCTCGGGAACCAGCTAGCTAGCTAACACTGAGCGGCTGACTGAGCATGTCAGCTTAAACACCCTAATGCGCCCACGCGCTACAGCTAGCCGGCAAAACGGCGCGCTAACAGCCGGCAGACTGATGACAAAACGGCGCGCTAACAGCCGGCAGACTAGCGAGGACAATGCGGCACGCTAACAGCCGGCAGACTGGTGCAGACAATACGGCGCTCTAACAGCCGGCTGACTGGTGTAGACAATACGGCGCGCTAACAGCCGGCAGACTGGTGCAGACCGGCAATACGGCACGCTAACAGCCGGCAGACTGGTGCAGACAATACGGCGCGCTAACAGCCGGCAGACTGGTGCAGACAATACGGCACGCTAACAGCCGGCAGACTGGTGCAGACAATACGGCACGCTAACAGCCGGCAGACTGGTGCAGACAACTGAATACGGCGCGCTAACAGCCGGCAGACTGGTGCAGACAATACGGCGCGCTAACAGCCGGCTGACTGGTGCAGACAACTGAATACGGCGCGCTAACAGCCGGCAGACTGGTGCAGACAACTGAATACGGCGCGCTAACAGCCGGCAGACTGGTGCAGACAATACGGCGCGCTAACAGCCGGCTGACTGGTGCAGACAGCATTGTGCGCCTGCACCGTGAGCATCTGTCTACAGTTAACTCATTCTACCCCAAGACCGAAATCCCCAAATTTTGAAGTCGTCCTCTGAAGACTGCGTTGCAGTGCATGACACAGATCGACCATGATAGTTTAAGGGTGATGCCAGAATAGCTTGTCGCTGCTTTGCTTGGGTCCTGTCAACGTTAAAGGTTAAAGTGAGAAAAACATGTCAATGTTACTGTTAATAACCTGTCAACATTAAAGTAAAAACATGTCAATGTTAATGTTAAAAACCTGTCAACGTTAAAGTGTAAAACCTGTCAATGTTATTGTCAAGAACCTGTCAACGTTAAAGTGAAAAACCTGTCAATGTTAATGTTAAAAGGCTCTCAACGTTAAAGATAGATTATTGTAACTCTTTGCTTTGTGGCTGCCCTCAGTATCTCATTGATCGCCTCCAAAAAATTGAGAACAATGCAGCCCGGCTTGTTGTGAGAGTCCGTAAGACTGAGCATGTCACACCCATCTTGAAGTCCCTTCACTGGCTACCTGTGTCCTCACGTATTCAATATAAAGTTATGTCAATCTGTTTTAACTGCCTTTCAGGCACCAGCCCAGAATACTTGTCCTCTTTGCTGCATGTGTATACACCCTCTCGTGAGCTCTGCTCCTCTTCTGATAAACGGAAGTTGTGTGTACCTTCTGTCCAAACTAAAACATTTGGTCAGCGCACTTTTGTTTATCAAGCCCCAGTGTTATGGAATACACTTCCTCTTGAGGTCAGAAACAGTGAGTCTGTCTCTGACTTCAAGAGGTCGTTGAAAACTCACCTCTTCAAGCTTTACTTTGAATAACTGCCAGAGTTTGATGCCTTAGTTGTAGTTCTGCAATCCTCCTTGTTTAGACTGAATGTTAATTAGAATATAAATTATTATGTATGTATTGTTGTTTAGTTTATTGTAAAAGTGGTGTGTTCGGGCATTGTGCTTTGTTTGTTATGTGCATATGTCATTGTATTTTTATTTTTGTGTACAGATTGTAAAGCGCTTAGAGCTTTTGAGTAAGATTAAGCGCTATATAAATACTCATTATTATTATTATTATTATTATTATTATTATTAAAGTGTAAAACCTGTCAATGTTAATGTTAAACACCTGTCAATGTTAAAGTGAAACACATGCCAAAGTTAATTTTAAAAACCTGTCAAAGTAAAAGTAAGAAAGCTGTTAACCGTTAACGTATGAAACGTAGGGCAGCGTTCACCCTGTCCCGGCAGTGACGGGGGTCAAGGACAACCAATCTGGTGCCGTACTGAAGGGGTCAACTGCTTGTCTTTCCAGCGTGGAGTGATGTCCCTTCATTTTCATTCGTCAACGGTTTTAAATCATTCAACACAATGTCAAAAGATGAATCTACCATGACAGTTCAATCACTGTGCTTGATTAACTTGGCGCCTCGAGGCGCCAAGCTAATCTGGCGCTATCCTTGGAAAGCGCTGTCACTCCTTCCGACAGTGGGTTGCGTGCTACAAAAGCTGGATTGCAATGCTTGTGCTCCTGTTGACAGAGGACATTTCAATGTTCCTGCCAGAAAACAAACCTGTCCTGTCTGCCGGACCGCCTGTCTGCTGAGACAAAACCCGTCCACTCAGCAAAGCTGCCAACAAAATAATCTCAGGCCGCAGGCTCTGATTCACAAAAAGCTGGATTGCAATCACACCTCCAGCCTGCTGTTTATTATGCGCCAGGTCAGACCGTTGTCACACGATTCAACATCGATTGCCTGTGGGTTGGAGGTGATAGAATGTATTCACATGAACGTGCGGTGTGAAAGAGAGATACTTGATTCCTATCAACAATGTTTGGCTTGTTGTTGTTGTTGTTGTTTTCTGAAGGGGAGGTAATTGATTACCATGAATGTGTTGTATGGACTGGGTTGCTTCCCATCGACTTCTCAAGCGGCCGCGTGGTGTAGGTCGTTTGGCATCGGATCGCACAACGTTATTCGCAAATATCTTCGCAAAAAATACTTTTCCACACCAGTCTTAGAACAAATATCATTCAGTGTCAGTTGACCTGTGACGATTTACTTTCAACAAACAGGAGCAATGTGTCAGTGGCGCTGTACAGTCGTAAGAAATCAGAACATTTTCATGAAAAGACTGGTTTCATATCCCTAAATGTGCCCCAGAGATAATTATTCAGCCCAGTAGCGAAAGATTCATTTTCACGTGAATGAGTAAGTCGACCAACTTTCCAAACCTGAAAGACCGCAATCATACATAAAGTCTGGATGCTTGACCTCGATATTGAAATCTGGTCGTTTCCCGCCGGGGATCCAATAGGGTATTAAACATGGCTTGTTCTGGTCTTGTCACGCCGGGGATCCAATAGGGTATTAAACATGGCTTGTTCTGGTCTTGTCACGCCGGGGATCCAATAGGGTATTAAACATGGCTTGTTCTGGTCTTGTCACGCCGGGGATCCAATAGGGTATTAAACATGGTTTGTTCTGGTCTTGTCACGCCGGGGATCCAATAGGGTATTAAACATGGCTTGTTCTGGTCTTGTCACGCCGGGGATCCAATAGGGTATTAAGCATGGCTTGTTCTGGTCTTTTCACGCCGGGGATCCAATAGGGTATTAAACACGGCTTGTTCTGGTCTTGTCACGCCGGGGATCCAATAGGGTATTAAACACGGCTTGTTCTGGTCGTCTCACGCCGGGGATCCAATAGGGTATTAAACATGGCTTGTTCTGGTCTTGTCACGCCGGGGATCCAATAGGGTATTAAACATGGCTTGTTCTGGTCTTGTCACGCCGGGGATCCAATAGGGTATAAAACATGGCTTGTACTGGTCGTGTCACGCCGGGGATCCAATAGGGTATTAAACATGGCTTGTTCTGGTCTTGTCACGCCGGGGATCCAATAGGGTATTAAACATGGCTTGTTCTGGTCTTTTCACGCCGGGGATCCAATAGGGTGTTAAACATGGCTTGTTCTGGTCTTGTCACGCCGAGGATCCAATAGGGTATTAAACATGGCTTGTTCTGGTCTTGTCACGCCGGGGATCCAATAGGGTATTAAACATGACTTGTTCTGGTCTTGTCACGCCGGGGATCCAATAGGGTATTAAACATGGCTTGTACTGGTCTTGTCACGCCGGGGATCCAATATGGTATTAAACATGGCTTGTTCTGGTCTTGTCACGCCGGGGATCCAATAGGGTATTAAACATGGCTTGTTCTGGTCTTTTCACACCGGGGATCCAATAGGGTATTAAACATGGCTTGTTCTAATCTTGTCACGCCGGGGATCCAATAGGATATTAAACACAGCTTGTTCTGGTCTTGTCACCCCGGGGATCTAATAGGGTATTAAACACGGATTGTTCTGGTCTTGTCACGCCGGGGATCCAATAGGGTATTAAACATGGCTTGTACTGGTCGTGTCACGCCAGGGATCCAATAGGGTACTAAACATGGCTTGTTCTGGTCTTGTCACGCCGGGGATCCAATAGGGTATTAGACATGGCTTGTTCTGGTCTTGTCACGCCGGGGATCCAATAGGGTATTAAACACGGCTTGTTCTTGTCTTGTCCCGCCGGGGATCCAATAGGGTATTAAACATGGCTTGTTCTGGTCTTGTCACGCCGGGGATCCAATAGGGTATTAAACATGGCTTGTTCTTGTCTTGTCAGGCCGGGGATCCAATAGGGTATTAAACACGGCTTGTTCTTGTCTTGTCCCGCCGGGGATCCAATAGGGTATTAAACATGGCTTGTTCTGGTCTTGTCACGCCGGGGATCCAATAGGGTATTAAACATGGCTTGTTCTGGTCTTGTCACGCCGGGGATCCAATAGGGTATTAAACAAGGCTTGTTCTTGTCTTGTCACGCCGGGGATCCAATAGGGTATTAAACATGGCTTGTTCTGGTCCATTCACGCCGGGGATCCAATAGGGTATTAAACATGGCTTGTTCTGGTCTTGTCACGCCGGGGATCCAATAGGGTATTAAACACGGCCTGTTCTGGTCTTGTCACCCATAGTTTTACGACTACACAGCAAAATCAACACATCCTAGGACTGAAGTAAAAATATCGAACATTTAGTCAATTGGCACTAAATGATAATGTTCTTAACGTGGTACAGAAAAGCGGCTCTTTGCGGAGATATTGGGGAAAAACGATGTGCGCTCCGATGTCACACTGACTATAATATCAAAACCTGTATCGTCACAGTATTTGTGGCGTTGCGTGCGTGCGTGCGTGCGTGCGTGCCATTGTGTGTGCGTGTCCACACGCACATGCACCCCACACATACACATACACATGTCGCGTGCTCGTACACACGCACACACACGCGCTTGCTGGCAGACAATCCAGACGACACAACCAGCAGGACGCCTGTCAGACCATGTTTGTAAATCACAAGTTGGCCAAAACTGCACGTGTTGCGATCACAACAGTGGAGTAACAGCTACGGCAATCATGCGATATCGCACGTTTGTCCGGGCGTTTAACCATTTTCATCCTGACCGCTTGACATTAATTTGACTATGATGGTTCAAGGGTGGTGCCAGAATAGCTTGGCGCCTGAGGTGCCAAGCTATTCTGGCACCACCCTTGAACTAAAACAGTTGATCTAACTCATAATCTGTGATGTGACCTCCATAGAACAGTAAGCTTTCTGTTTTAAATCAGGACGTAACGGAGTCAGGGCGCCGTGGACAATATGAGTGCAGACACTCGAGAAAACCCACCCACTCTAAATAAATAACACAACGCCAGCGATAAACAACAAACAAATCCTTTATTACCTACTCTTACTCTAACCCCCACCCCAACCCACTAACGCCCCACACACTCACACATACCCACACATGCACTCATAACGTATTAACACTTAAAAAAGATTAACATATAAAAAATGACTAACAAGTGAAAATGACTAACAGGTGAATATGACTAACAGGTGAATATGACTAACATACGAAAATGACTAACAGGTGAATATGACTAACAGGTGAATATGACTAACAGGTGATAATGACTAATATGGCCAACGGCTATACAAGGCGGGTAACTTTGTCTCTGTACAGTGTCCTCTGTCCCACACTAGACAGGGTGGCTCGTAAAGTAAGAGTACTACCCCTACACCACAGAGCACCGTAGCCGCGCTTGCCCACGCACGCCTGTGACCGACGCTCAGAACGTAGAATCAGCCTGCTGTAGCCCAACGTACTTGTCCAACAGGACCGGCTAGCGAAGGCGTTCCGACTCCCGATGATGCGTCACCGTTGGTCGTGGATGAGATCGAAGAACGACGAAATCTTCGAAGCCAGTCTTCGAAGCCAATGCACTGGAAAAGGGCGCATTGTCAGTCAAAGTGCCAACACAGTTAATTCTGGCCTATTTGACACGCACCTACTCACAAACCACGTGAGTTGTGTCTCGTCTCACCCTAATACCCGCCTTGGCCATATTAAATATACAATCACGGATATAAAAGATTCCTATGTACATTCAACATTCGCCAGGTCTGCACTATTCCATTACACTAACATTAAGCTAGCACAACCACTTTTGTATAATAACATTGCCACTGCTAAAACCAACATTATCCAAATATCCCGATGTACATACAAAGATATGAAATAATCACCAGCAACCACCCAACGTGACAATCTTATTACATTACATCTAGGACTTAATACCAATATATTTGAAAGGATACCCACTTTAATTCGTTTTACAACATGGCCCTTTAAATATACTCACTCGGCGACAGCCGAATATAAACAACTAAATCCGACACCCATCACATTACAATCCAACCTAAAAAACATGGTTAAAGCCTCGATTAAAACATCACTAAAAAACTAGACGAACATACCCTTCCGCACCTATATACACATTCACACACCCGAGAGCACAGCAGCTAACTGAGGAAAATGGCATGAGTAAATACCTGTCACTGGTGAGTCCTCCGGCAGGACGAGACAAAACAAGACGAAGACGAACCGGAGGGGTCTTCTGGTGAGTAGCAGCCGTGGTCACAAGTCTCTCGGGACACCCACACCCAGGAACACTGGCCGTGGTCTTGCAGGGAGGGTAAAACAACCCTCACACAGCTTGTCAAGGGCTCCAAACGAGGCCGCACCCTGACCCAGACTCTCACTTCGCTGGCTAACTCCGCTGACTGACTGTAATATCCTTCTGCTACCTTGCAGTTTAACTTTACTTCTGAACACTGTTCGGTTAAAGCTACTTGGCTAAAGCGTGCAACCGCTGTACTCGCTCACTGTTAAGCTTGCTGCACGGGCTTTACGATTACGCTCACACTACATTTATTAACTTCCCTAAACTAAGGCTATTTACAGAATTCGGCGATCTACATTTATTAACAAGAAAACGACTTGGCGAAAAAATGAAACAACATGTCACATCCGTTACGTGACACGCAGCCTCCATAGGACAATAAGCTTTCTGTTTTAAATCAGGACGTAATGCAGCCTCCATAGGACAATAAGCTTTCTGTTTTAAATCAGGACGTAATGCAGCCTCCATAGGACAATAAGCTTTGTGTACTGCAGCCTCCATAGGACAATAAGCTTTCTGTTTTAAATCAGGACGTAATGCAGCCTCCATAGGACAATAAGCTTTCTGTTTTAAATCAGGACGTAATGCAGCCTCCATAGGACAATAAGCTTTCTGTTTTAAATCAGGACGTAATGCAGCCTCCATAGGACAATAAGCTTTGTGTACTGCAGCCTCTATAGGACAATAAGCTTTCTGTTTTAAATCAGGACGTAATGCAGCCTCAATAGGACAATAAGCTTTCTGTTTTAAATCAGGACGTAATGCAGCCTCCATAAGACAATAAGCTTTCTGTACTGCAGCCTCCATAGGACAATAAGCTTTCTGTTTTAAATCAGGACGTAATGCAGCCTCAATAGGACAATAAGCTTTCTGTTTTAAATCAGGACGTAATGCAGCCTCCATAGGACAATAAGCTTTCTGTTTTAAATCAGGACGTAATGCAGCCTCCATAGGACAATAAGCTTTGTGTACTGCAGCCTCCATAGGACAATAAGCTTTCTGTTTTAAATCAGGACGTAATGTAGCCTCAATAGGACAATAAGCTTTCTGTTTTAAATCAGGACGTAATGCAGCCTCCATAGGACAATAAGCTTTCTGTAATGCAGCCTCCATAGGACAATAAGCTTTCTGTTTTAAATCAGGACGTACTGCAGCCTCAATAGGACAATAAACTTTCTGTTTTAAATCAGGACGTAATGCAGCCTCCATGGGACAATAAGCTTTCTGTTTTAAATCAGGACGTAATGCAGCCTCCATAGGACAATAAGCTTTCTGTTTTAAATCAGGACGTAATGCAGCCTCCATAGGACAAATAAACTTTCTGTTTCAAATCAGCCTCAGGACGTAATGGGTGAATGTGCTGTTGTCATGGAGACTCATGCAGTTCTGACCTACTTCGGAATGTGGAACAACGTCAATTATAATTCAGACCAGCCGACGTCTACAGACGCGATTTTATTGTCAAGCAGTATCACAGGCATGGATTATCGTATCATTATATAGTTTAAAATGTTGACAGAAAGCACAACATACTGATGGCATCGCTAGTGATACGTGTCTATTTTAAGGCACACAAGTCAGAAACGTACGTGGACAATTGTTGTTACTGGGAATGTTCTCTACTAAAGTGACCAGACGCGTGGCTACAGTAAAACAAAAGGCACTCAGGGCTGATCAGTGGGGAGGTCAAAGCCTTCACTGTTGGCATTGTTTAGTCGTGTGAGTCGTGTACAAAATATAAGATATGTGACCCACTGTACACTATAGATGGCTTTGTCAGAAAACACAAGGCACTTAGTAATCACAATTGTATGTGAACATAAACTGTCGATTTACGTGGATAAATGGCAAGAAACCGAATACGTGACAGTATAAAAAACACAACATGGCAACAACAACAACAAAAAAACATGGTGTACAGGAGTCACGATTACGATGAAGGCGATTTTCTGTTTACACCTTGTTTTAAAACAGACGGCAAAGTTTTGTGGATTGTTGATGATACCGAAACTGTCACAAAGCTGACTACTTCACACTCACGCTGCAATATTACACACACAAGGTCACGGTCTGCTACTATAGTGTTGACCTTTCTTGTCAACATAGACAATTATTTTAAAAGTGTGCTGGTCTGTGATTTGGCTTAGCCGTAAGGTCCAAAATCACAGACCTGCACACGTGTAAATTGGATTCCGCCTTTGCCTGGACTCATTGCTATGACAAGCAGGACATCCACACAGCCAAGGATTTTAACAGGTTTGTCTCTGGTACAAGACGGACACTGTGTGCTGCTCTGTCATTCTGGACCTTACGGCTTCCAGCGGTGTGTACATTATGGCTTCCAGCGGTGTGTATATTATGGCTTCCAGCGGTGTGTATATTATGGCTTCCAGCGGTGTGTATATTATGGCTTCCAGCGGTGTGTATACTATGGCTTCAAGCGGTGTGTATATTATGGCTTCCAGTGGTGTGTATATTATGGCGTCAAGCGGTGTGTATATTATGGCTTCCAGCGGTGTGTATATTATGGCGTCAAGCGGTGTGTATATTATGGCGTCAAGCAGTGTGTATATTATGGCTTCCAGCGGTGTATATATTATGGCTTCAAGCGGTGTGTATGTTGTGGCTTTAAGCGGTGTGTATATCATGGCTTCCAGCGGTGTGTATATTATGGCTTCCAGCGGTGTGTATATTATGGCTTCCAGCGGTGTGTATCTTTTGCCTTCCAGCGGTGTGTATATTATGGCTTCCAGCGGTAAGGTCCAACATCACAGACCAGCACACAGTACAGAGTTATGACACACAACGTATGATACAAACCACAATTGTAACACAATATCGCGTGTCTAGTCGACAATTGTGCACAACCAGAAAACAAAATACACAACGATACACGTTTACCGTAGGAACGAAGTCGCTCTTCGTTGAAAATAAAACTATATATCGCATAGAGATACAAATTTGTTCTGAAATGTGATCTACAGGTCTTACCCAATGCGCCATCGGGCCGACGTCGGCCGCCGTTGGACCTCGCACGGGCGTGCGAGGTCCAACGGCGGCCGACGTCGGTCCAATGGCCTTTTGCGCACTGCTTACACGTTAATACTTGAAAAAATATCTGAACGACTATGTAATTAGCAAGGAAACACTAGCACTAGGCTGACCTATATTGACCCTTTGGGTGTCGGTAGCGGTTTTGTGCAGGAGTCATCGCTACAAAACCCCGCCGCCGACAGCTAACAAGGAAGACGACTCTGCCAACAATGAACACACGCATTAGGTTTGATGACATCACACAAGACACACAGATTACCAGATCATCAAAGAGAAATCAGGCAAGGGCGAGCAGTATGGAGCGACTTCATTTCAATCACTTACAAGCACTACTCTCCAGCTTTCACGATTACTGCGCTGTTTAACTCATTCGAGATGTGCCGCATCCGGACACGTGACTTCTGCCGGCCTTTGCCGCGTATCCGGGTGTGTCACGTCAGGAATGGGTTAAACACCGAGTGTTTACGTAAGTAGGCTGAACATTAACACGATAAAATAATGTATCAAGTCAGGCTGCCAATCAACACAATAAAAACACACGGCATCGCAAATAATTTGTTGACTATGATAGTTCAAGGGTGGTGCCAGAATAGATTGGCGCCAGGCGCCAAGCTATTCTGGCACCACCCTTGAACTATCATGGTCGATCTGTCATTTGGATTGTCATGCAGCCTTTAGAATTTGGGGAAGTCGGCCTTGGGGTTAAATGGGTTAAGTGTAAATATGTCCGGTAATGCAGACCTAGAACGCGGATTGGTTACGATTACTGTGAAGACCGACCCGACTTGGAGCTGGCCTAAAAACACATGTGTCCTGTAATGCAGACCTAGAACGCGGATTGGTTACGATTCCTGTGAAGACCGACCCGACTTGGAGCTGGCCTAAAAACACATGTGTCCTGTAATGCAGACCTAGAACGCGGATTGGTTACGATTCCTGTGAAGACCGACCCGACTCGGAGCTGGCCTAAAAACACATGTGTCCGGTAATGCAGACCTAGAACGCGGATTGGTTACGATTCCTGTGAAGACCGACCCGACTTGGAGCTGGCCTAAAAACACATGTGTCCGGTAATGCAGACCTAGAACGCGGATTGGTTACGATTCCTGTGAAGACCGACCCGACTTGGAGCTGGCCTAAAAACACATGTGTCCGGTAATGCAGACCTAGAACGCGGATTGGTTCCGATTCCTGTGAAGACCGACCCGACTTGAAGCTGGCCTAAAAACACATGTGTCCGGTAATGCAGACCTAGAACGCGGATTGGTTCCGATTCTGTGAAGACCGACCCGACTTGGAGCTGGCCTAAAAACACATATGTCCGGTAATGCAGACCTAGAACGCGGATTGGTTCCGATTCCTGTGAAGACCGACCCGACTCGGAGCTGGCCTAAAAACACATGTGTCCGGTAATGCAGACCTAGAACGCGGATTGCTTACGATTCCTGTGAAGACCGACCCGACTTGGAGCTGGCCTAAAAACACATGTGTCCGGTAATGCAGACCTAGAACGCGGATTGGTTACGATTCCTGTGAAGACCGACCCGACTTGGAGCTGGCCTAAAAACACATGTGTCCGGTAATGCAGACCTAGAACGCGGATTGGTTACGATTCCTGTGAAGACCGACCCGACTTAGAGCTGGCCTAAAAACACATGTGTCCGGTAATGCAGACCTAGAAGGCGGATTGGTTACGATTCCTATGAAGACCGACCCGACTTGGAGCTGGCCTAAAAACACATGTGTCCGGTAATGCTGGCCACGTAGATTTGTTACGATTCCCTTGGAGACCGGTCGTACTTTGATGTAGCCACAAACACATTTGTCCGGTACTGCAGGTGACATAGGTTTTAGAATCTGTCTAGAGACAGGCCACAACTGGGTCTGTGTGTTTGCTGGTCTGCGATGTTTGACCTTACTGCCTTCAGCTGTAAGATCCAAAATTAAATGGCAGCACACCAATAGCATCAGAGTTGTTTGGTTTGGTTTGGAACATCGCTTCAGGATCTGTCTGAAGATCAAACAGGTGTGGAGCCGGCCTCTAACAAATCAAACACATCACGTAGTTTCTAGGGTTAGGTTTTAGATTGTGTGTCTGAAGACTTGTGAGAACTGAATCTATCTGGCATCAGGCGGGCTTTGTCTGGTGGGGCAAACCAGTTTAGGATTCATCTCTAGACCGGCCTGAAGTGGATCAGTACGGAATCAGAGTTTTAGTTTCTTTGCTGGTCAAGTTATTTTAGTCCTCGTCCGAGTCGGACGGGTTGGTGACCTCAAAGCCAGGACCGCTGACCTAAGCGATCCCAGGACCCACGCCTTGCACGGACAAACGTGTCAGCTGACCTTGTAGTGCCTGCACCTGTTGACTGACTGTGTGAAGCTGGCCCCGCATGGCGCCGATCTCAGCTGCCGTGTTCCGCACAAGAGAGTTCTGTGTGTCGGCGGCTATACGGCTGGTCAGGCGGCCATGGACCTCATTCAGCTCCTGGCACTGTCTCTGTTGGGCCTAATGCTGTGTGTGGATCTCCTGGCACTGTCTCTGGTGGGCCTCATGCTGTGTGTGGGCCTCCTGGCATTGTCTCTGGTGGGCCTCGTGTTGTGTGTGGCATTGTCTCTCATGATGTGTGTGGGCCTCCTGGCATTGTCTCTCATGATGTGTGTGGGCCTCCTGGCATTGTCGCTGGTGGGTTTGCAGGCCCGCGCGGAGCTGGGTCATCTCGACATCCACTTTTCTCAGTCGTGCTTCCAGGCGGGCCACGTCGGACTGCATCTTGGCTTTGTCTTCAACCTGAGCCTTCACTTGAGCTTCCAGCTGATCTTTTGCACGTCTCAGTTCCTTCATCTGGTCTTTCACGCGACGCAGTTCCTCCGTTTGATCTTGCACACGAGTCTTTTCTTTCTTGAACGTGCCTTCAGCGCGCGATGTTGCAGACGTGGTGCCAGCCTGCATTGTCCGCGAGTCACGAGGTGGTGTGACAGGCGCTCCGGGGACTTGGATCCTCTCCAGGGCCTGAGTCTGTCCCACACGCGGTGTTCCAGACGTGGTGCCAGCCTGCATTGTCCGCGAGTCACGAGGTGGTGTGACAGGCGCTCCGGGGGCTTGGTTCCTCTCCAGGTCCTGAGTCTGTCCCACACGCGCGGCGCTCGCTGCAACTGTAAAAGGAACACACTGGTAACCCCTTCTCTGCCAGTGGGCGCAGACTGCGTCGCTTCCGTCCATAGAACGTGGATACACAGTGCGTTCATCAAGAGGCATAGATCCTCATGAGCCCCCGCAAATGCGGGGGCTCATGAGGATCTATGTCTCTTGCAGTTGGATGGAGTTCATCTTTTCACGGCAGTGAACGGGTATGGGAGGAGCCCCGATTATGAAACAGTGCCTATTATAAAACACCCTGCTCCCGTCGAAACGAAATGACTTTTCCAAATTCTGTATGTGCAGTAATACAGAGCTACTCTACTGAGCCTTATTTCCGGTACAAGAATGTCAGGCGTGATGAAAACGAAAACACGCCGAGAAAATGTTATTTTTTACCTTTCTGCTTCTTATTTTCCGCCATTTTATAAGAGCTACATCAGTATTCAGTTTTGTGATTTCAAAAAAAAAAAAAAAAAAAAAAAAAAAAAAAAAAAAAAAAAAAACCAACACTCTTGTCACGAAGAGCAATCTTCGGAGATCAGATAACCAGCGGCATTCGTTTGGTTCTCTTTTTGTTGTTCTGGAGGTACGCTTTTTCCTGGAGAGGTATCGTGTTTCTATTATGAAACGCAAAGAGCACCTAATATGAAATTGTTTCATATTTAGAACAGCGTTTCATTTCAGGAGCAGCGTTTGTCTAGCGTACATATCAGAAACCATATTCAACTGGCCAGTTTGTTTCAAATTTCAGACGTTGATACGTTTTCTCAATACAGAGTATCCCACACTAGGACCATGTCATTTTCATCAAGGTCAAGGTCACAATGGCTACATTTTCTAAGTATGCCATTTTCCGGGCAATGTTGCTGTAAACGCCGAAACGATTTGATCCAAATGGCAAATTGTGATATCTTGTGTAGATACAGAGTGTTGCACACGAGAATCCTCTAGCTGCCTTAAAGGCAAAGGTCACAGCCGCCATATTAGTTTAGTGCAGATTTGTGTGCTAGACAATATCTCAAAAACCATTGGGCCTATTCAATCCAAATTTTAGATTATAGTATTTTACCACATCACACATTGCCATCATTCTTAACTGCGCCTATACCTCAAGGTCAAGGTCATAGTTGCCATATTTGTTTTACAGATTATTGAGTAGAGAATACCTCTGAAACCGCTGTACTGGTTAGCTCTGATTTTTTTAAGGAAATGATGCCTTATCCTCACATTCGATGTATTTAACAGAATGAACTCACAATCTGAAAGGTGAAGGTCCCCGAGGTCATATTTGTGTGAGCTTTTGTGCAGGCAATACGTCTGAAACCACAGGCCCGATTTTTTCCAAATTTTGTTTGGTTATATTTGGACTTAACCCCTTCACAACCGATCAACACTCAATAGGGTCCATCTGCAAGACACATATATCCTCATGAGCCCCTCGGGTGCAGTGGCCAAGGCGATTTTGGCTCTTGCTGACACAACTGGCATATATTTTTTTGACGGTTGGGGTTCTTTGGGACTGAATTAAGAAAGATTTCAGAGCAATATTTTCGTCCAGTGGTAGCGAAGAGAATAAAACATATATGTCAAAAACCAAGTTTATGTCGCTACATCACTTCAAGATGACGCGCACAGTTTTGGGGAATGTTTTTAGACAGACAAAATGGCACATTACTGTCTGCCGAGAGGGGGTGGGGCTAAAATGTTGTTCCAAGAGCAAACCTTGTTGGCTTAGGTGTGACAGCAAATACAATACAATACAATACAATAATACTTTATTAATCCCTCACAGGGAAATTCACTGTCTGCCCATACAACACATGGCATCATCATTCACTTATTTAAAAAAATAAAATTAAAAAATTTAAAAAATATAAATCATTAAATAACCCATAACACTCAATTAAAGAATGAACCGTAACAGACGTATTGTTACCTTTGTATAATAATAATAATAATAATAATAATAATAATAATAATAATAATAATAATAATAATAATAATAATAATAATAATGAGAGGGCAAGTACTAAGGACGGAAGAATGTTGACCGACACTATCTACTGATATTACTGTTAAAAAGGGTAACAGCCTGAGGGACAAAAGAGTTGGCATAACGTGATGTACGACTTTTGAGTACTCGGAGTCTGCCACTTCGTTCGATACGTCTGCTGTCAAAGTCATATCTAAGTGGATGTGTTTTGTCATCAAGAATGTCAGCCAATTTTGTTCGTAATCCGTCTGTTGTACAGTGTGTCCAAATTATCCTGTGCCCTACCAATCACCCCGCCCCCTTTCCGGATTACTTTGTTAAGGCGATCTTGGTCTCTGTTACATAAATTTCTCGCCCAGCACGTCAGTCCAAAAGTTAAAATGTTAACAATACTGGAGCAGTAAAACATCTGTAAAAGCTGAGTGCTTACATGAAATGATCTGAGCTTTCTCAAACAGTAAAGACGGGTATGCGTTTTTTTTTTTCACAATAGCATCTGTGTTTTGTTTCCAGTTGAGCGCGTTGTCAAAAAGAACACCTAAATACTTGTAGGACTCTACACGCTCAACTTCTGTTCCCTTGATGACAACAGGACCGGGATGCTGTTTGTTATTCCTGAAATCTATGACCATCTCTTTTGTTTTGCCAACATGTAATTCAAGGTAGTTTCTATCGCACCACTCTACAAAGTCATCGATCTCTTGTCGATAGTGTCTGTCGTCCTCATCTGTAATCAGACCTGTCAGTGCCGTGTCGTCAGCGTATTTGTCCATGACACAGTCGTCATGAGTAGCTCTACAGTCTGCTGTGTACAAAGAAAACAAAAAAGGCGACAGGACAGTCCCCTGTGGTGCACCGGTGTTGGTAAAATGTACATCTGAGATTAGATCCGAAATAATTCTGACGTACTGTGGCCGGTTAGTGAGATAGTCCAAAACCCAAAGAATGGTAGAGGCATTAATGTTCATGTGAACTAGTTTGGAGGCGAGTAGGTGTGGCTGAATGGTGTTAAAAGCAGACAAAAAATCATTGAACATCAGTCGAATGGAGGCTCCTGGTTTCTCTAAATGAGAGTAGATGTTGTTTACAACATGCAAAATGACATCATCAACACCTCTTTGCCTTCTGTAAGCAAACTGAAAGGGGTCCATAAAATCTGCAACCTGTATTTTAAAATGTGAAAGAACAGCCCTCTCAAAACCCTTCATGACACACGAGGTAAGAGCAACTGGTCTTAAATCATTCATCACAGATACAGTTTGCTTTTTTAGCACGGGGACAATACAAGAGGTCTTCCATGAACAGGGAACGACACACTGGGTAAGTGACATGTTAAAAATATAGCAAAGAATTCGGTACAGTTGTTCAGCGCATAATTTTAACACATTTGATCTAACACCATCTGGCCCAGCCGCTTTGTTTGGGTTGGTATGTTTAAGTACGCTAAGCACCTCCTCCTCAGTCACCACAATCACTTCACTTTGCATGTGTTTAGATCCACTAACTAGCATTTCCTTGACCTGTTCCCTCTCATGCTCAAAATCATGACAATCAAATCTTGCATAGAACTGATTTAAGTCGTTGGCATAGTCCGTAGTTTTGCTCAAAACCGGAACAGCTTTATGTTTCTTGTTCCCAATCATCAGATTCATACCCTCCCACACACGTTTCATGTTACCAGTCTCAAACTGTTTTTCTATCTTTTTTCGATATGCTTCCTGCACCTTCCTAAGCTCCCTTTTCAGTTCCTTTTGTACTGTCCGTAACTGTTCTTTGTTCTTGTCTTCAAAAGCTTTCTTCTTTCTGTTTAAGACCTCCTTGATGTGCTTCGTGACCCCAGGTTTGTTGTTGGAATAGATTTTAACAGTAGTTTTAGGCACAACACTGTCTACGCAGAAATTTATGTAGCTGCAAACTGTGTCAGCCAGCTCGGCAACATCGCTTGTAGTGTCAGTAAAAACATTCCACTCGGTGCAGTCAAAGCAACCTTTCAGGGCTTCTTTAGCTGCTGTGGACCATTTCTGTACTGTCCTGGTAAGCGGCGGCTCGCGTTGTACACGTGGTGTATACCGTGGCACGAGTTTAACCAAGTTATGATCAGATCGTCCTAGAGGCGGCATCGGAACAGCGACGTACGAATTTCTGACATTACACCAAAACCCGTCAAGAGTTCGGTCCCCTCGTGTTGTACACGTCACTTGTTGGTGAAACAGTATAAATGTAGTCACCTATCGTCCATGCATCCGCTCTTCAGGCGTCGTGTGTGTGTGTGTGCGTGCGTTTGTGTAAGGCAATTTCGTAGGAGCTACAACATCCACAGACTTTAAACTCGACACAACTGTAGTTTACCAAAAAAATTGTACCTACATATTTTATCTGTATAAAAGGTCAAGGTCATCATAGATCGATGTGTTTGTAAAGATTAGTCATTTTTCACACACACATTTTTTTTTAAGTTAACTTAGGCGCAAAAGTTTAAATGTACCTAAGTGTGCATTTTATACGACGAATACTATTCCGAATGACAGTAAAAACATGCGGGCGATTTCGTTGACCTTTTCATGGGAACTCTTCCTGTCGGCGGTGTCACAGTTCCTGAGAATGTGAAGAGGGTGAGCACCTACAAATGCACCACTTGTTGACTTCATGCGAGGGGTGCATGGTGCTGGTGTAAGTGAGAGAGGGGCGTCGAGTGAAGGGGGAGAGAGAGGTCCGGAGACCTTTTTATCACTGGCCGAAAGAACAAACGACGGGAGGGGGTCCACATTCACAAGGACTGTTTACAATTTGCAAGAAGAGGCACGGGAGGGTGTGTGTGTGTGTGTGTGTGTGTGTGTGTGTGTGTGTGTGTGTGTGTGTGTGTGTGTGTGTGTGTGTGTGTGTACACAAAAGCCCTAGTTTGGGTGACTGTCTTTACCATCCTTATGGGAAGTGGGTGTGTGTAAAATTCTGGGTGCCCAAGTCAGACACCCATTTTTTCTGAGGGTTGTTTCTGCATTGTTTTGCGGTAAAGATTCATAAAAAATATAAAAAATCAGTTTTTCTCATTTTGGCGTTAACACATGCACTTTTGTGCTTAACAGGCACGCCTCTAGTGTGTTTGAACTTGTCCCAGCCAGCAGTGTATGTGTGCGTGTGCACAACCCTTCTCAGCAATAAATAACTTAATAGCTGATATTATTGCTGAGAAGGGTTGTGCGTCGTTGAGCCGAAGTGAAACGGAGAGATCCGAAAGGAAGGGTGGGTGGGTGGGTGGGTGGGTGGGGGGGGGGGTGTATTTTAGTTGTTTGAGGGAGTAAATTGTTTGTGTTGCTACAAAATGAGGTTTGTTATTTGAGGGTGTGGTTGTTTTGTTTAAAAATTGTTGAGTTGTGTTGTGCTTCTGTGGTGATATGGTGTGAGGTCACTAGACGGGGTGATATGGTGTGAGGTCATCTGTAGTGGTAAATTTGAGAGCCATGTATTCCCAGCGACATAGCCTATATATATTCGTGCGCCGGTTGCTATGAAGTGAAGTGATTGTATGAGTGCGCAGTGCGAGAGAGGACTTAGAGACTTTGGGTGAGGCTGCTGTTGTCTTGTGTCCTGCCCGACCTTTTGGTTCAACCTGTTGCATTGTTTGTGGGTTTGTTGGTGTTATGCTTTCGTTTCGACTGCAACTCCTGTCGGATTGTATGCACAAATTGATTGAATGCAAATGACGTCACACAATCAGTGTTGTTACATGCGTCGTCTGCTGCAGTTGGCCGTTTAGTGCAGTATGAAGAGTGCAGGCTTGGACCATCTTTCGATGTAATGCTAGGTCAGAGAAAAAAAAAACTAATGTTGCCAAAGGGTGTAATAGTAAAGTATTGTTTGTGTGAATGCTGCCCATTTGAGGGAAGGACTGGAAAGTCGAGTGAAGAGAGAAGGCGATAATGGGAAAAATATCAAGCACTATTACGTTGGAATAGATGCATAACAGTTACGACACACCTGTAAATGAAAACACTTTTAACATTAACAAAAGTTGAGTTTAAAGAGGTTTTAAAACAGTTTTAATAAAAACTGTTCCCCGACACGCTTCTAAAAACAACAGTTTCTTAGTTTTAAAACTTGTACCGCGCCATAAACGCCGCGATTGCTTCTCAGTCTTAGCTGTCCTATAGTGTGGGATGTGGGACTTGGCCAACTGGATCCATCTGGTGCACTCCAAATGTGTATTTGTGAGTGGTTTGACGTGCAACTGGGTGCGCGCCTCTGAAATGACCTACTGATTCCAGGGATAATGAAAATCTTTCATTCATAAGAGAGCATTCAGCAGCTCTATAAAACCAAAAGTGATGAGCCCCCCCCCCCCCCTCACACACACACACACACACACACACACAACCCCACCCAAACAATCATAACGAAATCAACCAGAGGTATGTTTAGTGAGGTATTTGTTCACTGTTTGTTGTGTCATTGTGCTTGACATTTTTAATGCAGGAAAAAGAAGGAATACAAGTTACGTTGGGAAAAAAAATGACAACAATCAAATAAATGTGGAAAAGAAGCATCAAATATTCCGTGAACTTTACCTTATTACAGACACCTAATTTTCTTGAGATAGTCCATGCTAAAATGAATGATTTGACGAGGACACCCATTTTGACTGTAATGCCAGTTTTTGTGTGAGAGGCACCCACTTTATTGGTAGAAACACATTTTTTCTCCATCCAGTGGCTCTGTTTCTAGAAAATGTCTATTTTATTTTAAGTTGTAGAGCTTAGTTATAAGGTGAGTTCTAAACATTCGCATCAACTCCAGAGCCCTAGAATAAATAGAAATATGGGAACCCATTTTCACATAAAATGGTAGGTAACCCACTCTGAGGCTTTTGTGTCCATGTGTGTGTGTGTGTGTGTGTGTGTGTGTGTGTGTGTGTGTGTGTGTGTGTGTGTGTGTGTGTGTGTGTGTGTGTGTGTAGGAAGGTGGGGGGTTGGGTTGTTCCAAACTCCTAAAAATGGAAAATTACACATAAAAAAAAATATCATGGGAGCTTTGCACCCTGGAACACCCCCTTACCCCTGAATATGCTTCTGAACATGTACATGTACATAAACCTGCGTCGATAATGGTAGATTTTATTAAGTTTTACTTCTGAGGAGGAAATACTAAATACAGTAGCTTTTATTCCCCCATACATACAACATTTTCAATACACTTGCTGACATGCCTGCCCTTTGACCTTTGGAAGGAGCCAATAAAATTAATATGCATAGACAGTGTAACCCTTAGCAACACATTTCTACTGGGGTCTTACTGCAATGTTCACATGGGAACTACCTGTAATAGCAGCAACCTAACATAAATAGCCTTCATACTTCCCGTGACCTTTGACCTTAGGAGAGGTTAACTTAGTAGAGCTGCAAACAATAGTTTTATCTTCCATTTTCTCTTTGGCAAGTTTTTAAATAAAATGAAAACAAGTTTCTTTAAATAATCGCCCTTTTATTCACCTTTGTAATATTGACCTTTCATGGAGGTCAACGTAAATGACAACCAAAGCTAATGTCAAATAGGATCACTGTGCCAAATTAGAAGTCTGTGGCTCTGATGGTCAAATATTCAAACTGATAAAATCTGTCACAACTGGATATCTAAGGGATGATGGATGGACCAGTGGCGGATGGCACATTATAATTATTTACCTCACTTTGATTGTTAAACGAGCCCATAATATGTGCTAACCATCTCTCACACCTTAATTTTCCAACAAAATGTAAGTGAAACTTGTAAAAATTACACATTCACACTGTTTATAATAGGAGACCTGGTGTTTCATATTAGGCAAATGGTGCCTAATGGTGCACGATTTCGTTAAGAGAGACGGATCGACCAAGGATAGAGCCAGATTATTACCCTTGCATTATCATCGCTGATCCATCTACAGCTGGGGTGCGGCGCCCAGGCCAACTGGGTTAATACCTACACGTGTGATACGTCACGGTACGCAAAGTGAAACTAAGGACAAAAGTGTTAATGTGTAGTCAAATGAGTGGGCTCACAAACACACGCACGCATGCACAAACGCACGCACGCACGCACACACGCGCGTGCACTACATGTGTTTGGTACCGGTCAGTGACAGACAACACTGCTAATCCAGTGACATACCTGGCATGCCAGCGATGGCCGTGTGGGCTGTGTTGGGGATATCAGCAGGATCTGAAGGCAGAGGCCGTAACACAAACACATGCACAGGCCACTCCCTACTCCAGACAGGCACAGTCACTCGCTCCATGTTACCCACTGTCATGGCGTCTGTAAAATAACAACTCACAACGTGAGGACGAACTGTATTCAGTATGTGAAAAAAACACGAACCACTATAACAAGCAAACAGAAAACCTGCATGCACCAAACTGACATATATGCAGCAAAGACAAGTTGGGATAAACCATAACCCACAAAGTCCTTTCTATGTGAGAGCTGTTCTCGCTGTCAATGGTCTCTACCTTTTGTCTTTGACCTGATTCTAATGTTGAATTATCTCCTATTGAAAAAGTCTCGTAGATCTACCAATGGGTCAGTGAGATCTATATAATGGGCGCAGGAGATACGCATCATTGATTTGTCAAACGTCATTTGTCATGACGGAAGTTTCAGTTTTTACGTAGTTTTATATTTTACTTGATATGAGTTTCATTTTCGCTTCATAGGCTTGAGAAAATGGTGACAAAACTAGAACTTCAAGGTACAATTTCAATCTTGCTATAATTAGTGTGAAAGCAGGTTGACTTTGCCTAGCTATATGATATACTAAATACACGGGTCACCTGCATGCTCTTTTGAAAGCTCGTCGATGTGTGCGTGCGTGTTAGTGGGTGCATTCACGCGCCCTCCAAACATCTTCAAGAGGCATAGATCCTCATGCGCCTGGAGGCACACGAAGATCTATACCTCCTGAAGAGGCGTTCATGTTTGTATGAGAGAGAGAGCAGAGAGAGAGAGAGAGAGAGAGAGAGAGAGAGAGAGAGAGAGAGAGAGAGAGAGAGAGAGAGAGAGAGAGAGAGAGAGAGAGAGAGAGAGAGAGAGAGAGAGAATGACAATGATCCTTTATTTTACAACGGTAAAAGTTTTGGTAGTAACAACCATTTTACGAACTTGCCGTTGCTAATCTACTGATTACATAGTTACTATCGCACTAATTGTATTCTACTACTGAAAAGGGGGGGGGGGGGGAAATACATGACACAGCACAAGCCAAGAATGAAGAAGAAGAAAAAAAATGTAAGGGGGAAGTGACATAGAAATTACCAACTTTACTGGTCGGGCATAATGACATGTTGTGAGGTTTAATTAAAATAATATATTAAAAATACACACAACCTAATACGCATACATAACGCATGCACATTAAGAGCACGCCACTCTCTATCTCTAATATACACACGCACAAACGCAAACGCACACACACACACACACACACACACACACACACACACACACACACACACACGTGCACACACACGCTTACGCGGCTTATAACGTTAAGCTAGTCAGTCATATGAGTAGCTGGCTACACTCAAGCTGTACCGAATAAATATGAGTCATCGAAACCTGTGATACACGCAAATAATGATCTAATCAGAAATAGTATTTTTCAATATGTGCACACTCACGGGGATGCTGCCGACAAAAATAAGTACTTGATGAGACTGATTTTAAATGAGGAGAAAGTAGCTGATGTCGTGACGTTTCTAGGCAAGGCATTCCAAAGACTAGAGCCAGAGAACGTCAAACTCGTTTCATAGAGATCAATTCTAGGTCGCGGCACAAAAAGGGATTTTCTTGATCTGGAGTATGTTGATGACTGGACGTAAATAGCGATGTGATATATCGGGGTAGCTTATCGTTTAATGCCTTGAACATAGATCTTTCAGGGGCAGAATTTTTAAGGCTGCCAATTTTTGGTCAGTAGTTAAGCTGGGATCGGGGAGTATTTGTCTGGCAGCTCTCCGATGTAGAGAGTTCAATCTTTTCAAATTGACATCGCTCGAACCATCCCACACTGTAGAGGCATAGTCTATATGCAATCTAATATGGGCATTGAAGAACAGTTGACGTGTCTCCATATCAGTAATGTGTTTAAGTTTTGCTAAGATGTACAGATTTCTGGAGACAATTTTACAAACATTACTGATGTGTGGCTGCCACCTAAGCTGGTTGTCCACCGTGACTCCTAGCAGGCGATGGTTAGTAACTTGGCTGATGGTTTTGCCTTGGAGGGACAGACTGAGTGAGAGAGAGCCAAGCTGGTGTTTTTGGCGGGTGCTAATTACCATGCTCTCCGCATGGCGTACCACAGGGCTCTATTCTTGGTCCCCATTTCTTCTGCTTGTTCATAAATGATCTTCCTCTTGCGATACAAGAAAGCGTTATATGTGATATGTTTGCAGATGATGCTGATGTACACACGCCAGATAAGGATATATCAAACATCAATACACGACTGCAAAACACACTGCAAGATATTGATGAATGGTGCAGTCATAATATTATGATTTTAAACCCTGGAACCGGCGAGTCGCGTAGATACGGCCCTGCTGTACGCCGCCGGGCTGTGAACCTGACATGCTCTCGGGTTGTGGTTGGCTGGACTGATTGGTGGGCGTGTGGCGAGTGGCGGGCGGCCGCTGCTGGCTCAAGGCGGCAGACATCAAAGACGGGTTGCTGAGCCGTCTGCTATCGCCACGTGACCCGTTTCGGTTGATGGCTGGATTATGCCCGTCCCTTTGGCCGGGCTCCCCGGCGTTTCTCAGCTGATGGTAGGGGGCGTGGGGAGGGTCACCGTAACGGATCCTAAGGGCAATCAGCTTAATGCCCTCGTCACTCAGGTGGGCCATTGTGTTATCGCGTCTATACATGACCTGCTTGGGGGCGCCGTTCTTGGTCAGGACGCTGGAAGTGTGGTGAACAAACTGTGCACGCGTTTGTTGACAGGCCTGTTTCAGGTTGGCGTTTGACATGCGCGCAGGTCGTGACAGGGCGTGGTGACTGGTAAAAGGAGGGACAATGGAAGAGGCCTGTAATGTAGCGCGCGGAAAAGCGAGAGAGAGAGAGAGAGAGAGAGAGAGAGAGAGAGAGAGAGAGAGAGAGAGAGAGAGAGAGAGAGAGAGAGAGAGAGAGAGAGAGAGCCGCACGAACGAGAGAGAATGACGTCATATTTAGAGTATTTTGTCAGTGTCTGCGTGGTGACGTAGTTGCCTCTTTTACCTCACCGCCGGTGTCTAACTTTCTCTAGAAGTAAAGTTTTTTTTTAGTGTTTTAATTCTTTCTGAAAATATTTTTTTCTAATAAAGCTGAAAGGATACCACGCTGACTAACGAACTCATCCATTGTCTTTCTCCAAACTAGCTATATGCAAATGTTAAAGAAAATATGACAAAGATTACGGACTTTAATCTGGGTCAACCGACGTTCTATAAACGGTTGTTTATATATTCAACGAGACATTCAATTACAATATGCTCTAAGGCACTCTTAGCCACCCACTTAAGAAAGTATTTCGCCAAGTATCAAGCTTGTGTGTACAGAAATATCGGAGATTCTCTTGTTTACATTTATACGCACACACATACATGGTTGGTTAGTTCGGGTTTAACGTCCACAGCACCGAGGTGATCATGGACGGCCCTAACGGGCGGGTTATGGGGGACAGGGAAATCTATTGCCTATGGAGTACGACCTGAACACTGATCAACTCAGGCGCACTCCAACTGTGCCACTTTGATTTACCAGGACCTTTCAACGGACATGCTATTGAACAAATCCGTTTTTCCCCTGGATTGTGAGTCCAGCTACCGGGGCCGGGACGGGATTCGAACCCACGACCCGGCGATTCCCTTCGCTCTCCTGCTCCGACGTTTAATCGCCTGAGCTATTTTGGACTCAAAACACACATACATACATACATACGCACATATATACATACAAACGCACATACGGCGCTTCCAGCAAAATGTACGTTCAGCAGCGAGGTTAGCGTAACTGGACATGACATAATTTTTTTCTTGTTACTTCAATTGTTAGATGTTTAGCCTGCCCACCTTTGACATCATGGACATGTTATTAAATTCGCCCTACCTCGACCCGTCCTAAAAAGTCCCTTCTATAAAGAGAAGAGACATAAAAATACAAATAAAAACAATCACTCACTCAACACAACAGATGCTATGCCTAAATTAGCTATAGGTCAAACATTGCACGGACTTTAAACATTCCGTGGATTCATGCAGCCCGCTCCATCTGCAAGAGGCGTATAATTATTATTGGCATTAGTGCCGACAGCCGCAGTACTATACTGCTGCCCGCTCCATCTGCAAGAGGCGTATATTGTCATGAATCCCTACAGTACTGTACTGGTGCCCGCTCCATCTTCAAGAGGCGTATATTGTCATGAGTCCCTACAGCCGCAGTACTGTACTGGTGCCCGCTCCATCTTCAAGAGGCGTATATTGTCATGAGTCCCTACAGCCGCAGTACTGTACTGGTGCCCGCTCCATCTTCAAGAGGCGTATATTATGAGTCCCTACAGCCGCAGTACTGTACTGGTGCCCGCTCCATCTGCAAGAGGCGTATATTATGAGTCCCTACAGCCGCAGTACTGTACTGGTGCCCCCTCCACCTGCAAGAGGCGTATAATGTCATGATCCCCTACAGCCGCAGTACTGTACTGGTGCCCGCTCCATCTGCAAGAGGCGTATATTGTCATGAGTCCTTACAGCCACAGTACTGTACTGGTGCCCGCTCCATCTGCAAGAGGCGTATATTGTCATGAGTCCCTACAGCCGCAGTACTGTACTGGTGCAGCCGCAGGGGCTGATGGGAATATACGCCTCTTGCTCGCAGGGAGTTGCCTCATGGACATCCCCAGTGTGAGGAAAGTACCCGGTATTCACAGTACGACTGCAACAAGGACGCATGCCGCAGTGATCGGGTCGATTCAGGAAAACAGTTCTTACTATACAGGGGCGCAACCTACTGCCTCCCTGACTATAAAGGGGCTCAACCTAATGCACGGTGACAGTGCCTGTAGTCCTTATTATACAGGGCGCAACCTACTGCCTCCCTGACTATAAAGGGGCTCAACCTAATGCACGGTGACAGTGCCTGTAGTCCTTATTATACAGGGGCGCAACCTACTGCCTCCCTGACTATAAAGGGGCTCAACCTAATGCACGGGGATAGTGCCTGTAGTCCTTATTATACAGGGGCGCAACCTACTACCTCCCTGACTATAAAGGGGCTCAAGATCATGGTTAACAGTGCCAAAAACTGAAAACGCTCCGTGAACTATGTCCCATGATCCACGGCCAGCAAGAGACATACATTCTCATGAGCCCCTGCGGATGCACCAGTACAGTACTGCGGATGCACCAGTACAGTACTGCGGATGCACCAGTACAGTACTGCGGATGCACCAGTACAGTACTGCGGATGCACCAGTACAGTACTGCGGATGCACCAGTACAGTACTGCGGATGCACCAGTACAGTACTGCGGATGCACCAGTACAGTACTGCGGATGCAGGACTCATGAAAATGTCTGCCTCTTGCAGATGGAACAAGCTGGCTGAAGGCCTGGTCTGTCTGAACCAAACAGCTGAAATTCAACTTTCTGGGATTTTTAAAAAAGCTAAATCAATCTCTAGGACTGAAAACTGTCACCCATGCTAATGTGTTTGACCTAATTCTGATGGAGGAATAACTCCTATTAGGGGTCTCCCGCCCTTGCGCACTGAGGGGACAATAAGTCAGGAACATCACTCCAGATTCATGTGTGGATATCACATTGTACGTTAGGCTTTTAGATCTGAACAAAAATCTTTTTTACTGGCCGTTGGGGAGGTGGTGGGTTGGGCCACATGTATGAAGGAAATACACATATTAGAATATACATAATGTCAACATAATCGGTGCCAATAATTTTGTTGTTGTTGTTATTGATGCTGGAGGTAGCTATGGCGGTGGTGCTGCAGTTTGTTGTAGTGTCACAGCTGTCGTCGTCGTTGTTTGTCTTGTTGTTGTTGTCTTATATTACACATCCACCTGTAAATCAAGCGGTACTCGGGCTATGCGCGGGCCAGCTAAAGTCGATGTCGGCCCTAGAACCATGTTGCTCACTGGGAATGCACATAATAAGTCAAAGTGTTATCAATGTAATGTCGTGAGTCACTATCTGGATCAGGACCAAAACAAACTCACCCTCACTACGTACAAAATCCACAATGGCGATCCATACAGGTTCCAGACACTGAACGCTTTTTACACGACACCCCACGTTTCCCAGATTTTCCATGCGGACTTTGATGTCGTCGGCAGTAACGCCCCAATCGTACGGAATACCAGTAACAATCACTGTTGTTGGTGCCCGAGGATCCACACGTGGGATGTGCAGAACTTGCTTCCTCCCTTTATCTATACACAAGTAATTTACCATTGCTCAATACTTCATGCTTACACTCCATACACGGCACCGACTGAATGCAAACTCTCGCCGTGGAATAGTATTTGTCACTAGCACGGCGCTAAACACAAACAATCAATGCCTGGAAAATCAGACTGGAGCAAAGTTACACTGCTGATTACAACTTGTGTGTTTTCTGGTGTAATGATGATGTGTGGATTGTACACATAGCACTGAAAACAATAAACAGCCTTCTGCACTGATGACTTTCTTTGATAAAGAGAAGCTAACATAAACAGAAACCGACAATATGGAAGCTATTATTACGCACACTGGTTACCTCCCTCGATCTGCTCCGCATTCGGAGCGGATCGAAGGAGGTAACAAGTGTGGCTAATACTCCAACTTTGTGTGACAAAATCTACATACTAAGCTATATTGTTCTTATGACGATTTAGTAGAGAACAGAGAAAATGCACAGAACTCAGCTATTTCCTGTCAACATCCATGACGCGTTAATTCTGTGTTCACCTTGACAGGATACAGTCTGATGTCCGCTGTAGACAGTCTTCCTGTCTGTGTCATAGAGAAACACACACACCGGCTCCCCTTTTATCGAGTGATGAACCCTGCGTACTACGTTCACTGCATCTGTAACACGAACAGACAACTTGTCACACAATGAGGATATCTGTCCCTTCATTAGATAGTTTTGTTCTGACGGTGGTACTTGTGGTTGTTGTAGATGATGACGATGGTGAAGGTGGCGATGATGATGATCATTAGCTGCGTTATCATCATCGTAATAATAATAATAATAATAATAATAATAATAATAATAATAATAATTTGTAAAAAATTTAATAATAGTTTTAAGAGTCAGTTACTTCTACTACTCCTACTAAAACTGCTGTTACTACAACAGCAGGGCACATTACAAACGCACCAGCTTTGATAAGTTATTTCCGCCGCCGTACAGGCCTCTACATATTGTTAGAAAGTTGCTGTAACTCCTTGACTACCAGCACACAGCCAGAACCACCCAGCTGCGCGAGGCAAGCCAGAACCACCCAGCTGCACGAGGCAGGACAGTACCACCCAGCTGTACGAGGCAAGCCAGAACCACCCAGCTGCACGAGGCAAGCCAGAACCACCCAGCTGCACGAGGCGCACACAGCCAGAACCACCCAGCTGCACGAGGCAAGCCAGAACCACACAGCTGCACGAGGCAAGCCAGAACCACCCAGCTGCACGAGGCAAGCCAGAACCACCCAGCTGCGCGAGGCAAGCCAGAACCACCCAGCTGCACGGGGCAAGCCAGAACCACCCAGCTGCACGAGGCAAGTCGGAACCACCCAGCTGTAAGAGGCGGACACAGCCAGAACCACCCAGCTGCACGAAGTATTGAACCTCATGAGCCCGGCAGTGGCAAGCAAGAGGCAAGCAGTGGCGGGGGCTGATGAGGATCTATGTCTCCTGCTTGCCTTAGTCTGTTTCCGTGTTCGCTGGATGGCCGGGGTTTTGATGCTTTCAATTTGATTGTTTTTGTAGTGTTTTTTAAAGTGCATAACTGTACTTATACTACTACTAAATAATAATACGAATAATAACAACAACAATATTAATAATAATAATAATAATAATAATAATAATAATAATAATAATAATAATAATAATAATAATAATAATAATAATAATAATAATGCTATTATTATTATGATTATTATTATTATGACTTCGTCACCGACAATGTTAACAATGATAATGATGGGGAAGATATAATGATGACAAAAAAAATGATGATTATTATGGTCGTCGTTACAATCATCATCATATGATACGGTGGAGACTTTAAATCCTGACCAGACACCCTGTCAATTTTCCATCTAAACAGGACTGATGAGGCAAGAGAACAGGCACCATGATCTGTTTCTGTCTTTACCTGCGTCATTGTGGAAGTCAACAACGTAAGTGTAGTAACCCAGCTTATACACATGCTCCACCGGCCCGCCCCCACTCGCTGTTCTCCACTCCATGTAGTTCTGGACCCAGCGCGTGGAACTGTCGCCCGCGACGAGAACATTTAACTCTGCAGAAGGAGGGTGATCTGTGGGTGGGTCGTTCACAGCGTGCTCCATGGCGTGTGGCTTGGCTGAAATAACAAGCACGCAGGCACGCACGAACGCACGCAAGCCCGCACGCATGCACGCACACACACACACACACACACACACACACACACACACACACACACACACACACACACACACACACAAAGCAGGGGTGTCATGAAAATAGATGTAACGCAATTTGTATTTTATTATAAAAACCTTGAAAGTGGATTTTTGCTATTCAAAAGAGATCAAACAATCTACAGTAGCTTAGAGTATATCAACAGCGCTGGATAAAGTGGTGAAATCAGGGGAAAAGGACTTAAATCGCTTAAAAAAATGTCGTCCGAAAAGAGGAAGGTGTGCTGTGCGCACTGAATGGAGCTTCAGTGCATTGCTTTTTGTGTTTTTCAGGTAAATAAAAAATCAATGAAAATATGCTAAAAGCTGATAAATCTTTCTGCTTTATAAAACTTAATGAAACATATGCTAAAAGCTGATAAATCTTTCTGCTTTATAAAACTTAATGAAACATATGCTAAAAGCTGATAAATCTTTCTGCTTTATAAAACTTAATGAAACATATGCTAAAAGCTGATAAATCTTTCTGCTTTATAAAACTTAATAAAACATATGCTAAAAGCTGATAAATCTTTCTGCTTTATAAAACTTAATGAAACATATGCTAAAAGCTGATAAATCTTTCTGCTTTATAAAACTTAATGAAACATATGCTAAAAGCTGATAAATCTTTCTGCTTTATAAAACTTAATAAAACATATGCTAAAAGCTGATAAATCTTTCTGCTTTATAAAACTTAATGAAACATATGCTAAAAGCTGATAAATCTTTCTGCTTTATAAAACTCAATGAAAATATGCTAAAAGCTGATAAATCTTTCTGCTTTATAAAACTTAATGAAATATATGCTAAAAGCTGATAAATCTTTCTGCTTTATAAAACTTAATGAAACTATGCTAAAAGCTGATAAATCTTTCTGCTTTATAAAACTTAATGAAAATATGCTAAAAGCTGATAAATCTTTCTGCTTTATAAAACTTAATGAAACATATGCTAAAAGCTGATCAATCTGTCTGCTTTATAATAATAATAATAATGAGTATTTATATAGCGCTTAATCTTACTCAAAAGCTCTAAGCGCTTTACAATCTGTACACAAAAATAAAAATACAATGACATATGCACATAACAAACAAAGCACAATGCCCGAACACACCACTTTTACAATAAACTAAACAACAATACATACATAATAATTTATATTCTAATTAACATTCAGTCTAAACAAGGAGGATTGCAGAACTACAACTAAGGCATCAAACACTGGCAGTTATTCAAAGTAAAGCTTGAAGAGGTGAGTTTTCAACGACCTCTTGAAGTCAGAGACAGACTCACTGTAAAACTTAATGAAAATATGCTAAAAGCTGATCAATCTGTCTGCTTTATAAAACTTAATGAAACATATGCTAAAAGCTGATCAATCTTTCTGCTTTATAAAACTTAATAAAAATATGCTAAAAGCTGATCAATCTTTCTGCTTTATAAAACTTAATGAAACATATGCTAAAAGCTGATCAATCTGTCTGCTTTATAAAACTTAATGAAAATATGCTAAAAGCTGATCAATCTTTTTGCTTTATAAAACTTAATGAAACATATGCTAAAAGCTGATCAATCTTTTTGCTTTATAAAACTTAATGAAATTATGCTAAAAGCTGATCAATCTGTCTGCTTTATAAAACTTAATGAAACATATGCTAAAAGCTGATCAATCTGTCTGCTTTATAAAACTTAATAAAACATATGCTAAAAGCTGATCAATCTTTCTGCTTTATAAAACTTAATGAAAATATGCTAAAAGCTGATCAATCTGTCTGCTTTATAAAACTTAATGAAACATATGCTAAAAGCTGATCAATCTGTCTGCTTTATAAAACTTAATGAAAATATGCTAAAAGCTGATAAATCTTTCTGCTTTATAAAAACTTAATGAAAATATGCTAAAAGCTGATAAATCTTTCTGCTTTATAAAACTTAATGAAACATATGCTAATAGCTGATAAATCTTTCTGCTTTATAAAACTTAATGAAACTATGCTAAAAGCTGATCAATCTTTCTGCTTTATCAAACTTAATGAAAATATGCTAAAAGCTGATCAATCTTTCTGCTTTATAAACTTAATGAAACATATGCTAAAAGCTGATCAATCTGTCTGCTCTATAAAACTTAATGAAAATATGCTAAAAGCTGATAAATCTTTCTGCTTTATAAAACTTAATGAAACTATGCTAAAAGCTGATCAATCTTTCTGCTTTATAAATCTTAATGAAAATATGCTAAAAGCTGATCAATCTTTCTGCTTTATAAAACTTAATGAAACATATGCTAAAAGCTGATGAATCTTTCTGCTTTATAAAACTTAATGAAAATATGCTAAAAGCTGATCAATCTTTCTGCTTTATAAAACTTAATGAAACATATGCTAAAAGCTGATCAATCTGTCTGCTTTATAAAACTTAATGAAAATATGCTAAACGCTGATCAATCTTTCTGCTTTATAAAACTTAATGAAACATATGCTAAAAGCTGATCAATCTGTCTGCTTTATAAAACTTAATGAAAATATGCTAAAAGCTGATCAATCTGTCTGCTTTATAAAACTTAATGAAACATATGCTAAAAGCTGATGAATCTGTCTGCTTTATAAAACTTAATGAAACATATGCTAAAAGCTGATCAATCTGTCTGCTTTATAAAACTTAATGAAAATATGCTAAACGCTGATCAATCTTTCTGCTTTATAAAACTTAATGAAACATATGCTAAAAGCTGATCAATCTGTCTGCTTTATAAAACTTAATGAAAATATGCTAAAAGCTGAACAATCTGTCTGCTTTATAAAACTTAATGAAACATATGCTAAAAGCTGATGAATCTGTCTGCTTTATAAAACTTAATGAAACATATGCTAAAAGCTGATCAATCTTTCTGCTTTATAAAACTTAATAAAAATATGCTAAAAGCTGATCAATCTTTCTGCTTTATAAAACTTAATGAAACATATGCTAAAAGCTGATCAATCTGTCTGCTTTATAAAACTTAATGAAAATATGCTAAAAGCTGATCAATCTTTTTGCTTTATAAAACTTAATGAAACATATGCTAAAAGCTGATCAATCTTTTTGCTTTATAAAACTTAATGAAAATATGCTAAAAGCTGATCAATCTGTCTGCTTTATAAAACTTAATGAAACATATGCTAAAAGCTGATCAATCTTTCTGCTTTATAAAACTTCATGAAACATATGCTATATGCTGATCAATCTGTCTGCTTTATAAAACTTCATGAAACATATGCTAAAAGCTGATCAATCTTTCTGCTTTATAAAACTTAATGAAACATATGCTAAAAGCTGATCAATCAGTCTGCTTTATAAAACTTAATGAAACTATGCTAAAAGCTGATCAATCAGTCTGCTTTATAAAACTTAATGAAACTATGCTAAAAGCTGATCAATCTGTCTGCTTTATAAAACTTAATGAAACTATGCTAAAAGCTGATCAATCTTTCTGCTTTATAAAACTTAATGAAACTATGCTAAAAGCTGATAAATCTTTCTGCTTTATAAAACTTAATGAAACTATGCTAAAAGCTGATCAATCTTTCTGCTCTATAAAACTTAATGAAACTATGCTAAAAGCTGATCAATCTTTCTGCTCTATAAAACTTAATGAAACTATGCTAAAAGCTGATCAATCTGTCTGCTTTATAAAACTTAATGAAACTATGCTAAAAGCTGATCAATCTGTCTGCTTTATAAAACTTAATGAAACTATGCTAAAAGCTGATAAATCTGTCTGCTTTATAAAACTTAATGAAAATATGCTAAAAGCTGATCAATCTGTCTGCTTTATAAAACTTAATGAAACATATGCTAAAAGCTGATCAATCTGTCTGCTTTATAAAACTTAATGAAACATATGCTAAAAGCTGATCAATCTGTCTGCTTTATAAAACTTAATGAAACATATGCTAAAAGCTGATCAATCTGTCTGCTTTATAAAACTTAATGAAACATATGCTAAAAGCTGATCAATCTGTCTGCTTTATAAAACTTAATGAAACATATGCTAAAAGCTGATCAATCTGTCTGCTTTATAAAACTTAATGAAACATATGCTAAAAGCTGATCAATCTGTCTGCTTTATAAAACTTAATGAAACATATGCTAAAAGCTGATAAATCTGTCTGCTTTATATCTCCGTGAGTTTTGATTGCGAATCCGGGTTTCTAGCGTCTCAGCCGGTGTCACGTTTCCGATGTCAACAAAAAGATCGTCTGCAAGCGTTGAAAAATCGTACGGTAGCGGCCTAAACGTCGTCGGTACAAATCAAAAGTGCACACAAAACTTCCGAAACGGGCCTATTTGCACTGAATCCCTTCATTTATTTGCTAATCAGTTAGTTAGTTATTTGGATTTAACGCCGAGCAGTCTTTGCTAATGAGATCATGTTACGTGGTAATCATAGTCGTAGTATGATACAATCAAACCAGACACACACACGTAGGGTTCTTGTAAAGAAACTTCACTCAGCTGCAACCCGTCACACGTGGCACAATGTTGTAGACCACACTGGAGTAACAGTTTCAACAATACTTTATTGCAGCGATGCGATCTTTACACAATGCATCCACAAATGCACCAACACTGATACACTGTCTCCTCCACAATGCATCAACACTTTTGACACACTGCGTCTCTCATAAAATATACCCACATACCTCCTAGCATGGTCTTTTATACTATTACAGATTTCCAGAATAATCCAGCAAATTCGCACAACACAACCAATCAGAAAAGAAAACGTAACCAAAACTCATTAATATTCATGAAAAAAAAAACACTAGAATGAACTACAAAATTCCACTACCCTTTAAGCGTCTTTGATACAATGTTACGAAATGTAGCCGACACTTTGACGTCATAATTATATGAGGTCACTAGAAAGATCGCGACCCTGCTCTAACCTTTTTGTCTAATGTAGGTCAAACTTTACAACACTGTAGCAATTCCCTGTGCAAAAGAAAATGAATCCTACTAAAAAGGTACGTAATTCTTATCCAAAATAACTCAAATCAATATGGGTTCTTTTCTATGAATAATACGCACATGCTCTCAAAGAATAACACAACCACAAACGTAACAGATCAGTTTTTGGCCAGCGTGTCACTAATGAAACGCTAAAAACCCGAAAACTTAAACATGGGTTATCTGCAAACGGAAACATCCTCCATTCAATTTTCACTTCAAAGGCGGGAAATCGAGCCTCAAGCACAGCAACTGATGACAATTTACCTGCTTACTGTGAAACCAGGCTTCTTTGTGGCCCCCAGAATGCAACATGTCATGCTCAAATTAACATGAAACGCTGGAAACTGCTCGACTTTTGCAAGCCACGAGTTGCCGATTTTCTTAAAATACCTGTTTTTTGTCTTGGTTACCAGTCATTAAAGTTGGCAGTTTCACAATAATATGATATGTAGCTTTGTTGTTGCTGTTGTTGTTGTTGCTGTCGTCGTCGTTGTTTAATATTTAGGGTATGTTTAAGTATTTGTGAATGGAAAACTAAACAGCGACACTGAGAGTCCGCTTACACTTGCACATCTCCCCGGGTTGAAGCGATTTCAACGTGGGTTGGTGCGTTTACGGTTGGATCTAAACCGGATTCCATTTCGCGTCATCGTTGTGCACGTTGCAAAGACATCTTACGTGACGTCAATGGCGGGAATGCTAAGTACTCAACAGATTTCATAGTGCTGAAGTCCATTGTGCACAGCGACAGTCAAACATGAGTTGTTTTGCCACGCCTTCTCATCAACGTTTGGGCTACAGACGATCAATGTAAGTTTGCAGAACAATTTTCCGCTAGCAGTCTCGAGACCGTGACAGACACTATACGCGGGTTGCCGAACTAACAATGTAAGAACGCTGTTAATGAACAATGTTGTCATAAAGGTCATGATCTGTAAGAATGTATTCTTCTTTTTCCTCCAAAATTGTTCTGTACTAAGTAGGGGCGGATGAGTTAACTCGAGGGGGAAGGGGGGGGGGGATGGGGGTAGTCGGGGGTCCGACCTTTCGTTTGAGACCTTTGACCTGGCACGAAAGGCCTCACGACGCAAGACCTTGTCTTCAGAAACCGAAAATTTAAAGCGTCCTCCTCCTTCTCACCAGGCGCCGAAATCTGGAACAATGGTGCAAAGGGGGTGGGGGTGAAAGTGGGGACCGGGTGGAGGAGGGGGGGGGTGACTTTATTGTAGCATTTTAAAGAATTTTTTGCCGAAGGGAGGTGACGGATGTGGGGGGGGGGGGACCGGAACCATATAGAACACCCCAACCCCCCAGATTCGCTACTGCAAACAGCTTTGCTTGCATGTTTAGATATCGCGAGATCGTCTGTCTGTGCAGAAAGGAAAGTACATAATACTAACTGTATGTATTGAAAAATATCGACTGGTCACCACTGAACGGTAAGGTGTTTCCTGGAGGGGCGCCATCTTAAGATGCTTTGCCAAGGTCACGTGGGCCGGTCCACCCCGGTTCCAAATGCAGGTGTAAACGCACCAAACCGGCTTGAACCTGGGCTGAACTCTACTCGGGTTCCATCCTGGTTGCAATTGTAAACGCCTCTGACTGAAAATTGCCGATTAGTGATATGAAGCGCTAAAACCCTAAAATAACCTCTGTGGCGCATTTTTCTCGATATTTTTTTCAAACTGAGTTAGTTTGCGCTATCGTTTACCATTGTATCGTATCCCTAAAAACAACACTGAGGCGCACTTTCATCGATATTTTGATCAAAAATGAGTTAGATTATACTATCTTTCATCGTCGTCTAGTCACACGTTGTCACATGAAACGCGGTAATTCGCTTCACAAAGACGTTCAGTTTCCCAACTGACAAGGTAACAATCGATGACATGGATAGAAACATATTGAAAATATTGCAAGGAATGCGTTTGTTGTAGACTGGTGTATGGGGTCGTTCGCACGCACTCACTTACGGGAGGGTGGATCAAAGGTTCACTCCAAGAACATAGTTTTATTGCGAGTCAATTCACGGCATTAAGCCTAGGTATTAGATCAATGCCTTAACTCACTCTACCCCAGACACACCACAGCAAGATAAGGATCGACCATGATAGTTCAAGGGTGATGCCAGAATAGCTTGGCGCCTATGGGCGCCAAGCTATTCTGGCATCACCCTTGAACTATCATGGTCGACCTGTGTCATGCACTGCAATGCAGTCTTCAGAGGACAACGGCAAAATTTGGGGATTTCGGTGTTGGGGTAGAATGAGTTAAAACACCCTGCAACAAATATTACAGGTCATATGTATATTACGTATTATATACAATATAGCTTGAACATACGTCTAGCTATTATCAAACTACAATAAATATACATACGCCGCTATAGCTTGAATTCTAGCTATTGTCAAGCAACTAAAACTACAAAAAGAATGTACAGTACAAATCGGCTCTAAGCGAAAAACATATAAAAACAGACAGTCAAGTAAAATAACATAAAATGCAATAACTACATTTTGCAGTTAATGCAATATTCTATTACATTAACAAACAACAAAACATTTAGTTATTCAGCCTACCTAAGCAAAGTGTTAAAGATGGACAGAATGAAGGCAGACTGAATTCCATATGACCAGGTTCAGTCAAGTAACAATACCGCTGTGTCTGACTGCCCGAAAATGTGACAGCAGCTATAGGTGAATACATTTCAGTCAAAGTTCATGCACCTGACTAAAAACTCATGACAAAACATATCGCCCAAGATGCACTGGATTCTCGGAGCACTTATAGGTCACGGACTACAGTGCGTTTCCGTACTGTCCAGTCTCTTAGCCTTAGTCAGTCCCAGTCCTCCACTAATTGTTCAATTCCCTAAAAAACACTCCTGCCCACCAGCTGCACATTTGCCATGCACAAAATACAACAAACAAACAAAAAAGCACATCACCCGAGAAAGCCCCCACACCCACCAACCCCCCCACCCAACACACCCCCCCACCCCCCCACCCACCCCACCCACACACCCCCCACCCCACCCACACCCCACACCCAACCCCCCCCCCCCCAACCCCAAACCCCCCCCCCCACCACACAACCCACCCCCACCCACACCCCCCCCACCCCCCCCCCCCCCCCCCACCCCCCCCCCCCACCCCCCCCCACCACACCCCCCCCCCAAACCCCCCCCCACCTAACACCCCCCCCCCACCCCCCCCCACAACCCCCCACCCACCCCCCCCACAGACCCAAACCACCCACCACCCCCAACCCCC
>BTPG01000002.1:37737425-37775424 GCA_036245525.1 Semisulcospira habei | reverse complement strand
ATACCGTGACATGCTGGGTGCATACCGATCTGATTCAAAAGATTTCGATCCCGGTTTCAAAAGGCAATCTCGTCCCGACACGAAAATGTGAATAATTGCTATTTTCAGAACAGGTCTATTCATATCTTACCTGAATTGAAGTGGGGGTCTTTCAAAACCAGTCAAGCGTAGGCATGAGGTGTTTATGTATTATATGTAATTGCTTCGGGTTACAAGCACTGGTTTGATCGGGCGTTTTGTCTATGGGGGGGGGGGGGGATTTGAAGTATTATTAACACTATAACTGAGTTAACCCCTTAAATTCTCAGTCATAGGTTAATAAAGATTCAGTTCTTTCTTTATATATCTAATTACAGAGAAAAATAAAAGGAATTTGAGAAAAAGGAAAGGCAAGGTCGTGTGCGTTTTTGTGAGCGAATAACATAGAAAAATGAGGACCATAGAAGATTCCCTAATACTCTCATATTCCCCCTCTCTCACCCGTCTCATTTCTTGGCTATGAGACTGGTTCCTTACCAACCCCACACCCACGCACATCTGAAATCAGCGTGCCCCTCAAATCACTACGTCAATGGCGACTCAACATAGGCCCAAAATTGTCCACTGGATAAGCTCAGGAAGGTATGAATCAAAGCGCCAAACATGTCTCCTCTCAGCTAACCAGAAATTTCCAGCAAATTCCAACATTCAGCCCTACTACAAATTTTCAAACAAGACAAAAATTATTTTTAAATACACCGGTTCTCTTACTGCCTGAACTGGCCAAATTTGACTGTATAATGTGACCTATAGCTACAAGCTGTCCAAACTGTATAATGTGACCTATAGCTACAAGCTGTCCAAACTGTATAATGTGACCTATAGCTACAAGCTGTCCAAACTGTATAATGTGACCTATAGCTACAAGCTGTCCAAACTGTATAATGTGACCTATAGCTACAAGCTGTCCAAACTGTATAATGTGACCTGTAGCTACAAGCTGTCCAAACTGTATAATGTGACCTATAGCTACAAGCTGTCCAAACTGTATAATGTGACCTATAGCTACAAGCTGTCCAAACTGTATAATGTGACCTATAGCTACAAGCTGTCCAAACTGTATAATGTGACCTATAGCTACAAGCTGTCCACACTGTATAATGTGACCTATAGCTACAAGCTGTCCAAACTGTATAATGTGACCTATAGCTACAAGCTGTCCAAACTGTATAATGTGACCTGTAGCTACAAGCTGTCCAAACTGTATAATGTGACCTGTAGCTACAAGCTGTCCAAACTGTATAATGTGACCTATAGCTACCAGCTGTCCAAACTGTATAATGTGACCTGTAGCTACAAGCTGTCCAAACTGTATAATGTGACCTATAGCTACAAGCTGTCCAAACTGTATAATGTGACCTATAGCTACAAGCTGTCCAAACTGTATAATGTGACCTATAGCTACAAGCTGTCCAAACTGTATAATGTGACCTGTAGCTACAAGCTGTCCAAACTGTATAATGTGACCTATAGCTACAAGCTGTCCAACTGTATAATGTGACCTATAGCTACAAGCTGTCCAAACTGTATAATGTGACCTATAGCTACAAGCTGTCCAAACTGTATAATGTGACCTGTAGCTACAAGCTGTCCAAACTGTATTATGTGACCTGTAGCTACAAGCTGTCCAAACTGTATAATGTGACCTATAGCTACAAGCTGTCCAAACTGTATAATGTGACCTGTAGCTACAAGCTGTCCAAACTGTATAATGTGACCTGTAGCTACAAGCTGTCCAAACTGTATAATGTGACCTATAGCTACAAGCTGTCCAAACTGTATAATGTGACCTATAGCTACCAGCTGTCCAAACTGTATAATGTGACCTGTAGCTACAAGCTGTCCAAACTGTATAATGTGACCTATAGCTACAAGCTGTCCAAACTGTATAATGTGACCTATAGCTACAAGCTGTCCAAACTGTATAATGTGACCTATAGCTACAAGCTGTCCAAACTGTATAATGTGACCTATAGCTACAAGCTGTCCAAACTGTATAATGTGACCTGTAGCTACAAGCTGTCCAAACTGTATAATGTGACCTGTAGCTACAAGCTGTCCAAACTGTATAATGTGACCTATAGCTACAAGCTGTCCAAACTGTATAATGTGACCTATAGCTACAAGCTGTCCAAACTGTATAATGTGACCTATAGCTACAAGCTGTCCAAACTGTATAATGTGACCTGTAGCTACAAGCTGTCCAAACTGTATAATGTGACCTGTAGCTACAAGCTGTCCAAACTGTATAATGTGACCTATAGCTACAAGCTGTCCAAACTGTATAATGTGACCTATAGCTACAAGCTGTCCAAACTGTATAATGTGACCTGTAGCTACAAGCTGTCCAAACTGTATAATGTGACCTATAGCTACAAGCTGTCCAAACTGTATAATGTGACCTATAGCTACAAGCTGTCCAAACTGTATAATGTGACCTGTAGCTACAAGCTGTCCAAACTGTATAATGTGACCTGTAGCTACAAGCTGTCCAAACTGTATAATGTGACCTGTAGCTACAAGCTGTCCAAACTGTATAATGTGACCTATAGCTACAAGCTGTCCAAACTGTATAATGTGACCTATAGCTACAAGCTGTCCAAACTGTATAATGTGACCTATAGCTACAAGCTGTCCAAACTGTATAATGTGACCTGTAGCTACAAGCTGTCCAAACTCAAAAATGGCCGACAACACACAAAATTTGCAAAATGTTTTTTCACAAACAAACTTGCCTATATCTAATGTTCACAATGTTAAAAATCAATAGAGAAATCTTTTTTTCTGCAATACAAGATAATCTTCTTCATGGTAGTGTAAATATTCAGGTTGTTGCTAAAAAAGAATTTAACAAAAGTAGACGGTGAAGTGTTAGTATAGTATATCTCAACGAGACAACATGCAGTTAATGTGTCTAGAAACAAAATGCTGCCTGACTTCTTATCAGCAAGTGATAGAGCTAAAATGAAGGGGTCTGGTTGGCATGAAAGGTATGTACATAGACTACAACTAAGTCAGTCAAGATATCTTCCTATTTTAGGCAAATCATGGCTGCCACTACCAACTGAGGTTGCCAACAAAAAAAGCTGTCGTTAATATTCAGAACAATGACAATCTCTGTTTAATGTGGTGAGTGCTTGCCAAACTACACTTTGTAAAAACAAAACCTAAACGTGTATCCAACTACATCAAGTTTGTAAAAGAACTCAACTTCAATGGTATAGATTTTCCTGTTAAGTTGGAAGACATAGACTTTTTTGTAACAATGTCATTGGAGTATGTAAATGTGTCTTAACAGGCAGAGAAAATATGGACTGTGGCAATACAAAGAAACGTGTCCTTACCTCCAAGGCGTCCAACAACTTGTTTACTGTCCAAGTTTCTGTGAACAGCCTTGAGTGCCTGTTGTGCGGGTGTGAAGCAAATTCTTCTCGTTGAGTCTGGGTCAGATTCTGACCGAACTGGATGTCTTCTACATCCTCCTTATGCCGGAGTTCATTAAGGTCAAACAGGATCTCGTCGACTAGCCTTTCGTCATCAGCAAGACGCACCGATGCCGCCAGTTGTCGTTTGTCTTGACTTCTTGTGATAACAGCGCATGTTTCAGGTCTTCACTCTGGATCTGGATCGTATGTGTTTCTGGCACCATACATGTTTTCGAAGATAAGATCGTAGACTGAGGTCTTTACGCATAGCACCTTCACCTCTCCTCTCAGGTACGGGGTGTCGACGCAGACATTGGCAAGGGGGATAATCCTCACAGTTCCGTCGGCCAAAATGAGGGAGGTCCACTCCATAGCTTCTGGTCTTCAGTTACTAGGTCCTCTCTCACGATCATGCAACTACAACCGGTATCTCTCAGCACTCTCGCTGGTGTGTTTCCGACGAATCCTGACACCACCGGCATGATCGGCACTTATTTTCATTCTCAGGTAGCGCGATGCTTGATACTGGTAAAAATGTAGCCCCATCTCCTACTGGGATGCGTCCATTCTTTCTGAAAGATTCAATCAGCTCCGGTGTCACTCGCTTATCTCCAGATTCAAAGTCACTGGATGACGTCACATCATTGGCTAATACAGCGGCGGCTCTGTGTTGAGACGTGGTACTGCTTCTGCCTACTATCCCGCGATCTTGGTTGGACCTTCTGATGTTGTCGCCTCGGGGAACGAACATCTTTAGAAGGACACCGTATCGCCTTGTGACCTTTCTTTCCACAGAGAAAACATGTCAGGTTCTCCACCGGCTTGTATTTCGGGGTGTCTCTGACATTGTGGATTTCCTCTGCTGGTGCAGACACACGCTGCGGCTTACTGGGCCCGAACGTCATGTTGTGGGCGTCAAGGTATCTTTGAGCGAAGTCGGTCAGGGCCTTTAGGGACTGGTCTTTTTGCTCACTGAGTGGGCGGCCAGGTCCTTAAAACATGCGTTGAGGACTTGGTTTTTGATGATGAGGTCACACAGGTCCTGGTACTCTTTGTTTAAACCAGCCAGCTCTATCCATTTCTCCATGTAGCTCCTGATTCTCTCAATGAATAGGCCGGGTGTTTCTCCTTCTTCAGGCTTGCAGTTCCGAAATCGTCGCCTGTAACCCTCTTCAGTGACGTCGTACTGTCTCAGCAGGGCGGCTTTCAGCTGCGTATAATCTTCGGCTTCTTCTTTTGGCAAGCGGGTGTAAAATTCAAGCGCTTTTGCCAGTTAGAAGTGTGCTCAGTGTGATAGCCCAAGTCTCTTGTCTCCAATTGTTGCTGCTTGCAAAGCGCTCCAATCGCTCTAGGTAAGCGTCCATCTTATCTGAATTTTCTGCGAGAGGTGGTAGCTTTGGCGCACGGTCTGTTTGCTCTCTGCTGGCTATGGTTGTTGCTTCAGTAGCTCTCTGGCTCTGTGCTTCTATCTCCATCTGCTTTAGATGAATTTCGTGTTGACGTTGCCTCTGCTCTTTTCGCTCCTTCTCGTGTTTCTCTGCTCTCTCGCTGTCTCTGCTCTCTCGTGAATTCGGTTTCTGATTCACGCTTTTAGCTCTTTCTCTCCATCTCGCCTCACCGGTCTGCCTGGGGACTGGGGGGTTAGGTATTTTAGTTCCAGTCACCTGGTCGCCCACGGGGGTTATCTCTATTCGGGCATGTGTTTCTGTCTCCTTGTCATTCCGTATTGCATTTTAAACTCTCCTACTGTTGCATGCTGTCTTGATATGGGTGTTGCTAATGGCTAGCTTATTTGCCATGTGTAGGTTTTTATGTATTGCGCTGGCGACTACTTCATGTCTGTTAGTTTTTTTTTTTTTCCAGCTGCGGCCGTCTGAAAGCTTGTGCTGTCGGCGTAAGCATGTACAATCAATCAATCTCTCTCTCTTTTTCTTCTCTCTGTCTCTCACTCTCTCTCTCTCTTCTGGCTGCTAAATTCGCGCGCAACGAAAACTATGACTAAAAATAGAGCGGCTCTACACTTTCATGTCACTTTTATGTTACACATACGAGGTCACTAGACATCGCGACCTTGCTCGAACGTTCTGGTTTATTCTCAGCGAATCTACGCATAACAAAAATCGACCGCTATTCTCCGTGCGACTTTGCTAGAAGCTTCCGGACTAAACTTAGCGCATCATAACAAAACCAATTCCGCTATCTGCGCGAACGATAAAGAATCTTACTGAAAAGGTACGTGATTCGCAACCATGATCGCTCAAATAAATATCGGATCGTTTCCTACGATTAACACATGCAAGCTCTCACAGAATAACACAACCACAATCGTAGCAGACATCCTGTGTGAATGTGTGTTTTGTGTTGATTTGAAGACTACATGAACATCCCGTGTATCTGTATGTATTGTGTTGAAGTCTACGTGGACATCCAGTGGGTATGTGTGTTTTGTGTTGACTTGAAAATGGACATCCAGTGTGGGGTATGTAAATGAGTCTTAACAGGGAGAGAAAATATTGTCACACAATGATTGATTTTCGGGCGGTCTGGCTAGCTGTATTGGTTTTTTCTTTCAACTTTAAATAATCTCTCAAAATACACTCATGGTGTGTGTTGAATCAGGTTTTTATGAGAGCTGTGGGTGTTTTGCTTTAAATTAGCTATGTTTTAGTCATGGGCATAGTGAAATGGGGTAGGTGTTCTGGGATTGTCCTTATTACGATCTCTGGTTAGATTTGCGCTAGGTAGATTTACACCGCTAGGGACATATAGATTCTTACATCGGTGTTGAGATGATCCTGAGAATCTCACTCCAGTGGTTTTACAGCCTTAGCCTAAGATCAAAAACGAGTAGGATAAGGGTTTAAAACCATGAGAGTGAGATTCTCAGCATCATCGAATCACATTATGTAAGAATGTATTTCTCACTCACTTTCTTTAAGATAACCGGGTGTTAGGCACACGCTGGCCACAACAAAGCCGCCATCATTTCTTGGCGTAATTTATTTTGTAATGTGGCGTCATTATTTTGAATGCCAGACAAATGTTCATACATGCGTGTGATACAGCTTTTCAACTCAAATGCGGAGGGGCCAGTTGCAATAGCGAGCTTAGTACCGCGCCAGCCACTAAGCAACGTGCTCAGCTACAGAGGAGCACCTTGCTTAGTGCCTGGCGCAGGACTAGGATCACTCCTGCAACTAGCCCCAGATGTGTAAGAAAAAACGAAGTGGACCCTTTCAGCGTCACTGAGACACTGTCACATTTTACAGAAGTATGTCGAACACAGCCGAGTTGTCCCAGACATTGTCAGTCTTGTCAGGTACAGATGGGCTGTGGCAATACAAATAAAAGTGTCCTTACCTCCAAGGCGTCAAACAACTTGTTTACTGTCCAAGTTTCTGTGCACAGCCTTGAGTGCCTGTTGTGTGGGTGTGAAGCAAATTGCAAATGGCTGTCTGATTTAGTCATTCTAGTCATATTGAAGTCGAACAGTATCGCGAAACATTTCTGTTTCCGGTTGTGTGTATTGTGCAGCTGTGGAGTGCGTCTGCACTTTTACTCAATGCCGTTTTCTGTCGTACAGCAGTACTACGCGCATTTGATATTGAACATTAAGGTCGGTTTGTACTACAGCCATTTGATACTGATCGTTTAGAGCGGACTATACTACAGGCATCTGATAATGAACTATGAGACCTGACTGTACTACATGCATTGAGAGCGGAATGTAGTATAGGCATTTGATACTGAGCACTAAAAGAGAGCTGTGCTACAGGCTTTTGATACTGAATATTTAGAGGGGGCTTTACTAAATGATAAATTGATACTGTACCTTGAGAGTGGGCTGTACTACAGGCATTGAATACTGAACAGAACCGATTAATTTTGGATATCAGCGTGGGCGTGCTGCAGGCACTTTATACTAAATCTCCACAGCGAGCTGAACGCATGAATGTTGCTATTTTCGGATCCGATATAGAGAGCACAGTTTGCAAGCTGGGAAATGACGACACTTAACCCTTATCATTCGGAATGCACCAGTGTGTGAAATAAGTGTGACTAAAATAGTACAAGGGTAGTGCCAGAATAGCTTGGCGCCTCTAGGCGCCAAGCTATTCTGGCACCACCCTTGAACTAAAGCCATTGTGGTCTATATCCTTATCTGTAATAAAGTGTAATTACTATAATGTAGCTTGCATAATTATAGCAGTGTACAAATTTGAAACTTTTAGTCGCAGTATGATATGGATTAATACTGCACGGTCTGCACGGGACGACTAAGGCTGACGTGGGCCCGAGGACCATTTTTGTCTCCAGTGTATTTGTGGTTTAAAGACTAGGAGGACATCCAATGTGTTCTTGTGTTTTGTGGTGTGTTGATTTAAAGACTACGTGGACATCCAGTGTGAATGAGTGTGTTGTGTTGATTTGAAGACTACGTGGACATCCAGTGTGTATGTGTGTTTGTGTTGAAAACTACGTGGACATCCAGTGTGTATGTGTGTTTGTGTTGAAGACTACGTGGACATCCAGTGTGCCTGTGTGTTTTCTGTTGATTTGAAGACTACGTGGGCATCCAGTGTGTCTGTGTGTTTTGTGTTGATTTGAAGACTACGTGTATATCCAGTGTGCCTGTGTGTTTGTGTTGAAGACTACGTGGGCATCCAGTGTGCCTATGTGTTTGTGTTGAAGACTATGTTGACTTCCAGTGTGTCGTGTGATTTTTTTTGTTGATTTGAAGACTACGTGGACATCCAGTGTGTATGTGTGTTTGTGTTGAAAACTACGTGGACATCCACTGTGCCTGTGTGTTTGTGTTGAAGACTACTGGGCATCCAGTGTGTATGTGTGTTTTGTGTTGATTTGAAGACTACGTGGACATCCAGTGTGTCTGTAAGTTTTGTGTTGAAGACTACGTGAACATCCAGTGTGTCTGTATGTTTTGTGTTGAAGACTACGTGGGCATCCAGTGTGTATGTGTGTTTTGTGTTGATTTGAAGACTACGTGGACATCCAGTGTGAATGTGTGTTTTGTGTTGAAGACCACGTGGACATCCAGTGTGAATGTGTGTGTTGTGTTGATTTGAAGACTACGTGGACATCCAGTGTGAATGTGTGTGTTGTGTTGATTTGAAGACCACGTGGACATCCAGTGTGAATGTGTGTGTTGTGTTGATTTGAAGACTACGTGGACATCCAGTGTGTCTGTGTGTTTTGTGTTAAAGACTACGTGAAAATCCAGTGTGTATGTGTGTTTTGTGTTGATTTGAAGACTACGTGGACATCCAGTGTGAATGTGTGTTTTGTGTTGAAGACAACGTGGACATCCAGTGTGCATGTGTATGTTGTGTTGATTTGAAGACTACGTGGACATCCAGTGTGTATGTGTGTTTTGTGTTGATTTGAAGACTACGTGGACATCCAGTGCGTATTGGTGTGTTCTGTGTTTAATTAATTTATGTTCCAGTCTGGAGAGTGATAATGTTACCGTCTGCTCTGTGAAAAGTTTGGACGAACATTTCGTTTCGTTGTCTCAGTAGGCAGGTGTGATTTGTGCTGACTCAGCAAATGTAAGTGCATGTTTTGAACACGTGAAAGATGGCCTAGGGAAAACAGAAACAGAAACATACTTGCGCTGCTGTACTGAAAGAGAAGCGAAATTTAGCGTGTTTTCCTATTTGTGATTTTGGACCTTACCGCCCATAGCCGGAAGATTCAAAATCACAAACCAGCATATACTGCTCTGATAAAATTGCCGGAAAAGTCATCTACTCCTCATACAGTGTATACCCTAAGTAGTGTTTGTATGAAATGATCGCGGGTCGTCGCTAGTTGCGGTTTGACAGGCAAAGTCGGCGAAGTACACATTTTCGTCTCCCTACTATAATAATGATCAATCCGTGGGTAAATACACAAGCGCTCTTTCGATCACGCACACACACGCACGGATGTATGCACACCACACAGACAAACACACAAACACGCGCGCGCGCACACAAAATGCACAATCACACACAAACGCACACTTAAACGCATACCACACACACACACACACACACACACACACACACACACACACACACACACACACACACACACACACACACACATACACTAATAAGTAAGTGGTGATCACTTACCACATTTTGCCCCAGGACCGAAATCCCCAAACTTCGAAGTTGCCCTCTGAAAGACTGCATTACAATTCTATAGACAGATCGAGCACGATAGTTCAAGGGTGGTGCCAGAATAGCTCTGGCACCTATGGGCGCCAAGCTATTCTGGCACCACCCTTGAACTATCATGCTCGATTCATGTCTTGCTGTGGTATTTCGGTGCGGATTGAGTTAAGGAATATTTTACAATTGCACGTGTCTGTTGGCAACTACGCTAATTTCTCTCAAATCCAAAATCCGTTTGATTTCGGTTTGGTGGAGCTGTTTCACGGGCTGAATGATGTTGCGGCGAACAAAAATTTGGCTGCGATCCGACTGTAAGCAGGGCGTGCACACGAGAAGGCCGTGTCTTGCAGTGGGATCTTAACTGTCTGGACACAGCAAAACAGTTCAGGACAGATGTGTTCAGTCACACAGGCGCACTCACTTCTGTGGAAAAAAGGAGGAGCGGTCATATGACCGGAATCGTGTTAACGTAAAGGGAAAGGACTCGCCGAGTTGTTATTTACAACTGTGTCTGCCTATCGTAGTAGGTCAGGTGGGTATCACGCACGTACTGTACAGGGGTCTTGCTGTACATCACTTGTCACCAGCCTACATTGCCCTCAGCCTGCTCCTTTCATCAAGCCCCCATCCGGGTCTGCCCTGGGGGACTTGGGTGGGGTAACTACTTTTTAGTTCTCGGGGTCACCCTGGTCAGCCAAACAGGGTGGGTTTTCCTCTCTATTCTGGGGCAAGTGTTTCTGTCTACCCGAGGTCCATTCACCTGTATTTGCCTTTTAAAAACTCTCCCTACTGTCTGCACTGCCTGTAGCTTTTGATATTGGATGTGTGTTGCTAAATGGTCTTAGCTTTATTTAGGCCCCATGTGTTAGGTTTATTTAACGTATTTGACCGGCTGGCGACATACATTCAATGTTCTGTTTAGGTTTTTTTCACAAGCAGTGCAGGCACGTCCTGAGAAAGCTTTGTTGCTGTCGGGACGTTAAGCAATGTACAATCGATCAATCGATCCTTTCATCAAGAGACAAAGACTTTCATGAGCATCTACAGCTGCAAGGGCTCATGAATAGTCATGATAGTCTATGACACTTGTTGTCATAGACTGTCCCCGTATAAATCTAGATCCGCGAGTGGAGGTCGAGGGTGAAAATTGAGCAGACCAGGACGGAAACAAATAGTTTGAAGACCCAGACAGAAACGTGCTGTATATACTCGCTGCTTGATCTAGGCCAGTATCCAATGCGCGTCGACCTTCACACACGTGAGTCACTCCAGTCCACCAGTAAATCTAACACTTCTTTTGAACTACTCTGGTATGCTGGTGGAATGAAGTATAGGAGATCAACACTTTGCTGCGAACGAACTGTTGGCTGGGCATGCACCCACAGGGTGAGACAACCGAAGCTATGGCAGGAGTTTCGTGCTCCTGACTCGGAGCGTCAATTGACGCTCCGAGTCAGGGGCAGGAAGCTCTTGCCATAACTTTGGTTTTCTCCCCCTGTGATTCAACTGAGAACGCCGTGTCATGTAGTTGGGTCTCACTTGAGTGGAGACTGATTAGATGGAACAATTCAGGACAGGCGTGTTACGTCATAGAGGTGCATTTACTTCGGTCTAATGAGTAGTCATGTAAACAGAGTCGTTTAAATAAACGGGCAGTTACCTGGCCGAGTTGACATTTATATTTGTGATACATTTTGATAAATTCTCAATACCAACAGTGTATCGACTAGCTTTTAAAAGTCTCTCCGAAATAAATATTATTTTCAAATCCAATAACTACATTCTTTCGACGTTCGTTAATTCGTTTTTTGTTTTTTTTCAACCATCGGTGCTGTACAAATCAGGAATGTTCTTGCTCTTGACGCCCCCCCCCCCCCCCCACCGTCCCCTACCCCCTCCCCCCTCCCTACCCCCATTCCTCCTCCTCCTCCTCCTCCTGCTCCCTCTACATACCATCATTACAAACGTTGCTTCACAAATACGGCGCTGTCTCTGGCTGTGTGTGACAAGGAAGGCATATCTGCGGAAACAAGCGGTCAAAGAACTTGAACTGTATGTTAAGTGGCACACAGTCACATTGGTACATCAGTCTGTGCTGACACGTTGCAGCGGGAGATGGATCGACCATGACAGTTTAGGTTTCAAGCATGAAGAGTAATCCTGAAGTTAGAAAGGCGTCCAACTCTAAAGTCTGTTACTGGTTGTGGACTACTAGGGCCGACATCAGGAGCGAAGATAATCGGGCGTGGACCAACTACGATAGTTCAAGGGTAGTGCTAGACAGATCCATCACCTTCAACTGATAAGCAGCCGGCAGAGGACAATTCTTAACCCCAAGACATTTTCAACAGCACCCAACTGCAAGAGGTATAGATCCTCATCAGCCCCCGCTCATCAGGAACTATGCCTCTTGCTACAATTAGGTCCAATGTGGATCTTTGACGTTGAAATTACAATGATCTCAATAACACGATCTGCGTCCACTGGCAATAAAGGGGTTAAACCTGGGTCATGCCAAAATCAGAAACAGGTCGTAAAGGGCACGAGGTTCAAGCACTAAGCGGACTCGAGTTTTATGTGGCCCTTAAAATGCATGCAGACTGGAATAAAAGCACAGCGAGTGAGAGCAAACAAGTCTGAATTTGACTTAACACTGTCTGCCTTTTTACTGAATCTTGTCTAAATAATAAATGTGCCAGCTACAATTTAACCACAATTCAGCCACAATTCAGCCACGATTTAGACTATTCAGAACAAATTCAGAACTTTTAGAACAAATTCAGAACTTTCAGACACATCAGACGATTCAGACTAAATTCAGCCGATTCAGACCAAATTCGGCCGATTCAGACCAAATTCAGCCGATTCAGACCAAATTCAGCCGATTCAGCCAACATTCAGAGAAGTCAGACACAATTCAGACGATTCCGACTAAATTCAGACTTCAGACAATTCAGCCAGGATTCAGCCAAGATTAAGATGATTCAGACAATTCAGCCAGGATTCAGACAATTCAGATGATTCAGACAAAAGTCAGAAAATTCAGCAAGAATTCAGCAAAAATTCAGCCAGGATTCAGACGATTCAGACGTGACAGGCAAAAGTCAGACAATTTAGCCAGGATTCAGCCAGGTTTTCAGACAATTTAGCCGGGATTCAGCCACAATTCCAGACGTTCAGACTAAATACAGATGATCCAGACAACTCGGACTAAATTAGATGCCTTAGGTTAAGTTACGGAGAAACATATTTATATCGAATTTGAGACAGTGTCCAGATTTACTTTCCTTGAAATAATGCTTATAAACTATAGATTTCCCTCCCTTGAGGTAATTCAATGCTTATAAACTATAGATTTCCCTCCCTTGAGGTAATTCAATGCTTATAAACTATAGATTTCCCTCCCTTGATGTAATTCAATGCTTATAAACTATAGATTTCCCTCCCTTGAGGTAATTCAATGCTTATAAACTATAGATTTCCCTCCCTTGAGGTAATTCAATGCTTATAAACTATAGATTTCCCTCCCTTGAGGTAATTCAATGCTTATAAACTATAGATTTCCCTCCCTTGAGGTAATTCAATGCTTATAAACTATAGATTTCCCTCCCTTGAGGTAATTCAATGCTTATAAACTATAGATTTCCCTCCCTTGAGGTAATTCAATGCTTATAAACTATAGATTTCCCTCCCTTGAGGTAATTCAATGCTTATAAACTATAGATTTCCCTCCCTTGAGGTAATTCAATGCTTATAAACTATAGATTTCCCTCCCTTGAGGTAATTCCGTATAGTGTATGCCGGTATCGTGTCGTACACAGGAAATGCAGAACCTAGTTCAATAGTTAAATTTAGCGCCTGTTTTTACGTCAGTCGTTTGATTAACAATGATTCTGTGTTAATACAATCTTGTATTTGTATGAATAATACACCAACGCCGCAATACACGCAGCGCCCAGGCTACTTGATTTGTGTTGTGAAAGTGGTGTCCCTTGCCCAGGTTACCTTCCTTGCTCCCCTCAACCACCACCCACCCCATACATAAACATTAGAAATTTTTGTGCGGCATAACTGACGAGCGTCCATGCTAAGATCAAGACATAAAACATACATCACAGTCAAGCAGACTCTAAAATACCAAACCACACATAGGTATAGCAGTCATTCAACTAAATATGCACACACCTACTATGTAAGATTGGAGGGAGTCCAGCGTTTGATATCGGAGCGCACGTTTCTCGCATTATATATTTGCGGAGAAACACCTTTTTTGTACCACTTATTAGTGATACGGAATATCATTCAGCGCCAGCTGACCTAATTCCATTCATTTTCAAGAAATTCCGTAAAGTCGCAAAAATTCAGATAATTTCAAAGTTTATGAAATGACTTTTTTATTCTCTTTTAAATGAGCCTCAGATATATTCAGCCACATCAGAGATTCATTTTCCGGTGAATAAGCAAGCTGCCCAAGAACAAGTTTTCATCGTGAAACAGCGCAGGCATAATGAAGTCGGCATGTCCGTTTGACTTTGATGACCTTGACTTGCCGTTTCCCGCCGGGGTTCTAGTAGGGGATTGAACTAAAGGCCAGATCTTCGTGGCCAAAATTTCACGACTGTACATTTATATACAATAAAAAGCTTGATTTCGCAAAAATGGTTAGTTAGTTAGTTAGTTGGTTAGTTAGTTAGTTAGTCAGTTAGTTAGTTAGTTAGTTAGTCAGTTAGTTAGTTAGTTAGTTAGTCAGTTAGTTAGTTAGTTAGTTAGTTAGTTAGTTAGTTAGTTAGTTGGGTTTAACGCCGAGCAGGCGTCTAAAGCCAATTCACGGCGGTTTAAAAAAAAGTAGACAAACTGGCTGTTCTTATACAAAGCCAAACTGGTCTGTTCTTGTTTCTGTGTGTACGACTTTTGGCTAGCTTGCTCGTGCAGTCCGCGTGACGTGCGTTTGACGTCACAACTTCTTGTGCAGCGTGCTGCCGTTGAGTGAAATTGATTAGCGACCTCCTGTAACACAATGGATGCAACTAGACACGCAACGCACGCAGTTGGACGTGACAACACAGATGTCAATCCAGCCAGGAAGAGGCTTAGATCTTCATGAGCCCTAGCACACTGCGGGGGTTCATGAGGATCTACGTCTCTTCAATGTCGTAGGAAGACATTGGGGGGGGGGGGGGGGGACAGGCGTGCCTAACAGGAGATACTCTGCCCCATTTTCTTGGTGTGACACGCATGTTGTGCGGATTTGCCTGTGCCTTTGTTCAGTTGTGACAGTTGGATGTTACTTCGAACAGATATCCAGTTTCCAATGCCAGGCGGTGAACTGACTTTTATAATTCTAGATATATTGTTTCGATAGCTTCATGGTGTTTTGCTGTATGAAAGGCTGTTGACACGTTCTGTCTGTCGGTGAGTTAGTGAACTAGACTGTAGTGAGTGAGTGGACTGGCTATAGCTGGTATAAACAACATTTTGTCTACAATGATAGTCGCCATATTAAATTCAGACAAGCAGTGTGCATCCATCACGTTACGTGCATGCTAGTACGCTCAGCAGCTTGTACGTTGTGCGATGCATCTATAGGTCGTTTGACATCTGAGCGCACAAAGTTTATTCTTTTTCCAAATATCTTCGCAAAGAAGCAATGCTCTGTACCACTTTAGGAACGCATATCATTTAGTGCCATGGGCTAATTTTACTTCACTCCTGTGATTTGTTGTTTTGCTCTAAATTCGTAACAAAAAAATGTAATGAAAAGAACAAGCCATTTTCAATACCCTAGTAGAGCCCCGGCCAGATTTCAATATCGAGATCAAGCATGCAGACCGCATGTATGACTGCACTGTTTGAGGTTTAAAAGCTGAGGTTTAAAAGCTTGGTCGACTTACTCATTGACGTCAAATGGATCATTTTGACACTGGGCTGAATATATCTGGGGCCCTTTTGGGGATATACTATTAAGCAATTCATGAACACAAAAAGGATTTTGTTTTTACGATTATACAGTAAGACTGTCACATTTTTCGAGGTTCTTGAAAGTAAATCGTATTAGGGCAACGGACACTGAATGATACTTGTTCTAAGATTGGTATGAACAAGTACTTCATTGCGAAGATGTCTGCAAAAAACGTCAGTTGTGCGCTCCGATGTTAACTCATTCGAGACGTCTCAAATGAAGCGACCTATACCACGATTGCTTATTTATGAGTGGGCACGCGGCCAACGCGTTCAGTCGTTGCTAGGTTGTACGATGCATAGATCTGTCACGAGCATTTACAACAATAGTGTGTTGGCGTACTATCGCGCTTATTTGTTTAACTCATTCAGCCCGGACGGCCGTGTTTCCCAAATGTTTGGAGGCGTCACCTAATGACTATGCACCAGTTGCAGGAGATGGATCGACCATGATAATTCAAAGGCAGTGCCAGATTAGCTTGGCGCCGACAGGCATCAAGCTAATCTGGCACTTCCCCTTGAATTATCACGGTCGACCCATCTGCTGTACTGCGTCAGGGCTGAATGGGTTTATTGAGCCATGCGCCAACCGTTATCATGTGTTGGCTTGACCCCTTCACTGCTTGGCACTACCCTTGAATTATCACGGTCGACCCATCTCCTGCTGTACTGCGTCAGGTCTGAATGGGTTTATTGAGCCATGCGCCAACCGTTATCACGTGGTGGCTTGACCCCTTCACTGCTTGGCACTACCCTTGAATTATCACGGTCGACCCATCTCCTGCTGTACTGCGTCAGGTCTGAATGGGTTAATTCAGCCATGCGCCAACCGTTATCACGTGGTGGCTTGAGCCCTTCACTGCCTCTGTACGTACATTGCAGCCTGGGATCTGTGCAGATTCAACGCGAAACAGCTCCAGCCGTCCCAAGAACAATGAACACAAAGCGGTCTCAGCAAGAGGTATAGATCCTCATGAGCCCCCGCAATTGCGGGGGGCTCATGAGGATCTATACCTCTTGCAATAGTGTGGTGTCCCATTTTCTCTGGACGGTGAAGTGGTTGATATTAGCAGTGACACCGCACTCACGGACCGAGCGCAGCAACTTCTTCATCCAGGCTAATCTGTTCCACCCGCCGGGAGATGGCCTCAGTTGCCTGCGCGGCGTTAAACCCAAATAACTATCCAACTTAATCTGTTCCAAGATTTGTAATTAAAATTCATACGATTACTCGTGGCATAGCCGGTTCCTTTGGAACGTACGCTGGAAATAGACCAGTTCTCGGGTGTGCTTCGGGCCGTAAGGCCCAGAGTCGTAACACATATACAGGATACCGAGATGACACAATACTTACTTCCCACGCAGGAAGGCAACGGGCAAGTCCATTTTTTGTTGAAAGTGAGATTCTCATTGAATGAGAACGATAATCTCGCTTTTTCGTCCCCCACCCGGGTCTGCCCTGGGGGACTTGGGTGGGGTTAGGTATTTTTTAGTTCCCAGGGTCACCCTGGTCAGCCCCACAGGGTGGGGTTTTCTCTCTATTCTGGGGCATGTGTTTCTGTCTACCCTTTGTCCATTCACCTGTATTTGCCTTTTTAAAACTCTCCCTACTGTGTGCACTGCATGTAGCTCTTGATATTGGATGTGTGTTGCTAAATGGTCTTAGCTTTATTTAGGCCCCATGTGTTAGGTTTATTTAATGTATTTGACCGGCTGGCGACATACATTCAATGTTCTGTTTATTTTTTTTTTTCACAAGCAGTGCAGGCACGTCCTGAGAAAGCCTTGTTGCTGTCGGGACGTTAAGCAATGTACAATCAATCAATCAATCGCTTTTTCGCCTAAATGTACTTTTTATCTTTTGCCTTCCTGGGTCAGATTTGACAAAGTTCGCGCAGCAACCTTCTGCATTCCTGTGCATGCTGTGTAACAAATCGTGAAACGTTTAGGACTTAACGGTCTTTTGTCTACCACGAAGGTGATTTCAAAGAACGGGGACCGAAAAAGGTCTGGACAAAGTTTTACCTTAGCTGGATTCGAACCCGCGACTTTTCGGACGAGAGTCGAACGCACTGCCATAATGCATGAGCTCTCCAGCTCCCGCATACCGTGTGTTAGCCAGATATTGTGGTGATGGACATTACAACGGTTTTTTTCGCTTTAACTCTTTCAGTCCAAAGGTTCCATTTTTTTAAATTTTGGAGGTGTTGCCTAACGACTATGTACTAGTTGCATGAGATGGCTTGATCATGATAATTCAAGGGTAGTGCCTGTCACGTAACGGATGTGACATGTTGTTTCATTTTTTCGCCAAGTCGTTTTCTTGTTAATAAATGTAGGTCGCCGACTTCTGTAAATAGCCTTAGTTTAGGGAAGTTAATAAATGTAGTGTGAGCGTAATCGTAAAGCCCGTGCAGCAAGCTTAACAGAGAGCGAGTACAGCGGTTGCACGCTTTAGCCAAGTAGCTTTAACCGAACAGTGTTCAGAAGTAAAGTTAAACTGCAAGGTAGCAGAAGGATATTACAGTCAGTCAGCGGAGTTAGCCAGCGAAGTGAGAGTCTGGGTCAGGGTGCGGCCTCGTTTGGAGCCCTTGACAAGCTGTGTGAGGGTTGTTTTACCCTCCCTGCAAGACCACGGCCAGTGTTCCTGGGTGTGGGTGTCCCGAGAGACTTGTGACCACGGCTGCTACTCACCAGAAGACCCCTCCGGTTCGTCTTCGTCTTTGTTTGTCTCGTCCTGCCGGAGGACTCACCAGTGACAGGTAAATTCATGCCATTTTTCTCAGTTAGCTGCTGTGCTCTCGGGTGTGTGAATGTGTACATAGGTTCGGAAGGGTATGTTCGTCTAGTTTTTTAGTGATGTTTTAATCAAGTCTTTAACCATGTTTTTTAGGTTGGGTTGTAATGTGGTGGGTGTCGGATTTAGTTGTTTATGTCGGCTGTCGCCGAGTGAGTATATTTAAAGGGCCATGTTGTAAAATGAATTAAAGTGGGTATCCTTTCAAATATATATTTGTATTAGGTCCTAGATGTAATGTAATAAGATTGTCACGTGGGGTGGTTGCTGGTGATTATTTGATATCTTTGTATGTACATGTGGATATTTTGATAACGTTGGTTTTAGCAGTGGCAATGTTATTATACAAAAGTGGTTGTGCTAGCTTAATGTTAGTGTAATGGAATAGTGCAGACCTGGCGAATGTTGAATGTACATAGGAATCCTTTTTATCCATGATTGTATATTTAATATGGCCAAGGCGGATATTAGGGTGAGACGAGACACGACTCACGTGGTTTGTGAGTAGGTGCGTGTCAAATAGGCCAGAATTAACTGTGTTGGCACTTTGACTGACAATGCGCCCTTTTCCAGTGCACTGGCTTCGAAGATTTCGTCGTTCTTCGATCTCTTCATCATCCACGACCAACGGTGACGCATCATCGGGAGTCGGAACGCCTTCGCTAGCCGGTCCTGTTGGACAAGTACGTTGGGCTACAGCGGGTTGATTCTACGTTCTGAGCGTCGGTCACAGGCGTGCGTGGGCAAGCGCGGCTACGGTGCTCTGTGGTGCAGGGGTAGTACTCGTACGTTATGAGCCACCCTGTCTAGTGTGGGACAGAGGACACTGTACAGAGACAAAGTTACCCGCCTTGTATAGCCGTTGGCCATATTAGTCATGTTCACCTGTTAGTCATATTCATCTGTTAGTCATTTTCACCTGTTAGTCATATTCACCTGTTAGTCATATTCACCTGTTAGTCATTTTCACTTGTTAGTCATTTTTTTATATGTTAATCTTTTTTATGTGTTAATACGTTATGAGTGCATGTGTGGGTATGTGTGAGTGTGTGGGGCGTTAGTGGGTTGGGGTGGGAGTTAGAGTAAGGGTAGGTAATAAAGGATTTGTTTGTTGTTTATCACTGGCGTTGCGTTATTTATTTAGAGTGGGTGGGTTTTTCTCGAGTGTCTGCACTCATATTGTCCACGGCGCCCTGACTCCGTCAGGCGTGTCGTGACATATTTGGTGGCAGCGATGGGATAAGGATTAGGGGGAGGTAACGGATTAGGTAGATTAGGGTATTTTTGTGCGCCAGTGACCGTTTGTTCGTGTTGTGGTACGAGTAAGATTTAGCGGGCGGTTGGCGGGAGTAGGGGCGTATTGCGCCAGGGGCCACGGCCAGAGAGTGCAGTGCGCATAAACGGGGGGTGGCATGAGTGGTTGCCTCTCATTACTCAGGTACCGAGTGGTGAGGACCCTTCGGCTCTCGTCACTGTCTAGTCCTTATTCGTTGTTTGTATTCTGTGTATTTATTTGTTTTGTTTTTTCTTTGTCAGGGGTCCTGCTGGGGAGCAGTTGTCGTCGCTGCCTCCGGGACACCCACATCAGGATGCCCCCTAAACGGGATACCAGGGCCACCCGTGCCACGTCGAGGCACGACCCTGAGTCCGAGGGTGGTGGTGCAGGGGATGAGGGTCCAGGAGAGAGAGGAGCCACTTTGGCCACTCCCTCTCGGAAGGAAACGGTGGTGAGTACCCTTACCCGTACTCTCACTGCAGCAGGACTGACACCCAGTAGGGATCAGGAAAGTAAAGAGGGGTTAGGGGTGATAGTAAACCCATATGAGCAGTATAAAGTGATAGGAGAGGGCCTAGGACTTAGTGGGGGAGCTCTAACCCAGTTCATCCTGTCCGAAGTTAGGAGAGAGGAAGAAAAACGGGAACGTGACCTAGAGCGTAGGGCGTTAGAGAGGCGGTTCCAGATGGACCGCGAGGCAGTAGAGAAGCAGCTCCAGATGGCTGAGCAGGCTAGGCGGGATGACTTAGCATTGACCGAACGTAAGCTAGCTGCCGCGGAACGAGCACGGAAAGAAGAGCTAGCTGCCGCGGAACAAGCACGGAAAGAAGAGCTCGTCGCGGCCGAAACGCGGCTTAGGTTACAGTTAGCAGCATCGGAAAAGAAGTCAGTTACGGAGTCTAGTCAGCATTACTCGCTCAAGATGCGTCCGTTAGAGGATAAGGAAGATGTGGAATCTTACCTTCAGCTCTTTGAGAGAGTAGCCGAAACCCAGGGGTGGCCGAAAGAGGTATGGGGGATCAGGTTAGCACCTCTATTGCAGGGGGAGGCCCGTGATGCATACCTTAGGCTGACCGTAGAGCAAGGGAAAGATTTTGAGGTGGTGAGGGAGACCTTACTGAGAAGATTCAGGCGTGACGCTGAATATTACAGACGCCAGTTTCGCGAAGCCAGAAAGGAGAGTCTCGAAACGTTTCCCCAGTTGTTCGTTAGGTTAAAGACCTCAGTCAAGCGTTGGTTCACTTTAGCCCATAAGAACATAGAGGACGTAGAACAAGTGCTAGACGTGTTTCTGTCTGAGCAACTTTATGCTATTATGAATGCAGACCTTGAAATGTTCGTTAGGGAAAAACGTCCTAGAAATGGTGAAGAGGCCGCGGAGCTAGCGCAGCTCCATATCGACACCAAACGGGCAGTCTCGCGTCCATTGGGTGGGGGGCCGATTCGTCCGCCGTTCAAGAAAGACAAAGGGTCGAATAAACCCCCTGAGGCCAAAGCAGAACATAGGACAGAACCAGCTAGTTCAGGCAGAGGGACTGGTGAACGGCTGTGTTTTAAGTGTAACGAACCAGGGCACTTAGCAAGGAACTGTCAGAGTAAGGCGTCAGTTAACCAAGTCACCATTGCTCCTGAGACAGTAGCCGTAATGACAGAGTCCGTGACCGTAGGGATGCGGACGATCCGGCCCTACGACCCGTGGAGTAAGGGATTAGCCAAGGGAGAGGAAGTTCGTATCATGCGTGATACCGGCGCAGACATGGGTGCGATCGCCGCCAAGTGGATAGAACCCAGGGATTTTACAGGTCGGTTCATCGACGTCAATCCCGTCGACCATACTAAGTCCGATAAGTATCCGACTGCATGGGTTGAAATCGATTCCCCATTCGTGCGAGGGACGATCGAACTTATCGTAATCGAGCGCATGGGACCGGACGTAATCCTAGGAAACTGGGTGACTTTTTCAGATGGGAAACGTAGTCCCGTATCCATCGATGCCAGTGAGTGTGCTATGGCAGCAGCGGTCCAAACTCGAGCTCAGGTTCAGAGGGAAAAGGAGGGAGAGAGCGCGCTTAAAGTCGTTAAGCATGCCGATCTCAATGTGACTCCTGCCCAACTGATAGAGTGGCAGAACCAGGACGAAACTCTAGCTCGCGCTAGGAAGTTGGCCGAAGAGGGCCGAGCAATTCCGTCAGGGAAAAGTCTGATAGAATTTTGCAGGGCGAAAGAGCAGATGGGAGAAGAGGTGAGAGATGCAAGCCAGTACGTGGTAGATTTACGGAATCGCATTGAAGAGACTTGCAGGTTAGCGCAACGGAATTTGAAGCTAGCTTCGAAAAAGCAGAAACAGCACTTTGACCGCAGAGCCAAACCACGCAGTTTTAGTGCAGGAGACAAGGTTTTGTTGTTACTTCCAGTTAAACACAACAAGCTGGAGATGGCTTGGCAGGGACCATTCGAAGTTCTAGAGAGAGTCGGAGAGTGTGACTACAGGGTACGGGTGGGCAGTAAGAATAAACTGTACCATGCAAATCTGTTGAAAAAGTTCCAAGAACGAGTGTCAGTAGCTACAGTAGTGATAGATGAGGAGGACGAAGATGAGGGGGGAGAGGCGTTCGTGGTGGTAAAGGAAGTACCTACCATTCCTTTAGTAGCGTCTGAAGGACCCTCTGACATCCATCTTGATCCTAACTGTCCAGAGATCCATTCTAGTATAGAAGCTCTGACTGTCCAGTTTAAGGATATTTTGACAGATTATCCGTTGAGGACGACACTAGACTCGTGTGAAATCCATTTGACTGATGAAGTGCCGGTGAGAACGAAGCAATATCCTCTACCTCATTCTCAACTAGAGGTAGTCAAAGCCGAAGTGGATGCTATGCTAGAGATGGGAGTAATCGAGAGAGCCAATTCCCCATACAGCTCACCGATCGTCTTGGTGAAGAAGAAAGATGGCACTGTTAGGTTTTGTGTGGATTTTAGGAAACTGAACCAAAAGGTCGTGTTCGATGCTGAACCAATGCCTGACGTGGAGTACCTATTTTCCTTACTGTCCAAGGCTAAGTACTTGAGTAAGTTAGACCTAGCTAAAGGCTACTGGCAGGTACCCATGTTAGAGAGCGACAAACCGAAAACTGCCTTCACCACACCGGCAGGGCAATTTCAGTGGAAGGTAATGCCTTTCGGGTTAAAGACGGCAGGGGCAATCTTTTCCCGAATGATGAGGAGGTTACTAGAACCTTTGCGATTGACGGAAGTTAGCAATTTCATGGACGACGTCATGATTGCTTCCTCCACTAAAGAGCGTCACTTACAGTGTATTGCCCAGCTCTTTGGTAGGCTAAGAGAGGTCCAGTTGGCGACCAGACCTACAAAGTGTTACTTGGGGTTCAAGCAATTGGAATATCTGGGGCATACAGTGGGTAACGGTCAGATAAAACCAGAGGGAGACAAGATGCAGCGGATAAAAGACGCGCCGCGACCACAAACAAAGAAACAAGTCAGATCGTTTCTTGGGTTGGCAAATTATTACCGCCGGTTCGTTCCTAACTTTGCGGCCATAGCAGCCCCACTAACCGACCTGACCAAGGGAGGGAAGACCGGACAGATCGGTTGGAACGATGCATGTGAGACAGCATTTGAGACGCTGAAGGCGCGACTGTGTTCAGGTCCTGTGTGCTCATTGCCAGACTTCGATCGTCTCTTCGTGTTGCAGGCAGGTGCGTCCGAAGGGGGGGTAGGGGCCGTATTATGTCAGGACCATGGTAACGGTTTACAGCCTGTTGCATGCGCGAGCAAGAAACTATCCAAAGCAGAGCGTAACTACTCCACCATCGAAAAGGAGTGTCTTGCAATCGTGTGGGGAATTCAAAAATTCCGTCAGTATCTGTATGGTAGGACATTCGTCGTACAGACCGACCATAGACCATTGCAGTACTTGCAACAAGCTAAATCCACAAACAGTCGACTGATGAGGTGGGCTTTGCAGTTGCAGCCATTTTCCATTAGAGTGGAAAGCATAGCCGGTAAAGTAAATGTTCCTGCTGACTTTTTGAGTAGGACAGGGTGGTAGAAACCGTAAATGTGGAAGCAGTATTGGGACAGTCATATAGGAATCAAACCCGGGTGTTTGATCTGGGAGGGGGGTATGTCACGTAACGGATGTGACATGTTGTTTCATTTTTTCGCCAAGTCGTTTTCTTGTTAATAAATGTAGGTCGCCGACTTCTGTAAATAGCCTTAGTTTAGGGAAGTTAATAAATGTAGTGTGAGCGTAATCGTAAAGCCCGTGCAGCAAGCTTAACAGTGAGCGAGTACAGCGGTTGCACGCTTTAGCCAAGTAGCTTTAACCGAACAGTGTTCAGAAGTAAAGTTAAACTGCAAGGTAGCAGAAGGATATTACAGTCAGTCAGCGGAGTTAGCCAGCGAAGTGAGAGTCTGGGTCAGGGTGCGGCCTCGTTTGGAGCCCTTGACAAGCTGTGTGAGGGTTGTTTTACCCTCCCTGCAAGACCACGGCCAGTGTTCCTGGGTGTGGGTGTCCCGAGAGACTTGTGACCACGGCTGCTACTCACCAGAAGACCCCTCCGGTTCGTCTTCGTCTTTGTTTGTCTCGTCCTGCCGGAGGACTCACCAGTGACAGGTAAATTCATGCCATTTTTCTCAGTTAGCTGCTGTGCTCTCGGGTGTGTGAATGTGTACATAGGTTCGGAAGGGTATGTTCGTCTAGTTTTTTAGTGATGTTTTAATCAAGTCTTTAACCATGTTTTTTAGGTTGGGTTGTAATGTGGTGGGTGTCGGATTTAGTTGTTTATGTCAGCTGTCGCCGAGTGAGTATATTTAAAGGGCCATGTTGTAAAATGAATTAAAGTGGGTATCCTTTCAAATATATATTTGTATTAGGTCCTAGATGTAATGTAATAAGATTGTCACGTGGGGTGGTTGCTGGTGATTATTTGATATCTTTGTATGTACATGTGGATATTTTGATAACGTTGGTTTTAGCAGTGGCAATGTTATTATACAAAAGTGGTTGTGCTAGCTTAATGTTAGTGTAATGGAATAGTGCAGACCTGGTGAATGTTGAATGTACATAGGAATCCTTTTTATCCATGATTGTATATTTAATATGGCCAAGGCGGATATTAGGGTGAGACGAGACACGACTCACGTGGTTTGTGAGTAGGTGCGTGTCAAATAGGCCAGAATTAACTGTGTTGGCACTTTGACTGACAATGCGCCCTTTTCCAGTGCACTGGCTTCGAAGATTTCGTCGTTCTTCGATCTCTTCATCATCCACGACCAACGGTGACGCATCATCGGGAGTCGGAACGCCTTCGCTAGCCGGTCCTGTTGGACAAGTACGTTGGGCTACAGCGGGTTGATTCTACGTTCTGAGCGTCGGTCACAGGCGTGCGTGGGCAAGCGCGGCTACGGTGCTCTGTGGTGCAGGGGTAGTACTCGTACGTTATGAGCCACCCTGTCTAGTGTGGGACAGAGGACACTGTACAGAGACAAAGTTACCCGCCTTGTATAGCCGTTGGCCATATTAGTCATGTTCACCTGTTAGTCATATTCACCTGTTAGTCATTTTCACCTGTTAGTCATATTCACCTGTTAGTCATATTCACCTGTTAGTCATTTTCACTTGTTAGTCATTTTTTATATGTTAATCTTTTTTATGTGTTAATACGTTATGAGTGCATGTGTGGGTATGTGTGAGTGTGTGGGGCGTTAGTGGGTTGGGGTGGGAGTTAGAGTAAGGGTAGGTAATAAAGGATTTGTTTGTTGTTTATCACTGGCGTTGCGTTATTTATTTAGAGTGGGTGGGTTTTTCTCGAGTGCCTGCACTCATATTGTCCACGGCGCCCTGACTCCGTCAGGCGTGTCGTGACAGTGCCAGATTAGCCTGGCGCCCGAAGGCGCCAGGCTAATCTGGCACTACCCTTGAATTATCATGGTCAAGCTATCTCCTGCTGTATGGATCCGGGGCTAAAAGGGTTAATGACATCATTAGTTTATTAGGAGTTAGGCTTTGCCAGCGGATCTTGTCGCCTCGGGAGTCTGGTCGGAGTGGGGGGGGGGCGGGGGGGGGGGGGGGCGGGGGGGGGGGGGAGGCTGGTCTGTGTCGGAGGTGAGAGTCCAGGACTTTATACAACGATTTTGTTTTTAACTTTAAAAAGCATAAGCGTGAAGTATACCCTTGACAGAACCCCACGGCTGTAGGTGTGACGTAGAGATTCAAGGGACGCAAATCTCGATACTTCCGACCATCAGTGAACAACCTGGCGCAAACTGAATTTACTAAGAATTTCTTTTAAAGGTGTTTCAGTCATTCTTTTGTATGAAACTGATAATGTAGGTCGAACACAACGCGTGCATATATACTAATAATAGTTATTTTCTTGTATAACCCTTCCATGTCTATTTATCTAGCGTTTTGTTTCTTCGCCGTTTCGAATACGGTCAGTAGGTACAGCATAGGGCCTTTGGAATACGGTCAGTAGGTACAGCATAGGGCCTTTGGAATACGGTCAGTAGGTACAGCATAGGGCCTTTGGAATACGGTCAGTAGGTACAGCATAGGGCCTTTGGAATACGGTCAGTAGGTACAGCATAGGGCCTTTGGAATACGGTCAGTAGGTACAGCATAGGGCCTTTGGAATACGGTCAGTAGGTACAGCATAGGGCCTTTGGAATACGGTCAGTAGGTACAGCATAGGGCCTTTGGAATACGGTCAGTAGGTACAGCATAGGGCCTTTGCTTCAGTGGAATTTTCCTGTCGTTGATATCTAATTATTCACTAGTTTTGTCTCTTTTTTAAAAAGAAAAAGAAAACTGGTACAACGGTATCACAGAACATCTAAATATAGTTCTTTTTGTTGTGTAGCCCTCATACTTGTTTATTTATTGGCATTTGTTGGGCTAGTGCGCGAAGCAAAAGTGAGTCTATGTTCTGGGCCAATGGTCATCCGTCTGTTGTCCGTCCGCCGTCGTCCGTGGTAAACTTTAACTTTCGCATTTCCTCGGAGACTAATTAAGTTACAGTCTTCAAACTTGGCCCAAGGATAAATGGTGGCAAAGCCTTTCTAAGCATATCAATTTGAGCGACTCTCTCAAAGGTGAAGGTCACACGGATAAGGAAAAAAGGTCTAAACGTTTTTGTTTGGGACCTTCAACCTACCATAAAAGGCCTCCCCGACGCTAGACAATCTTAGTGGTCGTAAAGCAAACAAAGCTGTGGAGGGGTGAATGGGGGATGGGAGGGGGGAGGCGGGGGGATTGTGGGTGGAGGCCCTGCAGCCCTATTATTATTGTCACAAAGGTCAAACATATGTGGATCGGTCATGCATGTGAGCCATAAGGGCTTAATGTTTCTTGCTGTTCAGAAGATTGACTGAATGAAGATTGAAATTAGAAGTGTTTGGGAGAGAAGGCAATGCTCAGCGAGTAACGTTGTAATCGTAGCATATAAGTTAGACTACTTTACACATGTTACATTGGTAACACGTGAGAAGAGGACTCCCGTTGCCTTGAGAACGGGCGACCAGGGTTACAAAAAAAAAGTGGAACAGAGCGAGGCCAGTGAGAAAAAAGTGTAAAGAGACTGCAAAAAAAGGCAAACAGCCAGCACATATGCTTTAGCTTAACATTGGCAGAGCAAAGCGCCAGCAGTAGGCGCAGTGTATCATATATTAACCCCTTCATTGCGGAGAAAATTTGAACATGTTCCATTTGAAAAAAGCATCGACCCCCATACACCCCGCGACTGCGGGGGCTTATGGGATCTGCGCCTGTTTCTGAGACCACTTTCGTACACAAACCAAGAGGAATCACTCAGCGCCGGACAGACAAACAGTTAGATCACCTAGGGGTTCTAACTGTTTGTCTGTCCGGCACTGAATGATTCCTCTTGGTTTGTGTATAATTCTGCCAGCGTTAGCCTCACCTATCTGGTTTGGGAGACCACTTTGTGTACATGCTCAATGGACGGCTGTGGCTGTGGATTATCACATGTCACAAACAGGTTTTAACTCATTTAGCCCGACGCACGTATTTGCCAAGTTTGGGAGGCGTCATCTAACGACTATGCACCTGTTGCAGGAGATGGATCGACCATGATAATTCAAGGGTAGCGCCGGATTAGCTTGGCGTCGACCCGTCTCCTGCTGTGGTGCGTCAGGGCGTGAGCGTGTGTCTGGGAGCGCGTATGATGTTAGCGTCAAAACGTACTATTTTATATTTTTGTTTAGTCGGGGATTAGCCATGTTGTTTGTTGCATGTGTAATTGGTTGTTGTTGTTTTTTTTTAACTCATTCTACCCCAACACCAAAATCCTTAAATTTTGCCCCTGTCCTCTCAAGACTGCATTGCAGTGCAGGACACAGATCGACCATGATAGTTCAAGGGTGATGCCAGAATAGCTTCAAGCTATTCTGGCATCACCCTTGAACTATCATGGTCGATCCTTATCTTGCTGTGGTGTGTCTGGGGTAGAATGAGTTAACTTTGACCTACACTCGGCATTCAAAGACAAATATCTCTTAATGGACAATACATTTCTTGAATCTTGATTGGGTTAATATCCGTCCATTAGCAGTGAAGGGGTTAGGAACATTTTTGAAATCTTTTGATCTGGTAAAGAATGTTAACCCTTTAAAAACGGATTGATCATATTGAAGACATGTATCCATTACATGCACGAGTCTAACACTCAGAGGTCGTCAGAGACGCTGCGCCCATACGCTTGTCACAGCAGTGGTCGCAGTGGGCAGTGGAGTTGTGAGTCTAGCAACCAGTTAAAGCAAATACTGGCGGCTCTAAGCTTAGGGTGTCTTCCCGGAGAGCCCTCGTGTGTTTTCTGTTCGCGCGCCCTGTACCACTCGGCCGTGGCAATACTTATTGCAGTCAGAGGCCTAGTCTCTGTCTCTGTGACAAGGTCAGTCGGTCCGGGAGATTGAACGTGAAGGGGTCCCTTAGGCTCGTGTCTGTGATTTCATTTGGGTCTTAGGCAAGCAGTTTCAAGTCTTCTTTGTAAGTTCTAATATCGTTGAATGTTAATAGTGTTTCTTGCTCGAGTGCGATCGTCCGTTCGTCTGTGGCTCAGGTTAACTCATTCGAGACCTGTCGCATCCTGATACGGGGCTTCAAGCCGCGCATCACAATGCGGCACGTCTCGAATGAGTTAACGTTTACATAACTCGGGATATGTTCCAGCCACAGACTTCCGACTTCCAGTGATACTGTGTGGCAAAGCCTTCTGGATGTACACACATAAGTGATATCGCTTAAAAGGACAAAGTCATACAAAGTCAGTACGCCAATGACGGAGGAGAAAAACTATACACGCTGTACATTGATTCAGTGGCAATCTTTATTTATGAAGGTCAACATGTGAAGCATTTTGAAATGTGTGATTCTTAGTCAGAATGTGTTTGTTAATATATTTTGTTTGATTGTTAATACCACTTTTCTTGTTACCCCCCCCCCCCTCCCAACCCCTTCCCCTGCCCCCGCCCACCCCCTTCTGTTTCATATGCACAATTTCCTGGCGCCGTGGTGAATGGTCGGCAGAGTGGGACTGCGGGGCCATCCAGTGCTGCTTATTCCGCATCTCACCTTTAAATTCAACGGTCAGTAAGTCTAATTCTGTTTATCCTGTAAAACGGAATACATGCGTCTGCTGGACAGGGAATTCTGCAGGAGATATTCACAGCCGCTAGTCGGTGGCGATTTGTGACGCGAGGATTTCTACATGACGCCCTGGTTACGCCCTACAGGACGGCCCCTTCCCCGATCAAACAGAAGAAGAAACAACTAGTTGTTTCTTCTTCTGTTTGATCGGGGAGGAGGAGGAGGAGGGGGGGGGGGGCGAGGAGGGGTTCAGCACATTTCTGAGTGGAAATTGGCGAGTGCTAAACAGACTTTTCGCATTTCACAAAATAAAAAGGGCGTCCTGTAGTTGAAAGTAATATTTGAGAAAAAACTGTTTTTGTCAAAATATGGCTTTTTTTTTTTACCTCTTTCTTGACAAAGTTATTCTAGTATACCGCTCCAATTTGAGGAAATTTGGTCTCTGTTGAAGTCATAAAAACAGATTCCAAACTAGATGCTTTTTACTCACTGTGCACACATTTTTACTTTAAACATTTTCCTATTTTCAAACACTCGGCGTTTCGGACTATTCTACGGTTGTCAAGAAGATTTTACCTTTACATAGCTGCCCGTGGAATGTTGGAAACAAGAGCCGAAGCGCGCAAACTTTAGCAATGGATGTCCGAATGTTACCGTGTGTGGACTGCGCTCTGTGGACATGTTTGTTTTGGTGACGCATCTTCTTTGGCAAAACCTACATTCATAAATTATCGTCATGGACTTCCCTTTTAAAGTGACTCTGCATCTCATACTATTCAGATGACGTTTCGTTGTGTCCCAAACTTTGACGTCACCCATGTATCCATTTGTTGTGCGGATTTTCACGGTCCAGGGGCTGCTTGCACAACAAGGTTCCATGTAGGTTCCATGGAGAATGTTGGTGAAAGTCAGAAACAACTCCGCATTTTGCCGACTATAACCGAGTCATCAGAGATGTTACACTATTCGGTGAAAGCATTTGTTTTAAGCTCTCAGTGATTGTGCATCTGACAGTTTGAGAATGGGAGTCGCCAGGTCTGTCTAAATATGATAGTATACGAACACTCCACTTCTATGGTATAATAAGAACGATAGAGAAATAATGAACTGGAAACAGGATTTACTTTAAAACGAACACATCACGGGTATGAGTTACAAACACTTTCAATGCACACTACAGATACAGGCAGTCAGTTTCAAAAGCCTTGTAATTACTATAGCAGGCTGTACTGACAAATCATACTATAAACATTTCTCTCCTTGCCACAACAGAGCAATGCTTTGCACCACTGGTAACTAAATTACAGGAATACAAAAAGGTTCATTCGTCATAAGACTCGAAACACATTTACAGCACTAGTACTTGTGAAACTATTTACAATTAACTACAAATTGCATTTCAAGTTAACAAAACTAATAAGCTAGCCGATGTACACATAACTTTACTGAAGTAATTAACTCATTGGCGATACGTCTATGGCGCGTCTCCAATGAGTTTAAATTCTTCATCATTTTGACAAAGGCATTTTTTACCTGTACACGACTGCTGGATAGCATTGCGATCACATTAAGGACAAAATTAAAATATTTGGGTGATTGGTTGACTCACTGTTTTAATTGATTGATTGATTGTTTGATTATTGATTGATTGATTGATTGTTTGTTCAACCTATTTATTGAAATTACACTGAAAATAGCGTACAGTTATAGAAAGTAAAGCTCTTGTGTACCCCTGTCCATGTACGTGTGTACGTGCGTGCATGTGTGTTTGTGTGCGTGCGCACGTGTGATTGTTTGCGTGCGTGCGTATGTTGACGTCTGCTCATGCTCGAAGCCTTATCTTCATTTCGACTTTGACAAAGGAGCGGTAGTCATTTTGATAATGGTACCAGACTAAACCTGTGTCATTTTGTCTGCCATCAGCAAAGTACCGCCCGTTGAGGTTAGAGTAAGCACAGTCGTTGTACCACCAGGCCCCGTGCCGAGCTGACGCACAGTGATCGTCGGACAAGTCGTTGTCACGGTCATGCGTGGAGAAGGCCATTTTATCCGCGACACCATTTTGGGCAGTGTTCAGCATGCTGTCCCCTATGACGGGAAATGACGTGAATGACATTCAGCATGCTGTCCCCTAGGACGGGAAATGACGTGAATGATATTCAGCATGCTGTCCTTAGGACGGGAACTGACGTGAATGACATTCAGCATGCTGTCCCCTAGGACGGGAAATGACGTGAATGACATTCAGCATGCTGTCCTTAGGACGGGAAATGACGTGAATGACATTCAGCATACTGTCCTCTAGGAAGGGAAATGATGTGAATGTACGTGAATGATATTCAGCATGCTGTCCGTAGGACGGGAATTGACGTGAATGACATTCAGCATGCTGTCCTTTAGGAAGGGAAATGACGTGAATGATATTCAGCATACTGTCCCCTAGGACGGGAAATGACGTGAATGACATTCAGCATGCTGTCCCTAGGACGGGAAATAATGTGAATGACATTCAGCATGCTGTCCCCTAGGACGTCAAATGACGTGAATGACATTCAGCATGCTGTCCCCTAGGACGGGAAATGACGTGAATGACATTCAGCATGCTGTCCCCTAGGACGGAAAATAACGTGAATGACATTCAGCATGCTGTCCCCTAGGACGGAAAATAACGTGAATGACATTCAGCATGCTGTCCCCTAGGACGGGAAATGACATGAATGACATTCAGCACTGTGAGAGACAAGGACAGACAGGAAAGCAGAAACAGAGGCTTGTGTACGTGTCACTCGTGTGCTATTATCAGCCGTGACGCACTACAGCAGGAGATGGGTCGACCATGATAATTCAAGGGTAGTGCCAGATTAGCTTGGCGCCTGTCGGCGCCAAGCTAATCTGGCACTGCCTTTGAATTATCATGGTCGATCCATCTCCTGCAACAGGTGCACAATCGTTAGGTGACGCCTCCAAAATTTTGGGAAATACGTGCGTCGGGCTGAATGAGTTAACACTTTCACTGCCGAGAAAAAGAGAGCAAAGATCCAACTGCAAGAGACTTAGATCCTCACGAGCCCCCGCAATTCACGCGGACCGTCAGGGGTTCTTTCTTCAGGTACCCCAGCTCTGCCTCCCTATGGACTGTTGTACCGGTGTCAGGCCACTTTAGAATGTTCAAATACAACTGATCAAAGTTTAATAGCTGAGCTGACCCTTCGCACCGCGTGAGTGTCCTTGTGTTCGTCTTGTACTGTGCGTGTGTGTCTGCAGAGTGATTGCGTTTGTTTCACGTGAGCATGCGTGTCAGGTTTAGTTCGCGGCGCGTTGAGCCGACGCAGGGTAAAGCCTCTGTATAACCGACATTATATTATTATTATTATTATTATTATTATTATTATTATTATTATTATTATTATTATTATCTTTATTATAATTATAATAATAATAATTATTATTATTATATTATTATCATTATTATTATTATTATTATTATTATTATTATTATTATTATTATTAAAAGCTTCTTTGCAGTCATGTAGTCAGGAACCCCACGTCTCCTCCCTCGTCATTTGAAATTTCAGCAGGCGAAAAGAATCTTCAAATTATCTTTGGTTAAGAATCCGCAGTGGAAACCCCCTCCCCCAGGCGCCCCCCCCCCCCAACCCCCAAATGAACGCGTTAAAAAAAAATAATTAAAAAAAAAAAAAAAAAAAAAAAAACGGTGGTAATAGCGTGTGTCTGGACTTTCCGGCAGCGACTACAAATCGAGTACAACGAAGTCAGTCAGCAACTATCGGCTCTGGGAAAAGTCCATGAGTGAAATATTTGGCTGCCAGCATCCGCGTTAAAATAAAATAAAATAAAAAAACAAAAAACTGTGAAATGTGTACATGAAACCGCACGTGAAATCAACGGCTTTGAAATGATGTAGAAAAAAGGCTTGTCTGACCTGAAAGCTATTGTGCCAAAAGGCATTAACCCATTAAGCCCCGACGCCCTGCAGCAGAAAATGGACTGACCATGATAACTCAAGGGTAGTGCCGGATGAGCTTGGCGCCTGAAGGCGCCAAGCTCATCTGGCACTACCCTTGAATTATCATAGTCGATCCATCTCCTGCAACGTTAGGTAGGAGCTCCAGGATTTGGGAAATGCGGCCGTGGGGCTGAATGGGTTAAGCAGCTACATCTGTTTGTGCTGTATCACGGTACAGCGCTCACTGGAATTGACTGTGGCTGGGATTGACTATTCTGTCACAGACCAATTTGCAAAAGCTGGACAGTGTTCACAATGAAGCAGTGGGAGTGAGCCTGGGAACAACTAGGGACACGCCGATCGAAGCAGTGCGGACATAATGGACCTCACTCTTTCTCGTTCAACTTTTCAGAACGTATGAATTAACCGACCAACCAACACCACCCCGCCCCACCCTGCCTCCTCTGTGCATCTGATAGCCCTCAATCAGTAGGCTATATGAAACCCCGCAGCAGAATCAAAGTTTGTGTAGATACTTGGACCGTGTCTTGGACAACTTAGCCTAGCTTAGCCTAAGTCAGTCACACACACACAAACACACACACACACACAAACACACACACACACACACACACACATATACCAAACACACACCAAACACACACACACACACACACATACCAAACACACACCAAACACACACCAAACACACACACACACCAAACACACACACACACACACACACACACACACACACACACACCAAACACACAAACACACACACACACACACACACACACACACACACACACACACACACACACACACACACACCTGCAGTGCCGCTGTATCCCCTGATGTGCAGACGGTAGTTGTCATAGGAACCTTCAAGACTGAACTCCTCATATTGGGCGTACACCCACTTCCCATCTCGATCCCACAGGTCCACGCGCAGAGTGTAGAGTCCACGGGAGGTCAGCTGGTGGATGTTCTCCAGACCTGTAACGTTACACGGGGGTATTAACTCATTCAGCTCCGACACACCACGGCAAGACATAGATCGAGCATGATAGTTCAAGTGTGGTGCCAGAATAACTTGGCGATATTAGGAAGTTGGTATTTCATTACTACTACGCATAAGGAGCTTGTTAATGTTGCACACTGAACATGTTTCCGTTTTAAAAATGCAAGTATCATCGAGATCAAATCCGTTGGCGCGCAAGGGATTTGGGGAAAGAAAGTATATCAAGCAAATTCATGAATATTAATTTGCTTGTTATACAATATATCAAAACGTGTGTCAAAGAAGGAAAAGCTTTATGGAGTGCGTACATAGGGCACTGTCTAGATCAATACACTGGAATTATTGGCCACTGTCTGTAACATTACACGGAAATTATTGGACAGTGTCTAAAACATGATTGAAACATTGACGTTATCAAGAACTCTTTGTAACATATTGCACGGCTATTTGGGGCACTGTCGGGAACATTACACTGTAAATTGTGGGCGCTGCCTGTCACATTACATTGGTATTCTCGGGTACTGTAGCGTTACGCTGCATTAACTCGATATCCCCGCGACACACCACAGCAAGATATGGCTCGACCGTGATAGTTCAAGGGTGGCAGCAGAATAGCTTGGCGCCTATAGGCGCCAAGCTATTCTGCCACCAGCCTTGAACTATCATGGTCGGTCTGTCTCCTGAATTGTAATGCAGTCCTCAGAGGATAACTCCAAGTTGTGGGTATTTCGTACCTTGGGCACAACGCCGGGAGTTAACTCATTCGAGACGTGCCGCCCGCGGAAATGCGGCATGTCTCGAATGAGTTATTTAGGCACTGGTTGTATATCCATATGGGCCTCACATAAATGCGAGATCTTTTTGCGTCGTTAATCTGGATACAGTTAGTACAAAGTTCAGTCAGTAGATCTAATGCCGCAGACGACACCGTTGACTGTTCATCAGAACAATCCGGTTCGCAGCACGCCTTGTCTTACATACACAGCACACGTCACAAACGTGTCATTCAGCCCACATCCCTGACCTATCATTGTGTGTATGGCTTTGTGAGAATAACAATATTATAAGGTGGAGCTAATAATTACGTCATTTTACGTACCAAGCCAGACTTCGTAGCCGATATCTCCGAAGCCTCTTACGTACTCGTCCCATCCTCTGTAAAAGTGCACAAGTCCGTATTCCCGTCGCTGTAACACCTATAGATAAAACTAATGCTAAAATGCGAAATGTCAATGGTTGTCAAGGCGCAGGGATTTACCTTGGCACATAACAAAAGTCGGACATAACTGACAAAACTTCATCTGAGGTCCTGACAGTACTCTTTCTCTGTAAATTACTTCGTTTATAACAATCTTTGGAATTAATCAACAACAAAAAATAAAAAAATACTGGGTCCTCTGGCCCTTTTTATATGCCAAAAGTTTGCTGTGTTTACTTTTTACAGTTTTAGCCAACCACATCGCTCTTTCTGACTGGATTTCCCCACTGAGACGCATGCTTACGGACCACAATAACAGGCAACAGTGTTATGAATATGGAGAACAGTGTGTTGCAGGTCGACGTGACTATGATCCTCCAGTCTGTGTCAGACATCAGCCCGTTTGTGTCAACTGCTTCTGTTACAGAAAACTGTCGTGGGTTTTTTTTTCTTCTCCAAGCTGTACGGACAAACGAATACGTTTGGTGGGACAGTCAGGCGGCCTTTATCTAACTGGGTCCCGGTAAAAGCTTTTGGCGACCTGTAACCTTAATAATCTTACGAAATGTCTCTTTAAAAATAAATTTTAAAATAAAAGAAGAAAAAAAAAAAAACAACGTATTTTACGGCCGTTGCAAACACACGTATCATGCGTTTGCAACGGCCGTGAAACACGTTTTCTGTTTTTACTTTTTCTTTAATCGTCTGCGCTCATGACACCCTTTCTCAAATAGACACCAAGAAAAACTCCTAGTCCGGCGAACGCGTGTCACCCGCAACATTACAATCAAGCTTTGCTATAGACTTTAAAATGATAGGCTTATGGTGTGAGGCACAACACAGTGTCACGAGTCCCTTTGTTTCCCTGCTTGTGCAGACCATCCATCCATCCATCCATCCATCCATCCATCCGTCCGTCCGTCCGTCCGTCCGTCCGTCCGCCCGCCCGCCCGCCTGCCCGCCCGCCCGCCCATCCATCCATCCATCCATCCATCCATCCATCCATCTCCCGTAGTCTTGCCGACCGTTGGGGCACCACTGATGACTTGGCAGCCAGCTTCCTCCATTCCTCTCTGTTCTCTGTCATTCTCAGCGTATCGCCCAGCTTCAGTCCTGTCCACTCTTGAGATATTGTCCTCCCATCTTTTGCTCTGTCTTCCTCTCCTTCGTCCTCCTTGCACGACTATCGAACTCAAAACCCGTTAGGCCTACTCGATGTCACCATGGGAATGCAAAAAAAATGGGAACAACATCGGCATGACTCGTCCCACCTTGTTTCAATATCCAAGGTGAAAGATAATATGGAAGGCGACTGGGAGACGGATTCATGCGAGGTGCTAATGAGATTTTCTCAGCAAGACGACCTCAAGAGTGTAATAATACTTTGTAACTCGGAATGTATACTAACGAGCAAAAGAAATGCGACATTTTGGGAATCATCGGAACTCTGAAGTGTTTCCGGTGATTCCAAAATTGTCGCATTTCTTTTGATCGTATACATTGATAAAGTCACCTACCGTCCATCCGCCGCCGTCCGTGTCCTGGTCACAGTAGACTTGCACGGGCTTTTCACCGATGGCCAGAGTCCGCACCCCAGACTGGGGGAAAATTGTTTGTGCTGCCTGGCATGTCACTTGAGGCAGGGACAAAAAAAAAAACGAACAGGGAAAACGAGAATCTAAAGTCACAACTGGCCTGCCACCCCAGCAGCAAAACGTTTACGGGCCCACTAATAGAGTGATTTACGCTAAAAACTAAGCACGTTGAACAACGGAAAGTACAGCGCTAGAAAATGTTCGCTTTTAATGTTACAGGCTAATGTGTGCACAGTATCTGTTCAATGTAGGTATGACTGTGTCTAAAGTTTCATGATTCGCTAACCTCACCTGACCATGTACCTTTCCCGTGGGTCAGCCAGATTGTAAACTTCTGAAATTACAAACCGGTAAGAGACCCACATTCTCTTGGTGTTATGTCCAAAGGTTCTGTGGTTGTTGGTGGATGTTTTTGTTGTTGTTGTTGTTGTTGTTGTTTGTTTTGTTTTGTTAAACCTGTGCGTCTCAGTAGCGGTTTTAGTCGCAATGAATCATCGGGACTAAAACCGCTAATGGCACGCAAAGGGTTAAAATCCATTGTACGAAAGGATGTTTGTCAAAAGAGTGAGAAAAACGCATAAACCTGAATTAAGAGTTTAACAGATGGGGTGCGTTTTTTTTTAATTTTTATACTCCCAACTGATGTCCTTTAGTATATTCCTAACTGATGTCCCTCAGTATACTCCCAACTGATGTCCCTCAGTATACTCCCAACTGGTGTCTCTTAGTATACTCCCAACTGATGTCCCTCAGTATACTCACAACTGATTGCCTCAGTATACTCACAGCTGATTGCCCCATTATACTCACACGTGTAAACTTCCTTGAAAATCTCCTCAACAGCGAAGCTCAGGTCTGAAAATTGGCGGTTCAGATCAACGATTTCGTCGAGCAGTCTAACGAGAATTAA
>BTPG01000002.1:37654925-37732425 GCA_036245525.1 Semisulcospira habei | reverse complement strand
CAAGAGCTAGCGTAGTGGAGGCCTTTTGTATCAGGTTCAAGGTCTCAAGCAAGAAGTTGCCCCCCCCCCCTCCTCCCCCACCCCTGGAGCTAAGTGATCCGGCTCTGTATCTGGCTGGCAACAGCTAGAGAAACAGGCGTCACTGATTATGATTAAATAATGAACTCGCTGACAACAATTAAATGAACAGGCGTCACTGATTATGATCCAACTGGACATACATTTTACCAGGAGGGACGCTCTGGTCACGTGGGGCTGAGCTACTTCTCCCCCTGCTGGGACGACCTTAACCTTGATAGCGTAGTTTCCGGCGTCGTTCACGGTGACTCTGTTGATGATCATCTGGTGGTCCGGTGTGAAGGTGAAGTGTGGGTCAGTAGAGACTATGGGTGTTCCCATTCCATCTTCCAGGCCACACTCGCTGGCGTTGTCCGGAGTTCCGTACTGGAGCTGTGGGCGATAATTTCAGATTTGGCTGTTTATGTGTACACCCAGAAAAAGACACTCCAGCCCAGACCCACTTACCGTGCAACCCCCCTCCCCTCCTCCCCCGCGCACACACACTACCCTTTCCAACCCCCCCCCCCCCAACACCACCACCACTATCACTACTACTTGTAACAAATTAAACAGACTTCGAAATGTTTCTTATTGTTTCCTGAGTTATTGAGACATTCCAGAGATATATAGTCCATGGCGCAATAGTTTGGATACCAAGCGCGTACCAAGGTACAGCGCTTAGAGTCCCAGCGATGTTAACCCATTTAACACCGGGACCCTGCGGCAGGAGCTGGATTGATCATGGGTAGCGCACTGATCTGATCTGGCACTACCTTTGAAGCATCATGATCAATCCTTCTCCTACAACTGGTACATAGTCGTTAGACAACGCCTCCACAAGTTTGGAAATGCGGCCGTGGGTTTAAGAGGGTTATAAACGTGCAGGAGTCGTGTCGCGGCGCTACACGACAGAAATTGTAATCCATTCAGCCGTCACGCACTATAGCAGGCAATGGATCGACCATGATAATTCAAGGGTAGTGCCAGCTTAGCATGGCGCCTGTCGGCGCCAAGCTAATCTGGCACTACCCTTCAATTATCATGGTCGATCCATCTCCTGCATAGCCGGATCAAGGGGGGGTGCTTTGGTACTACAGAACCCCCCTCCCCACCCCACCCCCCACCCCCTCGGCTGGCATCAAACTATAAATAAGTGTGTTTACAATTGAGTTGCAACGCTTGTGTTTCAGTGCCGTACGTAACACCAGTTAGAAACTTTCAAAAACGTCAGAAGAACAGTTTCGGTTGTGGTGTTTTGATATATACTAGACCCTGGCTATAGAAAAAGTAAAAGTTGAGCACCCCGCACCCCCCTCCACCCCCCTTCAAAACTGATTGATCCGGCGCTGTCCTGCAACTGGTGCATAGTCGTTACAAGACGCCTCCAAAATTTGAGAAATACGGGCGTGGGGTTTAATGAGTTACCAAGGTGAGGATTTCATCTTAAATTCTACAATATTGCTTTGAGCTCACAGGCATTTTTTTCTTTTAGAAACATTCAGAGGTGTTCTTGTTTTTAAGCTGGTCCGTCTCAATTAATCTCTCTCCACCTTAACTCACCCTACTTCCCGACCCGCACGTCACACACACACACACACACACACACACACACACACACACACACACACACACACACACACACACACACACACACACACACACACACACACACTGCGCTTCGCACCAGTTGTACGTTCTGTGGGTCACATTCCTTCTTCGCTGACAAGTAACTGTAGGCCGTTTGACATCCGAACGCACAAAGTTTTTGCCAAATATCTTCGCAAAGAAACAAATTTCTGTACCACTTTAAAAACAAATATCATTTAGTGCCATTTGGTACATTTTATTTTACTGAACTTCGACGATTTGTCGATTTTGTTGTATAGTCGTAAAAAAATTGATGACAAGACCAGAACAAGCCATTTTCAATACCCTAAATAGAGCCCCGGCACATTTCAATTTAAAGGTCAAACATGCAGACTTCATGTATGCCTGCGCTCTTTCAGCTTTGAAAACTTGACCAATTCACGTGAAAATGGTTTTTTCTTGTGATGGGCTTGATATATATGGGGCATATTTAGGGATGTAAAATCAGTCATTTATTGAAGAGAATCCATTTTTTCACGACTAAAGTACAGCAACACTGACACACTGTTTGATTTTATTAAAAGTAAATCGTATCAGGTCGACTGTCACTGAATGATATTTGTTGTAAGATTGGTACAGAAAAGTGTCTCTTTACGGAGATATTTGTGAAAAACGTTGTGCGAGCGCTTCAATGTCAAACGATCTATCGCGACTTGTTTGTCTATTTTGAAATATTAATAAATTGTTTTGTAACTGTCTTTCTGAGCGTGTTTCTTTCTCCGTTGGGTTCTTCTCTGCATTGTACACGCTTGGCAGGCATCTTTTGGTCTGGAGTCTAGAACTGTTGTGTTTAGGCGTATGAATTGTGCATCTTCTGCAAAACACATAAGTAAATCAGTCCCGACTCTTCGGCTCACAGTGACGGTATCTGTGCACCTGGTACACCGTCATATCGACACAGAAAGAGGAAAGCAACAATTGCAAAGACCTTAAGGCTCACGTGCATCACGGATCCACATAACTGATCTTATCTTTGTGACCCTGACCGTTCGAACAGGTCGCTGAAATATGCAAATGTTCAAGTGTTCTAACATAACTTAAGGAAAGGGCTGGCATTTGTACCCAAACTTTACGCATAATCCACATTAATTGTCAAACTGGCTTGGCCGTCAGTGCGTAGGGCTGAATGGGTTAAAGGCTGTGGCTTAACCCGTTCAGCGTCGAGAAATTTGGAACACACCCAACTGCAAGAGGCATAGATCCTCATGAGCCTCCGCAGTTGCGGGGGCTCATGAGGATCTATGCCTCTTGCTGGCACCACTTTGAATCCATGTTCCTAGGACAGCTGGGGCTTGCAGATGTTGAACTGACGAAGTCTGCAGAAAAACAGCTTCCGTCAACGGGCGCTGAACGGTTTAAATGGTCTCCGAGAAACTGCCAACGTACACGAGCCCGGTTTTGAGGCCGATTCCCGATCAGTTTTCGAATCGGTAGGTGATCGGACCGGACTAAAAAACGTGTGTACTGCCACACAAGTCCTGACTTGTTTAGCCGACCGGTTTGAATCGAAGATCAAAGTCGTATCTGTTCTGCAAAATGACTGCTAGTTTTGACAGTGATGATGATGTGCTTGCATTATCAGCAGTTTTGCATCATATTCGGGGAGGCGTGCGAAACATCAGCGGCAACGGCGGTGGTACTGATCACAACAGGCGTGCTCGGCCATTTGCAAACCGTGCTGAAACGACATGCTTTGCGAGACGCGCTCTGATTGGTTGAAGCTTACGATCGGGACCGATTCGGATCGGAAATATAGAGCAGGTTCAAGACATCCGTTTCCCAGCCGACTGGGACCGGATCGGATAATAGACGTCATCAGATCGCAATCGGATCGGAATCGGCTTCAAAATCGGGGCACAACCGGCCGGTGTGGCGGGGCCTTTAAAGTAACGACGGACGACGACCGTATACCGCTCTCTGATTTTTAGCACGTCTCGATGTTAAAGCGCACACACACGCTCATACTTTATAGTAGTGTTCATGCTCCCATCGACTTTAGTTTGCAGTCGTGCTGTCGTTGTTAGTCCCTGCCATTCTTCTTGTAACTGTTTGTCTTTGATATCTTTATCACCATATCTTTGTTGTGTACTGTGTACTCCCCCGCCCCTCCTCCCCCCCCCCCCCCACCCCGAGTTTCCTTGCACGGTTGTGCGACTTTTTAAAAAATAATTGTTTATGACGGGTTGACTTCTCGATTGTTTCTTACGTGACTTCAATGCGTTGATTCAACACTTGGGGATATATTTTCCCCCAGACGAATCCATGTCTTGCCTAAGTTGTTTTGGTTTTTTTCCTTTTCCAGTACTACCGTTGTATTTGAATAACAGAAGTGGAAACCGACTTTTCGTCTCTCTGTATTCAGACGTGTGGTGGTCTGTAGTGCGTGTGAACGGTTGTGAGCGTGTGTGTGGATGTACATTTGACACCCAAACGCATTTATAACCGATACCTGACATCTCACACGCGGCGAGCGACGCAACAGGAGAGACGGACATACAGACACACCTGCCGATGATAACTGATGGTGTCCAGCTGTTCCCCAGGAGCTAGGTAGAAACCCCAGTCGAAACTGGCGGTGCTTCCCTCACAGACCTCCAGTTCGGTCCCTTCCGGCAGAGACTCGGTCCATTCAAACGCTCCTGTCTGGCCTGTCAACATGCCCCCCCCCCCACACACACACTACTAATGGGTCAATAATAGCATTAACTGTTTTGTCGCGGATCTAAACAACGAATTTGTCTCGATTCACTACTACATAAGCGTCATTTCGAAAAAAAGAGACACGTACATGCGACTGTCAGACATGTCTTGGTGCCGAGACAGCTTCACTTGTAGATACGTATCTACCCACTCCATAAGGTCAGTTTTCCCTTCTTTGACACAAATATTGATATATTGTATAACAAGCAAATTAATAATCATGAATTTGCTTGATATACTTTCCTTCCCAAAAACCCTGGCTCGCCAAGAACTTAGAGACTCGATCCTGATATTTGCATTTTCGAAACGGAAACGCGAAATATGTTCGCGCTGCAACATAACAAGCTTCTGATGTACTGTATTAATGAAATACTTTCAGGTGTGTATGAACGCTCGAAATTGATATCCTATGCACATACACGAACGGAGAAAATACGCCAGGAAACGTTCGAGTCTCTGGACTGACAAGTGAGATTGACGGGCGCGGCCGGATATCATCTGGCGATATCGACAACCGAGAAACGAACTAAACAAACCTGCGCACATAATGCGCGATCTAATTACAAGTACAATTTACTCAGTAACACGCACAGTTATACAATGCACTGATGTCTTCATAGTCAGACAAAATCTACGCGCTCAGTCAACAGCGACTGAGTCGTCTGCCATTCGGCATATTTTTTACTCGGAACCACCGCAATCAGCCGCAAGATGAATTGACACGAGGCACAGTTTTGTTTTGAGCTGGTTACATACATTATATTAAACAACAGTTTTGGTTGATATATTGCCGATAAAAATCTGATGGTGTGAATCTGATGAGTGGGAACAAGAAGCAAAAAGCTGTTCCGGTTTTGAGCAAAACTACGGACTATGCCAACGACTTAAATCAGTTCTATGCAAGATTTGATTGTCATGGTTTTGAGCATGAGAGGGAACAGTCAAGGAAATGCTAGTTAGTGGAACTAAACACATGCAAAGTGAAGTGATTGTGGTGAGTGAGGATGAGGTGCTTAGCGTACTTAAACATACCAACCCAAACAAAGCGGCTGGGCCAGATGGTGTTAGATCAAATGTGTTAAAATTATGCGCTGAACAACTACCGAATTCTTTGCTATATTTTGTAACATGTCACTTACCCAGTGTGTCGTTCCCTGTTCATGGAAGACCTCTTGTAATGTAATCAAACCAAGGGGAATCACAGCGCTGGACAGACAAACAGTTAGATCCCCTGCCCCCTACCTGTTGTATTGTCCCCGTGCCAAAAAAGCAAACTGTATCTGTGATGAATGATTTAAGACCAGTTGCTCTTCCCTCGTGTGTCATGAAGGTTTTTGAGAGGGCTGTTCTTTCACATTTTAAAATACAGGTTGCAGATTTTATGGACCCCTTTCAGTTTGCTTACAGAAGGCAAAGAGGTGTTGATGATGCCATTTTGCATGTTGTAAACAACATCTACTCTCATTTAGAGAACCCAGGAGCCTCCATTCGACTGATGTTCTATGATGTTTCGTCTGCTTTTAACACCATTCAGCCACATATACTCGCCTCCAAACTAGTTCACATGAACATAAATGCCTCTACCATTCTTTGGGTTTTGGACTATCTCACTAACCGGCCACAGTACATCAGAATTAGTTCGGATCTAATCTCAGATGTACTTTTTACCAACACCGGTGCACCACAGGGGACTGTCCTGTCGCCTTTTTTGTTTTCTTTGTACACAGCAGACTGTAGAGCTACTCATGACGACTGTGTCATGGACAAATACGCTGACGACACGGCACTGACAGGTCTGATTACATATGAGGACGACAGACACTATCGACAAGAGATCGATGACTTTGTAGAGTGGTGCGATAGAAACTACCTTGAATTACATGTTGGCAAAACAAAAGAGATGGTTATAGATTTCAGGAATAACAAACAGCATCCCGGTCCTGTTGTTATCAAGGGAACAGAAGTTGAGCATGTAGAGTCCTACAAGTATTTAGGTGTTCTTTTTGACAACGCGCTCAACTGGAAAAAAAAAACACAGATGCTATTGTGAAAAAAAAAACCGCATACCCGTCTTTACTGTTTGAGAAAGCTCAGATCATTTCATGTAAGCACTCAGCTTTTACAGATGTTTTACTGCTCCAGTATTGTTAGCATTTTAACTTTTGGACTGACGTGCTGATGGAGAAATTTATGTAACAGAGACCAAGATCGTCTTAACAAAGTAATCCGGAAAGGGGGTGGGGTGATTGGTAGGGCACAGGATAATTTGGACACACTGTACAACAGACGGATTACGAACAAATTGGTTGACATTCTTGATGACAAAACACACCCACTTAGATATGAATTTGACAGCAGACGTATCGAACGAAGTGGCAGACTTCGAGTACCCAAAAGTCGTACATCACGTTATGCCAACTCTTTTGTCCCTCAGGCTGTTACCCTTTTCAACAGTAATATCAGTAGATAGTGTCGGTCAACATTCTTCCGTCCTTAGTACTAGCCCTCTCAGTATTATTACTAGTATTATTATTATTGTTATTCAAAGGTAACAATATGTCTATTACAGTTCATATCTTTAATTGAGTGTTATGGGTTATTTGATTTTTTTTTATGAGTGATTGATGATGCCATGTGTTGTATGGGCAGACAGTGAATTTCCCCGTGAGGGATTAATAAAGTATTATTGTATTGTATTGTATTGATAAACAGACCGATGTGATTACTTGACTCAAATCAAAATGTCCTTGTCTTACGACTCGCCGGACATTTCGATTCGGGTCACGTAACTTGATCACATTTGTCTGTTATCGGCTCTATATCAAGCAAAACATTGCTCAATATAATGTAATATAATGTCATGCACATCCGCGTATTTGGAGCAATTTTAGATCAACGCCTACAAACCACCTATCCTCGCGCTGGGACCATACGGCGTTGAGGCGCGTCCCCTGAGTGGTGGATAGGGGGTCCCTCGTGAGAGGGGTGCACCGAATGAAATAAGGTGCCGTGAACCAACATGGTCTAAGGGAAGGTGACCCCGACAGAAAACCCCTGGTCCTCCTAGTAAGGGGGTTGGGCGTGGGGGTAGCTTCCCCACCCTGCAAAAAAGGAAATAGCTACAAAAACGCCGACGAAAAGACTAACAGTAATTCCTTTCCTGGAGGAGGAAGGTTCTTCTACTAGAAGACTTATGACGTCCTGCGGTGAAAGCCGGAAGTCTTCGGAAGCCACAGGACCGAGCCGCCTCTCTCTATCCAGGGATACAACCATGGGCACATGGAACGTCAAGACCATGTACCAGAGCGGCAAGGCCGCCCAGATAGCAGCGGAAATGCAAAAGTACAACCTTTCCCTGCTAGGCATCAGTGAAGCCAGATGGACGCAGTCTGGCCAGAAAAGGCTGTTAAGTGGGGAGATGATTCTGTATTCAGGTCATGAAGAGGAGAATGCCCCCCCCCCCCCCATACAGAAGGAGTAGCACTCATGCTGTCACCAGTGGCACAGAGAGCGCTGATGGGCTGGGAACCTCTTGGGCCAAGAATTATAACAGCAGCCTTTAGAACCAAGAAAAAGCTCAAGCTGAACGTCATCCAGTGTTATGCGCCCACCAATGACAGTGACGAGGAAGAGAAACAAGAGTTCTACGACCAACTCCAGAGTGCCGTGGACAAATGTGCGGAGCGAGACATCACCATCGTCATGGGCGATTTTAATGACAAAATAGGGGAGGACAACACCGGATACGAAGAGGTGATGGGGAGACAGGGACTAGGCTCGGAGATGAGTGAGAACGGGGAGAGGTTTGTAGACTTTTGTGCTCTAAACCGACTTGTCATTGGAGGCAGCATCTTCCCACACAGAAGAATACACAAAGCAACTTGGGTCTCACCTGACCATACAACAGAGAACCAAATAGACCATATCTGCATTAGCAAAAAATTTAGAAGATCCCTTCAAGATGTTCGAGTGAGGAGGGGAGCAGATGTCGCCTCAGACCACCATCTGCTTACCTTAAGAATGAAGCTCAAGCTAAAGAAAAGCCGCACAGAGACAAGAAGAAGACAGCGCTATAATGTAGGCCTCCTGAGAGAAACTGGAGTTAGAGAAGAGTTCAAACTGGTGCTGTCCAACCGGTTTCAAGCGCTACAGGAGCTAGTAAATGAAGAGGAGGCGGTCACCACAGAGCAGCAGTGGAAGGCAGTTAGAGAGGCGCTGAACTCAACCTGCAAAGACACTGTAGGGTTCAGGAAACACCACCACAAGGACTGGCTGTCGGCACAGACCTTGAAGAAGATAGAAGCGAGGAAGCAGCGGTCAACAACAGTCGCACGAGAGCAGCCAAAGTAAGGGCACAGGGGGAATACTCGGAAGCCAACCGCGAGGTGAAGAGGAGTATCAGGGCAGACAAGAGGGCCTACACAGACAGACTGGCAGCAGAGGCAGAAAAGGCAGCAGGCAGCGGCAACATGAAACAGCTCTACGACATTACCAGAAGATTGTCGGGTAAGTATGGCCATACAGAAAGACCAGTAAAAGACAAAGAAGGCAAGCCTATTGCAGACAGAGCAGACCAACTCGACAGATGGGCCGAGTATTTTGAAGAGTTACTGAACAGACCTAGCCCACCCGACCCCCCCGACATCCAGCCGGCAGAGACCGACCTACCCATCAGCTGTGACAGACCCAGCCGGGAAGAGATCAGAAAAGCAGTGGCATTTTTGAAGAATGGCAAAGCAGCAGGGCCAGATGGCATCCCAGCGGAGTCTCTGAAAGCAGACCTAGAGACAACAGTTGAGATGCTGTACCCACTGTTTGGAAAGATCTGGGAAGAGGAGGTGATGCCAGCTGACTGGAAGGAGGGGTACCTAATCAAGCTTCCCAAGAAAGGCGACCTCAGCAAGTGTTCCAACTACAGAGGAATCACCTTGCTGTCAGTACCAGGAAAGGTCTTCAACAGGATCATCCTAGAGAGAATGAAGAGCTCCGTTGACCCCCAGCTGAGAGACCAGCAAGCAGGATTCAGAAAGAACCGATCATGTACAGACCAGATCGCCACTCTCCGCATCATCGTGGAACAGTCTCTGGAGTGGAGCTCCCCGCTGTACGTCAACTTTGTGGATTATGAGAAAGCATTTGACAGCGTGGACCGAGAGACTCTGTGGAAACTCCTACGACACTACGGTGTACCCACAAAGCTCATCCGCCTGATCAAGAGCAGCTATGATGGCATGACATGTCGCGTGATCCACGAAGGGCAGTTCACCAGAGAGCTCCAGGTCAGAACTGGTGTCAGGCAGGGGTGTCTGCTGTCTCCGTTCCTCTTCCTACTGGCCATAGACTGGGTCATGAAGATGACCACAGAGCACAGACGAAGTGGAATACAGTGGACACTGTGGACACAGCTTGATGACCTCGATTTTGCAGACGACTTGGCATTACTGTCCCACACTCATCAACAAATGCAGGACAAGACCACGAGGCTTGCTGACATCTCGTCCCAAGTGGGCCTCACCATTCACAAACAGAAAACAAAGACAATGAGGCTGAACGCAACCAGGGAAGAACCAGTCTTGCTTGCTGGCACCCCGTTGGAGGAGGTGGAGTCCTTCACCTATCTCGGGAGCATCATAGACAAAAAAGGCGGCACTGATGCAGATGTCAGAGCACGAATCGGTAAAGCCAGAGCAGCCTTTCTCCAGTTGAAAAAAGTGTGGAGTTCCAGAGAGCTGTCACAACACACCAAAGTCCGGATTTTCAACTCCAATGTAAAAGCAGTTCTCCTATATGGAGCAGAGACATGGAGATTGACAAAAACCACAGTCAACAGAGTACAGACCTTCATGAACAGTTGCCTTAGAAGAATTTTGAAAATCCACTGGCCAGAGAAGATCAGCAACGTCAGACTCTGGGAGAGAACAGAGCAAATAACAGCAGAGAATGAAATTGGGCGAAGAAGATGGGGATGGATCGGTCACAGTCTGAGAAAGCCAGCTTCCAGTATCACTAGGCAGGCATTGTCATGGAACCCCCAGGGAAAGAGGAAAAGAGGTAGGCCGAGAAACTCCTGGCGTCGAGACCTCCAAGCAGACATCAAGAGACTGGGAACCACCTGGAGTAGAATCGAACGGAGAAGCACAGGACAGGAGTTGCTGGAGGTCTCTCGTCGACGGCCTATACCCGGGTAGGGGTGACAGGCGTAAGTAAGTAAGTAAGTAGTACAAACCACCTACGCACCTCAGAATACACCCCTGCCATTAAACTCCTCGCATAGGTTCATATGATGTGTTTCATGTGTCGGGGGAGGGGTTCACTCTCTATTGAACTGAGACAAACGTGTTTCGTAAAATGCCAATTGATGGAGTCGATACTGATGACACTGACGTACTTCTACAGGGTTTGGTGTGGAAATATGACGCAGCACAGAACACGCGGTTCTCCAACTATGACATCATCCTTCGTTCAGTGTGCTGGAATGTTCCATACACAGTGGCAGGGAGGTTGGGTTATACGATGAAGGTTACATACCTGCATAGAATGACTTACGAGTTACACATTTATAAGCGTATTCACTGTGCGAATAAGTATACCCTCGAAATAACCCAGCGACCGTCCATATGCTGCGTCGCTCAGTTTGTAACCTATGGACTGAGTATTGACCTTTTTCTTTGATATTTAATGACGTAGAGAACAAAGTCGCTTCGTGGTGAACTCGTTGTAGCAGATGACGTCAGTCGGCGCGACATCTAGTAACTTATTCGCGGCCAGCGCGGTTATATCAGTGCGCTTGTGAAAGGCCAAATGCTATTTAGGTCACATGGACAGCGTGTGACCTAAAGTTTTGTCACTACTCTGCCTTCTTTCTTTGCGCTCATGTGACGTCACTAACGGTGTGAATCGAGACAATATCAGTTGTATGGTGTGTACAACAAGGTCTAGTGAAACACAGACACCATGACCAGCACAAATCTTGCATGGCGGATAGAACAAGGTGTAGACAAAAAGAATAACAGTGACCAGGTACAAATCTTACATGGTGTGTAGAACAAGGTGTAGAGAAAAACAGACGCAGTGACCAGATACATTGTGTCGTTCACTCTCCAGTTTTCTTCCCGTTGACTCTAAAATAAACACAGAATTCTTTTTTTTTTAAATTGTGTTGACTTATAAGAAATTTCTTGATGAAGTCAGTCTGGCAGCGCCAGCGCTCCCCTCTTGACAACCTGCACCACACAAGCCCACGTGGTGGACGGTGGGGTATCGGAGGCCAAGACGCGCACTTTCTGGTCCGGCCGGCCGGACAGCATATAGCCGACGGGGTCGACCATTCTCACACACACACACACACACACACACACACACACACACACACACACACACACACACACACACACACACACACACACACACACAGAATGCCGTGCCTGATCATATCATAGGGGACAGCGTTTACGGACAGGGTCTTAAGCTGCTGAGTGTTACGATTGTTGATTGTACATTGCTTAACGTCCCGACAGCAACAAGGCTTTCTCAGGACGTGCCTGCACTGCTTGTGAAAAAAAAAACTAAACAGAACATTGAATGTATGTCACCAGCCGGTCAAATACATTAAATAAACCTAACACATGGGGCCTAAATAAAGCTAAGACCATTTAGCAACACACATCCAATAGCAAGAGCTACAGGCAGTGCAGACAGTAGGGAGAGTTTTAAAAAGGCAAATACAGGTGAATGGACAAAGGGTAGACAGAAACACATGCCCCAGAATAGAGAAAAACCCACCCTGTGGGGCTGACCAGGGTGACCCTGGGAACTAAAAAATACCTAACCCCACCCAAGTCCCCCAGGGCAGACCCGGGTGGGGTGTGTTACGATTGTGGTTGTGTTATCCTGTGAGAGCGTGCGTGTGTTGATCGTAGGTAACGATCCGATGTTTATTTGAGCTATCACGGTTACGTTTCACGTGGTTTTTTTAGTAAGTTTTTCTTTTGTTTGTGAGTAGAGCCGATTTCGTTTTGTTGTGTTTAGTCCGGTGCGTTGTAGAAGGGTCGCACTCTGGTGGCCTCGTAAGTGTCACGTCGGTTAGTTGACATCGCAACATTTTTCGCTACTTTTTGTGCGCGTGGATTGAGCAGCCTTTGTTTTGTTTTGGGAATGTTCTCGTACCTTTTTGAGCTACCATGTGATAGGGATACCATACTTTTATGTAACTTATTTATACGTTAGAATTTAGAGCTGAAGTAAGCAGCCGTGTTTTTGTAGCCTGTTATAGTTTGTTTTCTGGAAAGTTCATGTTAATGAGTTTCGGCTGCGCGTTTCTTTCTGATTGGTTGAGTTGTATGATTTCCATAGAAGATTCTAGATTTTCGTAGTATTTATAAGGAGGGCGCTGGGAAAGCCCGTTAGTACATTGTCTTGCTTTGTCAGTTGTAGAGACACGCAGTTTATTGCGAGAGATGCTGTGTATGAGAAACTTTGAGTCGTAGTGTGGACATAGCAGAAGAGACTTTGTATCAGTAGTTTGTGAATTTGAAAGTGCATTATTGTGTGGATATCGCATCGCTGAATTAAATATTGTTGGAACTGTTACTCCAGTATTGTCTACATCCTTAAGCCACGTGTGACGTAACACTGAGCAGTGGTATTCATTGCTAGTGTTTCAGGACTCGATGTTACGTTTGTGGTTGTGTTATTCTTTCTAGGGCATGCGTGTGTTGATCATTGGAAAACATTCGATTTTCATTTGAGTTATTTTAGATTAGAATCACGTACCTTTTTAGTATGATTCGTTTGCTTTTGCATGGAGAATCACTAGGTATGATACATGTACATCACACAGTTGTTGTTTAACTTTCATTGAAATTCTTGCTTGCCTCTGTCTTTTCTCTCTCCTCCCACAGCCGTTGTCTGCTGCCTGCAGGATTCCGGCTCTGAACACCGTTTGTTATTGCGACGGCACCACGTCAAGTCACCGCGTCACTCAAATATGTACGTCATAATGTTGCTGTCATGGTGCAAAGACGTCACTTGTATGCGCCGAAATCTTAAATATTGCTGTGGCCTGCTGGTTTTCTTACTGTTGCTTTTAATCACTTTTGTTTTCAACCCCGGAGTGTGTGTACTGTGTGTGTGTGTGTGTGTCAGTGTGTGTGTGTGTGTGTGTGTGTGTGTGTGTGTGTGTGTGTGTGTGTGTGTGTGCCGTGTGTGCGTGTGTGGAGAGGAAGGAGACGGGAGGGGGGAGGAAGAGGGAGGGGGAACGGGGGGGGGGGGGGGCAGGCTGTTAATGGTCACAGACTGAAAAAAGAAAACAGAAAATAGAGGTTGAAAACCCTTTAAATTAGATACAAGGAACACGTTTCGGATCAAAGATCCTTCTTCCAGTGATATGGAAACACTAAAGTCACAGACTGAGTTTCTGAAGTCCTACATTATCTCCATCGCCAAATAACCCATTCCGTGAAAGAAACATGGACCCAAAGTGGTTTCAGCAATAGGCATAGATCATCATGAGCGCCCGAAGCTGCGTCAGTCAGTAACGCTTTATGCGCGAAACGGTTAGCCCCTGGGGTATTAACCCTCAGTTTAGCCACCAGCGGCTCCCATTTCTCAAATCAGTTTTGAAGGTCGGTTGCCTAAGAACTATGTACCAGTTACAAGAGATGGTTTGACCATAATAATTCAAGGGTAGTGCCAGATAAACTTGGCGCCTGAAGGCGCCGGAGCTAATCTGGCACTACCGGCCCTTGCATTAGTCATGCCCGGGTCATCTCCTGCTGTACAATACAATAATACAATACAATAATACTTTATTCATCCCGATGGGGAAATTCACATTTTTGCCACCACATGTGCTGCTTACATTCACTCACTCGCTCATTCCACAAATTACAATAACAGAGCTACACAATGGACTATGACTCGGGACGGGTGAAGCCCGTCAGTCGCCAAGGCATCTGATGGCCAGCGCCAGTGGCCTCATCCCGACCCGAACCTCCTTGACAAAAACAGAATGCTAAGACAGCCCTAAAGTGTCTCCTGAAAACACTATTATAATGTTCTTTATTAAGTTCCTACTTGGCTAAAACTAGTACATAAAACAAGTTTACAACAGAAACAAAATACCCGCGTCGATACGGAGATCGATCTCCGATCTAGAAAACTGAACAACGGTCAAACAGCACCTGGGGGCCCGTCGCCACCATAGTACAGCGCCGGTGTTTAGACAGTCGCTCTGGCATAAACAGTCACCACCTTAATTATACTGAACTTAACTAGTATATAACTACATCATTAACGTGAAAGCAGTCCCGATGGTTTAAAAAAGTACACACGCGGCTGTTCAGTGAGAAACACAGAGTCACTGCGTCTGGCGGGGAGGTGTCTGTCATTACATCATTCGGCGGCTGGAATGTGGGGCCTGAAGCTTGCTGGAACTGGCTTCGTTGAGTGCACTAGGCTAGCGCAGGCCGCCGGGCCCCGTGATGTTGAGCGTGGCGTGCCGGAAAGAGCCACCCTGAGATGAAATGATGAAAGGGGAGGTAAGCACGTTGGGTGTATTGCCACAGCATAGCGCGCGCTGTTCAGTCTTCTGATATTCGCTTGGTACAACAAGAATCAGCGTGTATCAACTCCCACTGAGCGGCATAGCGGCGACACAGCGGAGAAAAATATGAAATCCAATTAACAGTCACAGCACAACGCCAAATGTACAAAAGTCATCAAAAAGAAATACCGGTCGTGATGCAGCATGCAGGGCCTGACATCGTATATCAAGCAAAGGCCGGTACACAATGGCTAGAATTCTGTCGGTGGCGCCGGCATTTCTGCCGGAGCGGGCGGCCAGGTGTTGCAGTGGCCGCCATCTTGTAGGAATTGGGACTAAAAGGGTTAAACACTGTACACACATAATCATGGGCACTGCCTGTACTACACATGACACTGGGCCCTGTCTGTAACACTGTACACACATAACTTGATCATGGGCACTGCCTGTACTACACATGATACTGGGCCCTGTCTGTAACATTGTACACACATAACTTGATCATGGGCACTGCCTGTACTACACATGATACTGGGCCCTGTCTGTAACATTGTACACACATAACTTGATCATGGGCACTGCCTGTACTACACATGACACTGGGCCCTGTCTGTAACATTGTACACACATAACTTGATAATGGGCACTGCCTGTACTACACATGACACTGGGCCCTGTCTGTAACATTGTACACACATCATAACTTGATCATGGGCACTGCCTGTACTACACATGATACTGGGCCCTGTCTGTAACATTGTACACACATAACTTGATCATGGGCACTGCCTGTACTACACATGACACTGGGTCCTGTCTGTAACATTGTACACACATAACTTGATCATGGGCACTGCCTGTACTACACATGACACTGGGCCCTGTCTGTAACATTGTACACACATAACTTGATCATGGGCACTGCCTGTACTACACATGACACTGGGCCCTGTCTGTAACATTGTATAGTGGGGATTATCATTACTGACAACACCCGACTGCAATCACTTAGGACACCGATGAAAAACAGGTTAGTGCGCCGGGTTCAGTCGTGCGGACTGGGGGGGGGGGGGGGGGGGGGGGCCGATTGAAACGGCACAGGACTGATACTGAACTGGATAACAGGGGTCGATCCGTTGGGAGGCCGGGAGGTGTGTGTGTGTGTGTGTGTGTGTGTGTGGGGGGGGGGGGGGGTCCGGACCGCCACTACCCTCCCCCCCCCCCTTCCCAACCCACCCTGCCGGCATTCCGTCCCCCGGGCAGCGCAGGACGGACATGCTATTGAACGTCCTTCTTTTTTTCCCTGGATTTGTCTGTTTAGATATATCTGTTGCTAGGTATGACAGCCTTTTCCACAAAACTCTTACGGAAGTCATAACAACTGACCTGTTAGGCTGTTACGTGTTGAGAAAGAGGTCGAAAGCATTTAAAGGGAGATCACAAGATTAGGAACATACACTGTGTCGACAGAGTAATCTACCGTTTTCCACTTCCGTTCTGGAGCGAGCTGGCTTTCAAAGGCAAGTTTTTCGCCAAATTTTTAAATAACGGCTATACTTTTATTGAGAAAAGTAATCGAAAATATTGTGCATGTAAACGGATTGTCAGAGTAATCTTGAACGACGTTAGGACGATCAGGATCTAGCAGAAAGTTGTGCATCGGGCCTTACGCGTGCCGTGTTGGGTCCGCCAACAAAGCTGTTTTGCGGGAATCAACACTCGTAGTCGTAGTCCTACTGAGATCACTGGCGGCTGAACACGTTGTACGCACCACAGAAACTATTCTAATACAGTAGAAACAGGGCAGATACAAGCCACCATATATATATGCTTTTTTTTTTTTTTTTTTTAAGGGGTGACTGCCACTAATGAGGAAATCTAGATATAATATAGCACAGGCTGACGGGTCTCATAGCTCTCACAAGTGTCCCTTTTCGTCTTGATCGTAGATACACATATTGTTTGAAATAAATTTGACTGATAGTTCAAGGGTGGTGTCAGAATAGCTTGGTGTCTGAGGCGCCAAGCACCACTCTTGAACTAAAACAATTGATATATCTCCAAATCTGCGCCTTTGCAACCAGACAGGTGTATGCAACTTCATACTATTAGATAATCAAGAACTGCCCATCTAATACTCAAGTGCCCATTTTAGTCTGCATCACTTTTGTGGTCTATGGAAGGGCTTTTCAATTTCTGTATAGAATAAATTATTTAAGTAAGTCTTATGGTCTAGCCTAGTCTAGCATACGCACAAATTCTATGTTTACCTGCCTCATGTTGTGTTCAAAAGTCAAGTTACCTGGCCAATGGACTAACCACAGTATCCAGAAAAGAAAAGAAAAACAATTTTAACTGGTTTTGGGTGTTTGCTGCTTGCTGTGAGCGTTCTAGTCTATGTTTGTGTATGCAGCTGTTAGCCTGTAGGTTTCTACTCAGTTACCAACGTGCGCTCGCACATCAGTCACACATGCACAGTCATACCAGATGGACGTACACACAAACAAACAACTCGCATGGACACACACACCATCTCAGTCTCACTCTCACTTTAGCTGAGTATCATAAGATGGAATTATAAAAAGAATAAGGTTCCAAGATTTATTTACACTCAAGAAATGCATTCACTGAGCTTTGAGCATGTAGTCTGCCACACACCGACTAGCTAAGTCAACAAAAATACTCACACACAGTGCGCCAGGCGTACACTGAACTCTGATTCACAGGTAGTAATTAGCAATAGAGGGGTCCTCTGCTACACCTTCATAGGAAAAAAGTGAATGTTGCAAAATCATCCTCAGTTAGTATGAAAACTATGAGAGGCGTCAGCCTGTGGGTAAAGTAGGTAAGAGCACTGTCAGGGAGAGAATTGTGCTTTTACCTACTTCACTTTTAATGTAGTTTTACTGATTGTGAAAATAAATTGTTATCCCAAAGCACTGTGGACTGAGTCACATTTGATCACTGTAGCAAGTAAGAAACAAACTGTTGCAATAATACTAGTTATTAGTACTAGTGACAGAGTGGAGCACATAATTTATGAATCAGGGCTCCCATTAGTGCAAATTAGTACATGGGCCAGTCTCTGAAAAGATGGTCAGCTGAGCATGCAACAATCTGAGCAATCAAATCCAATATTAATTTTGTTACTCTATTCATGTGCGTGTTCCAACGGTAATACTAATAGCATAAACTACATAAAGCATGCAAAAAGGCCTTTGTTTACTCAAGGTCATTTGAGATTCAGTAAAAGTGTCGGATAAGTGATCAGCTCCAAACAATGTGCGCATGCAGTCCCAAACAGTAAAATGCAAAAATCTTTGCAAGTTAGTCATTGTTTCCTGGTGACGCAAAAAACACACTCTTGAATATGTGTGTGTTAAACAACCGCATAAATGTATGTTTAACAACCTCATAATCACTTGTTTCTTTACAAAATAGTAGTAGTACTGACACAAATGCAAAATTGTACTTCTTTTGCATTTTATTTTTCTTCTTTGAGCGTTTTTCATTATATTTAAATCCTTTGGCATAGCTGCAATTCAGGTCTTGTCACAGAAAACATTCAAACATTGTTCACCGCCCATTTCTGTGTTCATCATGCTGTATGAAACCTGACTAGCAGCTGCTGTATTTACTTGATTTTAGAGAAGTGATTATAATAATATATTGTGTTTTATCTGGTGGTAAACATGGACATATTGGTAGTTTTGTTACTGTTTGTGTACCCACTAATTATAATTTTTACTAGGGTAGATTTTAATTATGCAGCTTCTGTAATAACATGTAATAATGTATTGGGACGTTTGTATAATAAGCAGTGAGGGTTAGGGTTCGGTTGAAATATGCGTATGCATGTGTAGAGGTGGGTGTGAATGTGTAAGTGCCACACAGTTCAGTTCATAAAAGATGTTTAAATGTGTGAGATGTGTAAGAGCTATGTGTACAGATTTGGTAGTGTATACTTATGCCCATTTGGAATTTGTAGCTGTGAAAGTGCAGGGAGAAAATGTTCATAATTATGTTATAATGTTTTCATGTCTTGTTTGTACTATTTGTTATAAATGTACCACAAAAGAAGTTCTCTTTTCGAGATAATAAAGTACTCTTTCTTCTTATTCTTATCATTGTTCTTTTTTTCAAACTTTAGTCCAAAAATGTTAAAATACACTATGATATTGGATTGATAAGCTGGATTCAACACTCCTATCATCGATCTGAATTTAATTAAGCTTGTTTACAGGCACTGTGGTGTCAGTGTAGCAATTGTGAAGTATGTCAGGTCACATCAATTATTTTGAGACTCATAGTCATAGTCATATTCATACAAAAACCGATGCATGATCCGTCTTCTTTTGTTTCTAGTGCATTGTAGGGATAGTAGAACTAGTAGAAGTACATTAAATTTACATCCTGAGGCTGATTTGCTAAAATTTGCTTATTGTTGTATGAAGGTTACATAATTAAAGATTAGGAGACAGATCAATGATTTTAGCCTCATGCTCCAAGTGATTCTTTCACCACCCTTGAACTATCGATAGTCAAATTTATTTCAAGCAATAGTGTACCAGGATGAAAAGGGTTAAATACCATATTGCTAGACAAATTGCAGGAAGTTGGAATTTGGCCCTTTGTGTCAAACTCTGACCACCTTTTCAGAGACTGACGGGCATCAGTAACAGTGCGTCCAGGCTTTCCACTAGGATTTAAAATAATCAGTCATTGGGACGGACAGCATGAAAAAAAAATCCATCCCATGTGCCCTACAGTCTGTTGCATACTCAAATGAGTTCAGCCTTGAGGACGAAGTTATCAGATTTTGGAGATCTATATCCTCGAAGGTCTACGTCACAGTTCTCCAGACAAATAATTCATGATATTGACAATGACAGTTCAGGGTGACGTCAGAATAGCTTGGCGCCTTAAGGCGCCAAGGTATTCTGATGCCACCCTTGAACTTTCATGGTCGATCATGGTGGAAAAATACATCAGTACTGATGGCAAAGGTGCATGAGTACTAGTAGTAGTACTACTCCAGGAGTACAAGGGGGTGTGATGGGGTGAGGTGCGTGATAGTCTGATACCAAACAACGTAAAACATTCATGATTGGACATCTCTGTCCTCTCAAGTTTTGTCCCTCCCAAACAGCTTTCCATCCCAGTCAAAATGTGTCCGTCAAATACAGTGAATTTTCCATTAACAGAAAGCCTAGGCGTCCTAGAGAAGGAAAGTATATCAAGCAAATTCATGAATATTAATTTGCATGTTATACAATATATCAAAACATGTATCAAAGAAGGGACAACTTTATGGAGTGGGTACATATATATTGATGCACTACAGCAGAAGATGGATCGATGATAGTTCAGCTCACGAGTAGTGTAATGCCTGATTAGCATGGTACCTGATGGCACCAAGCAAATCTGGCACTACCTTTGAATTATCATAGTTGACCTGCCCCTTGCTGCTGGTAATGAGTACCGTGTACATAGTCATTAACCCTTATCATTCGGAATACACCAGTGTGTGAAATAGGGTTGACTAAAGTAGTTCAAGGGTAGTGCCAGAATAGCTTGGCACCTCTAGGTGCCTAGCTATTCTGGCACCACCCTTGAACTAAACCCATTGGTCTATATCATTATCTGTAAGTACTGTAATGTAGCATGCATATATGGCAGTGTACAAACTTGAAGCTTTTAGTTTTAGCGTCGGTATGATATGGGTTAGCAGACGCTTCCAAAAGATGAGAAGTGCGGGTTTAAATGGGTTATTGGGCCTTGTGAATTATTATATATTCTCATTTCCAGGTGCGGTGTGCTGAATATCCAGGAAAAACAACTGTTGGAGTGATACTGTCTGAGAAACGTGAACAGCACGATGGCAGCAGAACGTGCACGTAGAGACAATGCAGGCAGCAAGATGATCCAGCTACTTGAGGCGGAGGACGAGGATGACTTTTACAAAACCACATACGGAGGCTTTGAGGAGGTGGGTAAGCTGGCAGATGGGAATGTGTGCACTTCCCAGTGTACAACAGGGCATCAGGCCAAAGTAGGCCATCAGGCAGATGACCCATTCCTTGTACTATTGCAGTCATACATGCAGGCACCAGTACTGTAAACACTGAAAGCACAGTTTATTAACAAAAATTGTGAACATTTCCATTATACATAATATATCTTCAGATTTCTTTTCTAAACTTTTTTTTTACACTAATGTCACATTGGAATCTAATGCCTATATTTCAAGGGAGGTCACAAACATGTTTGAAAAGTATTTAAAAAAAAAGGGGGAAGGAAAATATGAAACGAGCACCCCACCAGCACCTATGCATCCCTTTGGCCTCTGTGATTTCCAGTTTCAGTTTTTGCCCATGATATTAACCCATTTAGCGCCAAGGCTGCATTTCGCAAATGTTAGAGTGTGACTTCACAAATATGTACCAGTTCCAGGACATGGATCGACCATGATAATTCAAGGGTAGTGCCAGATTAGCTTGGTGCCGATAGGCGCCAAGCTAATATGGCACTACCCTTGAATTATCATGGTTGATCCATCACCTGCAGTATGGCTTTGGGGCTAAGTGGTTAACGGTGGGAGTGTCAGTTCCATGGGCGTGAGATGCAGCTGTGAAACAACAGGTTTGCAATAGTCAATCAGGAATGGCTGGCACAGTAGCTGCATGAGAAAGTCAGTCAGACTCAGAATTCTTCACAAATCACACACACCCTCTCAAATTTCTTCAGTTCCTCCTTCCACCCCACCCCCACCCCCACCCCCCTTCTCCCCCCCCCCCCCACACACACACACACCCCACCCCCCTCCCCAAAACATGGGTGAGCTTGGTCGTGTGCCAGCTATTCACTAAACAAGGTGCTCTGCTAGTGCTTTAGTGGCTGGTGCAGAAGTAAGCCCACTCATGCAACTGGCTCCAAGTTTTGATCGAGCTAAATCAAGCACTACCCATTGAGTTACCGCAGTCTGTCCATGAAGTCATGCAGCTGTCACTAATCAGGGGTTGTTTTATTTCATTGTTTGTGAGATAGTACCACTTGGTGTACATGTTAGTATCACAGGTATTTTGAGAGCATTTTCCTGTGCCAGACATGTTTTCCCAGGGGTTGTGTTTAGAATCTGTTAAATTTATCCATTTGTGACATAAATACTGCATTTTTGAGATGCGTTAGGCAATTTGAGGGGGTGTCTGCATACACACGTGCATCTTTGGAGACACCAGTGGTAAATAGGTTGGAATAACACACACACACCCCTAAACGGTCCACTCCTTCACACACACAAACACAACACACACACACATTCCTCCTAGCTTGTTTGTTTTTTCTGGCTGCTGGTGGAAAGGTCTGACAGGCTTACATACGCCTGACACCTGAACACATGGGGGATGTGCGATGCCAGAATAGCAGTAAGAGCAGGTTCTATTTTCTGCTGCTTGATGTGCCGCTCGTCGCGCAAAATCAGCCAATCGGAATGAAGATCTCGGTTTGTTTCCGGGGAACAACAAAAACGGTACCATGACAGAGGAGGAGACTTTGAGGCTGAATGAACTTGACAGAAGTCGGATAAAACTCCTGATTGAACGTATTTCATGATGGTGTTACCCATTTTACTCCAAGACCACATTTCCCAAATTTGGGAGGTGCTAGTCAAGGACTAGGTGCCTGTTGCGGGAGATAGATCGACCATGGTAATTCAAGGGTAGTGCCAGATGAGCTTGGCGCCTGAAGGCACCAAGCTCATCTGGCACTACCCTTGAATTATCATGGTTCCGGCTGTAGGGATTTGGGTCTAAGTGGGCGAAGTCAAGGAGTTGTATGTATACACTGTGTCTAATATTTCTCCGTTTTTGTTGTTGTAAGTTGGCAAGCGAGACATGCCATATATGGTATCGGCACCTGTCACTTGTCTCGTGTGTGCGAGTGGCAGGTGCTCTTGATGCATGCTGCACAAGTTGCCGTTTGCTGCCAACGCCCCATGCAATGGACTTAAATAGCAGTATTAATGTTTTTTTGTTTCTTCCCCTGTAGGAGGCAGAAGACAACGACTACGCATCAGAAGTGTCGGACTCTGAATCCACCGACTCTGACTTCAGCATTGATGAAAATGATGATGTTCACAGCGACGTCGACGACGATGATGAGCCGAAGAGGAAGAAGCGAGTGGTCACCAAGGCTTACAAGGTATGACCTTATGACGCATTACCATAAATCTATTCATTTTTTGCGAGAATGCCGTGAATGAATAAATAACAGTGATAATATTTTGTGATAAAAGTGCTTGTAATAAGTTAGTGCTTTATTATTATCATAGTTATTAACCCATCACATCCTGAGGCTGATTTTGGGGCAGGGAGGGGGTGGGGGGCAAAGTGCTGCATAAGATGACAAAAGGAAAGGGTACGATTTTCTCATTTTTTCTGCACATGTGCAGATGTACATGTATCAAACAAAAATCAAAGCCAATCTCAATTCTCATAATTATGTGACAGAAGAATTGTTACCGTCCAGGTACATTTGACACAATGTTTTTCTGTGTGTTTGATCTTTCTCAGAGGAATTCAAGTAGCATTCAATGATCACATTTGTGGCGATGTTGCATACTGTCTGATTACATCATCTTAAGTAAGACAGTGACATAGTGTCGGGAGTTTCCACGCAACCTTCCCATAATGCCATCCTGATTTTTAAGTCCCCTCTATTTATAGAAAGGACTTTTTTGGATGGGTCGCAGTGGGGCGAATTTAATAGAATGTCCATGATGTCAAAGGCGGGCAGGCCTAAACCTCTGACAACTGAAGTAACAAGATACAAAATTAGGTCAAGTCTATTTACGCTAACCTCACTGCTGAACATACATTTAGTGTTAAAGGCCAAATGTGCGTGTATATGTTTGTGTGTATGTATGTAGACATGAGAATCTCAGATATTGTTGTACATACAAGCTTGAAACTGGGCAAAATACTTTATTTAAGGGGTGGCTAAGACAGCCTCCGAGCATGTTGTAACTGGATACATTATTGAAGATGTAAAAGACCGTTTATAAAAAGTCGGTTGATCCAGATTAGAGTCCATAATTTTTGTCATATTTACTTAAAATTTTGGATATAGCTAGTTTGGACAAAGACATTGGATGAGTTCCTTAGCCATCTTTATACCTCTTCAACGTTTTGTATAAAAATTAATTCATTTTTGCAAGTTTTGGATCCACTATATACTATATAAACAGTTAGCCCTGGAACTAGTGGAAGAGGCTGTGTTCAGCATAAGTCAGCTCTGGAAGAGGCTGTGTGCCTTTCGAATGAATGATGTGAAATATCAGTTTCGTCACTGTGTACACAGTGTCGTGAGAATAGCGATGCCATGATGTCAAACTTATAGTGACATCATTTTGCTGCTCGTGCTATTCTTCTTCAGAATTCCTGTCGCTACTCCAGCCCATAGCATACTACTGTCAGGAGGCGCTGTGTGTCCGTCTTTAATTGTGTGTGCCGGCGTGTGTGTTGATCAGAGGTTGGCTTAGAGAGGAGGGAAATTGATCATAAGGATAAGCTTAAAAATATGAACAACAGTGAATGTTCATAAAAGAAAAATGCATGTGAGCTCCAAACATTACAGTAGACTTTGGGATGAAATTTCAACATCTGAATCAGGTCAAAGACAAAAGGTAGAAACTCTTGACAGTGAGGACAGCTCTCATATAGAAGGGACTTTGTGGGTTATGCTTCATCCCATCTTGTTGTTCTTTGAAGCTAAGGGGATTGGACATTGCGTGTTCTTGACTAAAATTACATGCTACTACATGTGTGCGCTGCACATGTATTGCATACTTACAGTAATAGACATAGTGTTAATAATATGATCAAATTTGAATTGTCAGTAAGAAAATAAAACCCAAGTGGATTCATAGCCATAGCCAAGCATAGGTACAATATAGCCAGAAGACAAAGGTGCTTGTTTATATACCAACAAGCAAAAGAAATGCATTTATTGTTTCTTCAAAAACATTACCGATGCCATTACTTAAGTGGAACAACCCATAGCTAGCGTAATTTTAGCCCAAAAACTTACGATGTGTACCCTTGGAGCCAGGGGAGGCCACCAAGGGTACCGTGGTCTAGTACCCGGGTAGCCTCCCTTAGCCCGCCGACAGGTGAACGACAGCTCACTACCAATCCAACCAGTTCTTTCCTTTAGCTTAAAGCGTGCAGACGTGTCTGCTTAGCCCTCCTTGGCTGTGTATGGTAGGCTTGGTTAGCGCTTGCTACCTAGCCTGTGTACCTTCGGACTTCTGCTGTGTAGCCTTCGTTGAGTCTAGAGTTCGACTACGTTAGTCTCTGCGCCTTGTCTTCGCAGTGACGGTGCTTGTGAGCGCGAGTGTGCCAGCTCAGGCGTTGTGCCGGCTTCGCGCCGCTGGGCGCTCTGCCCTAGTCCGGCTGACTGTTGCGGTTGTGTGTGGCCCTCGGACTTCGCCTCGCTTCGCGGCTGTTCTGCCGCCTCTTCGGTCGTTCGCCGTCGGCCTGCCGTTCCCGTTGCAGGACTTCCGTCCCTGTTCGACTGGCTCCCCGTGTCTGGGCGCCGCTGCTTCTTCTCTTCGACCTCAGGTTTCCTTCCCTGCCCTGCGACATGGCCAGGTAAGGTCTTGATTTTTTCTTTGCTAGCGCCTGTGGCGACGTGCGTAGCGGCGGCTTGCCTCCTTGCTTGATGTTTCGACTCAAGTTAGAGGGACTGAAAAAAAAAACAAAAAAAAACAGGGACTTGGGACGGCGTGAGGACGTAGTGGGAAGTGTCGGTGCGCGTTCGTTTCGTGGAAATGCCACTTCGACCAGTCGCCTTGTAGTGTCTTTTTATGTTGCAGTGCTCACGTCACCTGCACCAGATGTGGCGACTTCCAGTGACCGTCGGACAAGCATGCAGTTTGCCTCCTCTGCTCTGGTTGTTCCTCGAGCCGCACCTGTGATGTCTGCGCTCTCTGGGAGGAGGAACAATGGGCCCAGCTGTGGCGGTTTTATCGGCGTGACAACACTAGACCGCCGCCCGCCAGCACCAGCAAGCATGCTCCGGCCAAGAAAGACCCGACACGCACCTACGTCGCCGTTGGGGGACGGCAGTCTAAGGCTCCCCCCTTGCGCACCCACTCTCTCGAGTCGGGTCCGCAGCGAGTCCGCTCGCCCCGCTCTGCGGAAAACAAACAAGCCCCAACCCTCGTCGTTGGGGGATGCCTTTCTCCCCCCTTGCGCACCAGCTCGCTCGAGCCAGGTCCGCAGCGAGCTAGCTCGCCCCGCCTTGCGGACCCCAAGCCTCACAAGACCACCGACGTTGTTGGACACCGTGCTCCTCCGTCGCCGGACCCTTGGCTGCGTCCTTCGACCTCGGAGTTTCGTCCCCTTGCCCTCGATCGTCGGGAGTCCGCCCCTAGGAAGGACCGGTCGCGTCGCAGCCCTCTTCCGCGCCCTCCGTCTCGGACTGCCTCTTCTCGGCCTCGGACCCGGAGCCCCTCGTCTGCTTCCCGCCTGGTGCGTTCGCCGCGCCCCTCTTCTTCGGTGGCTTCCAGTTCCCGGACTTCTCGCCACTCTCGTCGTCCTTCTCCTCGGCCTGGGGAGGTACCTTCGTCCGTGCGGCGCTCTTCCCGTCGGGATGGTTCTCCGTTCTTCCGACCGTCTCCTCGCCGCCGGCCGTCCTCTCCCCCCCTTCCTCCCCGGCTTCCCTCCTCCCGCCGGCCCCGCTCCCCTTCCTGTCGTTGACATCGCCGCCGCTCCGCTTCGCACGGACGTTCCACTCGTCGGTCTCACCGCTCTCGTTCGCGCCATCGCGGCCGCTCTCCTCGCTCGCGCTCCTCCTCGTGGCGGCGCTCGGCTCCTCGCCCCCCTGTGCGGCGACCTCCTGCTTCGCCTGTGGATGTTCTCAGCATCGCCCTGGAGGACTCTGGCTCCTTCTTGGACCGCTCGGCTTCCTCGCTTCCGCGCTCGCCGTCAGCTCCCTTCTCGCCTTCTTTACGGACGACCAGGACGGAGACTCTTGCTTCGCTGGACGTAGCCGCGCGTCTTGTCGCCTCGTGTCTTCCTCCGGACGCCTGTCCCCCGTCGCCACCTCCCAAGAGGAAGATCTCGGCGTTTGTGGATGCGGATCGCCCCTCCAAGAAGTTTAAGTCCCTCCCTCAGCCTCCGGGATTTCTGGGCCTTCGTGACGCCTTCTCCGCGCTCCTTCTACAGCGTTCAGGCTCGGATGCGCCCTTCTTCTTCACCGACGCTCGCTGGCCGGCTGACTTGGATATCGCCTTTCAGCACTCCTGGTATGCCGGACACTCTCAGGCCTTCGCTGCTTCCTTACCCGCGGTGGATCCGGCCGCCCAACTGCAAGCTGGTGGACTGCGTGCGTCTCGCCGCTGCATCTCCCCTGGACTGGAACGGACGGCGATTCTCATACGCAACGCCCTCTCCTGCGCGGGTTTCCTCGACCTTACCACGCAAGCGATTGTCAGACTGTTGGAACGGCATGGACACCTCTCGGCTTCGCCGCTCGTAGGGGACCTCCTCGCCTTGGCTACGGCCGCTAACCGGGCTGCGTATCACGCTTCAGTCAACTCCATGGCCGCTGCCGCGAACTGCGATTTGCTCCGCCGAGATGCTGTACTTGCCGTCTGCCCCGACATTCCACAGGACCTGCGGAGACAGCTGCGTCAAGCTCCGCTCGGGGATCCCCTTCTCTTCGGTCCTACCTGGCAGTCGGTGAAGGATGCTAATGAGGACCTCTGGCCTTCCCGCGCCTCTTCCGCCCGCTTTCAAGCAGCCCGCAAGGCTTTGGGTCGCGCCCTGCGGTCCTCCAGACCCGCCCAAGCCCAGCGCCCGCAACGTCGCCGCCTCCCGCTTCGTCGCCCCGCTGCCCGCCGCGCTGCCCCCCCCCCCCCCCCCTCCCCCGACAGGAAGAAGCAGCCTCCGCCCCGGCCTGGCCCAAGCCCGCCCGCCGCCCTGCGCGGGGTCGGGCCCGGTGACTATCTCCCTCCCGTCCCCCCGCCGACCGCTTCCGGGTCTCCAGTCGGCGGGAGGCTGGCCCTGTACAGCGACGTCTGGCGGTCGCTGTTTCCCGACGACCCGTGGATCTCCTCCACCGTCTCCGAGGGCCTCCTGCTCTCCTTTCGGACCCCCCCGCCTCTGCGCCGCACCCCCCTCTGGACGGCCGCCCCTTCGGATGTCTCCAAGGCTGCGGCACTTCGCGAGGAGATCTCCGCTTTGCTGCGAAAGAATGCCACGGAGGTAGTGCAGCGTCACGACTCTCCCGGGTTTTACAGTCGCCTCTTCCTCGTCCCCAAGCCCGGCAACAGGTGGCGTCCCATCATCGACCTCTCGGCGCTGAACGCGTTCATCACGGCTCCGCGCTTCCGCATGGAAACTGCCAGAGCTCTGCGCGCCGCGGTTCGGCCCATGGACTTCGCCGTAAGCCTGGATCTCGCGGACGCGTACCTGCATGTTCCAGTACACCCGGCGTCCAGACGCTTTCTTTGCTTCGCCTGCGACGGCGTCGTTTATCAATTCCGCGCCCTGCCCTTCGGTCTCAACCTCAGCCCATGGGTGTTCACCAGGATCATGGATGGCGTCGTCGCCAAGGCCAGGCAGACTTCAGCGAGTCCTTTGTCGAACTACCTCGACGATCTGCTCCTACGCAACCAGTCGGCTCCCGCCCTGGAGACGGATCGAGACGCCCTACGGGCCCTCCTCGACAGCCTCGGCTTCATCGTCAACCTAGGCAAGTCGGACCTCGTCCCGTCCCGCCGGTTTGTCCACCTCGGCATGGAGTTCCTCACGGACCTCAACTTAGTGCGACTACCGGAGCCACGGATCCTGAAGCTGGCAGACCTGGCCTTTGCAGTTTCCCAGGAGGAGACGGTCCCCGCCAGAGTTTGGCTGCAACTCTTGGGCCTGATGAGCGCGGCTGCGGATCTCCTCCCCCTTGGTCGCCTCTACTCGCGCCCGCTCCAACTTCACCTGCTTCTTCACTGGCGTCCTTCGACCTCCGACATCGAGGCCCCCGTTCCGGTGCTTCCCATGCTCCTTCCACACCTTCGCCGCTGGGCAGACCCTGTCTGGCTCGCGACCGGAGTCCCGCTCCTTTCCCCACCCCGCAGTTGTCCCTGTGCGTAGACGCCAGCCGTTCCGGCTGGGGCGCTCACCTTCTGCCGACGTTTGCCACGGCCTCCGGCCCCTGGCCACAGGAATTCGCGGTCAAGCACATCAACTGGCTGGAGCTTCAGGCGGTGTGGCAAGCCCTCCTCGCATGGGAAACGACGGTTGGACAACAGGAGCTCCTCGTCCTTTCCGACAACTCCACTGTGGTGGCCTACATTCAGAAGCAGGGCGGGACCCGCTCCCCGTCCCTCTGCATCCTTCTCTACCGACTTTTCCGCTGGTGCGAGGATCACGGCGTTTCCCTCCGAGCGAGACACATTCCCGGACGCCTGAACGTCCTAGCGGACTCCCTCTCCAGGAGCGGTCAGCTTCTCCACACCGAGTGGACGCTTCGCCCGGACATCTTCCGGATGATCTGCTCACAGTGGGAGACCCCCCTTATCGACCTCTTCGCGACAAGGTGGAACCACCAGCTCCCCCTGTTTGTCTCGCCTGTACCGGATCCTCTAGCCTGGGCGGTCGATGCGCTCTCCATTCCCTGGGACGGTCTTTGCGCCTATGCTTACCCCCCCTCAGTCCTGGTACCCAAGGTCCTGCTCAAGCTGCAAGGATGCAACGCGATCCTCTTGCTAGTGGCGCCGTTCTGTTGGACCAAGTCTTGGACCACCGACCTCCTGAACCTCGCCACGGGACCCCCTCTGCGGCTTCCCACCCCTCGCACGATGCTCAAGCAGCCACTGCAGCCGCTCTTCCACCCGTGCCCCGAACGTCTGCTACTTCACGCTTGGAGGTTGTGCGGCAAGCCCTCGCCGCTAGAGGTTTCTCGCGTGAGACAGTGGCAGCTATCGCTTCAGCCCGCAGGCCCTCGACCCTCCGAGTCTACGAGGGAAAGTGGAGAGTGCTAGGAGCCTGGTGCGCCCTCCATCACCTCTCCCCTACTGCTCTGACTTCCCCCCAACTGGCTGAGTTCTTCCTCTGGCTCTTCGCCGATCAGCACTTGGCGCCGATCACCATCAGGGGCTACCTTGCTATGATCGCCGACACTTACCGGCACCTCGGCCGTGCGGACCCGGGCAAGTGTAAAGACCTCGCTGACCTCATGGACCACTTCGGCATTCAGCGACCAGCCCTCCGCTCCCTGATCCCACGTTGGGACCTTCCCTGGGTACTCACCTGGCTAAACACTGAGCGTTTCGAGCCGCTTCCCCTGGCAAGCCTGGCCGACCTCACGCGGAAGACCTGCTTTCTTCTCGCCTTAGCCACAGCCTCCAGAGTGAGTGAGCTGCACGCGCTCTCCGTGCTCCCCGCCTGCCTGCAATTCAGGTCGGATGGATCCGTGCAGCTGCTGACGGACCCGGCCTTCTTGGCCAAGAACCAGTCTCCGTTGACAGCCCCCCAGGTGATCACCATTCGACCGCTGAAGCCGGTCGACCCGAGCAAGGAAGTCAGACAACAGGACCCGGTGAGAGCCTTACGAGTGTACCTGCGCCGTACCAAGCCGCTCCGCCGGGGACGCACCCGCCTTTTTCTTCCTCTGTCCCCAGGTAGACAAGATATCTCAGCCCAGACGATCTCCTCCTGGCTCAGATGGGTGATACGTTCCGCCTACCAGGACCTCTGCCCGGACGCTGCCAAGCGACTACACATCCGGGCCCATGAGGTCAGAGCCATGGCTGCAAGCCTCGCCTTCGACCGCAACTGCGCTGTGCGAGACATCGTGGCGGCCGTTGGCTGGCGGACCGAGTCTACCTTCGCCCGGTTCTACCTCCGTAACCTGGCTGGCCAGCGTGACAACCTGGCCCTGGTGGGGGACATTACGGCGGCGCGACACTCCCTCCCGGCACCCTCGGTGCCGTAGGTAAACCTTTAGCTAAAATTTTCGGGAGCGCGCGCCGAGGAGGACGGGTCTTGCTAGCTCGGTTGGCTACTGGGTTACGCGGCACCCTCCTCCTCTTCGCCATTCTCCACTTAAGTAATGGCATCGGTAATGTTTTTGAAGAAACAAATTAATTTTTCTCTAAAATGTATTTTTTCGAAAAATACTTACCGATGCCATTACTCGGATGACCCTCCCACCTGCCCCGCTAGCCGCTCCTCAGTCAATGAAAGAACTGGTTGGATTGGTAGTGAGCTGTCGTTCACCTGTCGGCGGGGTAAGGGAGGCTACCCGGGTACTAGACCACGGTACCCTTGGTGGCCTCCCCTGGCTCCAAGGGTACACATCGTAAGTTTTTGGGCTAAAATTACGCTAGCTATGGGTTGTTCCACTTAAGTAATGGCATCGGTAAGTATTTTTCAAAAAAATACATTTTAGAGAAAAATTAATTTTTTAATTATTAAAAGAAAAAGTTGCTTTTCTTCTGCAAATCATTATATGTGACAATACTGTGTCCAACGGTGGCATTGCAAGCCAGTGAATAGCACTGTCTGTGTGTACAAACATGCATGAACCATTTGGCTGTTGGTAGCAGTCATTGTCGAATGACTCCTGCAGTAATCATTGGGACAGAACCCGCTGCTGACAGTTAAAGGGTTAACCACACGACAGAACCAATTACCATGAATGACAGTCTTCAGTCCTAGAGACTGATGAATCAGCTGTTTTAAAATCCCAGAAAAGTAAATTTTAGCTCTTTAGTTCAGACAGACCAGGCCTTCAGTCAGCTTGTTCCATCTGCGAGAGGCATCCAACTCTTGCTGGCATGGATCAGCCACAATTACATCTATAGATTGAGTAACTCATCCATGCACAGCTGATTAGAGACCTTGTGTGTATTCTGACATGCCTGTTTACTGACGAGCAGGTGAAATGCGATATTTTGGAATCATCGAAAACACTTTAGTATTTCCGATGATTCCCAAAATGTCGCATTTCACCTGCTCGTCAGAATGTTGCATTCTTTTGTTGATCAGTATATCACAGAATACAAGCAGATGAAATGCGGCATTTTTGGAATCCTGGGACGATTCCAAAATGTTGCATTCTTTTTGTTGATCAGTATATTACAGAATACTGTTTGCCCCTGTCTTACAAGGAAGCACATGCAGCCAGTGGACAGTTTGTTTCAGCTGTTTGTGCTGTCACTCATGTAGGAACACGTGGTACATGTACTATCACAGAAGGTTTTTGTTTGTCCAGGAGCCAAAAAAGGATGCGCCCCAGGAGAAGAAGAAGTCAGAGGTGAAAAGACGCGAGAAGATAAAAGAGGAAATTCCTGCTGTGCAGATCTACCAGTCACCAGGTTACATTGATTCAAAACACATCTACCCTTAACCTTTTCACTGCAAAGAAAAAATCCAACTGCAAGAGACATAGATCCTCATGAGCCCCCGCGACTGCGGGGGCTCATGAGGATCTATGCCTCTTGCTAAAACTCTTTTGTGGCTCACGTGCAATCGCAAAATGTAGGTCTATGTAATGGGCCATTGGGTGTCTGTCTGGTGTATGTTGTCCTTGGTAGACTTTAACGTTGGCATTTTCTCGGAGACTATTCAAGCCTCAGACTTCAAACTTGGCCCAGAGGTACTTTGTGGTAAATCATTTATAAACATACCAATTTTAGTGACCTTTGTTGAAAAGGGGGGGGGGGGGGGGGGTGCGGATAGCCATATTTTGAAACAAATTATTTCACCTCAAATATTATTTTCAACTTCTTGTCAAACTTTTTGTGCAACCTTTTCAATCATATTTCAAGGCTCCAGTGTTGCTGTTGATATGACATTTCTATGCATACTAATTTTGTGAGCTCCTTGCAAGGGTCGGAGAGGGGGGGGGGGGGGTTATGGTTGACAAATATGTGTAAAATGCATAATTTTTTAAAAAACATGAATTTCCACTGGTACGAAAGCCAGTCTTCTACTTGTGTTAGTACACTTGAACACTTGCTCATTTCAGTGACCTGTCAGTGGATTGGTCATACATGTGAGCCATAATGGCTTTACCTTTCTTGTTGTCATAATAATTCCTGCAGGAGTCATTGTGACAAAAAGCACTAGTGACAGCTAAAGGGTTAAAGACACAACAGGACTGGACAGTCAGCGCTGAGGGCACGATGCTCACATGTTGACAGCCAGGCGTCAAATGCCCTGCTAGGCCAGAACGCTGTTTATTATACGCTGATTGTGATTTAACTCTTCTACCCCAGACACACCACAGCAAGATAAGGATCGACCATGATAGTTCAAGGGTGATGCCAGAATAGCTTGGCGCCTATAGGCGCCAAGCTATTCTGGCATCACCCTTGAACTATCATGGTCGATCTGTGTCCTGCACTGTAATGCAGTCTTCAGAGGACGACGGCAAAATTTAAGGATTTCGGTGATGGGGTAGAATGAGTTAAGGCGCCACACCTGGATATATATGTACCCAACCATCCACAGCTGTGCGCGTGCCAACATCGGCCCAATGGCCTTTGCGCACTGGGTATGGGCCATGGTACTTTGAGGGTTGTGCCAGAGTAGTTGGCATCTGCAAAGTTATATCAAAGTTCTTTTAGGGTACACACTCATCTGATCTCATTGAATGGTGTTAGTGTATGTGTGTTCTGCATCAAGAATCAGTCCTAACTGGCATTGTGAATATGCCAATTAACATATTTTCAATATTGTTGACATGTTTGTCAAACACTGAGTGACCCTGCGTGCCATGTATATTCAAGCCATTTTGGGCTCATGTGCGAAGCAAAAGTGAGTATGTTCTGGGCCAGTGGTCATCCGTCCATTGTTTGTCGTCCGTCCGCCATCGTCCGTTGTAAACTTTAATGTTGACATTTGCTCAGAGACTATTCCAGTGTTGATTCTAGAGCGCGTTTTGCGCGATTTCTCGCAATATTATGCTCCAAATCGCAAAAAAAAACACCGATAGCGCGGCCGAAGAATCGCAGAAAAAAGAAACTGGACGCTTTTTTGCACGACCAGCGCAGCCGCACCGCTGCTGCGTAAAAGCCTGCTCGAGCGTCTTGGTGCAGTGTGGCCTGAGTCGAGCCAGGGCAATTTCACTATTATTCACCTGTTTAACACGAACACAGATTCCATTCACAGAAAACCAATTCACGTGTCGCTCTCGCGCTGTGGAAGTACACATGACAGATCAGAGCGAACTCTAGTCTGTGATTGGCTGAATAGCCTTCGGCTGTTGTAATCTGTCTTCTCATTGGCTAGCATTTCTGTACTGTATTCATGTTGTATCATTCGTGTACCAACACAACCCTTTTACCGATGCGGGATTGTACTTCAGCCTGTGTTGCTTTTACCTGAGGATTGTAACTTAGTATGGATTTTACCTGATGGATTTACATTAAATACTCGAGCTGTACACGTTTCCTTGTGTTTTCCTAGCGAGCTGAAGGTATGCATAGAAAGTACGATAATGTGCACTTTTAACCTGGTGCTCATTCACGCACACGTCTTACACACTTTCTCCTTGAGGGCCGTGATCAATTTTGAGGCCATATTGGTTAACACGAAATACGGTTAACACAAAGTGATTTTCCGTGTCCCCAGAAATTCGTGTTAAGCGGACTCCACTGTATGTATGAATGTGTGTATATATGTCATTTTAAAGTAAGCAGTGCAACGCTATTTGAGGGCCTCCCTTTTACACCTTGAGGGGATCCCTTTTTTGATTAGAGGGAGCCTTTGGGCGCCCTTTTCTGAAATCCTAGAATCAACACTGCTATTCAAGCTACAGTCTTCAAGCTTGGCCCAAGGATACTTTGTGGCAAGACCTTTCTAAACATACCAATTTCAGTAACCTCTCACAAAGGTCAGGGTCACAGGGGATCAGGAAAGGGCAAGGGTCATGGGGGTTTTACAGATGGGTGAAAACTGATTTGAGAAAACATGGATTTTATTAGTGCAGAAGCCATCTCTTTACTGATTGTCAGACGTGTGGATCGATCGGTCATACACGTGAGCCATAAGGGCTTTGCCTTTTTTGTATTTATTGCATGCATCTTTCTGATTTACATTTTTTCCCCTCCCAGAACGGAAATCTTTGCGGCGGTCAACAGCCATCAAGTCGAGGGAGACCCAGTCTCGACAGAAGCGACGGGAGGCAACAGCGCAGATTCTCAAGGACATCGCGCTGAAGAAGAATGTCAAGGTGGAGGATGTGCGTAGACTGACACAGGAGGAGCTGTTTGCCGAGGCCAAGGTTACCGAGCAGATCAACATGAAAAGTCTAGGTGGGAGTGCAGATTGCTTGGTCGCCTTTTTTTTCTAAGTCTGTTCCATTTATAGAAGAGACTTTTTAACTCATTTAGCCATGAGTCCCTAGTGCAGGGGATGCATTGACCAAGAGTAGTGCCAGATTAGCTTGGCGCCTTCAGGCGCCAAGCTAATTATCATGGTCAATGCATACCCTGCAACTGGTACATAGTCATTAGGCAACACCTCCAAAATTTTAGAAATGGGACCTTGGGGCTAAAAGGGTTAAGATGAAACGTGGAGGATTGCTTTCAATAGCATGTACTTGATGCATAGGAGGGCAGGCCTCAAACTCTGATAGCGAAGTAGCAAGATAAAAATTCCGTCATGTCTAGTTACACTATGCTCACTGCAGAATATAATTTTGGCATAAAGTGCGGTATGTAAACACAAATCACACATCATTTATACATGTGTTGAGGCAACTCTCTCTCTCTCTCTCTCCCTCTCTGTCTCTCTGAGACAGTTTGATTTAGGAAGATAGTCTCTATCTTTCTTACGATGTCTCATTGTCTTGGAGCATATTGTAGAAAAAGTGTGGAAAATGCATGCAAGCTCATAATATATAGAAAGGACTTTGTGGGCATGGTTCACTCCATCTTGTTCAACTTTGTGCGGGTCACACAGCCAACTAACTGACCCCTTGGCTGCCAGCCTTTACAGATTGCCTTTTCTGACATCTTTCTTATTTCAAGGCCGGAGAGATCCTGCTGTCTAGAGAACATGGTTCATTGTCCGGTCGGCAAGAGGCACAGATCCTCATGAGCCCCCGCAACTGCGGGGTCTCATGAGGATCTATGCCTCTTGTGGTTTGATCCTGTTCACCTTCTCCTGACGGTGAAGGATTAGTTAATTGGGTTTAACGCCGAGCAGGCGACTAAGGCCGTGTCATAGCAGGGCAGTGAGGGGTTTAAGGAGCAGGTGTAGTAATAGTGCAGTTCGTGATCAGACGTGCTGGCAGAAGCCTGCTTGGAAAGTTCAGGTGTTGCGTTATGGTACGCAAAGGTCATCAAGCCAGAGTCGGCTACAGTGGTCCCACGCACAGTTGTACAGTACACAGCCAGTACACAGTCATGCAGTACAGTTGTGCAGTACACACTCGTGCAGTACACAGTCATGCATTGCACAGCCAGTACACAGTCATGCAGTACACAGCCGTGCAGTACACAGCCCAGTTGTACAGTACTCAGCCAGTACACAGTCATGCAGTGCAGTTGTGCAGTACACAGCCAGTACATAGTCGTGCAGTACACAGTCAAGCTAAAAGACCCGGAAGTAGAAGAGGTCTTCCAAGCCCAGGTGGGAGGCAGATTTGCAGCCTTGGCTACTTTGGATTGGGACGTAGACACCCTTGCTGGAAATATAAAAGAGGTGTTACTTTCTACAGCAGAAGAAGTGCTGGGGAAGCAGAAGAAGCGCAAACAGCCCTGGGTCACCGATGACATCCTTGATCTCTGTGATGAGAGGAGAGCCTGGAAGAAAAAGAGAGGCCAAGACCTCACATCAGCAAACAAGTACAGACTTGTCAACAAGAAGATCAGGAAGAGGATGAAAGAAGCCAAAGAAGATTGGATTGAAGACCAGTGTCGTAGCGTGGAAGAGGGCATGGCAAACGGCAACAGCAAGAAGGCTTATGAAACGCTAAGGACCCTCACCAAGACTCAACAGCGAACAGCCACAGTCATCGAAGACAGCAGCGGCCAACTCCTTACGGAAAACACTGCTGTACTAAACAGATGGACTGAGTACTGCCGAGACTTGTATAACTACAAGCCTGAGCCAGACACCAGCATCCTCCAAAACAACCAGGCTGGGGCCAGGAAGGCCGAAGACCTGCCAGTGTTAGCTGAAGAGGTGGAAACAGCTGTACGCGGCCTGAAGGGAGGAAAGTCTCCAGGTGTAGACAACGTACCTGCTGAACTGTTGAAACATGGAGGAGAAGTAACAACGAAGGTCCTCACTACACTCTGTCAAAAGATCTGGGAGCAAAAGAAATGGCCAGTAGAATGGACACAGTCTCTAGTGATCCCGCTCCCCAAGAAAGGAAACCTGAAACAGTGCCAGAACTACAGAACTATCAGTCTGATAAGTCACCCTAGCAAAGTAATGCTTAGGATCATTCTCAACCGCCTCAAAACTTTCGCCGAGGAACTGCTGGCAGAAGAACAGGCTGGCTTCTGAGTTGGAAGAAGCACTGTAGAGCAGATTTTCAACTGCCGCGTCCTGATTGAGAAACATCTGCAGCATCAGCGCGAACTCTACCACAACTTCATTGATTTCAGGAAAGCATTTGATCGCGTCTGGCACGACGGACTCTGGCAAGTCATGAGATCGTTCAACATAGAGGAGGGACTGATCCAAATGATAGAAGCGCTTTACAAGAACGCCTGCAGCGCGGTTCTACTTAACAATCAGTCAGGCGTGTTCTTCAGGACGACGATCGGTGTCCGTCAAGGATGCCTGCTCTCTCCTGTCCTTTTCAACATATTCCTGGAGAAGATCATGCAGGAAACCCTCCACGACCACCATACTTCAATCTCTATTGGTGGCAGATCCCTGTGCAATCTTCGATTCGCAGACGACATTGACCTCATGGCAGGCAGCAATAGTGAGCTTCAAAACCTGACAGACAAACTTTCAAGTAGCGCAGGGTCTTATGGCATGGAGATCAGTACGGATAAAAGCAAAGTGATGATCAACACCACAAGCGACAGCAGCAGCAACATTCACATGAACGGCCAGAAGCTAGAAGAGGTCAATAGCTTCAAGTACTTGGGAGCCACCCTGTCCAAAGACGGTAGTTGCATAGCAGAGATCCGTATCAGGAGAGGTACAGCAACATCCGCAATGGCCAGGCTGGACAGGATATGGCGAAGTAACTCCATCAGCTTCACCATCAAGTACAGGCTTTACAAGTCCCTCGTAGTGTCTATTCTACTCTACGGCTGTGAGACTTGGACACTGCTTGCAGACTCAGAAAAGAAAATCCAGGCCTTTGAGAACAAGTGCCTGAGGAAGTTGCTCAGCATCTCGTACCGCGAGCACAAGACCAACGAATATGTACGGAGCATCGTCACTTCCCTGGTGGGCCCACATGAACCCCTTCTGGCAACCGTGAAACGGCGCAAGCTTGCTTGGTTTGGCCACGTGACCCGACACAACACCTTGTCCAAGACTATCCTCCAAGGCACTCTCGAAGGAAGTCGTCGGCGAGGTCGTCAGAGAAAGAGTTGGGTCGCAAACATAAAAGAATGGACCGAACTCGAGATGCCAGACTTGCTTGCCACCGCCCAAAATAGAACTCAGTGGAGAGCACTGTCTGTTGCTGCTGCCTTTCAGTCCCCCCAACGCCCAGTTCGGGCAAGGGACTGATGATGATGATGATGACACAGTCATGCAGTACACAGCCAGTACACAGTCATGCAGTACACAGCCATGCAGTACACAACCAATATATGCATAAGCGCAGCAAACAGTCATGCATTACACAGCCAGGACACAGACGTGCAGTACATAGCCAGTATGCAGTCATGGACTACACAGCCAGTATACAGTCGTGCGTGGCCCACCGTGGTTGACTTTGCGTATTGGGATGTGTGTTTCGATTTGGTCTCAAGAGGTAGATTTTGATGATTTCACTCATAAACGTACTGAAGGTATTCCCACCCATTGAGTTATATTCGGCAGCATCAGCACCCAAGCATGCGGTCGTCGTTGCTTCTGTACAAGAACTGTATAAGGTCTAGCAGGAGCAATAAATCATAGTAATGCCATCGGTAAGTATTTTTCGAAAAAATACATTTTAGAGAAAAATCCATTTTCTGCCACCCACTGGCATGCTTGTGGTTCAGGATCCTGGCGGCCTGCAGTGGTTGACTTTCACTGATGTGAGTGGATCAAAATACAAAGTGCATAATGTCCTTTCTTGAGCTGAGATACTTTTTTTGTGTGGATTTTTTACTAACTCATTACTTTCTGAGGATGACATTTATTAAATATTTTAGATATTGTTTGAGGTCTTCATCATAATTTTCAGACAAACTGACCAAGATAGTTAAAAGTTGGTGTCAGAATAGCTTGGCGCCTGTAGACGCCAAGCTATTCTGACACCACCCTTGAACTATCCTGGTTGATCCACATCCTGTCGTAGCATGTCAGGACCTTTGGGTCTAACTGTTCTTTGACTCTTTATTAATTTATTTGTTCTATACATGGTTTTTTATGTTCAGGTGTATGTTGTTTTTCCAGAGACGTATCAAAAACTGGAACTGGAAAAGAAACGGTCACGTGTCACGAAGCAGGTATATCGGGGTCCTATCGTGCGCTACCACTCTGTTACCATGCCACTGCTGAGTGAGGACACTTGCACTGAGCCCGACATCACTGTGGACGGAGACGGGTATGTGTGTTTTAGCCCCTTCATGTCCAAGAACAATTGACTATCTGCAAGGCACATAAATCCTAATGAACCCCCACATTTGCTGAGACCAATTTGTATCCGTATTGAGATCTAGAATGACCAATCAACTTTGTTTCGTTTCAGTCCTATTATGTGCGATTGGCTACGCAAACCGCTTATGTAGCTTAGATGGCTAACAAAAGACGTTTCTTTGGTGCAAGGAGGATAACTCTTCATGGGCACGCACTCGGCTTGCAGCATTATAACTGCATCAGATATTGCTATCGATTTCTGCCCTCTGACGCAAAACATTTAACAAATAAGTCATGTGTTCCTTTGCATACACACTAGAAGTGAATTATCAACCATGCCAAATAAATTATGTAGGATGTGTAAACAGTGACGGTCAAAGTGAATCAACACAGCCAACTCAAAAGTGATGACTGCCATCTTGAAGGCTTGCAGTGAGAGCCGATGAAAGTGGGGTTCAGAAAACTGACATAAAAGCAGAATTATTTCAGTGGTACTTTAGTGATAATTGTTGACAGAGGCCATTACTAAAATTACCCTCCCACTTAAATCTTACACATCAACAATTTTTAGCTAAAATCGACGTGCGACAGTTGTTTCGTGAGAACTGCTGATCTGACAAAGATTTGCAACTCAAGTCGTATGCGTTTGTAAGGCGGTACACAGTCTGGTGACGTCACGTACAAAACAGGCTAAGGAGACACATTTTGTTTGCCTTCAGTCTGTCTATTTCTTGGAGGGTTGTGGCTTTGGTTCATTGAAAGAACAAAGATTTCCAGAGGCAAAATTTACGCACAGTGGCAGGAAAGGAGTTACCCCTTTAGCTGTTGGTGGCACTTTTACTATTATTTCATTTTTATTGTTTTCATAACCAAGGAAAACAATAAAAAGTTAATAATACAAGTAAATACAAGTCCAGATGAAAACTCTGCTCCTCTTCTAAATAAATGGAAGTTGTGTGTACCTTCTGTCCAAACTAAAACATTTGGTCAGCGCACTTTTGTTTCTCAAGCCCCAGTGTTATGGAATACACTTCCTCTGGAGGTCAGAAACAGCGAGTCTGTCTCTGACTTCAAGGGGTCGTTGAAAACTCACCTCTTCAAGCTTTACTTTGAATAACTGCCAGTGTTTGATGCCTTAGTTGTAGTTCTGTAATTCTCCTTGTTTAGACTGAATGTTAATTAGAATATAAATTATTATCATGTATTGTTTAGTTTATTGTAAAGTGGTGTGTTCGGGCATTGTGTTTTGTTTGTTATGTGCATATGTCATTGTATTTATATTTTTGTGTACAGATTGTAAAGCGCTTAGAGCTTTTGAGTAAGATTAAGCGCTATATAAATACTCATTATTATTATTATTAAACTCTCAGCCAGTAAGCTGATATCTTTAACGGCTCCAAATTGAACTGTGCCCTATTTTGATACATTTTCAGTTTTTATCAGCATTTTACAAACTGTTCATTTAAATTTGGCACAAAGGTAGCTCGTGATATGCATACTAATTTGGTTAGCCTCTCAAAACGGTCAAGGGTCATAATAGTTTGGCAGATGTGCAAAAAATTCATTAGTTTTGAGAAAGCGCAGGCTTTGCAGGTATAAAGAGCCAACCCTAGACTTATGTGAAGACACTCACACTCCTGCTTATTTCGTCATGAGGGTCAGATTCATTATGTGAATCGGATATGCACGGGAGCCATACGATTTTTACCATTTTCTTGTTATGCGAATAATGTATACAACTGATTTTGGTGTGAAATATGTCTTTATAATTATGCCTTTATTATCATGTGGATGGTGTCTTTACAGGGAGGATCAAATATTATTGTACCGTAGTACTAGTAGCCCTTTGGACTGCACTGCCATCCAAGCGAAATCTAGGAACCTTGTTTTTTTTTTTTTGTTGTGTTTTTTTTCTGGTTGCCTAGTCAATTTGGTGTTTGAGGTGTAAAGTTTGCATTCACCATTTGGGCACCCAGACACATGTCTTTACGTTGGTGAGGGAATAGTGGATTTGGTCCAACCAGTCCTGAGAGTGTCACGGATGTCTTGTTTAATGCACGTAATGTGTAGTTGACAGTCTTCAGACCAGGAAGCTGATTCAGCCATTTCAAAATCCAAGAAAGTGTTTTGCTTCAGGTGAACAGCCTCTTCTATCTGCAAAAAGCATACATTCTCATGAGCCTCTGCATCCGCAGTACTGTACTGGTGCATCCGCAGTACTGTACTGGTGCATCCGCAGTACTGTACTGGTGCATCCGCAGTACTGTACTGGTGCATCCGCAGTACTGTACTGGTGCGTCCGCAGTACTGTACTGGAGCATCCGCAGTACTGTACTGGTGCATCCGCAGTACTGTACTGGTGCATCCGCAGTACTGTACTGGTGCATCCGCAGTACTGTACTGGTGCATCCGCAGTACTGTACTGGTGCATCCGCAGTACTGTACTGGTGCATCCGCAGTACTGTACTGGTGCATCCACAGGGCTCATCAGAATTTATGTATCTTGCTGGTACTGCCATGGCCCGTTCTCAGTCTTTTCAATTTATTGCACTGTTACCCATGATAATGTCACATTTTATTCTTGTTTTTAACAGGGACACCCAGCAAGACGTTGCGCAGCCCCTGTCATCAGAACTGTGTTCGCGCACATTCATCACCTTCACGGATGACAAAGTGTTTCACGAAGTGTTTCCCCCACGCAGACGCAAACTGCCTCAGAAGTTGATGTGCCCTGTCACGCGGCTTCCGGCTAAGTACCTGGACCCTGTCACAAACACACCCTATGCTACAGCCCAGGCGTTCCGCTTGATTCGCGAAGCGTACGCAAAGCAGTTGGAAGAGGAACAAAACAAATCGGACACAAGCACCTCCGCGGGCACACCTACACAGAACAAGAAGAGGGAAAGAGTACAGTCTGGCGTAACTGTTGCGGAGTGACAGTGAATCATAGATGGCTGTGACAGGTGTGTGACCCAAAAATTTGATATAGTGTATTCAACTGTGACTGTTGCCAAGTGACAATGAATCATGTATGACTGTTACAAATGATTATGAGAAGTACGTGACCAAGAAACAGAGAGTGTGCAGTCAGGTGTGACTGTTGCCCATGGACAGGGAATCGTGTGGTTGTTGCTGACTGACTGCAAAGTGTGAGATTGTTACAAGGGTCTCTGGTCCCATGTACATGTGGTCACCAGTGCTGTAAACAGTGTGTGTGGTACTGTAAACAGTGTGTGTGAATGTGTAGTATTACTGTTAACAGTGTGTGTGAATGTGTAGTATTACTGTTAACCCTTTTAGCCCCAAGGTCCCATTTCTCAAATTTTGGAAGGTGTTGCCTGATGACTGTATCAGTAGCAGGAGATGGATTGACCATGATAATTCAAGGGTAGTGCCAGATTCGCTTGGCGCCGTCAGATGCCAAGCGAATCTGGCACTACCCTTGAATTATCATGGTCAATCCATCTCCTGCTGAAGGGACTCGAGGCTAAATGGGTTAGCAGTGTGAGCGTGTGGTACTGTAAACAGTGTGTGTGCTACTGTAAACTGTGTGTGTGTCGTACTTGAAACAGTGCGTGTGGTACTGTAAATAGTGTAAACAGTGTGTGTTTGACACTGTAAACTGTGTGGTACTATAAACAGTGTGTGTGTGGTACTGTAAACAGTGTGTGCATGGTACTGTACACAGTGCGTGTGGTACTGTAAATAGTGTGTGTGTGGTACTGTAAACAGTGTGTGCGTGGTACTGTAAGCAGTGTTTATGTGCGTGGTACTGTAAGCAGTGTTTATGTGCGTGGTACTGTAAGCAGTGTTTATGTGCGTGGTACTGTAAGCAGTGTTTATGTGCGTGGTACTGTAAGCAGCCCCAGTGGCTGCATGCACAAGAGGATTAACGCCTTCACTGCCAGCTGCTACAAATGCCATTAGAACTATTTGCAGACACTTTATGTTAACCCTTTGCAGCCTGATGCACAGTCATATTAATTGAGGCCAACAAGAGGCATAGATTCTCAAGAGCCCCTGCAAATGCGGGGGCTCATGAGGATCTATGTCTCTTACATTTTTTGTTGTTGTGTAGTTTGCTGTCCTGTGGGTGTCAGGGAGTTAATGATCAGTGCGCACAGGCCATCTCCCGCATAACGTGATGCCTGTAGCCGTCCGTTGTGACAGTACTATTCACATTCAAGACACTGTCGGGCTGAATTTTCTTAGAAAGTCCCCTTGAAGAAAGAAACACGCTTAGCAAAGACAATTGCAACGCAATAAATTGTGCTGAAATCGTCTTTTCTAAGCGCGTTTTTTCTTCACTGGGACTTCATGGTGCAAACAACGCAAGGGACACCAATCCTGTGGATGTAGCAGAAACTGCAAGGGACATAACTCTTGTCGAGTTATTTGCCCTTGGTACCCACAGCTGTCGGTGCAACCAAGAAATAAATAAATAATTTTTTAGGAAAATATTCATAAAGATTTACTGTTTTTTTGTGGCCATATTTATGTAATTGTAAATGTGTGCCATGCTAGAGCGAGAGGTCAGATCAATGGTATAGTGTGTTTGCAATGCTGGTGAACCACGTTTCCCACAGTTTCTTAGAAACAGGTTTGATAGACCTCTTTGAGAGAAAGTGTTTACTTGCACAAGTACCTTCCAAAATTCACTAACCCATTGCATCCTGAGGCTGATTAAAAAAAACTTGCTAATCGTCTTATGAAGGCTCTATTGCAGATTAGGAGATAGATCCACGATTTTAGTTCAAGGGTGGTGCCAGAATAGCTTGGCGCCCAAGGCGCCAAGCAATTCTGGCACCACTCTTGAGCTATCAGTCACATTTTTTTCAAGCAAAAGTGTATCAGGATGAAAATGAATATTTTCTCCCTGGTCGTTGGTACCCAGCTCAGACAAGAAGACTACAAATGCCGTTTTCCACATAGTTTGTAAAGCATTTAGATCCTCCGTAATTTAAGTCAAACGTTTCTCGTAGCACAGGCACAACTGCATGAAACTTGACAGACACAGACATTACTTGAGCTTCGTCATTATATGAAATGGATGTCATTCACCTTATTCAGTTATTACATAATAGAAGGGGATCAGAAGAGGTAATGATTTCCATAATCTCTGCCTTACATATCTTCTGGTAGTCTATGCTACTAAAGTACTATTCTGTTTGATCTGAGTGTTGTCAATCCTTTCATCCCTGTAAATTGCCAGCATTTTCGTTCAGCAGAATGGCTAAGAAAACATCATGTGATCAAAAATTGTTGCTTGATTGATTTTAAAGATTATGAACATAAAAAAAAAATAAAAAATTTATGTTTAACTTGAAAAAAAAAGGAGAAATCTGATGGTCTTTTTGCAAAGCACCTGTAAAAGAATTGGCCTCACAGACTATGGTTCAGAACATTGTAATGCTTCTCACACATGGCTTTATATAACCCTTATGGATATGAAAGGGCAAGGGATCTAACCCTTTGTCCAGAGCTCAGAAATTTCCCTTTGTATGTGTAAATTCTAATACCAGCGTTAGCCTCGTCTATCTGTTTTGCGAGCAGTATTGAGCATTTCCTGTTGAGCGACTTATTGGAAATTTCGTCAGAAAATGGAAAATCAACAGAGGCAACAGTGCCAAAGCAGGACTTCACGCCAAAATGTAAATAGCGAGGTTGGATGTTGTTAGTTGAATCGGTTGTATGTTTGCTTGCCTTTTTGTTTGTGTGTGCTTATTTTTTTTTATTTACTTTGAACGAAAACTGAAGTAAAACCAACAATCTTTTATTTAGTCCAACTGACAGCTGTATGTTGATGTTCAAAAACTTCATGTACATATAGATAAAGAGCAAATATATATTTTACAAAATTTGTTTACAAAAATAGTTTGCAAAGATGCGCACTGACGCACGCACCACACACACGCGCGCGCGCATGCACACACACACACACACACACACGCGCGCGCACATGCACACACAGTCTTAGTGCCGTCTGTAATAAGTAAACTAATTTAGTGAAGTTTTGTTTGCAACGAACAACCCCTAACAACGAACCTGAGCGAAATCACGACTGCTGATATTAAGCAGTTTGTAACAAGCATCATTAGACAACACTCCATACCTCTCCAAGAGGCATAGATCCTCATGAGCCCGGAGGGCTCATGAGGATCTATGCCGTTTGGAGTGTTGTCTGCGCTTACAGTGACAAGCTGGTCATCCGTCGTGATTTCACTCTCGTTCGTTGTTGGGGTCGTTCGTTGCAAACGTGACCTCCCCAATGACCCCGTCACTGGCGGAAAATGAATACGAAGACCGCCTACGCGCACAGCGCTGCGAATGGACGGGAGGCAACCAGTGTCTTAGTCTCTGTCCGTGCGGGTGGCGTTCGTTTCTGTGATTGTTGGCCCCTTGCTGCGATAGCCGGGCGTCCCTGGATCGTGGATTCAAAGCGGTGTCAGCAAGAGGCATAGATCCTCATGAGCCCCAGCAACTGCGGGGGGCTCATGAGGATTTATGGCTCTTGCAGCTGGGTTGTGTTATGTTTTCATCGGCAGTCAGGGGGTTAATAAGCAGGGGCGGATCAGTTTTCTTTTCGGGGGGGGGGGCAACATTTTTTTGGTGGTGATTTTTAACCTAAAGACAGATGGCGCTCATTGGGCAGACCTTACTTCTCACTGCCAAAAGAAAAAATCAAAACGCGGGGAGTGAAATGGGGGGGGGGGGGGGGGGGGTTACGCGATAAGCGTTTTACTTTTTGGTCGCCGGCCAGAACCTCTCGATCCTACAGCCAGTTGCATGAGCTAGCCTGGTCCTGCACCAGCCACTAAGCGGCGCACCTGGCTTAGTGGCTGCTGCAGGACTAAGCTCGCTCATGCAAATGACCCCTGGTCCTCTATCTCGTATTTAAGTTCGCCGTACGCTGTAAATTAGGCGATTGATAGCGTTTCCATGGGTGACGGTATTCAATCCTGGAGACTGATTCAGCTTTTTCGAAATCCTAGAAGCTGGATTTCCGCCTTTTGGTTAGAACGGTCCCTCAGTCAGCCCGCTGTTCCGTCTGCAAGAGGCATACATTTGCACTGATCAGCCCAGGGGCACGCGAGAATGTGTGCCTATGGCTGGTCATGGTTCATAGAATATAACTTGTCTGTGGACCATGATCCAAAGCAAGAGCCACCTTTCTCCAGTTGAAAAATGCGTGGAGTTCCAGAGAGCTGTCACAACACACTAAAGTCCGGATCTTTAACTCGAACGTGGATGCAGTTGTCCTATATGGAGCAGAGTACAGAGTACAGATCTTCATAAACAGTTGTCTTAGAGGAATCTGAAAATCCACTGGCCAGAGAAGATCAGCAACGTCAGACTCTGGGAGAGAACACAGCAGATAACAGCAGAGAATGAAATTGGGCGAAGAAGATGGGGATGGATTGGTCACAGTCTGAGAAAACCAGCTTCCAGTATCACTAGGCAGGCATTGTCATGGAACCCCCAGGGAAAGAGGAAAAGAGGCAGGCCGAGAAACACCAGGCGTCGAGACCTCCAAGCAGACACCAAGAGACTGGGAGCCACCTGGAGTAAAATGGAAGGAGAAGCACAGGACAGGAGTCGCTGGAGGTCTCTCGTCGACGGCCTATCCGCTCTGGGAGGGGTGACAGGCGTAAGTAAGTTGACCATGGTCAGTGGTGGTCAGTGTTGTCTAAGCTTATGGTGAAGACTGGTTATGCGCTGTGACTTCACTCTCGTTCGTTGACGTGGATTCGTTCGGTGTAATCGTAACCTCACTACTGTCGCTTTTCACAAGATTAACCCCACTACTGTCGCTTTTCACAAGATTAACCCCACTACTGTCGCTTTTCACAAGATTAACCCCACTACTGTCGCTTTTCACAAGATTAACCCCACTACTGTCGCTTTTCACAAGATTAACCCCACTACTGTCGCTTTTCACAAGATTAACCCCACTACTGTCGCTTTTCACAAGATTAACCCCACTACTGTCGCTTTTCACAAGATTAACCCCACTACTGTCGCTTTTCACAAGATTAACCCCACTACTGTCGCTTTTCACAAGATTAACTCCTCTACTGTCGCTTTTCACAAGATTAACCCCACTACTGTCGCTTTTCACAAGATTGACTTAACCCCTTCAGCCGTGACGCAGTACAGCAGGAGATGGATCGACCTGTCGGCGCCAAGCTAATCTGGCACTACCCTTGAATTACCATGGTCGATCCATATCCTGTAACTGGTGCATAGTCATTAGATGACGCCTCCCAAATATGAGAAATACTTGCGTCGGGCTGAATGAGTTAAAAAAATTTGTTGAAAGTATAAGCGCCTGAAAAATACACATTATTATTATTACTATTATTATCGTCATTATCAGTATTAGTATTATTGTCATTATTTTATTTACTTTTTATTATTGTCATTATTATTATGAATATTATCGTTATGCCACGGCCCGGGCATGCTAGTTCCACCTCCGTCGCATCAGTCAGATCAGAAAATACCTTACCACCGAAGCTGCTACCAAACTTGCTGTTTCTCTCATCTTATCTTGCATCGACTATTGCCAATCCCTTCTTTCCAGGCCTTCCTCACTCCACCACTTTCACTCTCCAGCGCGTTCAGAGCAATGCTGCCCGCCTAGTTCTCAGAAAGAAGAAATCCGACCACATCACTCATCTCTTAACAACTACGCTCCTGCCTATCTCTCCAACTTACTTCACCCCTACACTCCTTCCCGCTCCCTCCGCTCTCCCTCCGACCCTCTCCGCCTCCACATCCCCCGCACCAAACTCAGCACTTTCGGCCCCCTCTCCTTCTCCGTCTACGGTCCATCCACATGGAACACCTTCCCTCTCTCTCCGTCATAAACACTCTCTCTCCCCCTTCCAGTCCGCCCTCAAAACTCGGCACCTCTTTCAACAGTTGTAGCACTATATCACCGCACTCCCCACCCCCAGCTGACTGTGGTAATGTATTTGTGGTACGTGAGTCATTGTCAAAAGCGTGCGCGAGTTGTGAGTGCGCACTAGATAAGCCCATTATAAATACCGTAATTATTATTATTATTATTATTTATTATTATTATTATTATTATTATTATTGCTATTGTTATTATTTACTATTATTATTGTCATTATTATTATTACTACTACTACTACTACTACTACTACTACCACTACCACTACTACTACTACTACTGCTTTTTGCCTTCACACGGCAGACATGGAGCTAATGGTCAGTCTGTTGTGTACGCCTCTGATGTCCCGTCCGTGTCGGTGGCGGTGGTCGGGGCGGGGGACGTGGTGTTCTCCTCCGGTACGTCAGAAAGCAGAGTCTCGCCGGAGAGGCGACGTACGGGACTTTTGTACCCGCTAGGGCCAGGGACCCTCAACCGCTGGGCGGCCGCTGCGATGGCTGCGTTGACCTCCTCCGAGGACATGGTGGAGCCCACAGGTCCGGGGATCTGCCCGAAAGGAATGTGGAGGAGGGACTGGAGAACAGGGCGGTACTTCTCGCCAGCTTCCTCGATGTTCTGATGGACAGATTGAAGGTGAGATTCAGTCTTTTTGCTCCGACCCGCGCGTGTTCTTAACATATTCTGTCCCAGGAACGAAATCCCCCCCCCCCTCCCCCCCCTATTTTCAAGTTGCCCTCTGAAGGACTCTATTACAATTCTAGAGACAGATCGAGCAGGATAGTTCAAGGGTGGTGCCAGAATAGCTTGGCGCCTATGGGCGCCAAGCTATTCCGGCATCACCCTTGAACTATCGTGCTCGATCCGTGTCTTGCTGTGGTGTGTCAGGGCTGAACGAGTTAAACTATTTGCACGATGAAATATGCATCATAATAATAATAATATAATAAATCTTGTATAGCGCTGTTCTCCAGGAAAACACTGGACTCACTGCGCATGCACAGCAGCACTCTCTCTCTCTCTCTCTCTCTCTCTCTCTCTCTCTCTCTCTCTCTCTCTCTCTCTCTCTCTCTCTCTCTCTCTCTCTCTCTCTCTCTCTCTCTCAGACACACGCACAATTATACACTACTTTAACCACCCCATGCCTTCCCATCGCCTTACATCCACTTCCCCCAGAATCAGAATAAAAGGCAGTGAACAGTTAGCTAAAGGTGAGCTAACTGTTAAATGCCCGACAGAGAAGAAAAGTCTTTAAGGGAGCTTTGAACTGTCACAATGTGGGCAGATTCCGCATTTCAGTTGGTAGCGAGTTCCACACACTTGGGGCTAAAAGGTGAAAGAACGCTCCCCGACAGTCTTCATGTTAAGCTTCGGGATTTTGAAAAAAAAATTTACTGGAGGAACGGAGGGTACGTGATGGCTGATAAACAAACAGCTTGGCAGAAAGGTACGGCGGGAGAGATCCGTCAAAATGCCGATCATAAGGTGAACAATACAGTTTTGTCTCTGTGTCGGGTGCGCAGTAGAAAGGAAACTGGGAACTACATGAACTAATTACGTGCTTATTCAGCTTCTGCTTTACAAAATGTAAAGCGACCGCTGACTGTATTGTCTTGGGAAATAATAACGTAGCATTTACAAAACTGTCATTATATATTAATAGTTGTCACCAGTTGCGGATTGGCTTTGGCGTTCACAGTGTGCAGGAGCGGATCAGTTACCTCGAGCAGGCAGGGGGGTGGGGGTTCCAACTTTTTGTTTGGGACCTTCAACCTGACACAAAAGGCCTTCCCGACGCGTTGAGAGGGGTGGATGGGTGGGGGGGGGGGGAGAACATGCGTGTGTAAATAAAAACTCGCCAAAATATCAAAAGAGGAAGCGGGGAGGGGGGGGGGGGTCCAAACATCCCAAAGGGGACTTTGTTATAACATTTTAAAGAATTTTGGGTAGGGGGAGAGGGTCCGGAACCCCTTGACCCCCTCCCCACCCCCTCCCTTCCAGACCCGCCTCAGGTGTGTATTGCAAATAAAACTGGTAATTAAGTTACTTGAAACAAGAAATCCCGTTCATGGCACCAGAAACGGATATTATCATTTTTTGGCGGCAATGACTGGATCTCCTGTTTCACGGAACGAACCATTTTTAAGTCTCCTCAATAATAGAAGATACTTTTTAGGACGGGACGCGGTGGAGCGATTTCAAAAGAACAGACACAGAATCATGCCTAAAACGCTGACAGTAAAGTAACAAAATACAAATTACGTCATGACTGGTTACGCAAACCTCGCGGTAGAACGTACTTTTGGCGCGAAGCACCGTACTTGTGTGTGTGCATGTGTACGTGTGTGTGTGTGTGTGTGCGCGTATGTGTGTGTGCGTGTGCGTGTGCGTGTGTGTGTTTGTGTGTGTGTGTGTGTGTGCGTGTGCGTGCGTGCAAAAATTTTGATATAGATAGTTTAGAGAAAGACATTGGATGGGTTCGTTATCCAGTTTTGTACCTCTTCAACATTTTCGAAAATAAAAATTCATTGCACACAAAAACAAAAAAAAAAAAAAAAAAAAAAGAAGTAATAATCATCGACTTCAGGAGAAGGATCAGACAGTGACGATCAGGTAAAAGCACCGAACGCGCCCCTGTTATACAATGTTCCTAATTGACGCAAGCACCCGCACATCATTGTTATAAATGTGTATGAGCTGACACATTTCTCTTTCACTCTGATGTGATTTACGAAGACATTCTCTTTATTTTTGCTATGATGTCTGCGAACATGTTATGGAAAAGGCCGCGGAAAATGCACGCAAGCTCACACAGAGGAGGCTTTGTGGGCATGGGTCATCATCTCATCTGGTTCTTCTTCAGACTGACTGTGGCTACGCCAGCCTACAGAACCTATAACTGGTAAACTATTACTCTCGCTACTCAGCCAGCCTGCTCCATCTGCAAGAGACATAAATTCTCATGAGACCCTGCGTACGCATGGTCTCATGAGAATTTATGTCTCTTGCTGGCCATGGATCACGGCTTTAGTTAACCCGTGGACCATGTCAGTCATTTACAGTTTTCACACTGACACCCACGCGCCTCTTGTTCAATGGCAAAATGGCCGCACTTGAGAACTCATTTTTTGACAGCGGAAAGTATTATTTCGTGTGCAAAAATAACGGACACTTTTGGATGTGTGTATACATATATATATATATATATATATATATATATATATATATATATATATATATATATATATATATATATATATATATATATATATATATATATATATATATAATATATATATATATATATATATATATATATATATATATATATATATATATATATATATATTTTAACACATACAGAAAAAGGTGAGCAAAAGTAAGTTAGGGGACATTGCAATTTCGAAGTAGGGGACATTGCGAGTTCAACTTACAGCATCGGCGAATTCATAGTTGACATGTAATTATGCTACCGATTAGCCACGCCACTGGCCGACATTTTCACAACACTGGTTTGTTGTGCCGGTCACGTGACCTGTTCGGGAACCATGACTATGGCGGTGGGTCCTTTGGTAAAAATCGCATTCAGGCTCATTTTGTATGAATCCATTTAATTTTATTTTGGTTTCGAAAATGCTCAACCACTAAAGTTGAAATCTCAATAACCCCTACTCGATGATGATGACGACAATGATGGTGGTGACGACGACGAAATGATGACGATGATGCTGACGGCGTCGATGACGATTATGATGATGACTATGTTGACGATGTGGACGACTTCGATGATAACCATGGTGATGATGACGGCGACGATGTTGATGACGGCGACGATAATGATGGTGACAAAGTGGACGATAATGATGACGCCGAGGACGACAACGCCTATAATGATGATGATGACGCTGATGAGGATGTTTTTTTATGACTGAGAGTGGTACCGTTTTCAGTTTTTCCTTTTTTTCTCTCGTGGTGGTGATGTCTTGTTGGAGTTTCTTGTTGTTCTTTTTGATTTGCAAGATCTCATTCTTCAGTTTGGCGTTCAACTTCGCAATAGCATTGATCCGCTCGCGCACGCGCTGAACCTCCGCCGCATCCGGGATACGTGGCTGCACACACACACACACACACACACACACACACACACACGCACACACACACACACACACACACACACACACACACACACACACACACACACACACACACACACACACACACTGAGCTTCAAAACATGACGGTAGTTTTTGGGATGAAATCCTCATCTTGGTTTTTTTTTTTTTTTTTTTTTTTTTCAGAGACGTTATCTCACTCTTGAAGCATGCGCGACGTCCCGGCACGGCCCTGGAGGTGCCCACGCTCATGACGATGCAGAATTAAATATTACATATTAATAAATTGTGTTGTAACTGTCTTTCCTAAGCGTGTTTCTTTCTCCGATGGCTATTTTTTTACGTTTTGTTTAGCGTCGGTTCGGTTCGTTTCGATTAATTTCGCTTTGGTTCGGTTTGTGTGATTCTTCCTTCCTTTCTTTCTTTCGTTCTTTCGTTCGTTCGTTTGTTCGTTCTTTCGTTCGTTCTTTCGTTCTTTCTTTCGTTCTTTCGTTCTTTCGTTTTTTCTTTTTTTTTCTTTTTCTTTCTTTCTTCCTTCCTTCCTTTTCCGCACTTAGCGCAGGCACCTCCTGAGAATGTATTGCCATGTTACTGGTACTAGATTCCCCGTGTCTCAAGGAGAACTGTTGGACCTTGTTAAGAAATGCGAGTTGAGGGTTCGGTCAACCTCAGTTTATCACGCGCTCCAGGTTACCGAGTTAGACGATAGGCCGCGCACAGCGGCGTGTCTGGTTCCCACGGGGATGCCCTGTGAGCAAAAGGTTCTCGGGCCGTCGTCAGACTTAGCTGGCCCGCGCACGTCCGTGCGCGGGCCAGCTAAGGCTGACGACGGCCCGAGACCCTTTTGCTAACCATGGCGGTGTTTTTTTTTTTTTGTTGTTTTGTTTTTTTGTTTGCAGGCCTCTGTGACTTGCGTACTGCCGTAACGCGATAGTGCGTGACGCGGACTTTGCAAATGGCTCCAGGCTATTGCGATGTATAACAGGCGGACCTGTTCAATGAACAAGAAGCACCGTCCTTCATGGGACTGCCTATGGCGAATAAGAGTCAGCAGTTTGATCGTCGTAAAACCCATACGACGCGCAGGAGATAGCGACAATGGCTTACATCAGTGATAAAAACGAAAAAAATGAAGAGACTTACTCTCTTACTCATGTCTGCAGTCCGCCAGCAGTCATTAGACCTACATTGCAAATCATGTAATGACGTAACGTCTGTCTTTGACGTCAGCATTCCTAACAATGGAACGACATGGCCTGGCGCGCTGGCACGTGCTCTTGTACCATTTCGACATGATTCACGGGGCTTAGCTATTTTGATGACGTGACGTGTTCAGCTCCGCCGCAGAAGTCAGCTACGGAGAAAAATTGGCCTTACTGTGCGCAGCATGTATATGTCCTACGGTGTCTATGTCCCAAAACAGGAGGGCTCTATGTTCCAGTTTCCATGTTCCACTACTGGAGGGCTCTATGTTCCAGTGTTTATGTTCCACTACAGGAGGGCTCTATGTTCCAGTGTTTATGTTCCACTACAGGAGGGCTCTCTGTTCCAGTGTCTATGTTCCACTACAGGAGGGCTCTATGTTCCAATGTCTATGTTCCACTACATGAAGGCTCTATTTTCCAGTGTCTATGTTCTACTACAGGAGTGCTCTTATGTTCCAGTGTCTATGTTCCACTACAGGTATGTTCCAGTGTCTATGTCCCACCACAGGAGGGCTCTATGTTCCATTGTTTATGTTCCACTGCAGGAGGGCTCTATGTTCCAATATCTATGTTCCACTACAGGAGGGCTGTATGTTCCAGTGTCTATGTTTCAGTACAGGAAGTCTTTATGTTCCAGTGTCTATGTCCCACCACAGGAGGGCTCAATGATCCAGTGTGTATGTTCCACGGTGCCTATGTCTAACCACAAGAGGGTTCTACGTTCCAGTGTCTATGTTTCACTATAGGTGGGCTCTATGTTCCAATGACTATGTCTATGTTCCACGGTGTTTATGTCCCACTACAGGAGGGCTCTATATTCCATGGTGCTATGTTCCACCACAGGAGGATTCTATGTTCCAGTATCTATGTTCCACTACAGGAGGGCTCAATATTCCAGTGTTAATTTCTATGTTCCAGTGTCTATGTTCCACTACAGGAGGGCTCTATGTTCCAGTGTCTATGTTCCACTACAGGAGGGCTCTATGTTCCAGTGTCTATGTTCCACGGTGTTTATGTCCCACCACAGGAGGGCTCTACGTTCCAATGACTATATTCCACTATAGGAGGGCTCTATGTTCCAGTGTCTATGTTCCACCGCGTCTATCTTCCACTACGGGATAGGGGTCTATATTCCAGTGCCTATGTTCCACCACAGGAGGACTCTATGTTCCAGTGTCTATGTTCCACGGTGTCTATGTCCCACCACAGGAGGCCTCTATGTTCCAGTGTCTATATTCCACCGCGTTTATGTTTAACCATAGAAGGACTCTATATTCCAGTGTATATGATCCACGACGACTATGTTCCAAACCAGGAGAGCTCTATGTTACACGGTGTCTTTGTTCCAATACAAGAGGGCTCTATGTTCCAGTGTCTATGTTCCATGTTTCTATGTTCCACCACAGGAGGTCTCTATGTTCCAATGTCTATGTTTTATCGTGTCTGTTACACCACATCAGGGTTCTATGTTTTGTCGGCAAGACTACGGGATATAGACAGACAGACAGACAGACAGACAGACAGACAGGCAGGCAGGCAGGCAGGCAGGCAGGCAGGCAGACAGACAGACAGATAGATAGATAGACGACATTTATTACATATAACCCTAACAATCCAAAATATTCTCATGCAATCTTAACCACGCATTCACACATCACATTCACACTCACACACGTCCAAACTCCCCACCCCGAATATCAAATATACACAATACAAAATAATATATATATATAAAAAAAACAAATATCTTAAATAAAATGCAAAAGAAAACTGAGACTGAAAAGCTTAAATCACAAGCCACTGAACCCCGACGGAAGCACAAGCGTCAAGCGCTAACGCCAGTTAGACCAACACCTTTGCTTCCGCGAAGAGTCCCTCACAGCAAGTGGCTCCTTAACTCTTACCAGTTCGCTCCCTTGGCCATCGTATGTATACATACGAAGCCATGCCCATGGAAAATTCCATCGTGTTTACTGAATTAAAACCAATTAATTTTTACTCTCAGTATTATTGTAATAACTTATTGACATTAGAAAGTCACTTTCATATGATAGAATGAAAAAAAAATATTAATTTTGAGTTTGTTCGTGACCTTTGTTATCGATCGAGTCACTACGTCCACCATCTTGCTTTCCCTACTGCTTATTTTCACTGCTTGCGATTTCTCTCTGAGAATATTCCGTCAAAATGAGTTCATCTGAGTCCGAAAGTGAAGAGTATCTCACTGAAGGGGAATCTTCCAGTAACCAGGCCACTGAACATGATTCCAGCACCAGCGATGTGGAAAAAACGAAAGAAAACCATCGCAGGTCATTGTGACACTTTCTATTTTGGTTTGACCATGTGCTATCCATGTCAGTCTTTGTTTACCTATTGTCTGGTTCAGAATAGTGAAACTTTATGAAGTACATAAACAAGTTTTATTACTTGCTGCGTATTGCCTCAGTGATATTTTCAGCAAGTCAGAGATTTTCAGAGAAGCACATGTTTGTTGTCTCAGTCATGCCAGGTGTTGACACGCCCACTTTTTCCTGCCCTTGACCGGTGTAGATTATGTTGCGTAACTCTTAGAAATTCAAACACATTTTCTTGAAACTTCACAAAAATGTGTAGAAATGATTTGTCCACACACAGGATTCACATTTTAAACAAAGGGGCAAGAAACAAAAAAATTTTCTTCTTAGTGACTTTCGTGAAAACTGTTTTTGGAAACCGGACACCATTTTTTCTTCGTCGCTAAATAAACAACAACTTCTAAACTACGTTAAGTACAGACTTTTTACTTATCCTGACTGAAAGCTGACTCAATGCACTTTAATATGATGTATAATAAGCCAACTTTTGACCACTAGAAGAGCTTTCAGCAGCATTTTTGCTTGGTCATGTGTGAGGGTAAAAGTCATTTTGTTCACTGGCCTCAAATAGAGCGAACTGGTAAGTTAAGTAACACAGTATTTCAAATAGCACAATATCAAATATACGATGAATCAAATATGCTTACTAAAACACAAATAGTCCGCAAGCTAATGAATCTCCCCAGCGGGAGCACGAAGGACAAGTTTGAATTAACTTAATGCTTTCTCAAACTAGACATTCACAGAACAAGGCTCCTTTAGCTACCACAATGTTTCATAATAAACAATATCACGTATATAAATGGAGCAAAAATCCTTAATTTAACATGACTGAAAGTTGAGCAAACTCTATATATTTCACGTCACCGGACCTTATCGCCGGAAGCACAACCGTTAAGCTCAGCTCAGCTCGACGCTCTTGCTTCCGCGATAAGGCCTTCCGTAACACAGGCTGCCTTTAAATACAATCTCTCAAAAACGTTCCGTCACTGTGACAAAGCTCCTCTCACAACATTGTCACGAGGAGATGAAATAAATATCACAACGTTCTTTACAGCATTATAAACATACAAAACTTTACTTAAAAAGGTTAGAAATAATTAAATGGGACGACCCGAACTGACTAAACACGGGGCGTGCCGCGACACTCGCAACAGCACCCAGCTACGGCGTCGTAGCCCCACAAGGCGGAGTGACACAGCCTCCACTCTCAGTACCACAGCACGGTGGCAGACTTAGCCGGGTAGTTCTTTAAGTTTTAGGCCGTTGGATTTGGACCATTGGATTAGGATGCGTGCCATCCGTGAAGACGCCCCCGGCTAGGACGAAGACAAACAAGGACAAGACACGCCAGGGGTAAAGTCGTCGCAGCTCTTCTTCTTTTCTCTTTCTTCGGACAGCTGCTCCAGGACGACCAAAACTGTATCGTAGGGCCGATACAAAAAAACGACACAGCTGCTTGCGGCCTTCAGCAAATGGCGAACCACGCCTGAAAGACCACCCTAGGAGACTGCTGGAAAAACCACCGACTTCGTTCGCAGTTGGAAAAGCGACTGACTAACAATTTGGATAACGTTAGTCTAGCAAAAAAAAAAAAAAAAAAAAAAAAAAAAAAAAAAAACGCTCAGTAAAACATGTGATTGAAATACACGTGAAACAATAACCACCCGATCACACAGACCGGGCGATCACGTGCGTCACGCCGTCCACCAAATTCTCGCACGGCAGCAAATACTCGTGTACAGGCCAAATATCTAAATCATGTCACCCCTCAAAACTTACTCCCCTACAAAATCCGACAAAAAAAAACCGTGTCGTGACAACCCTCTTTGTTAATGTGTCCAGTAGGTGGGGCCGAAACGGAATGGGGTGGAGCTTGCTGAAATCGATTCAGTTCACTCCATGGGGATATCGGAGTTTCAGCGGCCCAAAGTTACGTCCCCCCGTCTTCTAGTCAGTCAGCAAGACTTTTTTTCGGTACCAAAGTAGTGGCAAATTCTCGTATGGATTTTTGTTCCATATCAAATGTCTCTAGATTTTAGAAAATTATGATAGCTGTCTCGATCGCCCAGCTTTCCGTTGCTTATCACATCATTTCGAACCCAAAAGTCTATTGTTAAGGCGAACATATTAAACAAAGGACTCTTACTTAGAAACAAAAGCCTGTGTAATGCTCGCGGGGCCATTAGAAGTGTATGCTGTGCCTCATGCAACTAGAGCTGGGATAGACTTCTGATGGCCCCGCCGAGCCTCTTGCGCAACGTGTTGACTGTGCTCCTGCAGCATACGGGTTACATTCTAGCTGCACTCAGTTCCGCTTCACTGTGGCCACAGATTGTTGCGTGTCCTGCATACTTTGACGGTAATGACAACTTCTACCAGAATTCCGCGCGTTTTCAGCTTGAATTATTTCCGCTTAGTAAATACCCCACGAAAACGGTCAGTGGCCACACAGGACAATTAGGTTATGCCTCCTTTTTCGCACACTGTTCTCTTTTAGCCTCTTGCAGCATAAAGCTATGAACGAAGTACCTTTCCTCCCACACAAAAGTTCCACGTGGCGCACATCACAGGAGAAACATTTCCAGCAATTATTTACAAAATTGTCTGTTAGCGTTTTCCACAACATTCTAATGCATTAAGTACCTCATGACAAAACTGTCCTCTGCAAGCCTGCACACAACCGTGCACATGCCCCATACAGGCGCCCATGAACACACTAGGTCAACTCAAATTACCCACATTTTCCGCTTTTTCACACCACCTGTCATGCCTCTTGCCGCTCAAAACGCCCAAACAGGCAAACATGGGAACTTTCACACCCTGCAAAATTGGCAAAAAGAGAGGAAATTTGTCGAACTATGTCTCACGGAATTGTTACTGCATGAACCGGACGCAACTGCTCCGTGTGGCCAGTGTGGAAGAAATATGTCTGTGAAATCTAGCTGTTTCTTCTGAAGGCATAGCTACCAGGTTTCCACTTCCTCTCAGGACCTACGACTTTCTTTCCATTTAAGAGGTAGGTTAATGTGCTGTTTGTTTGTTCGCTTGTTTCTTATTTCGTTTCTTGGTTTGTTTGTTTGTTTGTTTATTTGTTTGTTTTCTTAGTGTTTTACAAAAGGGCTAGTGCAAGTGAGTTAAAAGAAAAAGCGAACGTTACCACACAATAAAAAGCAACGTTTTTCGGATACTTTGATAAAGAAGAATCTACAAAAAATTTCATTTACATAATATATCACAAGTTTATGCGAGCAATGATAAATAACAATAACAATAAATACCTGAATGAATAAATGAATGAATGGATGAACGAACACTAGCTTCCATTTGACTTTATACGTATACAATTATAGTGTCTAAAATATTGTTATTTTCTGTCATCATTTACAGGAAGTAAGATCTGAAATAAAGCATCCACATTACAGTTGTCACAGACATGTTTAGAGATACTTCTGCTATTTTTAGCGTTCAAAAGAGCGAGATACACGTTTGGCCAAAAAATAAAGAAAATATCGTTAATTTCCAGAATAAATGGCAACAATTTCAGCATATTTTTACTCATTCACCCCGACGCACGTATTTCCCAAATTTTGTAGGCGTCATCTAAAGACTATGCACCTGTTGCAGGAGATGGGTCGACCATGATAATTCAAGGGTAGTGCCAGATTAGCTTGGCGCCATCAGGCGCCAAGCTAATCTGGCACTACCCATGAATTATCATGGTCAATCCATCTCCTGCTGTAGGGACTCGAGTCTAAGTGGGTTCAGAATCCAGACCCAAAAGGTGACTGCCAAGCGTGTGCAATGCAAAGAAGAACCCAACGGAGAAAAAAACACGCTTAGAAAAGACAGTTACAACACATGTGTGTTGTAATTGTCTTTTCTGAGCGTGTTTCTTTGTCCTTTATTTCCTTGACAGCTGACTTTACCTTTTGATTATAGGTCCAACAGCTCTGAATAATTACATGTTGTTTTTGTTTCAGAAGCCAACTCTCTGGTATGGTGTGAGTAAGAAATGGGGACGCTGCTCTACACAAGCCTGGCTCTTCTCTTGTGGTCTCAGGCTGCAGTGAAAAATTAACTACATTCTCCACTGTGGCGGTCCAAATTAATCAACTATGACCATTGGTTTGTATCGCTGTGCGCCAATTCCACTGTAATATTGTGATTAGTCGTCGAGAGTTTTCTATCACTACTTAATATACACGCCCGTGTCCTCACGCAATACTGTGCGGTGCGCAAAAAACTATATGTATGCGCCCACTGTCAGTCTGTGTGTTAAGTTCTTCATGTACTTAGACTATGGAACACGAGTTTGTGGACACATACATCAATACCAGGGCAGGAAGGCTGGGCTAGGTGGGCCTGATGGGCGGCTCTTTTTTTTGCTAGGTGTTCCTGGATCTCTACATCGTTTTCGTCAAACCAGTCTTTGTTCTTCTTTCTGGCGAAACCCAAGACTTCTGCAGAGGATTTTGTAATAGCAGTTTTCAGTTGTTCCCAAAGTGTTTCAGGGGAGGAGTCTACTGGGTCCGCTGTGTCTTTGAGCCTGCGCTGTAAATCTGTCTGAAAGGCAGCTTTCACATCGTCACGCTGAAGGCTGGCAACATCAAGCTTTTTCTTGGGGGGCCCCCATTTCTTGGGTTTTGGCCTGAAGTGGAGCCTGAGTTTGCAGCGGACAAGGCGGTGGTCAGTGTGGCACTCTGCGCTGGGCATCACTCTGGTGAGGAGGACGTCACTGCGGTCCCTCTGACGCACTAGGACATAGTCGATAAGGTGCCAGTGTTTGGAGCGAGGATGCATCCAGGTGGTCTTTCGACTGTCCTTTTGCTGAAAAGTAGTGTTAGTGATGACCAGTTGCTGCTCCGCACAGAACTCCAACAGTAGGCGGCCATTGTCATTGCAGTTCCCCACGCCATGCTTGCCGAGGACTCCTTTCCAGGCTTCAGAGTCCTGGCCCACTCTGGCGTTGAAGTCGCCAAGGATGATGACTTTGTCGTCTGCAGGGGTACTCTGTAGGAGCCTGCGCAGGTCAGTGTAAAATTTGTCCTTTTCAGCAGGCTCTGCCAGGAGGGTTGGGGAGTACACACTGAGAAGGGTGACGTGTTGCTGGTGTCTCAGTGGGAGGCGCATGGACATGATGCGGTCTGAGTGGCCCGTTGGTAGGTTTTCCAGCTTAGTCGCAATGGATGTCTTGACCATGAAACCCACGCCTGAGAGCCGTCTTTCTGATGCAGGCCTGCCTGACCAGTAGAGGGTGTACCCAGCACCAAGTTCTTGGAGGCTGCCTTCGTCCGGAAGGCGTACTTCGCTGAGCGCGGCGATGTCGATGTTTAACCTCCGCAATTCATGGGCAATGAGGGCGGAGCGGCGTTCAGGGCGTCCGCTGTCTGCTTTGTCGAGCATGGTTCGGACGTTCCAGCATGCTACGTTGAGTCCGGTCGTGGTCGTCATGAGAGTGGATCCGTTATTCTTTCTTGTTTTTTGACCGCAGGAGAAGATGCCCGTTGACCGCGGCTAGCCAACTGGGGTTGCGAGGGGACGAGCTTTGGTTAGGCCACCTTTTCTAGGCCCCTCTCCGTGTGGAGCAAGCAGTGCTGTCCCTAGAGAAGGCTGCTTGGTCGTTCAGGGTGTGCCGAGTGATGTTGTCATCCCCAGGTCAACATCAGGCGACCAATATCCTGAACCGCCTGCATGCAGGCTTGAGACTGCGGCTTCCAGTGACATCTTTCACCTGCCGTTTCGCCCCTCGCCCGTCGCTACAGGACTTGGAATGGTCAGTGTCATGGTCCGTGGACGTTTCCTAAAGCCTGCGCGGTGGAGCTTTTTGGTGGAGTGCAGTGTGCGCAGTACTGGCCCCACCCTTTAAACCCTTGGTTCATCTGCCATGGCCTAGCAAGCTGGGACGATGGCATCGAGGTCCTCGGGTCGTAGGTTTTATATCAGACTGTCCTTGTCCTAGTCTCTGGCTCAAAAGCCTTCCCCGGAGACACGGGGGCTTTGATGTCAGGGGTTTCCTCCCTTAGCCTTTCCGCAGCCAAGCGGCCAGGCCTGCAAGGCAGCAATGCGACTCGTGGAGGGCGGGGTCGTCTATGTCCCGTGCAGATGTCAACATCTGCCCACTGCCCTGTGAAGAAGTCTGCCTTCCGCCTCGTCTGCAGCAGTCTCCAGCGCAAGCTCAGAGATCTCCAGAATGAGTGGTGGACCAGACTTGCACAGAGGACCCAGCTTTGTGCTGACAATGGTGACTACAGGGGCTTCTACGAAGCACTGAAAGCAGTGTATGGCCCCAGGCACCTGGTACAAAGTCCCCTGCGAAGCGCGAATGGCCAGGCACTCCTCACTGATAATACCTCCATCTTGAACCGCTGGTCGGAATACTTTCAGAGCCTCTTCAGCGCTGAGCGCACTGTTCAAGAAGCAGTCGTCCTACAAATCCCACACCTCCCAGTAAAGGTTGAATTGGACGAACCGCCCACCGCTGAAGAGACCCTCACAGCCATCCACCAGCTCAAGAGTGGCAAAGCAGCAGGCATTGATGGAATACCGCCAGAGATCTGGAAACATGGAGGCACAGCACTGCACAACAAGCTCCATGAACTCTTTCTCTGCTGCTGGGAGGAAGGAACACTACCAAAAGATCTCCGTGGTGCAGTCGTTATCACCCTGTACAAGAACAAAGGCGAGAAGTCTGACTGTTCCAACTATCGGGGAATTACCCTGCTGTCCATTGCTGGGAAAATCCTTGCAAGGCTGCTCCTGAATCGGCTGGTACCTGCCATCGCTGAAGACCAACTCCCAGAGGGCCAGTGTGGCTTCAGAGCAAACAGGAGCACCACCGATATGGTCTTTGTGCTGAGACAGCTACAGGAGAAGTGCCGCGAGCAGAACAAAGGGCTGTACGTAACATTTGTCGACCTAACAAAAGCGTTCGACACTGTGAGCAGGCAAGGCATGTGGCAGATCCTGGAGCGACTTGGCTGTCCCCCAAAGTTCCTCAACATGATTGTCCAGCTACACGAGGACCAGCAAGGCCAGGTCAGACTCAACAATGACCTCTCAGAACCATTCCCTATTCTCAACGGCGTAAAGCAGGGCTGCGTGCTGGCACCGACCCTCTTCACCATCTTTTTTAGCATGATGTTGAAGCAGGCCACAGTGGACCTTGATGATGACGATGCAGTGTACATCAGGTATCGTCTCGATGGCAGCCTGTTCAACCTCAGACGACTGCAGGCCCACACGAAAACCCTAGACCAACTGATTCGTGAGCTGCTTTTTGCTGATGATGCTGCCCTCGTTGCACACACAGAGAGAGCCCTGCAGCGTATCACGTCTTGCTTCGCAGATGCTGCCCAGCTCTTTGGACTCGAGGTCAGTCTGAAAAAGACAGAGGTCCTCCATCAGCCGGCACCCAAGACAGTGTATCGCCCTCCTCACATCACCATTGGCGAGTCTGATCTAAAGTCAGTGCACCAGTTTACTTACCTTGGCTGCATTATCACGTCGGACGCCAAGCTGGACAAGGAGCTTGACAGCAGGCTGGCAAAAGCGAACAGCGCTTTCGGGCGACTTTTCAAGCGGGTGTGGCACAATCAACAGCTGAAAACAGGCACCAAGATCAGCGTGTACAGAGCTGTGGTCCTCACCACCCTGCTGTATGGTTCCGAGTCCTGGGCCCTCTACCGCAGCCAACTACGACTCCTCGAACGCTTCCACCAGCGCTGCCTGCGTACCATCCTGGGCATTCACTGGAGTGACTATGTCACCAACGTCGAGGTCCTTGAACAGGCTGAAACTGTGAGCATCGAGGCTTTGCTGCTGCGGACACAGCTCCGCTGGGCGGGGCATGTCTCTAGGATGGAGGATCATCGCCTACCAAAGATCACCCTGTTCGGCGAGCTTGCTACTGGACACCGTGACAGAGGGGCACCAAAGAAGAGATACAAAGACTGTCTCAAGAAGTCACTTAGTGCCTGCCAAATCGACCACCACCAGTGGTCTTCGCTTGCTGCGGACCGTGACACCTGGCGCTCCACCATTTACAAGGCAGCTGTCTCCTTTGAGGACTCTCACAGAGCTAGCCTTAAGGACAAGCGGCTCAGGAGAAAAAACAGAGATGCCGCAGCTCAGAACCCCGGCCATACCTTCCCCTGCAGCCACTGCGGTCGAACCTGCCTGTCTCGGATTGGCCTCCGCAGCCACGAACAAGCCTGCAGACGTCGTGGGCAACTCCTATAAAATCTTCGTTCGCGAAGTCAAGCCAAGAGAGAGAGAGAGACATCAATACCACCATTTTCAGCAGTTTGAGTGGCATGGATACTCTTATATCTGGATATTTTAAGAATACCCTTTGATTGACATTGCTGTATCGGGACACTGTGCCTGACGTTTTGCGCACAGTACATAATTATCTCAGCCAAGATAGTCCTGTAGTGACAATTTTAAGAATTATTGTTTGCTTTCCTGTTCTTCATTTTTGTGTGATCTAACCTCTCTGTCGTTAGTTACGACCCCCTCCCCTACCCCCCCCTCCCCCCCCCCCCAAAAAAAAAAAAAAAGAAGAAAAAAAAAAAAAGAAAAAAAAAAAGAAAGAAAATGAGCCGTACGAATGAACACAGCAACCTTCAAATTGGGCACTTAAACATATACCATCTTTTTAACAAGGTGACTGATTTGAACGTTTTCTAAACACGACTGAACCATTCCACCTATTTGGTCTTAGTGAAACAGGACTTACTCTGAAATAAACGATGAGGCCATTCACGTACCTAACTTTAGCATCACTCGACGTGACCCGTGTGTACCTGGTCAGACTGGGCTTGTCGTTTACATCCATAACTCAATCCAACACTTAGTGAAAAGGCGTGAAGACCATGAAACTTTAGAAGTTGAGTGCATTTGACTAGAATTTAAGTGTCCTAAAGCTAAAACAGTCTTTATAGGCTTCTGCTATCGAAATCCCTCAGCCAGTTTCGACTGGTATGACGAGTTCTTGCATGTAGTAGAAAATGTTGGCTTACCTAACAGCGATGTGTTGCTACTGGGTGATTTTAACATAGATATGCTGAAGCCCCATACTTCATGGGAATGCATCACCACGCAAACTGGCTTAGAACAGTTAGTCTCGTCCCCTTCCAGGATCACAAAAACAACAGCAACACTCATTGATCACATTTACACCAACCGCCCCCTTAGTGTATCCAATGTTAGTGTTTCTGATCTCAGCATCAGTGATCACTTTCCAACTGTGTGTTCCTGGTCAACAAAACTGCCAGCGCACCCTAAACACGGACACACGACAATAACGTATCGATCTTTCAAAAGGTTTGATCAGTCGTTCTTTCTAACAGAGCTTTATTAAAACTCAATTTAATGTCGTGCGGAACGAAACCGACCCTGAGAAAGCCTTGGCTGTCTTTTATGAACTTTTTACCGCGTGCTTAATAAACACGCCTCTTATGACAAAAGCGGATAAAAAAAAACAAAAAAAAAAAAAACCGCACGTTACCGCCTTGGCTAACGCAAGAAATAGTCCAAGCCATGACACTAAGAAATGACTTACGCAGGCAAAGAGCAGTTTGACGAATACAAAAAAAAAACAAACAAAAAAAAAACAACGTAACCGCGTCAAGTCGATGGTCCGCAGGGCTCAGAAGTCTCTCTTTGAACGTATGATTAAAGAAGACCGAGATAATGCCGCACTCTGGCGCGCAATTAATCTCGTCACCCGAGGAAGCAACAAGAAATCGACAGCCATTCCTTCTAGCATTACTGCAGACATTCATTCATTCATTCATTATCTCCAATTTAACGTCCAACTGGCACTATACAGTGATCGGGGACTAACTGCAGACACATTTAACAAACATTTTATGTCTGTCGCCGAGTCAATCACACCCTCTAATGACAACACGCCGTACACATGCCCTCAGGCACTACTTAGCTTCTGCAAACTAAAGACTGATGAAAAAAAATTCTCTATACCGCCTCTAGCTATGTATGAAGTAGGAAATCTAATCGGGTCATTAGCAAACAAAACATCATCGGGTCCTGACGAGATTAGCCCTAAAATTCTCAAACCTTCTCTTCCCTATATAGTAGAATCCTTAACACATATCTATAATTTATGCATTGAAGAAAACATTTTTTTCCGACTGAACTTAAGCAAGCGAAGGTTATATCTTTACCGAAATCAAAAGATCTAACAGGTGTTAATAATTACAGACCCATTTCGTTATTATCCAGCCTAGCCAAACCACTCGAGAGACACATACACAAGCACCTCTACCAGTATTTGGAAAACCGCGGTCTTCAGCACATATTCATGTCCGGCTTTCGCCCAAAACACTCATGCCACACAGCACTAACTAGACTTGTGGATACATGGCTAACTTCCATAAATAACTCTCAAATAACTTTTTCAATCGTTATCGACTTTAAGAAGGCTTTTGACCTTGTAAACAACGACATTCTTTTATTGAAACTTCAAGCATACCTCTGCAACTCAGATGCCGTCTTATATTTTAGTTCCTATTTGAGTGGAAGGAAGCAAAAAGTACTATTAAATGGATCCTACTCTATGCTGTGTTATTAATGACTTTCCGCTGAATCTTAGTTGTGGGCATGTTTCCTGTGACATGTTTGCCGACGGCTGCACACTGCACACGTCTGACAAAAACGTACCCACAATTAGCACACGTCTGGAGACAAGCTTAAAAGAAGTCTTTGTCTGGTATAATTCCAACTCAATGTCTGTGAACCCTTCAAAAACAGAATGCATGGTTATATCCACACGTCAGAAGCACCAGCTTCGCCCACTCTCTCTTAATCTCTGTGTCAACGGCTGCCCAATTGAGCAGGTAACACGTCATCGCCTGTTGGGGGTCACTTTAGATGATCAGCTTAAATGGCAACTGTATATTAACAGTGTATGTAAAAGGGTCTCCAGAAATCTGTATATGTTGTCAGAGTTGAAACAATTACTGACACAGATACGAGTTTTCTTTTCTACAATGTTCACATTAAGTCGCACATTGACTATGCATCAACGGTGTGGGATGGTTCTAGTGAAGTACATTTGAAGAGGCTGAACTCCCTACATAGGCGAGCTGCTAAACTTGTATTTCCTAATCCGGAGCTCTCAACCGACCAAAAGCTTAAGGCACCGAACATACTACCTCTAAAAGATCACTTTCTGTTCAATAATGGTGTGTTAATGTACAATCTGTATAAGCAATTATGTCCTTTGTATCTGAGTTCCTTTTTCTCAGAGCAATCCCCCGAAACTTCTAGGCATGGACAACAATTCAGGGTCCCTCTCCCTCGTATTGATTTATTCAAAACCAGTTTATCCTACTCAGGAAGTCCATTCTGGAATTCTATTCCATCAGTAATTAGAACTGCAAGCATGCTCAACACCTTTAGGGATAGCCTCATTAAGCACCTGTAATCTTTGACATAATGTAGTCGTCACAGTACTGAGATCATTTTTCGCAGAATATGGCGTGTGTGTGTGTGTGTGTGTGTGTGTGTGTGTGTGTGTGTGTGTGTGTGTGTGTGTGTGTGTGAGTCCGTGTACGCGTGTGTGTGTATGCAATTGCGCGTGTGCCCGAGTGCGTGTGTGTATTGTAGTTGCATTTAGTTACATTTTTTTAAAAACTTTTTCTTTCTTTATGTTAATATGTTTCAATGTTAATATGTTTCATTTCTCCCTGTCTTAGTGTGGATGGTTATATTTGGAATGCATTGAAATGTATACCGTGTGTGTGTGTGTGTGTGTGTGTGTGTGTGTGTGTGTGTGTGTTTGTGTTTGTGCGCGTGTGCGTGTGCGTGCGTGCTTGCATTATTGTCATTTATGTAGTAGATGTAGGAATGGCAAGTTTGAAAACTGGTTCTGTTACCAATAACGTTTACCGTTGGAAAATAAAGGTTCATTGTCAGTGTCATTGTCATCCATCTAGGACGTGTGACTGACAGAACTGCTTTCAATGGGCAAACAATAGCTCTGCCGACTAAAACGAGATTTACTGAATACAAACTGCAATACAGAATGTGTAAAGTAATTATTGAGACATTTTATCTTGAACAATTTCATTCTGTCATTACCTTTTTTTTCAAATCCCCTCCATCTTAGCATTCTGAACGTGGAGCAAAAGCGTAATAGGTTGATTGTTTGCTTGAGCGTGATTGTTTGAAATCACACGTTTGTCAGAAACTGCGCGGCTTTTGTAGCAGAATAGTGGAAAAAAGTGGATTTGAGGCAAGCAGTGGATTCAAAGCCCGGACAAACGTGCGATATCGCTTGTTTGTCCGCGCTTTTAACCTGCACTTTTCGTTGAACTGGGTTACTGGAGTGTATGGTCACACACATAGCAATCAGCCTTCATGACTGGAGTGTGTGGTCACGCACACACAAACCAGCCTACATTCAATTCAATTCAATAAACTTCATTCATCCCGCGAAGCGCAATTAAAAGTGGTCCGACAGGCTCAGTCACTTATAGTCCAGCAGCTTTTCGCAATTTCTGCAGACTAAGTAGTTCGTCAAAAGAGTAACAATGGTTTGCAGGTACGAAACGAAAGTACTAATGCCATATAGTTTATGCATGGCAACAATATTTGTCCTTAGGATGGAGACATTTTTGTAGAAGTGTTTTTCGAAAGCTATTTTTCGATGTGAGGGAACCAGTCCTCGTACACCGCCCGGATAAGGTGCAAGACATTTTTTTGTGCATAACATTGAAATTTCAAGCATACAAGTTACAAGTTTATTCCCTTGAGTAAATTAAAATCATCAGCAAGTAAACATGCATACATATATACGATAAAATAAGTTTAAAAGTATTATTTTTAATGCGGTAAGCATAGTCGCGTCGCTAGTTTCAAAATGGCGGTCAGCGAGAAGCCTTCTAAAGAAGTCAATCAGACGCGCACGGTTGATGAAGCTTTACTTTGCTCCTGAATTGAAACAGAGATTATTTTCGATTTGAACATCTTATCAACGTCAAATACGTTATTTTTCCTGGTCTTGAAAACAGCCTTTTCCATAGAACTCGGTCTTTTGTGGGAGGAAAGCATATCGAAAGTAAACTCCCTTTGTGCATGTTGTGCAATGTGTCTGCCGACCATCTTCAACATTCTTTGGCCGGATACAACATGCATGTTGTTCGTCTGTTTTTCAGCCTAACGGCTCTAAGTGCAGGTCTGCTCTTTTTTTAATTTATTTTATTAGTGGAGATGGGATTTTTAACTGGTCAAGCACACTCGTATCCGACTGGTCTTAAGCACAAGCCAGGCAGAGTGAAATCCATCTCCGAACCGTTTCCATCAAAATCACCATGTTCAGCTAAACACCTAAATATAAAATTTTAGTTTTTGCAACCAATTCAACCAATCCGCACTCAAGTACTCACAAGGACTCTTATGATTAAGCTTTATCAGGACTGCACGAGACACAATACAGATAGTAGCCCTCTCTATTATATTACATGTTTTATTATTTTTATTGATTCATGTATGTATTCACTTACATATTTATTTATTATTTATCCTTTTAATTATGGATGGAAGGAATTCCTTGATGCACATGATCACTATAGTGGTATGGTAGTGGTCACCAAGGAGAGGAAATTTGTTTTCAATATGCATACATCTGTGCATATTCATAATCTATCCTTTACTTAACATGCATATTTATAGGTCCCAGGTATCCCCAACTTATTTTATTAATTTATTATTTGTTTGTTTGTTTGTTTGTTTGTGATGTATGTTTGCACATACACATCAGCATAAAATGATTGATTGTACATTGTTTAACGTCCCGACAGCAACAAGACTTTCTCAGGACGTGCCTGCACTGCTTGTGAAAAAACCCAAACTAAACAGAATATTGAATGTATGTCGCCAGCTGGTCTAATACACTAAATAAACCTAACTAGACCCTTTAGCAACACACATCCAATATCAAGAGCTACAAGCAGTGCAGACAGTAGGAAGAGTTTAAAAAAGGTAAATACTGGTGAATGTACCAAGGGTAGACAGAAACACACGCCCCTGAATAGAGGGGAAAACCCACCCTGTGGGGCTGACCAGGGTCACCCTGGGAACTAAAAAGTAGTTAACCCCGCCCAAGTCCCCCAGGTAGACCTGGGTGGGGGACATCAGCATACAAGATGAGAACATACATATACACATATATGATGTGAACATAACATGTACACATATGGTAATAGGTGCATACCACCCGCTCCCCACCCCACATACAAAACCACAGAACAAACATCTGTGCATGTTCATAATATATCCTTTACTTGGTATTCATATGTCCTAGTTATTTAAATTTATTATTTATTTTTATTTGTTTGAAAAGTAGGTTTTGTTCATATGCCGATGTTCACATACACATATATGGTAATACTGCCCATTCCCAACCCCACTCCACAACCAGAGAACACCCACCAAACGACACTTACATCTGTGCATGTTCATAATCTATCCTTTACTGAGCATTCATATGTCCCAGGTATCTTGACTTACTTTATCTTTGTTATTTAACCGCCATGAGATGGCATTGGTCGCCTGCTCGACATTAAACCCAAATAAGTATATATTTAAATTATTTATTTATTTTGTTTGCTTGTAATGAAGGTTTTGTACATACACATCAGCAAACAATGATTGATTGATTGTACATTGCTTAACGTCCCGACAGCAACCAGACTTTCTCAGGACGTGCCTGCACTGCTTGTGAAAAAAAAAAAAACCTAAACAGAAAATTGAATGTATGTCGCCAGCCGGTCAAATACGTTAAATAAACCTACAACATGGGGCCTAAATTAAGCTAAGACTGTCTAGCAACACACATCCAACACCAAGAGCTACAGGCAGTGCAGACAGTTGGGAGAGTTTTAAAAAGACAAATACAGGTGAATGGACCAAGGGTAGACAGAAACACATGCCCCAGAATAGAAAGGAAACCCACCCTGTGGGGCTGACCAGGGTGACCCTGGGAACTAAAAAGTACCTAACCCCACCCAAGTCCCCCAGGGCAGACCCGGATGGGGGCATCAGCAAACAAGAAAATATACACATATATAGATGGTAATAGGTGCCATACTGCCTGCTCCCAACCCTTACCTAAATACACACATAAAACCGCAGAACACCTACCAAAAGAAGGACATACACATCTGTGTATGTTCAAAATTTTTAATCTATCCTTTACCTAGCATGCATATGTCCCAGGTACCTTAGACTTACTTTATCTTATTTATTTAAATTATTTATTTATTTTGTTTGTTTGTTTTGTTTTGTTTGTTTGTAATGTAGGTTTTGTACATACACATCAGCATACAGCTCAAGAACATACACCATGGTGCCCCTGTGCATGTGGCCACCAGTACTATTCTGTCAGATCTGTCACACCCAGCCAATCATCTCTTCGAGCTTCTGCCCTTTGGCCGGCGGTTTCGTGCTTTTAAAGCCAGAACCTCTCGATTCAGATGCAATTTGTTTTCCAGAAGCTGTCCTCAATACATCACCATGCACGGAACAACGTGATTCCATGATTTGTGACATATGACTGATTTGTGTTTAATAATAATATTGTGTTTATCTATCTTTTAGTGCTGTATATAGGATGATCGCCAACTAAGTGTATGACATGATGAATGCCCTACAAGTGAGGACATATTTTACTGTCGCCATGCCACACAAAAATCCTTGTAACGTTTTACTTGGTGAATAAATGTCTTATGTCTTATACACGTACATGGTAATAGGTGCAGTATCACTCGCTCCCAACCCCAATCCAGTTACACACACAAAACCGCAGAACATCCACCAATGTACATCTGTGCATGATCATAATCTATACTTTACTTAGCATTCTTATGTCCCAGGTATCTTTGACTTACTTTATCTTATTTATTTAACTGCCCTGAGATGGCCGTAGTCTACCGCGCGGCGTTAAACCCAAATAACTATTTATTAAAATTATTAATTTATGTTTGTTTGTAATGAAGGTTTTGTACATACACGGTAATAGGTGCCATACCGCCCCACTTTCAACCCCACCCCACATACAAAACCACAGAATACCCACAAAAGACATGCACAATTGTATACTGATGGGCATTAGTGGACTGTAAAATCTATATATAGAGACTTCAGGTTAAGCAAGTGGCTTGTATTGACTGCCTGTATTTTAGCTGCCCACCTACAAATTTCATGTGTCCAGTTAACCACACTGCACATGCAGCCATCAGTTCTGTGAAAAGTACTGTTGGCCTCATGCACAGGGGCACCAAAACTTAGAGATAAGGCCACACCTGATAACAATAACAGTACTAATAATAATATGCCTACTCAGCCACTAGTTCTGTAAACAGCACCTTTGTAAACAGTACCAGTGGCCAAATGCACACATACATCATGGATGTTGCTACCACTGATCACTTCAAACAATAGGCTGCCCAGTTCACATTTTGATACCGTGAACTAGCCTGCACATGCAGTCATCAGTTCTGTAAATAGTACTGGTGGCCACATGCACAGCGGCACCAAACTTAAAGGTGAGGCCAAAACTGCCACCTCAAACAAAACCAAACGCTACCTACACACACATATCAATGATACAGTCAACCTCTGTGTGCGTTAGGGGGAACACGCTTAAAGTATGTGACTGTAAATCTTACAGCGAAATGTCAAAACCAGTAAGAAGATAATGTAACAGCAACAAGTACATGTATTTTGTAAACCACTCAAAACATGACAACTCATCGAGTCTAATGGTGTTATGAGTGGGTGATGGAAACACTGAAAGAAATAGTACGTGTACATTATAAAGTATGTGCCTCCTTCCCCCCCCCCCCCCCTACCATAGCTAGCTGTTTATCATAAAACATAGATATCTCATTCATTTGATCACTTGACTGATTTATTAAATCATCTCTGTGTCACCTTTCTCCGTTTTCTTTCTCGTTTTAATCCCAATATGTCAGTGCTAATGTCAGCTGCTAAGAATCCTTGCAGCGAACTGCAAATGTCTATATTATGCAGACAAACTGCAAATAACACAGCAGCAAAATAAGTTCCTCTTTTGTGCAGTAAGCTACTGCTAGCAAGATAGGGTTCAATTTTAAACAAAGCATTGCATGAACTTCCAAGCGTGTTCACATTGTGCTGTGTATTTTTTTTTTCAGTGTGAAGTGTACTGTACCATCAGTGATCACTGAGACTGCAAAATTGGCACTGGCAGTGCAAACTGCAAATAACACAGCAGCAAAATAAGTTCCTCTTTTGTGCAGTAAGCTACTGCTAGCAAGATAGGGTTCAATTTTAAACAAAGCATTGCATGAACTTCCAAGCGTGTTCACATTGTGCTGTGTATTTTCTTTTTCAGTGTGAAGTGTACTGTACCATCAGTGATCACTGAGACTGCAAAATTGGCACATCACAACATAGCTTGTCAGTGCAACTGATTAAAATAAATGTTACTGCTGCATAAAATAATTAATCAAGTTCCGAAACTTTGCTCAGCCATGACAGTTAAAACCAAGTGGTGTGGCACTCTTTTTCTTTTACAGAATGCAGCATAGGTTTTGAAGATAGCGTTTGTGTTGTGGGTTACGTTTTGTTTTGGTGCTGTGTTGTCGAAATGAAACGGGCAAAGCGATGGTAAAGTGAATGGAAATAAACGTGACAAACCTTTTATCAAGCCGTAAAAATGCACACAGCAACTTGACACGTTTGCTTTTTTTTAAACAAACAAGCTTATGTAGAACAAATAAAAAAGAACCCGTCGGAAATTCACGTCCGCGGAGACGGCATCACGTGATGTTTTGATCACGTGATTTTGGGATACCTTATTGTTGCGAAACGATATTAATTTGCGTTCAAGGCAAGCGTTTTCGTAATTGTTTCTTCTCTTAATATATCTACGTGTGAAAATATTACTTTAAAAAATGAAATCCTTTTAAGTGACATATAGTGCATACTACCACTGAATACAGGAACAATGAGTCCCGTGTAAACTACTGATCCCCTGTAAACATGGCCGCGAAGGTCCTGGTTTGGTCTGCAGCCATACTGGAAACAAAATGTGCTACAGAAAAATGTCTCCATCCTCCGGCGGTTTAAAACGAGTGCGCACTGCTTTTATTCATACTAGACTTCATTTTGATATACCCAAACCTTTGTTACTCTCTAGAAAATCACTATCTCGTAAACGGCTGATCGTCTATGAAGGGCAGCTGCTAGACTATTAAATATACACAAAACCTACATTAAAATATCCATGCAATAATAGTACAAACAATTCAATTAAAATCTAATGTACTTACAACAGCACAACATTAATAAATAAAATTTATGTATACAAACAAAAACGTGCACATTACACATACACACACACACACACACACACACACACATACACACGCACACACACAAACACACACACACACACACACACACACACACACACACACACACACACACACACACACGTACACTCACACACACTCACACTTGGTCGTCATTAATGAGACGAATTGCATTAGGGACAAAGACAATTTTCGTCCGTTTGTCGTACGCTGGAGAGCAGAACCGACGTCCCGAAGGGAGACGGTCAAACTCGGTGGTCAGAACATGATCATTACTATCCAGAATACAATATGCTTTTATCACTATTTGTCTCTCTACAAAACACTGCAATCTTCTTTGATTTTCACGAATAATTTTTGATGCGACTCTTATGTTTTTGTCCAGCACATTTTTGTTTTTGATACTCAAGTTGGAATACCAACAGATAAAAGAGAAAGATAACACACTTTCAATGAAAGATTTATAGTACAGGGTTAACATTCTTTTGTCCACTGAAAACGAATTAAGTAAAAGGTATAACCACTGCTGACCTTTCTTCACAATGACCTCGGTATTTTCATTTCCTGAGAGTTTGTTGTCAAAGATAGTACCCAGGTACTTAATGCTACTGACAATTTCAACGGCCTGTCCATGTAAAACAGTTGCCACAGAGTGTGCTGTATGCTTTATGAATTAAATGATGAGGTCTTTTATTTTGGTAACATTCAATTTAGAAAGGACTCATCACAGCATGTAATAAACTCATCCAAAACAGGCCCATGATGTTGTTTAGAACCCTGTAAAAGACTAAGTAATGCTGAATCGTCTGAAATTTTCACAAGGAAACGATTTTCATAGCGGCTTCTAAAGCAGTTACTATACATAAAGTACAGAAGGGGAGGCAAAACACAAACATGAGGAAAACCAGTGCTGGTAAGACGCCAGTCAGAAAAAAAAAAAGATTGTTGACACGAACTCTCCGAGGTCTGTTCGTTAAAAATTCAAAACCCATGATATGAGCATATATTTGAGGGAAAAATCATGGATCACTCTCTCAGCCATGATATGATTTTGTAAAGTGTTAAAACGACTAGAAAAGTCAGCAAATAAAATCCTAGCATGTGCCTTTGGCTTTTCTAGATGTGTATACAGTGTGTTTAATATAAACAGCTTGGCGTCCGTCACACCTTTTCCAGTCCTGTATTCAAATTGGAGAGGGTTGAGAAGGGGGTTCAGCATCAGAAAGAATGAGCGATCTGATGATCTTTTCCAGGGTCAAAAGTCATTGGGTTCTGTAGTTCTTTGACGGTAAAGGATTACCTGATATGGGGGATGAAACAGGTGTCGATAGAGAACTGGAAAGATGCTGAAGTGCACAATAACGTAATGTTCTTCCGCAGATACCATCTGGCCCTGGGCTTTTCTTTAAACGTTTAATCACCCACTCTGTGTCAATAACAATTGGGTCACGAGGCGACATGGTACTTCTCAGATCAACAATGGTGGCTGTTACGTGTTGAGAGTCGTGGTCGTAGTATGATATCACACCAGACGGCACGCACGTAAGGTTCTTTTAAAGAAACGTCATTCAGCTGCAACCCGTCACACGTGGCTTAAGTTTGTAGACGATACTGGAGTAACAGTTCCAACAATACTTTATTTCAGCGATGCGATTTCCACACAATGCATTCCCAAATGCACCAACACTGATACAATGTCTCTTCTGCAAATGTCAACACTGGCGACACAAATGCGTTTCTCTTACAACGTACACCACCGTTACGCTGCGTCTCTCACAATGTGCACCCTATTCGGGCCACGTACCTACGATACACTGTGTGTCCCTACAACTAACAATGCATGACAATGTATACACGTGCTTCCTAGCACCATCTTTCATAGTAAAACAACTTTCCCCCAAAATTCACCGAATTCACACAACGCAACCAATCAGAACAGAACACGTAACTGAAACTCATAAATATTAAATAAAAAAAAACTTTTAGAATAAACTAAAATGGTCTACAAAAATTCGAATGCTAATTTCAGCCCCAAATCCCAGTGTGTAATGACGTCACACAAGAGTATGGCAGACCGTTCACGACCTTTCATAAAACACACTGACTGGCTGCTAAATTCACGCGCACAGAAAACAACTATGACTAAAAATAAAAATAGAGCGGCTCTACACTTTGATGTCACACATACGAGGTCACTAGACTGCGCGACCTTGCTCGAACGTTCTGGCTTATTCTTAGCGAATATACGCATAACAAAAATCGACCGCTATTCTCCGTGCGACTTTGCTAGAAGCTTCCGGACTAAACTTAGCGTATCATAACAAAGCCAATTCCGCTATCTGCGCGAACAGAGAATCTTACTGAAAAGGTACGTGATTCGCAACCATCATAGCTCAAATAAATTTCTGATCGTTTCCTACGATTAACACATGCATGCTCTCACAGAACAACACAACCGCAATCGTAACTATGGTACTAAAATCATGTGTCTCAAAACGTGTGAAAAAGATATTCAACTCATCAGCGATCGCCTGATCAGCCAAATTCCCAAGTTTGACCTTTGACACACAAGGATCAGAAATTACATTTCAGCTGCTATGTTTTAATACCCTGCCATGCTGATCTGAAATTTCCAGCAGAAAACTATCCCTCAATTTTGTTTTTTGTACTTGTGTTTTGCTTGTATGATTGTATGTTTGACTTCATTGTTGACATGTTTCTTGTCCTCTGCTGTGCCATCAAAAAACACCTTTTTCGAGGGTATGACTGATTGTACACAAAAGGAAATGAACGACAAAAG
>BTPG01000002.1:37584925-37649925 GCA_036245525.1 Semisulcospira habei | reverse complement strand
GTACACCACACATCACCATAACAACACATGACTATAACAACACATCACCAAAACAACACATCACTATGTACACCATACATCACCATAACAACACATCACAAAAGCAATACCACAATCAACATACTCAAGTCACATACAGCACACATCAAAATAACATCACATCACCATAACAACACCACAATCAACATACTCCAGTTACATACACAACACATCATCATAACCACACATCACCATAACAACACATCACCATAATAACACTGCAATCAACATATGCAAGTCCCACTCTTGAGTTTCTAGTTCAACTGAAAGCCCCCCCCCCCCCCCCCTTCCGTCGCCTTCGACCTTGAGACTGAGTCACACGCTCTGATCTAAAAGTACACTCTCCTTCTGAGTCTACGCAAGCTGTTCCTTGGCGGGTAACTACATCCTCCAAATAGGATTGGTTACTATCGCCCGCTCTAGGTTTCAGTGCCTTTACTCTAGGCCGTGTGAGCAACCCCCACTCTTGAGTTTAAGTTCAACTGCGGCCCCCCCCCCCCCCATCCCCCCATCGCCGGATCATTAGAATTGGAAGGTTTACCAACTTCCTTTGTGGTTGTAGTCTCCTTATCCCCCGCATTTGTACTTCTAGTCTCGATAGCAAACCCCGACTCTAAGTTTTTCGCTTGACATCAAGTGACCACCCTAAGCGGGTTCTCGCAACAATCACCGCATTTATCCCTGTTACACATACTGTACGATACACATGACATCCCGTGTTCTATATCAAAATCGCATGCGTCAAATATATGTCAGTTGTGTCAGCAAGAGCCAAAAATCACCATGAGCCCCCGCACCGCGATCGCGCGAGGCTCATGAGGATCTATGAGTCTTGCAGATGGATCATACAGAGAGTTTCTCGGCTGTGAAGGGGTTAATTGAAAATATCATCAAGCAAAATTTGCAAAAAGTCGGGCCTGTGGTTTCAGAAATATTGCCGGCACAAAGGCTCACACAAATATGGCCTCTGCGAACTTCACCTTACAGGTCGTGAATTAATTCTGTTAAAGACATCACATATGAGGGATAGCATAATTTCCTAAGAATTCAGAGCAAATCAGTACACCGGTTTCAGAGATATTCTCTACTCAAAAACCTGTAAGACAAATATGGCAACTATGATCTTCACCTTGAGGTAGAGGCGCAGTTAAGATTGATGGCAATGCGTTATATGGTAAACTGTTATTATCTAACATTTGGATTGACTAGGCCCAATGGTTATTGAGATATTGCCTAGCACATAATTCTGCACAAAACAAATGTTGTTGCTGTGACCTTGGCCAGTGGACAGATTCTGGTGTGCAACATTCTGGTCATCACAAAATATCACAATTTGCAATTTGGATTACATCGTTTCTGTGTTTACAGTAACATTGCCTAGACAATGGCATACATAGTAATTGTAGCCGTTGTGACCTTGGCCTTGACGAAAGTGACATGATCCTGGTGTGGAATTTCTCTGTATTGAGAAAACGTATCAACATCTGAAATTTGGAACAAACTGGCTGGATGGTTTCCGATATATACGCTAGACAAACAATGCTCCATGTATGAAACACTGTTCTAAACATGAAACACGTTTGATATTAGGTGCTCTTTTGTGTTTCGAGATAGGAACAATATACTTCTCCAAGAAAATGCGTGCCTCCAAAACAACAAAAAGAAAACCAAACGAATGCCGTTGGTTATCTGATGCCTGAAGATTGCTCTTCTTGACAAGAGTGGCTATTTTTAAAAAAATCACAAAACTGAATGATGATTTAGGTGTTTCAAAATGGCGAAAAATAAGAAGCAGAAGGGTCAAAAATAACATTTTCTCGGCGTGTGATTTCATCACGCCTGACATTCCTGTACCGGAAATAAGGCTCACTGAAGTAGCTCTACGATACTGCACAGACGGAATTTGTAAAAATGTTATTCTGTTTAGCCAGGAGCAAAGTGTTTCATGATAGGCACTGTTTCATAATAGGGGCTCCTCCGGCTCCCCTACCATCTTCATTTTTTCGTGTCATCTCATGCCTGGGATTCTTGCCACAGCAACTGCGTTCGTGGAGAAATAGTTGTTTTTGTACACGATAAAGTTTCTGTTTCGTGAAAAATCGGCGGAAGAAAATGAAAGAGTCTTCCGCAAAACTTGTAATAATGAAACGACAGGAACTGCGTTCGTGGGGAAATCGATGGTTTTCTCCACGAAATAGTTAATGGGATGCGAAAACGCGGCGCTAGTAAACACCGTAACCGAAAACAAGCGCGTTTGGGATTCTCTCAACGGTAAATGCATTCGTGGAGAACACCTTGACGTTCCCCACGACAACGGTTGCTCTTACTGAAAAAAACGGGTAGTTCAAGGAAAACCGTATCGCCTTACCCACTGCACACCATAAGAAACACTGGGCATACACTTTTGACATTACCCTATTTCACCCTACCGTGATTTCACGTCACAGTAACGATTTCCGTGCAGAAACTCAGTGCGTTCCCCACGAATGCACATACTGTGGAGAGAATCTCAACGCCGTTTTGTGGTACGGCTTTCCTTGCACTACAAGTTTTTACATAAGAGCAACCGTTGTCGTGGAGAAAGTCAATGCGTTCTCCACTAATGCATTTAATGTCGAAAGAATCCTCAACGTGCTTTTTTGGGTACGATTTTCACTCGCGCAGCGTTTTCGCCTCACATTAACTATTTCGTGGAGAAAACCAACAATTTTGCCACGAACGCAGTTCCTGTTGCAACAATCACAGGCAAGCTTTTTCTTTAAAGTTTGCGGGTGGTCCAGTCAAATCTTTTATTTGGACACGTTTCGAGTCCAGACATGCCGGCATATATATTTTTGTTGTCAGCTGATGTTTTGCGGCAGGCAGTTTTTGTGTGTCTTCATTTCTACAAGTTTTGCGGCAGGCCCATTACAATTCTTTTTCGGCCGATTTTTGACAACAGTGTCACTATTTTGTGTCTGACGGAGTTTCGAATAAAAAGTAAATAATTTGTGCTGGAGTTAATCAAGAAAGGAGTCTATCCTTATGAGTACATTAATCACTGGGTTGTGTTTGAGAAAACGTCTCTGCCGCCAAATGATAAGTTTTATTCTACACTAAATGGTTAAGAAATGTCTGACTCTGAATACCAACGTGCTCTTGATGCATGGGACAAACTAGAATGTGAAACGATTGATGACTACCATGACCAGTACATAAAAGCTGACGTTTGCTTGCTAGCAGACGTATTTAAAAGTTACAATGAAAAGCGGTTGTGCACTACAGTCTTGAGCCAGCTAGCTACATAACTAGTCCTGGCATGACATGGGATGCTTTTTTAAAATCCAGTAAGATACAGATAAAACTGCTGTCTGATCATATGATGGTTGACATTGTGGAACGCGGTTTGAGAGGAGGGATATGTTTAGCATCAAATAAGTATTTTAAATCAAACAACAAATATCTTGTTGACAATGACCCCTCAAGGTCATCTAATCATATAATTTTTACCGACGCCCATAATTTGTATGTTTTTGATGACCGATTTATTGCCCTTGAACAACTTTCTTCTGCATGATTTGTCACAGTGGGATATAACAGACATAAACCATATTATGACTCATGATCGAAATCACGAGAAAGTTTGGATCTTTGAAGTTGACCTAGAGTACCCGCACCACCTACATGATTACCACAATGATTAGCCATTAGCAGTTGAGAAAATGTCTTTGACAGGAAAAAAAAATAAGACCACACTTAGAGAACACCACCTCTAATGACACACACCAAAATTAATGGATCTATTGTATGTTCCTCATGATAGGATTAGAAGAAAACGATACAAGTATGCACTGACTGTTGTCGACGTTGCTTCGACATTCAAGGATGCTTAAAGTATAACTGACAAGAAAGCCAGTACTGTAGATGCAGCATTGTTATTGATATATAGCCGTGGTCCTCTGAAATATCCTAGGCTTGTGCAAGTCGATGATGGAAGTGAGTTAAAGGTGCAGTTAGTCAATTATTTGCTAAGCATGGCGCTAGTACAATGAGGCGTACTAGGCATCCACTGGTCACAGGCAAATGTTGAGAACTTTGACAAACAATTATCGTTGAGACTTGTCAGTTATCAGTATTCTAATGAACATGACACATGTAACACTGAGTGGGTTATGAGACTACCATCTGTGATAAAATAAATCAATAATGAGGGTCACCTCAAACCTGTTGATGCTAATAATTTCAAAACAATACCATCAGGGCTAAAAAACCACAAACACCCGACACAAGTTTGTTTATAAAACAGGTAAGATATCTGAATCAACCTGGTAAGGGAGAAAATGATATGAAGCGCAATATGGTCTACGTCTGTTCATAATATAAACAGAGTACCCATTAACCCATTTATTTATTATCTTTATGAGCCTGCTCCTCACAGTGCATTTGTCAGAGAAGAATTACAGATTATTCCACCGGACACTGTTATTCATTTGTAACCATTTCATCAACTAATTCATCCATCAGTTCATCAAATAATTAATTTCTTATTTCTTCAGATAACTTAAGCTTATAATTCTCAGGTGCTTAAGCCTTTTTCTTACTGTGAAATACTCATTTTGTGTCTCCGACTGCAAGTGATTTTTTTTTGTGTGTGTTTGGATCATTTAAGATTATGTTTGTTTGATCATAGTGTCTTGTTTGGATTATCAGGCATTAGTTTGCCATCGAAAACTTGTTTGTCGTGTTCATGATGAATGTATTTTTTTATTTGAAAAGAAAAGGGGAGACTGCCAGTGCTCATATTTTTTTTTGATACCTTTTGCTTTGGACGGACTGACTTTCTAATGCAGTATGTACACAAACCAAGAGGAATCACTCAGCGCCGGACAGACAAACAGTTAGATCCCCTGCCCCCGCCTATCAGGCACCCAATCGCCAGCCCACAGAGAAATACGCAGGTATAGAATAAGACGAGCATTTGCATCTACAAAAAAGATGCATCAGGTTTCTTATATAACCCATGTCTTTCTCCGGAATTAAGGAAGCAGGTAGGGGGGAAAATTACATACACAAACACGAAGGTGCACTACCATATGTGGTCAGGTAAATAATAATATAATAATAATAATAATAATAATAATAATAAGCGCATTAAATAGGCGCTTTATCCCAATTGAAAATCGGCTCAAAGCGCCGCCGCAAACTGAACCCAACAAGCACGCTCACGTGAATCACGCGCATTCACTCACACACTGTACATAAACACAGAACATTCACGTGGTGCTAAAGGCAAGCTCAAGCGAGCTACTGTAGTTTTTGGAAATTCAAAGTCGTTTGTATTTGAAATTTGATTAAGTGGGCTGAAACTGATACCAAAGTGGAGGGGGAGGAAGAGCCGGAGTACCCGGAGAAAGAACCCCCGACGGTCCGTTCGAATTAACGGTGACACTTACTAGAGGAGAAAAATCCGACGCCGGAACCCGTAGTCGAACCACGCACCTTTAGCATTGGTGGCAGGCGCCTTAACCACTGCGCCACGGACCGCCCCAAATACCCTAATTTCCCACAGTAGATGCACAGAACAGTACACAACAATGTAACGATGTAGCGATACAAATTTGCATCGAGTTATAAATACTCCCAAACCAGATAGGTGAGGTTAGCGCTAGCCGATTAGTACACAAACCAAGAGGAATCACTCAGCGCCGGACAGACAAACAGATCCCCTGTCCCCGCCTATCATGCACCCAATCGTCAGCCCACAGAGAAATACGCAGGTATAGAATAAGTCGATCATTTGCATCTTCAAAAAAAGATGCATCAGGTCTCTTATATAACCCATGTTTTTTCTCCGGAACATAGGAAGTAGGCAGGGGAAACATACATACACAAACACGAAGGTGCACTACAATATGTGGTCAGGTAAATACCCTAATTTCCCACAGTAGATGCACAGAACATTACACAACAATGTAACGATATAGCGATACAAATTTGCCTCGAATTATAAATACTCCCAAACCAGATATGCGAGGCTAGCGCTGGCAGAATTGTACACAAACCAAGAGGAATCACTCAGCGCCGGACAGACAAACAGTTAGATCGTCTTATTCTATACCTGCGTATTTCTCTGTGGGGTGGCGATTGGGTGCCTGATAGGCGGGGGCAGGGGATTTAACTGTTTGTCTGTCCGGCGCTGAGTGATTCCTCTTGGTTTGTGTACAATTCTGCCAGCGCTAGCCTCACCTATCTGGTTTGGGAGTAGTGCAGTATGGAATACATTTTTACCTCCGTCCAATGTACTCAACTATTGGCACTCCATTCAGTTCATCTTTAAACTTCCCAGGCACTTTTATGTTTTATATGCTATTCAGTGGGAGATCCTTAGGATAATTAGACGTGTCATATATATATATATATAACACTTTGTTTTCATGTCTTCATAAAAGTCTTCAGTAGGCACGTCTATGATCTATGGAGTCAGTGTCAGTGTATGACAGTTGACAGTCAGGATACTTTAGTTTAAATTAATCATAGTAGAATTCAAGCATCAACAGTTTTGACAGTTCCAGTATTGCCATACCAATAAATACTGGCTTGTCGAGTTTAACAATCTTTTCTCTTTTTTGTTGTTGAGTGTCACTGCATACAGTGACTGATGAAACACTTTATACCCAGTGTATAAGGCTTGCAAAGTTCCCCGCGTTGCCTAGCAGCATCGGCGCATCAGTTGCCATCTTAAGAGGATACCATAGTCATGAGATAGTAGCGAAATAGTGTTTCACCACGTTTTTCTTCATGTTTCTTCCTCTTTTAAAACAAACAAAAACAGATACTGTTGAATGGTTTCCTGCAGTGATGGCAAGACTTGCTGTTTTTGCTTATTGTATGTCATGACTTTCCTGACATTACAAAAACAGCAATTTCCCCTAAGATCGCTTAGTCCTGTATCCGCACAAGATGGCCACCATTACTGGCATAATGACGTCAACTTCCCGATCTTGCACCTGATTCAGTTGTGACCAATCTTACATCTTTGCGGTGATGTGTATTTTCCATCGTCTTGCCAAAGCTGGCATTATTCATAAGCTTAAAGATGTCTTTGTCAAATGTAGTGTTACCATTCCTTGCGGGAAGGATTTTGTTCTTCATTATATAATCCTTCATGAAAGCACACTGATGAAATTGAATGCCTTTTTTTAGTATTAACCCGTGCATGATGTAAAACTGCAAGGGGTGTATTTGTGTGGACGGTGCACGTACATAGGTACATAATGCGGTGCGTCAGTTTGCTGACTACGATTGTATTGTAAATATACCCTGTACACTGAGGGTGATTGCCCTAAATTTAATTATATGACAACCATCTGTATCGTGAAGTCAGAATAAATGGCCGATATATCACAACCAATCTGTATCGTGAAGTCAGAATGAATGACCGATATATAACAACCAATCCGTATCGTGAAATCAGAATGAATGACCGATATATCACAAACAATCTGTATCGTGAAGTCAGAATGAATGACCGATATATCACAACCAATCTGTATCGTGAAGTCAGAATGAATGACCGATATATCACAACCATCTGTATCGTCAAGTCAGAATAAACGGGCGACATATCACAACCAATCTGTATCGTGAAGTCAGAATGAATGATCGATATATCACAACCAATCTGTATCGTGAAGTCGTGTAGTCTAAGTCAGTGAAATGAGCATGAGCCGTGAGTGTACTGGAACTATGCGTTACTCTTTCAACTGTTGTAGTAGCCAATGTTGACGTACTTTACGTCGCACGGGCCACCAAACTCAACTTCTATTGATAACGAGTACCTTTTGTGTGCAATATGTCCACTTTCCGACGCTGTGATTGGTCAGCACATAGACATCGCACGGGGTTGAATGTCCCATTGAATATCCCCTGAAACCAGTGCTGTGCCTGTACTTGTATCTCATTCAGCCCGACGCACGTATTTCCCAATTTTTTGAGGCGTCATTTAACAACTATGCACCTGTTGCAGGAGATGGATCAACCATGATAATTCAAGGGTAGTGCCAAATTAGCTTGGCGCCTGTCGGCGCCAAGCTAATCTGGCACTACCCTTGAATTATCATGGTCGACCCATCTCCTGCTGTAGTGAATCGGGGTGAATGGGTAAATCAGCTGACCAATCCACAATTCTGTTATCGCGAACGAATCTCACGTAGGTCTTTCATCTGGACGCTTAGAGTACAGCTGTCCGACAACCTTACATCATAAATAAACGGAAAACATAAAGAGCAAATGCTTGTACGCAATAGGGAAATAAAAGATGTGTACCTTAATGATTTCGACATGTCTCAAGCGAGGAGTGGCCACACATGTGCAGTTCAAACGCTAAACTGAGCCGGCTCTAATTCTTCTATTTTGCGAGTCAAACGTATGATGTTTAGAAAGCTAAGCAAGTGAGAATGAAAAATAAATTTACAAAAAATCTTTGACGGATCTATGACACTTCATTTTGTTGAAAACATCGATTTATCCTCGGCGGCGGGTTTGAGCTTAGTAGTGGTTGGCAAAAGAGGCCAACACAAGTGTTTCATGTTCTAAATCAGACCTACCGTACCCAGTCGCTTGCCACGCAGCCCCGCGCTCACAATTTATAAGTTCTATCAGTGGAATGCAGTTAGAAATGTCCGCACGTCCTTGCTAAATATTCTGAAATTGTAACTTGTTACTTAGTAGCAGCTCCAATGTTTCAAATTCTATCGCAAAAATCAAACACATTTGTACTACCCGGCTAAATAAGTCTGTGTGACTTCAGAAATAGTTGGCGTTTTTCTTCTGACATCGGACACACATTCTCTGCTTACATTTATGCATAATTTGTAAAGCACGACAACGGCAGTGAACTGTGTCTTTTGGGTTACTACTCTGGTTACATAATAGTTTGTAGTCCTCGGAGGCAGATTATCAGAACCCCGCGCCTTCTGCCAGACGGTCTGATAATCATCTGCATCGGACTACAATCCCACGATAAAACCCTGGAAGTAACCCAACACAGACAATGCATTGCCATATTAGTGTAAGGTCGTCAGTGTAAACCAGACTTGAACAACACATTCCGTATTGGTGAAGACGACTTGACAACAACTTCTCTGTTTATTTCAGTGTCAACGAGAAGAAAGCTGGAGACTAGACGACACAATGTACATAATCATTGCGTGTGTTTTTCTCTACACCTTTTTCTACACACCACGTAAGATTAGTACCTAGTCATTGTGTCTGTTGTTGTCTGCACCTTGTTCTACAAACCATGTAAGATTTGTACCTAGTCATGGTGTCCTGTTGTTGTCTACACCTTGTTCTACACGCCGTGTAAGATTTGTACCTGGTCACTGTGTCTGTTTTTTCTTTACACCTTGTTCTACACACCGTGTAAGATTAGTACCTAGTCATTGTGTCTGTTGTTGTCTGCACCTTGTTCTACAAACCATGTAAGATTTGTACCTAGTCATGGTGTCCTGTTGTTGTCTACACCTTGTGTTCTACACGCCGTGTAAGATTTGTAACTGGTCACTGTGTCTGTTGTTGTGTACACCGTGCTCCACACACCCTGAGAGATTTGTACTTATTTTTGTACCACTCGCACGGTATTATCTAGGATGGATTACCAATGTTCGATGTACCTAGCAATCTGTGATTTACCTAGCAACAACCATCGTACATAAAAACATGAAATGAACGTGTGGAAAGTGTGACGTAAAAGGACGTGTGCATTTTGTAATTATCTGCTGTCACTCCAGTTCCCGACACTAGCTATATGCCGTAGCAAGTTGATCGGGACACGCTGGATAAAAGCACCAAACTTTCTGATGTATTTCATCAGGTCATACTCTTTTATTCTGGAGGGGGCTCCCGCGCGGTTAGGTCCTCTTGATCGCGTCACGTGATATTTCTAATTTTAGATGATAACGTTAAGAGCCCCACTGACTCGATCTGGTCATGTCTTGCTTTGCGATGATCAAACATAGAATCTGTAAATTTGGCAGGTTTACTGTCCATAGAATGACCTTTCTATAAATACCTACTTAAATGACCTTTGATAACGTCAAGGTCACAAAAGGCAATAATGGCGCAAAAACAGGATGTGCATTTTTGGTAACTGTTTTCTTCTTTTCACAAACTAATACGTTTGCTTTATTAAAACAAAAACATAAGAAATTGTTCATCATCATCATCATCAGTCCCTTGCCCGAACTGGGCGTTGGGGGGACTGAAAGGCAGCAGCAACAGACGGTGCTCTCCACTGAGTTCTATTTTGGGCGGTGGCAAGCAAGTCTGACATCTCGAGTTCGGTCCATTCTTTTATGTTTGCGACCCAACTCTTTCTCTGACGACCTCGCCGACGACTTCCTTCGAGAGTGCCTTGGAGGATAGTCTTGGACAAGGTGTTGTGTCGGGTCACGTGGCCAAACAAAGCAAGCTTGCGCCGTTTCACGGTTGCCAGAAGGGGTTCATGTGGGCCCACCAGGGAAGTGACGATGCTCCGTACATATTCGTTGGTCTTGTGCTCGCGGTACGAGATGCGGAGCAACTTCCTCAGGCACTTGTTCTCAAAGGCCTGGATTTTCTTTTCTGAGTCTGCAAGCAGTGTCCAAGTCTCACAGCCATAGAGTAGAATAGACACTATGAGGGACTTGTAAAGCCTGTACTTGATGGTGAAGCTGATGGAGTTACTTCGCCATATCCTGTCCAGCCTGGCCATTGCGGATGTTGCTGTACCTATCCTGATACGGATCTCTGCTATGCAACTACCGTCTTTGGACAGGGTGGCTCCCAAGTACTTGAAGCTATTGACCTCTTCTAGCTTTTGGCCATTCATGTGAATGTTGCTGCTGCTGTCGCTTGTGGTGTTGATCATCACTTTGCTTTTATCCGTACTGATCTCCATGCCATAAGACCCTGCGCTACTTGAAAGTTTGTCTGTCAGGTTTTGGAGCTCACTATTGCTGCCTGCCATGAGGTCAATGTCGTCTGCGAATCGAAGATTGCACAGGGATCTGCCACCAATAGAGATTGAAGTATGGTGGTCGTGGAGGGTTTCCTGCATGATCTTCTCCAGGAATATGTTGAAAAGGACAGGAGAGAGCAGGCATCCTTGACGGACACCGATCGTCGTCCTGAAGAACTCGCCTGACTGATTGTTAAGTAGAACCGCGCTGCAGGCGTTCTTGTAAAGCGCTTCTATCATTTGGATCAGTCCCTCCTCTATGTTGAACGATCTCATGACTTGCCAGAGTCCGTCGTGCCAGACGCGATCAAATGCTTTCCTGAAATCAATGAAGTTGTGGTAGAGTTCGCGCTGATGCTGCAAATGTTTCTCGATCAGGACGCGGCAGTTGAAAATCTGCTCTACAGTGCTTCTTCCAACTCTGAAGCCAGCCTGTTCTTCTGCCAGCAGTTCCTCGGCGAAAGTTTTGAGGCGGTTGAGAATGCTTCTAAGCATTACTTTGCTAGGGTGACTTATCAGACTGATAGTTCTGTAGTTCTGGCACTGTTTCAGGTTTCCTTTCTTGGGGAGCGGGATCACTAGAGACTGTGTCCATTCTACTGGCCATTTCTTTTGCTCCCAGATCTTTTGACAGAGTGTAGTGAGGACCTTCGTTGTTACTTCTCCTCCATGTTTCAACAGTTCAGCAGGTACGTTGTCTACACCTGGAGACTTTCCTCCCTTCAGGCCGCGTACGGCTGCTTCCACCTCTTCAGCTAACACTGGCAGGTCTTCAGCCTTCCTGGCCCCAGCCTGGTTGTTTTGGAGGATGCTGGTGTCTGGCTCAGCCTTGTAGTTATACAAGTCTCGGCAGTACTCAGTCCATCTGTTTAGTACAGCAGTGTTTTCCGTAAGGAGTTGGCCGCTGCTGTCTTCGATGACTGTGGCTGTTCGCTGTTGAGTCTTGGAAATTGTTAGCAAATGATTAAAACTGTCCTTGTTTAATTTTGGTAATAGCCGATTCATGTCCAGGCCACATGAGGCTATAGTATGGCACAAAATATATTATATTTTATGACAATAAAATGTCATTCACGCTTTATAAGACCAGTTAATGAGAATGCATGCTTCAAATATACGGTCACCTAAAACATGAATGATAAAGGTCACCGATCAAGGTCAAGTAAGACCATAATTTGTGTAAAAGCAGGTTGGCTTCAAACATCCCCAAGAGGCATAGATCTTCATGCGCCTGGAGTGCGCATTAGGATCTATTCCTCCTGGAGATGCGCGCATGTTTGTGTAAGAGAGAGAGAGAGAGAGAGAGAGAGAGAGAGAGAGAGAGAGAGAGAGAGAGAGAGAGAGAGAGAGAGAGAGAGAGAGAATGACGTCATATTTAGAGTATTAATTATGTCAGTGTGTGCGTTGTGACGGAGTTGCCTCTTTTACGTGACCGCCACTGTCTGACTTTCTCTAGAAGTAACGATTTTTAGTGTTTTAATTATTTCTTTAAAGAATTAATTTTTGCTAAAGAAGTTGAAAGATACAAACCTGGCTAACGAGCTCATCCAATGTCTTTTCCAAACTAGCTATGTGCATAGGGTCAAGTAAATATGACAAAAATTACGGACTCTTTTCTGGGTCAACAGACTTCATTGTATAAACGGTTGTGCATGTTTGCAATGAGACATTCAATTACAATATGTTCTGAGGCTCTCTTAGCCACCCACTTAGAAAAGTATTTCGCCAAGTTTCAAGCTTGTGTGTACAGAAATATCGGAGATTCTTTTATTTACATACATACGCGCACACATACGCACATACATACGCACATAAGGCGCTTCGCGGCAAATGTACGTTCAACAGCGATCTTAGCGTAACTAGACATGGCTTAATTGTTATCTTGTTACTTCAATTGTTAGAGGGTTGGCTGTTCGCCTTTGACATCATGGAATGCTATTAAATTCGTCCCACTGCGATCCGTTAAAAAACAGTCCCCTCTACAAAGTAGAAATATCTTGCACGAAATGTGTACATCGTATTCCTTTCATTGGTGTTAACCCTCTATACAAGTAGCCAGCGTGCTTTGGATCAGCCGTAGGAACTTGAAATAAGTGTCTTCAAATCTTTGTCACGTTTGTTCTTGCAACAGCTCTGTGCACCACCATTTTGCTTTCTTACAGCCAGGACTGCACTCAGAGCTATGTTTACTCTTGCAGACGCATTTCCCAAATGATTTATATGCTATTGCGAGTTTCCAAATTGGCAGCTAGGCCAGGATTTCCATCCTCATCCGTTTGGAGATGGTGCCCTCTGCATAGCAAGGTGAGATGTCCAGACTCCAGCCTGGGAAGCAGCACGCGTGCATTATTGAACTTGCAACAATGTGCCTTGCGTTGGTGTTAGGCTTTCCATAGCGCTGTTTTGTGTTCAGAGGAGACCTTAAGTCTTATTCACTGAATTATGCTGACTCGTTCTGTCTTGAATGAAGACAGTGAAGCCTTCCAGAAGCTAGCTGCCAGTGTCAACGCCCAACTCAGAGAAAGAATTTTGTCAGTTAAGACGAACGGTTCAGTAACATGAGGGTCAAATCTCCAGGCTTCCCATGCGGAGCGTCGTCCTTTGCAGAAAAATAAAACACGAATCGAATCGCAAACCGCGAAACTCTGGAACACGGATAAGGCGACTGCTTTTCCCTTTCCTACAGCCTGTATGATATAGATGTTATGTTCTTGCTTATTCTAAAAGCCATCCATCTGTCGATTGTAGCCCACATGACAAGCAGTTGGTAGAACACTCTGAATAGTATGACGGCTATCTCAGTGTTTACAGTGCGACTGAGACACGAGGCTGAACCATTTTGCAGTGCGTCGTGTAAATGTACATGATGTTGGGGTCGGCTTCTTCGTGGTAATTATCAGGCATTCTACAGCTTGTTTCTCTGATCACAACAGTCTGACCAGACGTGATGAACACCTACTCTACATGAGGCAGTTGTCTGATTGCAACTTGTCTGTAAGGAATGCGAAGAGCTGCGTTTGTTTTCCAAGTCGTGTAGGAAGTCTGCCCATCTGGCATAGAGTGTGTTATTGCCCACAAGTTGCCATCTAGCGTATTCTTTTTATGCGCATATTGTTGAGGGCTACTCTTGCGGTAATCGTCCTAAATAATGTCAAGTATTCAGATCATATTCAGAAAACTTTATTGTCCCATGCCAATATGACTGGGGACATTTGACTGATTATAGATACATGCAACACAATTACGGCTCCCATTTTCCCGCAGTCAGTCGACGTTCCATACGCAGATGTACCCTTCCCCATTCAATCAGTTGTCACCCGGACGCAGATTCAACCTGTGGACAAAATGCTGAGGGTAGAGGAATCATTCACTCTGTAGAACATAAACTTCTTTTGCTGCTCAGTTGCCTGTGTATATGAGGCAGAGATACTTCATCCGCGTATTGGTCAGAAGTTGTGACACCATTCATTGGAAGCAAGTACGCTGTAAATGACTACTGCGCCATATTGAACCTTTGTGTCATGTGAGTTGGGAGGGGGAGGGGGGTGTCTATACTCGCTGGTTGTCCAGGAGACGTGATCCCTACAGGGGAGACATTCAAACTCTTGATGTTTTTGCCTTTTTTTAAAATGGAAATTGCACCTCACTGTTGCCCTGGGGAGGGGGAGGGGGAGGAGGAGCGGGGGTTGGGGAGGGGAGAAAAGCGGGGGTTTGGGGGGAGGGGGGCTGGAAGGGGGAGGGGTCGTGTGAGTGTGTGTATGCGTGTTGTGTAGTGTGAGTGTGTGAGTGTGTGTGTGTGTGTGTGTGTGTGTGTGTGTGCGTGCGTTGGTGCATGTGCATTTGTGCGTGTGTTGCAGTATGCGCGTGTGTGTATGTGTGTGGTGTAGATTGTGTGTGTGTGTGTGTGTGTGTGTGTGTGTGTGTGTGTGTGTGTGTGTGTGTGTGTGTGTGATGTAGAGAGGCTTTGTGCCTGTGTGCTTTTATTTACTTTCGTGTCAAACCGTTGCTTTGTTTGTGATAATGTTGAATGGTACATCTTAGCTTAACTTTGTCTACAGTGTCTGTCTCAAAAGCTTAACCCAGGAATGCAGTAGCATCTGTTTCGGGATCTTGAACATGCCTTTTCGGGAAAGCCATAGATCCTGACAGACAACATACAGTGTCTGTCTCAAAAGCTTAACCCAGGAATGCAGTAGCATCTGTTTCGGGATCTTGAACATGCCTTTTCGGGAAAGCCATAGATCCTGACAGACAACATACAGTGTCTGTCTCAAAAGCTTAACCCAGGAATGCAGTAGCATCTGTTTCGGGATCTTGAACATGCCTTTTCGGGAAAGCCATAGATCCTGACAGACAACATATAGTGTCTGTCTCAAAAGCTTAACCCAGGAATGCAGTAGCATCTGTTTCGGGATCTTGAACATGACTTTTCGGGAAAGCCATAGATCCTGACAGACAACATATATATGTGGTTCTCGTGTGTGAAAAAAAACACCCACGCTCGTTTCCCTGTTCATTGCCACAACGTACTACACGAAAAGGGTCGATAACACTCACTAAATGTAATTTTGTTCAGCTTTTTGGGTTTGTGGCTGTGATCCAGAGGGCTCAAAAAGTCATAGCGAGTTTCTATGGACTGCTTTTTGAATAGACTGGCTACAGTCTGTCAAGTCTGACACGTAGTAACAATGACAAGAATCCTACAATTAGCACAGTTTTTGCTAATTTCCAGCGTCTGTGGGGCCTTGCCGTCATCATGATTAGCCTGTAAGCATAGTCAGTACTCAAACCAAGGGGAATCATAGCCTGTAAGCATAGCTCTCATCACCAGCTGGAGGATGATGTAAAACGTATTGAAGGATCCAGATGTGGAAGTAGACCATCGCTGTGAAAAGGTAATCCTCAATCTGTGTCACGCCATTTCACCGTGCGGGGACAGTATGTCACAGCAGTCTGAGCGTGGTAGAAGCGACAGCAAGAAGCGAAAACAGCTACAAAATACAAGCGAATCGAGTGGTCAAGTAGACAGAAGAACAGCAAAGCCAAGTACAGGACTTTAAAGTCGAGGTCACTCAGTGTTTCAGACTCTATTCGCGACCACTTTTCTGCAACAAGTAGGTCAGGCGCTGCCACTAATGTGTTGCACATAGTTGCAGGCACAGTGATGGCGGACCGCAGAGACGGAGACAGTGTCAAGGACAGTGCCAGTGTCAGTGTCAGTGACGGTGGGGGCGACGGTGCGAGGGTTGATCTGCCCAGTAAGGCAGAGGATGTTTATACTGCTGTCCTTCTGTACGAGATTCGGAGCATGTCTAAGAAGATCGACACTCTCAGCTCGACGGTGGATGAGCTTAATAGAAGGATCATGGAACTTCACATTGAAAACGAACAACTAAAAAAAGACATTGGCAGTATGAAGGTGCAGCTGAAGAGCCAAGTGACAGAAGCGAAACATCAAGCGGCGCTCGCATACAAACGTGTGGTCGACCGCAAACAGCACACGAATCGAAATAACGTCCGAGTGTTTGGTGTTCAGGAGGGAGAGATGGAGTCAGCTGAGGCGGTGGAGAATAAGGTGCTGAAAATGATCCACACAGGCTAGGCCTGAGAGACATCAAAACAAGTGACGTTGAGGCGTGTCATCGGCTTGTGAAAAAAACAATAGGGCAGCATACGGACAGTGATTGTCCGCTTCTGTACCAGGAAGGTTGCCCAACTGGTGATGCGTAATAAGAAAATACTCAAAGGCACGGACCTAATGTTCGTTGAGGACTTAACTCGTGAGAACTATGCACTGTTGACTCAGTGTAGAGGGTACATCAAAGCTGTTCCAGTGTGGTCAAGATTGGGCAAGATCTATGCAAAGACCATCGATCTCCAGATCGTGCAGGTTGACAAAATCGCCGACCTGAACGATCGGGAGACTGACATGGCCGCTGCCTCTGCCTCCAACCCCGAAAGTTTTGCGGGACGCGGACGCCACACTTGAAGGGGTGGACGTGGACGTGGAGGCCAGGGGTCTGCTTTTGAGTGGCGTGGCCGCCAGCCTGCACGGCACGCTCGTAGTCACAGTGGCCCTTTTCAGGGCGCTACGTTCAGCTCTACTGCTCGGGGTGGTATTCTATCTTCCCACCCATCTACCTTCGCCGAGTCGACAATGGGAAATGATAGTCTGAGTGACGAAACCACCTTGAAAAAACGACTGTAACCACTGGTAATATCAAACACAATTTACGGTGATGCAATGTTTACATTATGTGATTACAGTCACTGTTTCACGCATGCGCCACTTTAATCGGAAGCACGTGCCAGCTGTGCAGGCTAAGAGCGCGATTCGCAACCTCTGGAGTGTTTTTCGAATGTTTTGAGTTTTTGGTAATGGCCAGACAGGCTACCTGTGTACAGTTTACAAGTCTTCACCCTATGCTATGGATTTTACCATGGGCGGTTGTGCTAGTTGAAACCGTGGGAGCTCATCCGTGACCCAGTGACACGAGGTTGTCCCATGCCGTGTGCCCACATTCGTTCTAGGGGTATGCTTTACACCTACGGTATAACTATTTTTCCATACCTGTTTCATTACTTATTCCTTGTTAATTCCTCAATGTCCTGTTAACCGCACGCTTAGTGCTAGCGGTGTAGACTACATTCCCTGTAAATAGCATTTTTGTACTCGGGGTACACATTATAAATGTGTTATGTGGGTTTTGTTTTTGATCTTGAATGATGTATGCGAAGAGTAACTAGTATGGTGACATCCTTTCCCCCCCCCCCCCCCCCCCAAGGGGTAGGTGAAAATTCTCGTGTACCTCTGCAGCTGCAGGAGCCCATGAGCGTTTAAGCCACTGGTTGCAACATGATTTGGAATATCTGCAGTTATATGTATTATGAAGAGCATAAAAGCTGAACAGCTACCGTATAAATTATGACGCACCATATGAACTACTACGTGTGTTAGTGTGTTATGGTCTCAGCGTCATCCTGGTAGTAGGGTTTGTGTGTGTGTGTGTGTGTGTGTGTGTGTGTGTGTGTGTGTGTGTGTGTGTGTGTTTGCTTTTTAATTACTATTTATTTTTTGTCACCAACGATTTTGCTATGAGAACAGGGTGTGTTTTATTTTGTTCCTCCACTGATGGGAGCGTCTTGTTCAGCAAATAACACAGTTGTACATTTTTTTTATGTTTTTGTTTATGTGTCTCTGTGTATGTTTTGTTGAAATGTTTATTTTGTGTGGATATGACTGCTGGGCTAGTGTTGTATACTTTTCTTTCTTTTGCCATTCAGGGAACAGATATGTTAAACCTGAGCTGTTCATGATACAATTACATATATATTCTGTACCTACAGTTTGTTGGTGTGTAAAATGGTCAATACCACAAGTCAATTGAAAATATGTACTTTTAACGCGAACGGCTTAGATCAGCATCAAAAAAAGAAAGATGTACTGAATTTCCTCAGACAGAAAAAGGCCAGTATTTACTTTCTGCAAGAAACTCATCTCAAGACATCTAGTAAAAAAATGATGGTGGGGGGTTGAATGTTTTCTGAGTGGCAATGACACAAAATAGTAAAGGTGTTGCCTTACTGTTTAATAACAAATTTGCTTATAAACTGAATAAAGAGTGTAGAAGTGATAATGCAATGTACATTGTATTAGACATTGAAATAGCAGATAAACGGATGACTGTCGTAAATGTTTATGGTCCTAGTAATGTGGACTGCTCCTCCTTTTTTTTTGACTCTGTATTTAAGGAAATAGAAAGACTAGACAACCAGTATGTCGTCATAGGGTTTGATTGGAATGTTGTTTCGAATGTTGATAAGGACACTTTTAGGTATAAAAATATTAATCGTCCACGCTCAATGAAAACAGTGCTTGATATTATGACTGTATTTGATCTAGTGGATGCATGGAGAGAGCTTCACCCTGTAACCAGGCAGTATACATGGCGTCGGTTGATATTATGACTGTATTTGATCTAATGGATACATGCAGAGAGCTTCACCCTGTATCCAGGCAGTATACATGGCGTCGGTTGATATTATGACTGTATTTGATCTAGTGGATACATTGAGAGAGCTTCACCCTGTAACCAGGCAGTATACATGGCGTCTGTTAATTATACCCAACAAGGGAGGCTGGATTACGTCTTGATTTCAGAATGTTAATGTTGGATGTCATGTCTGCAAGGATTGAATCAGGTTATTGCTCCGATCCCTCATTGGTGTCCATTTAATTATTTTGCAAAACCTCACATTAATAGAAGAACTTTTGGGAAATTCAATAAAGCCTTACTTAAAGATACGACATATGTTGATGTTGTTAAAAACGCTATTTTAGAGTTAAAGAGACAGTATGGCACTGTATTGTATTGTATAATATGGATAATATTGGTAATGTTTAGAATAATCACTTACAATTCAGCATTATTTGACCAGACGTTTGTTGAAATGATTCTCTTAGAGGTTCGGGGCCAAACCATCTCCTATGCAAGTAACAAGAAAAATTAAGATAATAGGAAAGAGGATACCTTGATAAAGGAAATAAGTGACATGGAACTTAATATTCATGATGATAATATCCCACTCTTGGAAGAGAAAGAAAATGAGCTTGTTGAACTAAGAAGAAAACAAACAAACAAACAAAAAAAAACAGATGGTGCGATTGTTCGGTCCGAGCTAAATGAGTGCGGGAGGGGGGCAAGGTTTCAAAAATATTTTTGCAACTTATAAAATACAAAATTATGTTAGCAAAGCTATGCATTTTTTTAGAGAAGAATAATGGTGATGTAATACGATATGACCAGTCTATTCTAAAGGAAACCCAAGTTTGTTTATGAACAGTTGTGTGCTTCTAGAGAGGCAGAACTGGTGGACATTGACCTACCTTCTACTGTTGTCAGTCCCTCGTTGTCTGAGGAGGAGAGAGAGTCGATTGAAAGGCCTATCTCTTTGGATAAAGCACTTAGTGCTCTGAAACGAATGAGTAATTTAAAAATCTCCTGGTTCGGATGGCTTTACCGCTGAATTTTAGAATTTGTTTTTGGGTGGACATTGGTTGATTTCTTGTCAGATCTGTTAACCATGGTTTTCATTGTGGTCAAATGTCAGTCACTCAGAGGCAGGGAGTGATCACCTGTATGCCAAAGGAAGGTAAACATAAGAAGTTTCTAAAAAATGGAGGCCCATTACTCTCATGAACACTAGTTATAAAATCGCATCAGCCTGTATATCCGAGCGGTTGAAACAGGTACTGCACTCCATTATTCATCAGGACCAAAAAGGGTTTCTGAAGGGCCGATACATTGGGGAGAATATTCGTCTCCTAAATGATGTACTTTTTTATACACATGTCAATCATATGCCTGGGCAGCTTCTCCTTGTAGACTTCGAGAAGGCGTTTGATTCAGTTGCCTGATCTTTTATAAACAAATGTCTGGACTTTTAAAATTTTGGTCCAGACATTAAGATTTGGATCAGAACTTTTTTTACAATCAGATACATAATTGGCCAATATTCTAGATGGTTCCAGGTATACTGTGGCTGTCGGCAAGGTGATCCAAGCTCTCTGTATATCTACCTACTTTGTGCAAAAATGTTGGCTTCTATTCTACGTCAGAACAAAAATATTAAGGGTCTAAAGATTAGGGACTTCGAGCTACTTCTCTCGCAATTTGCAGATGATACGTCGTGTTACTGGATGGTAGCAGAAAATCATTTGAGGAAAGCATTCATACCTTACGTTACTTTGCATCCTTTTCTGGTTTGAAAATTAATCTAGACAAAACGCAAGTGATTTGGCTTGGATCCATGAAAAATTCTCCCACACGCTACATGCCAGATTCCAACTTTATCTGGGATCCTGGGATCTTTAAGGTACTTGGCATTCAATTTTCTACAGATGTGAATATATCACCAAAATCAATTATAAAGGAAAGCTGGAAGAAATTCGACGGGTCTTACTTATATGGTCTAAGCGACAGCTTACTCCTTTAGGTAAGACCACGGTTATTAAAACACTTGCTGTGTCAAACATTGTTCATCTTTTCACTAACTTACCAGACCCACCTACACTTTTTCTCACGGAACGTAATAAAATGTTATCCTCCTTTCTGTGGGATGATAAACGTCGTAAAATCAGTAAGTCTGTTGTATGTTCAGCTTCAAGTACTTGGGAGCCACCCTGTCCAAAGACGGTAGTTGCATAGCAGAGATCCGTATCAGGATAGGTACAGCAACATCCGCAATGGCCAGGCTGGACAGGATATGGCGAAGTAACTCCATCAGCTTCACCATCAAGTACAGGCTTTACAAGTCCCTCGTAGTGTCTATTCTACTCTACGGCTGTGAGACTTGGACACTGCTTGCAGACTCAGAAAAGAAAATCCAGGCCTTTGAGAACAAGTGCCTGAGGAAGTTGCTCCGCATCTCGTACCGCGAGCACAAGACCAACGAATATGTACGGAGCATCGTCACTTCCCTGGTGGGCCCACATGAACCCCTTCTGGCAACCGTTAAACGGCGCAAGCTTGCTTGGTTTGGCCACGTGACCCGACACAACACCTTGTCCAAGACTATCCTCCAAGGCACTCTCGAAGGAAGTCGTCGGCGAGGTCGTCAGAGAAAGAGTTGGGTCGCAAACATAAAAGAATGGACCGAACTCGAGATGTCAGACTTGCTTGCCACCGCCCAAAATAGAACTCAGTGGAGAGCACTGTCTGTTGCTGCTGTCTTTCAGTCCCCCCAACGCCCAGTTCGGGCAAGGGACTGATGATGATGATGATGATGATGATGTTCAGCATATGGGACTTTACTGAACATATTTTCTTTCTGACGACTCTGAAAGTTTGCTGGTTTAACGGCTAATTGGGTGTGACTCTCAACTGCAGAGGTTAGAGTTGACTTGCTGTCCTATGTTTAGAGATATACAGATATTTTGTACAACATAACAAGGGGAATTACTCAGCGCCGGACAGACAACAGTTAGATCCCCTGCCCCCGCCTCTCAGGCACCCAATCGCCAGCCCACAGAGAAATACAATACAATACAATACAATAATACTTTATTAATCCCTCATGGGGAAATTCACTGTCTGCCCATACAACACATGGCCTCATCAATCACTCATTTAAAAAACAAAACAAAAAAACAAAACAAAACAAAACAAAAATCACACTCAATTAAAGAAAACACTGAATTAAAGAAATGAACTGTAACAGACATATTGTTACCTTTGAATAACAATAGTAATAATACTAGTAATAATACTTAATACTGAGAGGGCTAGTACTAAAGACGGAAGAATGTTGACCGACACTATCTACTGATATTACTGTTGAAAAGGGTAACAGCCTGAGGGACAAAAGAGTTGGCATAACGTGATGTACGACTTTTGGGCACTCGGAGTCTGCCACTTCGTTCGATACGTCTGCTGTCAAATTCATATCTAAGTGGACGTGTTTTGTCATCAAGAATGTCAGCCAATTTTGTTCGTAATCCGTCTGTTGTACAGTGTGTCCAAATTATCCTGTGCCCTACCAATCACCCCACCCCCTTTCCGGATTACTTTGTTAAGACGATCTTGGTCTCTGTTACATAAATTTCTCCCCCAGCACGTCAGTCCAAAAGTTAAAATGTTAACAATACTGGAGCAGTAAAACATCTGTAAAAGCTGAGTGCTTACATGAAATGATCTAAGCTTTCTCAAACAGTAAAGACGGGTATGCGTTTTTTTCACAATAGCATCTGTGTTTTGTTTCCAGTTGAGCGCGTTGTCAAAAAGAACACCTAAATACTTGTAGGACTCTACACGCTCAACTTCTGTTCCCTTGATAACAACAGGACCGGGATGCTGTTTGTTATTCCTGAAATCTATGACCATCTCTTTTGTCTTGCCAACATGTAATTCAAGGTAGTTTCTATCGCACCACTCTACAAAGTCATCGATCTCTTGTCGATAGTGTCTGTCGTCCTCATCTGTAATCAGACCTGTCAGTGCCGTGTCGTCAGCGTATTTGTCCATGACGCAGGTATAGAATAAGACGATCATTTGCATCTTTATGACCAGTCTATTCTAAAGGAAATACAATGCAAATGATCGTCTTATTCTATACCTGCGTAAACAAACAATGCAAAAACAGATTTTGGGCTGATGTTGACAAACACTTTAAGACATTGTATAATAGATGTGCACCAACAAATGTTAATGAGTTGCTGTCCGAGTCTATACACTATATTAAGAATATAAGAGATTGAAGAACTGTACATTTACACGAATGGAAAGAAAATGGGATTGTGGCAATTGGTGATCTTTTAGATCAAAATGGTAAACTCCTCTCCTTTGTGCAATTTAAGCTGGTGTGCCCTGAGGTCTCAACTAATTTTCTCTTGTATACTGGTGTAACCAATTCCATTAGGGTTTATATTGACTCAACAGAACTTGAACCGGCTGGAGACAATATAAAGTCTGATAGCAAGGTATGGTCCCTTATTTTAGAAGGTGGATCAAAAATGGTTTATGCAACTCTTGTTAAAATAAAGTCTAATCCTGTCTGTTTTCGAAAGTGGAAGGAAATGTTTGATGACCTACCAGAATGGAAGTGTATATTTTTGAAATCACCTACAACAACCCTTGACTGTCAGCTGTTTTGGTTTGAGTTAAGGCTGATACACAGACTCTTGCCCACAAAACATTTTTTTGTTTTTACGTAAACTGTCCAACACGGCAATGTGTACATTCTGTCAGCATGATGAAGTATCTATTGACGATTTTTTTATTTTTATTTATTTATTTATTTATTTATTTATTTATTTATTTTATTTTATTTTTTTTTTTTTGGGGGGGGGGGGGGTGTCATTGCGTGCTGAAGTTTTAGACAAACATGGTAATGTGGTTACAGGATGATTGTGCGAAATGTGCAACTCTTAGCTTTTGTAAGGAGTTGGTGCTTTTTGGAACTATCAAAAATTTCAAGTCAGACATTGTTATAGACCTAATGATTCTGGTTGTTAAGTTTCAGATTTATAAATGCAAGTTACAGGAAACTCAGCCAAGAATTGAACACTTCATTAACATTATGAAAAGTCGCTTTAAAGTGGAAAAGTACATATATGGGATCATAGGCAAAACGAAACATTTAACAGACTGTGTTTTCCATACAGAGCACTTTTCTGTCAGTAGACACTACCCCATATACACTTCCTTCTTAGTAATTCTTCACCTTTTCGAATCTCTCCTAGTATGGCAATCTTCTCCTTCCGCCCCCCCCCCCCCCCCCACCCCAATGTTGTGGCTTAGCCTGGCAGTGCTTCGGTGTTTACGTGTGTGGGTGTGTATGTATGGGGAGGGGAGGGGGGGGGGGCATTTACGAGTGTATGGTGTTTTTTTTTTGTTGTTGTATTGTACTCCTGTATTGTTTTTTACTACTATGTTTTAGATTGTTTTGCAGTGTACTATACTGTAGAGTATTCTGTGCTGTATCGTAGTCTGCTGTAATGTGCATTGTAGTTCCTTTGTATCTTGTGATATATGTATATAATGCAAAAACATGAGAAAAAAAAAAAAAAACAATGACAAGAGTGCGCATCGGGATGAGGTAGACATGCTAGTAGGCTGGTGCTCTGACAACAACCTGGATTTGCATGTTGGTAAGACCAAGGAAATGATAATTGATTTCAGGAAAAAGAAAAATGACCCCTTTCCCTTAACCATGCAAGGAAACGATATTGAAATTGTTGAAACGTTCAAGTTCCTGAGTACTCTCATGTCGCACGATCTGAAGTGGGAGAAAAATATTGAACAGTTAGTAAAGAAAGCCCAGCAGCGCCTGTTTTTTTCTTCGGCGGTTGAAGTATTTTGGCGCCAGTCAACAGATTATTGTGCAGTTTTACCGCGCCGCCCTTGAGAGCGTTCTTACCTTCTCAATGACGGTATGGTATGGCAGCGCAACCGACAAAGCCCGCAAGAAATTAAATAGGGTGATCAAAACAGCATTTTATATTTTTGGAAGCGATCTCCTCTCGCTGGAATCTCTGTACCACGCACGCACCATCAAGAGAGCGAGCTCCATCATACATGACGAGCACCATCCTGCACATAACCTGTTCGAGTCCTTGCCATCTGGCTCACGCTTTAGATCCATTAAGGCCAAAACCACTCGTTTTCAGAAGAGCTTTTATCCCTTGGCCGTTCAGGTCCGTCTAACGTGGCTGTGATATGATATAACTCAACAGAACGACCCAAAGTCCCTTTAGGATTACCTACAACCCATCTTAGTTCTTTATAGATATTTATAATTATGTTCTATTACACCTCTTCTTAAAAAGGATATATTTACAAATACATATGAATTTAGCTCCTCTGTTTACGTTGCGGCTCACTTGGCGGTATTTGTTGTCCTAATAATTATGTTATTATGTTATAGATGTATCTTACTTTACTTACTTAGATGTGTGTGCATACTTAGTAGAATGACTGCTATACATATGTGTGGTTTGGAATTTTAGAGTCTGCTTGATTGTATGTAGGTTTTATGTGTTGATTTTAATATCGTCAGTTATGCCGCAAAAAATCCTAATGTTTATGCATATGGCAATACAGTCTATCTTATCTTATCTTAGTAGCTATTGTACTGTTTCTCAGTTTCCAAGTGTTTCAATAGAGCGTACGGTTTCGACCACAGAGTCGCTGAAACCCTCACCAGTGTCTAATGTTGGCTCTGAAGTGTCCTTTTCGCACATTGTCGGGACGGTCAAGATCCCCGCCACACTCAGTGCTTGTTGTCTTAATTCTGTCCGAGCAGAGTTCTTTGTGGTGTGATTATGCAGGATCCTCTTCAGTGACGCAAATCTTGAATTTGTGCGGCATTCTTGCGTAGACAGGCCCTGACATCAGCCATCCGTAAAACGCGGAAGGTTTCTTAGCCATGGGACCGCCATCACTTTTGATCATGTCATTTGATACATCGTGGTACTGGTCCAGTTGCACGGACAAAAGCGACTGGTTGTTTAGGAAAAAAAAGAGACTAACAGCCGCGCTCCACAACTCTTCCAAGGCTGATTAGGGGAAGTTTCCATCAAGTGCACATCAGATCCATCGCGCTTAGTTTTTATGGTCTAGCGAGAGCAAGAACCCTCAAGGAGTGCACATACATGTGAAAATCTGATTAAAATGTGTGCCCAAATGACGATCATCCCCAGAAGCTCAAGGCTGAGGACTAAATCCCAATACCGAAATGTATTGCTCTTGTTGATCGAATAATGTTGCCAGACATCCTTTGCTTTGTCAGTCTGAATTTAGAGCTTTATAAGATCGAGTAGGTATTTTACACGTGTTTGACACTGACCTTCATCAATGGTCATTCAGGTAGGTACTGAAAGGTCATCCAATGGGCAATAGCATTTGGGGGCTTTAAAAAACAAGCATTTTACACATTCAAGTACCTTTTCTAACCTTCACCTTTATCAGAAGACATATAGGTAGGTACTTCCGGAAAGTTCGTCCAACGGGCAATGACCGTGCTAAGTTTAACGAGTCTAGGTTTCAAAGTCGTGTCCCGAGCTTGTTATGCTTTGGGCATAAGAAACCTGACTACACTGTGATTGGTCAGCATAAATTATTTGCATGGGGTGTCGTACCTTTAATTTTTAATCAGCTGGCCAATTCTCAATACCGAGGTTACTGGCAAACGGACATAACATTAATAAAGGGACTGGTCACTAACAAGGTGCCATGACGCCTGTTATAAACAAAAATCTGATTTTAATGACAAAGTGACGTGTCGCCATATAAGAACAGACCTTACTGACAACGTGACATGACGCCTGATATAAACAGACTTTACTAACAAAGCGACATGTCACCATATAATGAGCAGACATTTCTGGCACAGTGTCATGACGCCTGATATAAACAGACTTTGCTGACAAAGTGACATGACGATTGACATCAACAGACTTAACTGACAGTCACATGACTTCGTACAAAACCAAATTTTACTGGCAAAGTGACATGACGCCTGATATAAACAGACTTTTACTGACAAACTTCCATGACGCCCTACTTAAACTGACTTTAGGGGCAAAGTGACATGACACATGATGCAAGCAGACTTTACTGGCAAAAAATTAATGACGTTGCTCCTGATGTAAACAGAATTTATAGATTTTAGTGGCAACTTTACACGACGCCTGATACAAACAAGTTTCACGTGCAAATTGCTATGACGCCTGATAGAAACAGACTGACAGAGCAACATTGCCCAGCTCGTATACTCTCGCATTTTGTCCCGTCTAGATTACTGTAATTCCCTCCTTGCTGGTATCTCATCTGATCAACTCACTCGCATTCAGCGTATCCAGAATAATGCAGCCCGGTTAGTCCTTCGCAAAAAACGTACTGATCATGTCACACCACTGCTAAAGCATCTCCACTGGCTACCTGTCAAACAGAGAATAGAGTACAAGCTGGCCACTTTGGCATACAAACACTATGACAATACGCTTCCTGCATATTTGTCTTCTTCCCTTGCCTCACACAATCCTAGTAGAAGACTGCGCTCAAGCTCACAAAAACTGCTTGTTCAGCCCAGAGTCAGCCTAAAAACTGCTGGTGCCCGTTCTTTCAGTTATCAGGCCCCTCACGTCTGGAACTCACTTCCACTGCATGTCCGTCTTTCCCCTACCCTGTTGACCTTCAAAACAAATTTGAAGACCCATCTAGTATAGTGAGTACTGTTCAATCGCCTGGCAGACTGAGGGACAGTCTCTCTGACATTTTCTGTTCTTTATCTGTTTTTCATTGTCTTTTGGATGTTTTGATCAATCATCACATACTTCTTCATGATGAATCCCTGGACATTTTGGTGTAATTTTTATGGACACTTTCCAGTGGAGGTGAGAACAGTGGGACTTGTCATTTTTGTGAAGGCCTTGTGGATACTGTCTGTACTGCACTCTACAGTACAGCCATGCTTGCCAGCTGAGTTTTCACTCAGCCCGACTGTGCTTGGTAGCCTTCCCTCAGCCACTGTGCATAGACCTACCAGTACACGTGTACTGTGTTATGACAGACAGAAACTGCTACTATGGCGGAGTACCGTTAACAGTGTCCCTGCTCCTGATGTGTGTGCACACCTGAGGTACCTTGGATTACACAGCCCCCCATCAGTGCAGCCATGCGTAAACAGACCCAGGAGGAAGCGGCCTTACCGAGGAGGACGGCGCAAGCGAGGACGCCCCATACCAGTTATCATAACCCCTCGGGTTGTCCACTCTGCCCCACCCCCCGGGACTACCCATGTCAGCCAGTTCCTAGGGACTCGAACATCATCGCAAACCTGCGCATCTTCACGTAAGGCAGGCACGCATTATGGATGGTCAAGAGACTCAGGTAACCTGATTTATGTCCCTATCAGTACAGATGTCTGTGACTGTTCTTCACCTGTGCAGAGATCGGACAAGAACAGGCTGTCATTGGCCTTCTTGAACACTCAGTCTTGCAGGAACAAAACTAGTGAGATAAGTGATTACATCACTGATCATCAGCTAGACTTCTTGTTGCTGGCTGAAACGTGGCTTCAAGATGAGGGTGACGAACCATACATAGCCGAGTTGACCCTTCCAGGATATTTTCTGAAGTCTTTCCCTCGCGTTGGGCGACGAGGGGGTGGCATAGCAGTACTGGTCAGGAAGTCATTAGAAAACTGTACCAATTTCAAACGCTTGTCCTTTAACTCTTTTGAAGCTGTTGAAGTTAGTATCATCAGTGACATCTCAGTTACTTTGACTGTAGTATACCGACCGCCTCCTAGCAGACAAAATCAACTAACCACTAGCGAATTTTTCAGTGAATTCCAAGATTATGTGGACAGTGCCTCCAGCAGCAGACACGAATTAGTTATGGTTGGAGACTTTAATTTTCATTTTGAAGTTCCATCCGATCCTGATGCACTTCGTCTGCGTTCACTTCTGTCTGACCGTAGCTTGCGTCAGCATGTGCAGGGGCCGACTCACAGACGTGGTCACACCTTGGACCTTCTAATCACAGGGGAGAGTTCCTCTCTTGTTCAGGACGTTCAGGTGTGTGATTCGCTGTTGTCGGATCATGCAAGTGTTTTCTTTCATGTGCTTGCGTCTCGGCCTCGTTCCACAAAACGCTCGATCACTTCCAGAAACATTCGTCGCATTGACATAGATGTTTTCAGCTCCGATGTAAAGGTGGCTTGTGACGGTGTATTGACAGACTGCACAGTACATGAACTGCTGGACACTTACAACTGTACACTCTCTGACATTCTCAACAAGCATGCGCCACTCACCACCAGACGCGTAACCTCACGTCCCCCGGCCCCTTGGCTAACGAAAGAGCTGAAAGATGCCAAGCGTGAGCTTCGAAGCACAGAGAGACTGTGGAGGTGTAGTGGTCTTACAGTACATAGAGACATGTTTGTGAAGCAGCGTGCTGCACTGAAGTCCTCACAGCGTTCAGTTAAGAAATACTTTGTTTGTGCCAAACTTGAAGACTGCATATCTAGTCGTCAGCTGTGTGGCCTTACAAATGAACTTCTTGGAAAGAAAAATGAACCTGTACTCCCGAATACCATTCCTATGAATGATTTACCTGATAAGTTTTGTCAGTATTTTGATTCTAAGATATGCACGATCCGTCAGGAACTGGACAACTGTTCTGATGCTGTGTCCTATTTACCATATGACGGGCCTGTGTTACATGAGTTTACTGCTGTCACAGAGGAGACTGTAAAGAAACTAATTATTTCCTCACCCACCAAATCTTGTTCCCTTGACCCCATTCCCACCTCTCTACTCAAGCTATGCCCTGATGAGCTTGTCAGTGTGATAACCAGAATTATTAACTTGTCTCTGGAGTCAGGGTCTGTGCCTCAGCATTTTAAGCAGGCTGTGGTAATTCCATTGTTGAAGAAGGCAGGGATGGATGCAAACTTGCTGAAAAATTATAGACCAGTGTCTAATCTTCCCTTTCTTTCCAAGATTCTGGAGAAAGTTGTGCTGAGTCAGCTCATGTCACATCTCAGTAGTAATGATTTACTTGAACTGTATCAGTCTGCATATCGAAGAAATCACAGTACTGAGACAGCATTGCTTCACATTACCAATAGCCTGCTTACACATGCTGACGTCGGACATGTCTCTTTGCTATCATTATTAGACCTGTCTGCGGCGTTTGACACGCTGGATCATGGGATTCTTTTAGAACGCCTACGCCTGTCTTTTGGTATTTCAGGTCCAGCACTGTCATGGCTCAGGTCTTACCTTTTTGAAAGATATCAGTCTGTATGTGTGAATGGGATCATGTCTCAGCCTGTGCTTTTGAAGTATGGTGTCCCACAGGGGTCAGTTTTGGGTCCTCTGCTGTTCTCTCTGTACACTAAACCAGTTTCCCGAATCATCAGCCAGAATAGCTGTGAGTATCACAAGTATGCTGATGACACTCAGATCTCTAAGTCTGACCATCCTGGTAAACTGCAGACCATTGTCTCCAATGTGAAGTGTATAGTTGAAGTCAAAGACTGGATGACTTGCAACAGACTCAAGTTAAATGATGATAAAACAGAGAGCATGCTTGTTGGTACTCGAGCTAGAACATCCGCCTCCAGCTGTGATCATATTTCCATAGGTGGCCAAGACATTTCTTTCAAATCCTATGTAAAAAATCTGGGTGTATTCCTGGATTCAAGTTTATCGATGGAAAAACAGGTTAGCCATCTTTGCCGCACTGCCTACCTGGAGCTCCGCAGAATAGGCATGATCAGATACTTTTTGACAGAAAAGGCTACTGCCCATCTCGTATGCTCTCGCATTCTGTCCCGTCTAGATTACTGTAATTCCCTCCTTGCTGGTATCTCATCTGATCAACTCACTCGCATTCAGCGTATCCAGAATAATGCAGCCCGGTTAGTCCTTCGCAAAAAACGTACTGATCATGTCACACCACTGCTAAAGCATCTCCACTGGCTACCTGTCAAACAGAGAATAGAGTACAAGCTGGCCACTTTGGCATACAAACACTATGACAATACGCTTCCTGCATATCTGTCTTCTTCCCTTGCCTCACACAATCCTAGTAGAAGTCTACGCTCAAGCTCACAAAAACTGCTTGTTCAGCCCAGAGTCAGCCTAAAAACTGCTGGTGCCCGTTCTTTCAGTTATCAGGCCCCTCACGTCTGGAACTCACTTCCACTGCATGTCCGTCTTTCCCCTACCCTGTTGACCTTCAAAACAAATTTGAAGACCCATATTTTCCAGGTAGCATATCAAGATTAGCTTAGTCTGGATGTGCTGCCTGGAAATGTTGGTTGTTTCCCCATGTTGATAGGCTGTGTGTGTGTGTGTGTGTGTGTGTGTGTGTGTGTGTGTGTGTATGTGTGTGTGTGTGTGTGTGTGTGTGTGTGTGTGTGTGTGTGTGTGTGTGTGTGTTTCGTGTTAGGAATGCGCCTACATGGTGCGAGCAGATGTTTATTTAAAGAGTGAGTGCGTTCTAATTTTTCTCCTTTTTAATATTTTTTTGTGCTGTAAAGCGCTCCGAGCTTGCTGTTTGTGGGGAAGGGCGCTATATAAAAACTATGTATTATTATTATTATTATTATCTTTTCCAGGTAGCATATCAAGATTAGCTTAGTCAGGATGTGCTGCCTGGAAATGTTGGTTGTTTCCCCATGTTGATAGGCTGTGTGTGTGTGTGTGTGTGTGTGTGTGTGTGTGTGTGTGTGTGTGTGTGTGTATGTGTGTGTGTGTGAGTGTGTGTGCGTGTGTGTGTGTGTGTGTGTGTGTGTGTGTGTGTGTGTGTGTGTGTGTGTGTGTGTGTGTGTTTCGTGTTAGGAATGCGCCTACATGGTGCGAGCAGATGTTTATTTAAAGAGTGAGTGCGTTCTAATTTTTCTCCTTTTTAATATTTTTTTGTGCTGTAAAGCGCTCCGAGCTTGCTGTTTGTGGGGAAGGGCGCTATATAAAAACTATGTATTATTATTATTATTATTATCTTTTCCAGGTAGCATATCAAGATTAGCTTAGTCAGGATGTGCTGCCTGGAAATGTTGGTTGTTTCCCCATGTTGATAGGCTGTGTGTGTGTGTGTGTGTGTGTGTGTGTATGTGTGTGTGTGTGAGTGTGTGTGCGTGTGTGTGTGTGTGTGTGTGTGTGTGTGTGTGTGTGTGTGTGTGTGTGTGTGTGTGTGTGTGTGTGTGTTTCGTGTTAGGAATGCGCCTACATGGTGCGAGCAGATGTTTATTTAAAGAGTGAGTGCGTTCTAATTTTTCTCCTTTTTAATATTATTTTTGTGCTGTAAAGCGCTCCGAGCTTGCTGTTCGTGGGGAAGGGCGCTATATAAAAACTATGTATTATTATTATTATTATTAACATTTGATGGAAACAGACTGACAGAACAGCATGTGCCTGATAGAAAAAGACTCAATGTCTTACAAACCAAATACTTGACCCTCTCTCACAAAATCAGTCTTAACTCGCATTTTGGATGTTTTGACATATATACATTTCTGAAAACTACAGTGTTTGCTGATTACTGTGATATATGACTGCAGTGCAAAAATTGTAGAAGTTGTTAGTATATAAAGTTGTTAATGCCTCCGGCGGCCATTTTGAGAAAACAGCCTTTGAAGTTTCTGTGTGCAGTATAATTGGAGCCAAGGGCAGACTTTTAAAATCATTTTTAACCTATTTAATGGTATTTTTCATGATAAAGATTTTAACCAAATGATACTTTGATGTATGTAGAATACATTTCTGCAAAAAAGTGAAAATGACCCAGATTGACCCACACCACATATTATTGCGTATAGTGCTGATTGGCTCACTGCGAGTTAATACTGGTTTCGTGAGAGAGGGTCATTTAGGTAAGGCTAGCGCTATTACACATACCAAGGGGACCAACGCTGGACTGATGAACGGTTACATCCCCTATCAGGCACCCAACGTTGATTTTAAAGTAACGCGAAATCAGTCATGCATGTACAACCTGTGGACAAACCTGTTTGACACTACTGACTATTACTAGCCCTCGTGCACTGTGTGTGTGTGACGTGTTGTTGACAGGTCAGATAGGAGCGTTTGAATGGACCGACTCTCTGCCGGACGGAACACAACTGCAGGTCTGTGAGAGAAGCACTGCCTCCTTCCCCTGGGGTTTTCAACTAGCTCCTGGGGAACAGGTTGACACCGTCAGTTATCATCAGCAGGTCTGTCTGTCTGTCTGTCTATCTGTCTGTTGGTCTGTCTGTCTGTCGGTCTGTCACATCGTCTTTTAATTAGCATGTAATGTTTGCTAATGACCATGTCAGTTGACACAAAAACATGTCACTGACAAAATCCACACCCAAAAGGTGACTGCCAAGTGTGTTGTATAAAATGCAGAGAAGAACCCAACAGAGAAAGAAGCACGCTTAGAAATGACAGATACAACACAAGTTATTAATATTCATTATTATGGTAAACTCCGCTTGTAACGGATATAGCAAAAGTCGGATATAGCAGAGAAATGTGGGAGGTCACTGGGTGTAAACACAAATAACTAATGCTGAAATTGTCCCACTGCAGCTCCAGTACGGAACAGCGGACAAGGCTAGCGGGAGTGGCCAGGGAGATGGAGTGGGAACACCCATAGTCTCTACTGACCCACGCTTCACCTTCACAGCGGACCACCAGATGATCATCAACAGCGCCATCGCGAACGACACCGGAAACTACGTCATCAAGGTTATGGTCGTCACAGCAAATGAAACAGAAGCTCAGCCCCACGTGAACAGAGCGTCTCTCTTGGTAAAAGGTATGTCCAGTCATAGTCAGTGACGCTTGTTGATTTAACTGTTGGCAACGAGTCCAGGCCGGCATAGTCAGTGACGCCTGTTGATTTAACTGTTTGCAGCGAGTCCAGTATTTGACCATAGTCAGTGGCGCCTCTTTACTTAACTGTTGTCAGCGAGTCCAGTATTTGATTATAGTCAGAGACACCTGTTGATTTAACTGTTGGCAGCGAGTCCAGTATTTGATCATAGTCAGTGACGCCTGTTTATTTCACTGTTGACATCGAGTTCAGTATTTCATCATGGTCAGTGACGCCTGTTTATTTAACTGTTGCCAGCGACTCCAGTATTTGATTATTATCAGCAGACCACTAGCCACACGTTTTAGCGGGCGCAAATGTGTTGTGCCCCCGCTCTTGCCGTACGCCGCTCCTTTTCCCAATCCAGACCTAAAAGGTGACTGCTAATAGTGCAAAATGCAAATAAGTACCCAACGGAGAAACAAACACGCTTAGAAAAGACAGTTACAACACATTTTATTACTATTTCGGGTAAATAAACTTTTTAAAAATAGACAAACAAACAAATAGAGAGACCAATCGCTACTTATCTTCATTTATCGCAGAAGGAAGGTGGCAACTGAAGAATGTGACGTAAAATAAAATAAGATAAAAACAAAAGTGCGTAAAAAAAGTAAAATAAGAATGACGTCAACGAAAAACTCATGAGAGAGAGACTCAGAGAGCAACTGAACACGAGCTACAAGAATGTCGTGAATGCGTGTGCGTGAGGCCAGAGAGACAATGACAATGACAATGACAATGACAATGAACCTTTATTTTATAACGGTAAAAGTATTTGGTGACAGAACCAATTTTCAAACTTGCCGTTACTACCATTAAGCTAAGAACTACCATTAAACACTATCAGAAACAAAACAACGTTTTCACACAAAAGTAAATAAAAGCACATAGGCACAAACATTCTCTACATCACACACACACACACACACACACACACACACACACACACACACACACACACACACACACACACACACACACATTCTACACCACACACACATACAGACACACACGAACATGCTGCAACACAAACCCACACACACACACACACACACACACACACACACACACACACCAACGCACGCACACACACACAGTAACGCACATACACACACACACCAACGCTCGCACACACACAGGAACGCACACACACGCACAAACACACACACACACACACACACACACACACACACACACACACACACACACACACACACACTACACCGCCCGCATACAGTTCACAGTCGTACAACGCACATCATAAAGATTAAAAAAATAAACATGCGTGTCAAAACAGGAAAACTAAAAGAAATACAGAATCAAGCCTAACAAAAAATGAAACTATATAGATACATACCACACAAATATCACTCCATGCACACATACGCACAAACACAAAAATATAAAATCTCTCTCTCTCTCTCTCTCTCTCTCTCTCTCTCTCTCTCTCTCTCTCTCTCTCTCTCTCTCTCTCTCTCTCTCTCTCTCTCTCTCTCTCTCTCTGGTGTACGCCCATGGAAGATACTCTAAGCAAGGAAATGTAAAATACGGCGTCCCCCAGGGATCTATTTTGGGCCCTCTTCTATTCATACTATTTATTAATGATCTACCGTTGCATATCACTAATTCTGATGTTAATTGTAATCTATTTGCTGACGATACGAGTCTTCATGTTTCTGGCAAAAAAACGACGGACATTAGCCATAGTTTACAATGCAGTCTCAATGAGGTATCTGACTGGTGTTGACAGAACCATATGGTTCTTCACCCAGCAAAAACAAAGAGTATCTTAATCGCCACGCGGCAAAAACATCAACGCCGACTACAGCCATTACAATTACAATTAAACGCTGAGCCTGTTGAACAAGTCACTGAGCGTAAATTCTTAGGAATACATGTTGATGATCAATTGTGCTGGGAGACCCATATAAATGCTGTTTGTAAGACCATTGCTAAAAACACTTTCTTATTGTCCCAGCTTAGACATGTAACGGATACAAATACCCGTAAATTGTTTTTTCATGCTCATATAAAGTCCCATGTTGATTATGTCTCCACAGTGTGGGACGGCTGCAGTGATGTCCACATGAAGAGATTAAACTCCATATACAAAAGAGCTGTAAAAATGATAGATAGACGCCCCATCCCTACCACAGACAAATTTAGACATTTAAACATTCTCGGTCTGCGTCAGCAACTTACATTAAACAAATGCGTCTTTATGCATAAGATACTGAATAATATGACACCCCAGTATCTAATCACTAAATTTATATCTCACCAAGAACGTGAACGGACCTCAAGAAACAATACCTTACCTATACCACTGCCAAGAATTGACCTTTTTAAAACTAGTATGTCATTCTCTGGTCCGTTTGCTTGGAATTCCATCCCTGCACATTTGAAAACTATTACCTCACCAGGAAGTTTTAAAACAAAACTTTTTGATTACCTGATGAGTCAGACTTAGTACGTTTCTCAGGTACTGTAATATTTCCTGTACCTCATGTATTTCATACAGATGGTTTTTATATGTGTGTGCGCGTGTGTGTGTGTGTGCTCGTGTTTGTTTGTGCGTGTGGGTGTATGTGTGAGCGGAGCGCGTGCGTGCGTGTGTGCATGTGTGTGTGATGAGTATTATTATTTTTTTCTGTATATAATGATGCTATTGGGTTTTGTATGTACATATATATTTTATAGTTTCCCTTCTTTTTTTATCCTGTAGATGTTAGCAACGGCAAGTTTGTAAAATGACGATTTGTTTTCTGTCAAAACTTTTTGCCGTTGAAAAATAAAGTTTCATCATCATCATCATCATCTCTCTCTCTCTCTCTCTCTCTCTCTCTCTCTCTCTCTCTCTCTTTCTCTCTCTCTCTCTCTCTCTTTCACACACACACACACACACACACACACACACACACACACACACACACACACACACACACACACACACACACACACACACACACACACACACAGATGTGAATTTTAAAAAAATGCACGCAAGGAGCATTGAAACACCCAAAGTTAAAAAAGGCAGGAAATCAAAATGATCATAATAAACAAAAGAACAATAATTTTAAGAAAAGACCGGACAAAACAAATAAGCACAGTAACAACAAAAACGAACATCATCAATTTTTTAAAAATGTAACACAACTTTCTATCGACGTCCCCACATTCTACCCCTTCCCTCTCCCCTTGATAACTGGTGCCTGCCAAACTGTCTCCCTCGACTTCGCTGATCAGCAATAGTAAATCGAGTGCAACAGCAGGTGAGGTACGTGCCTGAAGTCAGCTATTATAAGCATTAATCTAAGCAAATGACTAAATATAGCATACATAAAATAAAGCAGGTGCACGATTCACACGCACGCACATATGCTCGCACTCACGCAACCACACAAACACGTGCACACACATACAAACAAAATGTTACCACTCGCCTAGGGCAGTGTACAGCAATAAAAGCAGTCAGAAGACTGATCACAAAGCTGATAACTTGAGCCATTCGATGCCCTAGAGGCACCGACATGACCAACGATGCCTTATGAACATGATTTGACGTGCTTGAAGAGGCTAATCCTGAAGGACGACAGCGTCTGCGCACATCTTATGTTAAGTGGCAAAGAATTCCATAATGAGCTTCCTGCGAAAGACAGGCTTGATTTAAAGATGTCAATACGCGGGCGTGGAGCTCGATATTGTGGGCCAAATCTAGAGACGTCAGACACACGTTCCGAAAAGAAAGTGTTAAGGTACGCTGGACATGACTGTTTGTGCAACTTAAACATGAAGACACCCTTGTTGAAAAGAAAGTGTTGCTTTATGAGGAGCATGTCCAGTGACAAGAGTTTTTTTTTTTATCAGTTGAGAGATGGGGAGCCGGAAGTATTAATTTGGCAGCTCTCCGATGTAGGGAGTTTAGCCTCTTCAAATGCACTTCGCTTGAACCATCCCACACTGTTGATGCATAGTCGATGTGAGATTTGATATCAGCGTTGTAGAATATTGTACGAGTGGCAACGTCAGTGATAAGTTTAAGCTTAGACAGCATGTACATATTCTTAGAGACACGTTTACAGACGGTGTTTATGTGGGAGAGAGAGAGAGAGGTAGAGATGTTGATGATGATGAAACTTTATTTATCAACGGTAAAACGTTTTGACAGAAAGAAATGGTCATTTTACAAACTTGCCCTTGCTGACATCTACACACTTTAATCAGATCACTCTGTATCAGCAATTATTTGAAGCTTCCTTGCCTAATGCATGAAGAGATACCAAAATAAAAGAACGCTTAGCGAATGGCGGACTTCGGTAGAAGCGTAAACAACCAATCAGAATGTTCGGCAGAAAGACTATGCAGTCACTTTATGATCAGAGCTAAATATAGATCACTTGCAAAAAGCGTCAGCATGATCGTTTGCAATGGAATAGTCACAAATTGGGGAGAAAAAAGAAGTAGACAAAAGTTTGCCAGCACATTGTCATTTTTTACAAACTTTCACAGACTTTAAGGAAAAGGACTGAAATTGACAGACCTTCCAGGGCCCTAAAAAGAGCCTTGTATTTTTTTTTAACAACGTTCACAAATGTTCACAGACCGTAAGGACCCTGCTGAACTCACCTCGTGAGACTGGGTCATGCGGAAACAGCCCTATGCGAATTTGGCGTCGAAAATCAGTCTCATTAGCACATTCTCCGAACATGTCCATACAGAGAAGCGGTCTGCTGGCAGTTCTGACCAGAAGGCACGCCCCTGTACACCAAATTCTGAAAACATGCTGCCTAGCTCTTGACAGCTCACTTATTGGCAGCCAAAACAATATAAGATTTAAAGACGGCCATCAAAAAATTGAACGTTGCAGAAGGTGGAAGTGGAGATCTCGTGGTCGACGTGGAAACTAAGTATTTTGATAACATTGTTTTGGCTATTAAGAACCATTAAACTTTATTACGCATGTTCATATTTACACATTTCTAGATGAAAATAATTGAAAAGAAAAGGGGAGGCCGTACTAGAGCCGCCTTACGCTAGGTAAAATATCACCGAAAAGACCAGCCAGGAAAAAAATAGTTACAATTAAATTGATGGGTTACATTGAAATTAATGAAATGATCACAACTTTTTATGCTCAATATGCATACTTTAAAAAAATGGCAACAAAAAATATTTAAACAGAGGGGTATGACGTAAGCAATTTTTATGATTATTTTGCGTTACTTTGCGTACTGGTAAAATGGGGGTAGGGCAGCAGATTCAGCCACTGTGGCCCCTAAATGCATCATAGCATCACAAAGTCAAGTTGGGAGTAACTGTGGTACTCTATCGTAACCAATAAAACCTAACAAAGACCTATCGGTTGTATAAAAAATTTCTGAGGGCACCGGAAACAACGTACGTTTCCCAATTCGGCAATTTTAAATGGGAAAATGCTATCATTCACCACGAATGTACCGTAAAGGATGCCGACCTTCCTTATTTTCTTGCACTTTATGCTCACATTATTGAAACTTAATAGGTAAAGAGAGGTCAAAATGAAATGGAATAACTTTGGTAATTTTATCTAATTAATTTGGTGTATTTTTACAACTTGGGGGTAGGGATACAAAATCAACCACTGTGGCATTCACAGTGATCACAGCATCACCTAGTCAAGTTTATAATAATTGTGACATCCTGGTTTAATGATGTAAGCCTGAAAACGGACTGCCAGCGCTATAGAAAATATCTGAAGGCATCTGACACATTATTTTTGTCTTTTTGCGATTTCGCTGAAATGGTCGTTTGGTGGGTGCACAAATACCTTCACTGTGAGACAGAGATTCAATATTTTTTCAATCGATTTTTTGCAGAGACTGCAGAACGTGTACCTTAACATAATAGTGCCTGATTAGGGCTTCTGGAGTGAATTTTAATATATTTAGAGGAAAATGTTTCTCAAACTCATTTTATCACATGCGAAGAGCGTGAATGGGGGTACCCTTGCGCCATCGGCTATATTTCTGGTGTGTTCCTAAGGATGTTCGGGAAACATGGCTTAAACATCTAAGGACATACTAAGGAACACTTTGAAACCCATCTTATTGAGTACTGGGGGGGGGGGGGGTGCGGGGGTGCACGGTAGACCTTCCTAGCTTGTGGACTATAGTACATTCCCATGATGGATGTGGTTTAAGAAAGTCAATATTAAAATCTCCAAGAAGGAGAACATCTTTGTTGTGAATGTCTGTTTTATCGATCATGTGTAGAAAGCTATTGTACCACTCAAAGTTGGCAGCAGGGTTTCGATACAGAACCCGACAAGTAAGGGCGGGGATTTAGAGTGTTTGATTTCTACCCAAATACATTCTGCATCACCAGTTTCTAGATCTTGTCGCCTGCGGCTTATGTATAGAATGGATTGATGGATATTTACCGCTACACCTGTCTTACCATGTACAGACTGGTCTCTCCTGATAGTAGAATAATTTGGGACGGCGATGGCTTTATTACTGATGTGTGCAGCCAAATGAGTCTCGGTTAAACCAAATTGACGGAAATAGTTGCGGGAATTAGCATAAATACAGACATCCTGAACTTTGTTTGCCAGGTGCTAGACATTTAAGTGACCGATACATATTTTTGGTTCTTTTTTCGAGGGCCTGTTCATAGTCGTATAAGGCATGTTCAGATAATAAGGTAAAGAACCAGGGGAGAAAACAAAGGTACAGGATACAGATAGTAGTAGGTTACGCAGTTAAACCAGGAAATAAATTACATGTACAAATTAAATGTCAGACGATAAAAATTAATACTAAGTCGACTTTAGTCTCAGTAAATCAGCTGAAAGGTTTACTCTAGAAATCGTGTATTACAGCACACGCAAAGAACACAAAAACATAAACTTGCAGTAAAGAGTAAAAAACGACAAAATTTGAGAAAAAAACGTTATAAAGAAAGCGTTATGTCAGAGTTCGTGTGTAGCGAAGTCCACATGTTATAGCAGCACACTCTCTTTTCATTGAAAATGTACGACAGACGATAACTTCAGTCACCTAAGTAAGTAAGTAAGAGACCTTAAGTAAGGTTACTAGTCAAAAGAATTCACACATTGATCGTGCCCTGTGCGTTATTAATAACACATTACACGTATAGTTTGCAGTTTGTCCACTGTACTAGAAGACTGTTTCAAAGAGCACTAGTGCATTGGTGATCAGATGTGGTCATGTGTCTCTGTCACATAAAAGCGGTTAATCATAAGTTACTAAGACAACCACCAGCAGCTAGCCTGAGTAATTCGTCGCCGAGTTTATGTAATTTCACAAGCGAGGTTGATGACACCTTCACGCAAACGCATACCGTCACGCACACACACACACACACACACACACACACACACACACACACTCACACACACACATGCACACACACTCACACACACACACACACACACACACACAACGGATTTGTATACGCATACCCTTTTCACTTAAGAAAGACTGATCGACCATGAAAGCAAAAAGTCAATTCCCGAACAGTTGTGCTCCCTACAGGGCGAAAACTGATCAGACAAAACCTTAGAGCAGTAAAGAATTACTCTTCATGTGTACACAGTGCAGGGATGACATTCTAAAGTTTGTGCAGCTTGGCCCTGAAAGTAAAAGAGGTAGCGGGATGTCCTTCAGACAAACGTCCTAAGAAACTGCGCCAGCAACTGGAGCAGATGTTGAGGATCCAGGAGAGAGGGAGAGAGGAGAGAGAGAGAGAGAGAGAGAGAGGAGAGAGAGAGAGAGAGAGAGAGAGAGAGAGAGAGAGAGAGAGAGAGGAGAGAGAGAGAGAGAGAGAGAGAGAGAGAGAGAGAGAGAGAGATGATGATGAAACGTTTTTATTCAGGATAAAATGTTTTAGGCATAGCAATGCCTATCTTCCAAACTGTCCTGCTACTCTACACATATAAAAATACATCAGACGATACATCAAAAGAAAAAACATATGTAAGTAAAAAGACCTCCCCCCCACCACCACCACTCAGAGGGAAAAAAAAAGAAATTAATATATATATATATATATATATATATATATATATATATATATATATATATATATATATATATATATATATATATATATATATATATATATATATATATATATATATATATATATATATATATATATATATAAAATTATATACACAGGTATGAACCTGACATGTTAATGCAGACAGTCGAACTATTACATAATCTGTAGCAACAGTAGAAGAGTATTAGGTAATAGGAAACTTGTCACTAACTATACGAATAGTAGCATAAGGGAGCCGAACATACTATTACTTCTGAAGTAAATATTTATGGAGGCGATCTTTGAAGACGCTAATCTTACAAATTGATTTCAGGTGTGGAGGTAACATATTCCACGCTTTAGCGCCTGAAAAAGACAGACTGGTTTTACAGATGTCTAATTTTTGGAAGGTGGATCAAACTATTTCTCGTGTTTTTCCTATTATTGTCGGAAAATAGAGTTGTTAGATAGGGTGTGGCTTTTCCGTGGATGATCTTGTGCAGTAGAACACAGCGTTTAAATTCAAACTGTTTCTTCAATGTTAGTAACTTGAGAGATTTTAATTTTTCATCAGTCGAAGTAGGACTGGGAAGTATTAATTTAATGCCCCGACGATACAAGGAATTAACTGTTTTCATGTGAACTTCGCTGCATCCATCCCAGACGGTAGAACTGTAGTCACAATGCGTTTTGATATGCGCATGGAAAAAGAGTTTACAGATATCAGTATTAACTATATGGCGTAGTTTTGATAACAGGAACAGATTTTTGGAGATTGTTTTGCATATTGAGTCAGTATGCGGCTCCCAGCTTAATTGGTTGTCCACTATAAAGCCTAATAAGCGATGCCTAGTTACTTGTTCAACAAGCTGTCTATCTAAGGAAAGTGTTAAAGGTGGTAGGCCATGCTGGTGTTTCTGACGTGTAGTAACTAACATGCTCTTTGTCTTTGGAATACTAATAATCATGTGATTATCACTGCACCAGCCTGCTACTTCATCAAGACTTTGTTGGAGTACCTTATTAATGGTTGTGATATCAGATGTGTGTATGGTCGTGTCATCTGCGAACAGATCGCAGTTTGCGTCTAAATGAGATATGCACAGTGGCAGATCATTAATAAAAAGATTAAATAATAAGGGCCCTAGAATAGACCCCTGTGGAACACCGCAAGTTACTAAACCATCAGAGGAATAATTGCCATTTAGCAGTACTTTCTGTGTTCTGTCCCTGAGATAGGAAGATATAAAGGAGACAGTATTTGAGTCAATGTGATAGAATGGTAGTTTTTTTAGTAGGATAGAGTGGTTGACAAGATCAAAAGCTTTTTTCAGGTCAAGAAAGATTGTACCTGATACTTTATTGTCATTTATGGCAGAGAGCCATTTATCAATTAAATGATTGAGGGCAGTTTGGCACGAATGTAGAGGTCGAAATCCTGATTGTGCTGCAGTTATCAGATGGTTTTGCTCCAGAAAGTTTAGAAGATGAGTATGGATATGTCTCTCGAGCGGTTTTGAAATACAGGATAATATGGAAATGGGCCTGTACTCGTTTAGGTTGCATAAATCTTTGCTTTTGGGAAGCGGGATTACCTTCGCTTTTTTCAGCTCGTCGGGAAAAACGTTATGTCTGATCGATAAATTATAAATAAAGGTCAGGGATTCGACGACGTAGGGCAGAGATAGTTTTAAAATCTGACTACTAATGCCATCTGGACCGCAAGACGATTTGTTCTTTAAACTGGAAATAGATTTGCCTACATCTAGGACAGTCATAAGCGGTACTAAAAATGGGCCGCAGGCTCTCTGTTGACTATGGTGACATAGTTGATGAGAGCAAGTGTAGTTTACAGGGTTAGGTGTATTTGACTTCGCCAGAGTTTGAGCAACAGTTATGAAGTGAGCGTTGAATGCATCAGCAGTAAAATCGGGCGGAATATTAGGCGATCGTTTACTATTACCTTTGGAGAAATTGTTTATTACTTGCCAGACTGAACGGATGTCTTTGCCGTCGGCAATAATTTGTTCTGCATTTTGCCTCTGTGCTTTACGAACTAGAGATTTGACATGGTTTCGCTGCTTCTTGTATTCAGTAAATTTCTTGTCTCGTTTTAATTCATCTCTTACCTCCATTGCTTGTTTTAGAGAGAGAGAGAGAGAGAGAGAGAGAGAGAGAGAGAGAGAGAGAGAGAGAGAGAGAGAGAGAGAGAGAGAGAGAGAGAGAGAGAGAGAGAATCAATGAATCAATGAAACTTTATTTTACACGGTTTAGGCATTGACATCGTCATCGACACAGCCATTTTACAAACCTGCCGTGAGAGAGAGAGAGAGAGAGAGAGAGAGAGAGAGAGAGAGAGAGAGAGAGAGAGAGAGAGAGAGAGAGAGAGAGAGAGAGAGAGAGAGAGAGAGAGAGAGAGAGAGAGAGAGAGAGAGAGAGAGAGAGAATGAAATGAAATGATATGAAATGAAATGAAACTTTATTTTCCAAGGATAAAAGAATAAGTGCGCAGACCTTTTTTCATTCTTGTCCTTGCTACAAACTACATGAAAACACACACGCACGCACACACACACACACACACGCACACACACACACACACACACACACACACACACACACACACACACACACACGCACGCCGGCACGCACACGCGCTTGCACACACTCACCCACACTCGCGCGCACGCACACACACGGAAGTACGTAAATCAGAGTTAGGTCAGACCCCGCTACGGCTCAAACATTGGATTAAAGGCCGGGACAAACGTGGTATCGTGATGTATGTCCGGGGCCTTCAACCGACGCCCGCGTCAGACGAAGCACAGTTCCGACCCAAGTCTAGCTAATATGCATTACATACGGTACATGAAATACTACTACATAATAAACACACATATAGCATGCATTGCACACTGATAAGACTACATTCGGTACATTGAACGCAAAAACTGTAAGCATAAACGTCAAGATTATCTAGGCGTTTTACTTCCTCCTGACTAACCCAACACACACATACATGCACGCAAGATGCGCGCACGCACACACATACATACACACACACACACACACACACACACGCGCGCGCGCGCGCGCACACACACACACACACACACATACACATGCACGCACACACCAGCATAAACAAATATGCACGCACACACTGTTCCTCACACATGCACGCATACACATACACACGCGCCCACACACTGCATGTTTAATAACAGTCATTATTCAGAACGCAGTAGTCGCGTGCGCTTTGTTCGGCGGCTCAATTAAGTGCCGGAATAGTCTTGCCTTAAAGGTGGACAATGAAGATGCTTCGGTAATATTGGCCGGAAACGAGTTCCACAGTTTGGCCTCTGAGTATGACAGACTAGTTTTGAATATATCGAGTCGTGGCCTAGGTACTGACAGTTTGTTCCTTGATGTCTTGTATAGTGTGTTAGCATCCTTAAACAAATCCGAGACGTACCGCGGGGTTTTGGATTTTCGGACTTTAAACATCAACACGCCCTTATTGAACAGAAAGAGGTTACGTAACGGAAGCATGTCAAGGGCCCTAAGTCGCTCGTCAGTGCTGTCTGCTATTAGGAAGGATTAGCTTGGCTGCCCTCCGGTGGAGGGAATTAAGCCTCTTTAAGCACGCATCACTACTCCCGTCCCAGACTGTAGATGCGTAGTCAATGTGGGACTGGATGTGAGCGCTGAAGAAGAGTTTTCTAGTTGGTGAGTTCGTAAAGTAAATAAGTTTTGAAAGGAGAAATAGATTTCTGGACACAATTTTGCACACACTGTTTACATGCGCATGCCATGTCAATTGATCGTCTATAATGACGCCTAACAGCCGGCGGTCTTTAACTTGTTTAATCGGCTGACAGTTAAGGGAAAGGCTAAGTGGCGGTGGGTTTAGCTGGTGCTTTTGACGTGTAGTGATTAGCATGCACTCTGTTTTAGATGGGTTAAGTGTCATGTAGTTGTCTCGGCACCAATTTGAGACGTCTAATAGACTATGTTGCATAGAAGAATTAATTGTAGATATTTTGGCCGACGACACGTTGAGAGTAGAGTCATCTGCAAACAAATAGCATCGCACATTTGATTGTGAGATACACAAGGGCAAGTCATTAATAAAAATTAAAAAACAAGAGAGGGCCTAAAATAGACCCCTGGGGTACTCCATGCTTAATGATATCTTCTGAGGAACGGTTACCGTTGACAACAACATACTGAGATCTATTGCTTAGATAAGATTTAAAGAAGGCAGCGGAATCTGTGTCTATGTGGTATGCCAACAGCTTCTGTACCAACAGTTCATGGTTGACTAAGTCAAAAGCTTTAGAAAAATCTAAAAATACCGCACCGGTCATTTCAGCGTTGTTTATTGAAGTTAGCCAGGTATTGGTCAGATGAGACAGAGCCGTGTGACAAGAGTGGCGGGGTCTGAAGCCTGACTGCAACGGATAAATCAAGTTATGTGTTTCCAGGAAGTGACTCAGGTGCCTGTGGACATGTTTTTCTATAGGTTTTGACAAAGTTGATAAAAGTGAAATTGGCCTGAATTTGTTGGGGTCAGTGAGGTCTTTAGTTTTAGGCAGCGGAATGACTTTAGCTATTTTCCAGCTTCTTGGGAAAGTACCTTGCTGGATTATAAAATTGTAGATAAATGTTAAAGATTCGACCACATAGGGGGCAGACAGTTTTATAAAGAAACTATTAATGCCGTCATGACCAAGGGAGCGTTTATTTTTAAGTTGACTAATAGACTTGCCTACGTCGAAAACAGTTAAGTACGGAATACTAAAAAAGTCGTTGGGCGCCAGTGTCTCATCGCAAAAATGTTTTAGTTTTACAGAAATAGTCGGCTGGTTTAGGTTATTCGTACTTTTATTCGAAAGTGAGTCGTCAGCAGACAGGAAATGTTGATTAAAAGTATCGGCAGGTATAGAAGTACATATTGGTGTTTGACGTGATTTGGTAAAGGCATTGAGGGCTCGCCAGACAGATACGGTATCAGTTTTATTATCCATCAAGCGCTGGAAGTGTTTTTTTCTGGGCCTCGAGCACCAGGTACTTTACGCGGTTACGCTGCTTGCGGAAGGCAGCATAATCTTTGTTCCGCTTCAGCTCATTTCGGAGGGCCATGGCGTCTTTAAAGTCCTTACTTAACCACTGAGGTAACTGTGCGTGTTTGACTCTCTTCTCACGTAGTGGCGCGTGCTTGTCAAGTAAACCAAGTACAATCTGTACCATTCGGCAAACGCTTCTTCAGGAATATCATAGTTATAAACTGACTGAAAAGAGATTCCGCTCAGGTCTGCGAGAAACGCGTCCCGACTGAAGTGTTTAAACGACCTGTAATGAATAGTGGTATGCTGGTTTTTACTACTTGGCGGCTTGTCCACCTTCAGAGCCCAACTACAGCACACAGGACAGTGGTCGCTAATCGCCACTTCAAAAGAGAGAGAGAGAGAGAGAGAGAGAGAGAGAGAGAGAGAGAGAGAGAGAGAGAGAGAGAGAGAGAGAGAGAGAGAGAGAGAGAGAGAGAGAGAGAGAGAGAGAGAGAGAACGAACGAACGAACGAACGAACTTTATTTTCCAAGGATCGAGATATTAGCCGCGCAGAAAAAAAAAGGAACACCAACCAAAACAACAAAAACTAACTAACAATAAAGGACACACACACGCATACACACACGCACACATACATACATATACATGTACTCATGCACATGGGCACTTTTGTACATCCACATACACACGTACGTGCGCACATAATTATCTAACATATAAGTAGGTATGATATTTTGTGTACTATCAGAAACACGTTAGAAAACAGAACAAACAATTTGGAGGCTAGATGGGGGGAAAAAAGCACAAATTAAAAAACATGAAGCGTATTATGTCGAGGAAAAAAAGAAGAAGAAAGGATCAGCATAACGTTGTCTTAGAAAGGTAATCATGTACTCTACTTTTAAACAGAGAGAGGAACGTGGTTTGTTGGATATTGGGAGGAAGTGAATTCCATAAAAGAGCACCTGAATAAGACAGGCTAGATTTGAACAGGTCTATAGGGGCCTTTTTATAGAGAGACTGTTCCTGGAGGTGCTGTATTTTTTCAATTGGCGAAAATAGCCTAGATAAGTAAGGTGGAGCTTTCTCGTTAAGAATTTTGTGCATCAGTACACATTTGTTTAGTGCGAGGTGCTTTACCAGAGGGAGAAGTCCGAGGGCCTGCAGCTTGGATTAGTGGATAAAGACGGATCAGGGAGGATAAGCTTAGCAGCGCGCTTGTATAGTGAGTTTATCTTCACTGCAGCCATCCCATATTGTTGAGGCATAATCAATGTGTGGTTTAATGTAGGCATTAAAAAAATAGTTTGCGCATCTTAAGGTCAATGATCGTTTTAAGTTTGGAAAGTAAAAACAACTTTTGGGACAACTGTTTTCTCATATAGTATAGGTGGTTATGCCAGCTTTTATCATCATCTATTATTACTCCAAGCAGGTGGTGTTGACTGACCTGCTCATTTGGGGTGGAGTCCAAAGAAAGGTCGAGTGATGGAGGTTTGAGTTGATGTTTCTGGCGGGTTGTGATAAGCATGCTTTTTGTTTTTGTGGGATTTACAAGCATGCGATTTTCATTACACCACCGAGAGACTTCATGAAGACTCTCTTGAAGATTATTTGCAATTTCAGGCACAGTTTTACCAGCGGAATGTAATGTTGAGTTGTCCGCAAACACGTCACACTCAGCCGCAGTACACGTTACATGTAACGGTAGATCGTTAACGAAGATACAGAACAGTAGTGGTCCTAAAATAGACCCCTGTGGCACTCCATAGTCCAAAATTGTTCAGAAGAACATTTTCCATTGACGTAGACTATTTGTGTTCTTTTTGTAAGATAGGAGTTCAGAAACGAAAGAGCCGAGGGGCACTTTTTGTTTAAGTAGGTGGCAAGCTTTTTCAATAAGATGGTATGATCGATAAGATCAAACGCTTTTCTTAGATCCAAGAAGACAGCACCAGCCATTTTATTATCATTTATGCTGTTGACCCACGAATTCACTATTCGTGCGAGTGCAGTGTGGCATGAATGCTTGGGACGAAAACCTGACTGGTAATGATATAATAGGGACCTTTTTTCAAGAAATTCCAGAAGATGTTTGTGAACTTGCTTTTCCAGAGGCTTCGAGAGAACTGATAGAAGGGAAATTGGGCGAAAGTTATTAATTTCAGAAGAGTCGTTTGCTTTAGGAACAGGCACTATTTTTGATTTTTTGAAAGCTATTGGGAAGACATTTTTTTTTAATACATCGGTTATAAATATATTTTAGAGGTTCCACTATGTATGGTTGCGACAGGTCAAGGATATATCCATTGATACCATCACTGCCCGATGATGTTTTCTTTTTTAGGATGGAAATGTATTTGCCTACCTCGTGTACAGCAATATCAGGGATGGCGAAAATATCATCTGATGACAATCTTTGCTTACAGAACTTAGTTAGCTTCTCTGGTGTGGAATATATCGACTGATTGCGATTGTGAGAACTGAGTAAGTCTTTGGGGGCTGATAGAAAGTGGTTATTAAATTCCTCAGCGGAGAGATTTTATGGAATGGTATTGCACTGTTTACGCTTGTTATTGGTAAGCGTATTAAGTGCTGTCCAGATAGAGGAAGGGTTTCTGTCTTCTTCGACTGTTTTGGTTACAAACGATCTCTTTGCCTCTCTAATTAAGTACTTTATTTCGCAAGCTTTTAAATTCATGAAAGTTCTTTTCTTTCTTAGCCTTATTTCTATCACCCATTGCTTGTTTGATTTCGTCGGTTATCCAAGAGGGAGGCTGGCGGGATCGGACTCGCTTTCTTCTTACTGGCGCATGTTTGTTTAACACCCCTAGGAACAGATCAAGTAAGAGAGGGTCAGCCTTATCTGGTTTGGTACAATTGTACACATCATGAAATGGTGTAAGGCTAAGATCGTGTAGAAAAGCATCTCTGTTTAGTTTTTTAAAAGACCTATAGGTAATGTACACATGCTGATCTACTGCACCATCATTGAACAGACATACTGCAACAGAAACTGCTGTGTTCACTGTAGTTAACCCATGGTTTTCCCTCTTGGGACAGAAAGTCCAGATCACACTGTTCACACACTCGTTGGAATTTTGCGTGTAGCCCTCCAGACACTTTCGAAGAAGAGACGTTGCAGCCAGGTCTTTGAAATTGTTCAGAATGTCCACATCAATAAGTCTATACCCTTGTAACATTTGGTCATGATTAACTAGTGCATCACTGATGCTTTCACTGTCACTCTCAGACTTCAGACTCACCGGAGAAGTCATATAGGTTGCAAATCTTCATCTCTGACCGAGTGGGCGTGGTCCCAGCTTTCGATTCAGTGTCATTGTCACCAGAAATGTCAGTTTCACTTTCACAATGATTGCTCTGGTCAACACTCTTTTCAAAAGTACTTACCGATAAAACAACTTCAGATTCATTTTTAGAGAGAGTAACTATGGGCGGAAATCGACAATTTATATCTATCCCCAAATTCCAGGATTTTTGGACCACATATTACCACACCTTTACTCCGCCCGTTTTTTTTCAGCGCCTCGGCATGCTTATCTAAATTATCGTCCGCTACTGAACATGCCGCCACTGCATTATTATTTGAACAGTCACCATTTTATGTACCTCTCAACAGAGTAATACCAACAGGGGGTTAACACCTGAGCTAATTAATCCATCGGTTATGTAAACATTTACACACTAAAATGCAGTTAATCAGCGCGGACCATTTGCGTAGCTTATGTGTGGTGTATTTCGGGAATTTCCGATTTGGTTATAACCAAAACAGTAGTTCCCTTCCCTTAGAAATCTATTTGTAGCGGCTTACGGCTTTTGCTGCTCCAGTTTCTGAGAAAAGAAAAACATAATTACTCACTTATCTATAACAATCAACTAAACAAGGTTAATCTGACTGCTAACGATGTACAGCTCAATCGGTTATATGATTAGTTAGCGCCACAGACCTGTAAATCGATCAATACAGAACCGGTCGCCGGAAAAGACCCATTGCACAACTTCCGGTATTGATCTGCTTATATTTATATAGATAAGAATAACTACATTATCTTGGGCCGAGACTGGCCTGGTGGTTTCGGCTCCGTCACGCATGTACCGAGTAGACCTTGGGCCAGTTTACTAGGTACGTGTGCGGCGTCGCGGTTCGAATCACCTCAAAATCTCAGAAATTTTCGTTTTGATAAATGTCTGAGCTGTGAGATTTCCACTGGGGTGTGACGATCTAATAATTACCAGAACAAATAAAATATAATATAATATAAAAAAATAAATAATTAACTCTAGGACCTAGAAACTAACAAATTACCGGGCCGGCAAATAAATAAAACAAATTGTGTGCGCACGGGTAAAAAGGGGTGGATAAGGGGAAGGGAAAGGGGGGTATGGGAATAAGGGGGGTATGGGGATAAGGGGGGGGGGGTAAGGGGTTAAGGTGGGGTTGGGGGGGGTTGGGTGGGGTGTGTGTGTGTGTGTCCTGTCTGTCCGTACCTTCCCTTGTCCCGTCTGGGCGACGGAACGCCAATCCATTTCCCAATGCCTCTTCAAGGGGGCATGTTTGACTCCCTCTTGAAAAGGCCGATTGGGAAATGGATGACAGACGGGACTTTTGTTAAAAGTTTATTTATTAAAATAACCCGCTGATGATATCAGCTTTAATCTGTGGCATGCTATCACTTGCCAGCTAAGAAATGTCTGAGCAATTCGGAATTCTGATTCTGTTTACAAAGGACGGTAACTATCTCATGCGATCATGATATCCAGCTAAATGAACAGAAAGCAAACGACTGTGTTAACAGAAGATTGATTTTTTCAATCATAGTCATTGCTATCACAAAACACAGAGTTAAATGTCTCTGTTTACAAGGGTCTTAGCAAGCTGTGTAATCTCATGTGATCGTTGTATCTAGCGTATACAATGACGTAGCGTCTTAACGAAAATGAAACTAAGTGCGGCGCTGTGACTAATTGAGTATACAGACGTTGCGCATCGCGTGACATACAACAGGTGAAGCGAGTGCATGTGTCTGTGGTTATGTCTGTCTGTCTGCCTTTGATTGTCTGTCTTTGTCAGTGTGTGTGTCTGTATGACTGTGCCGTGCGTATGTGCGTGCATGCGCCGTGCGTGTTTGTCGTTGTCTCTGTGTGTGTGCGTGCATTGTGTTTGTTTGTTTGTCTGTGCGTGTGTGTATGCGTGTGAGTGTGCACAACTGGGGACTTTCAGTAAACCGGGGACGTCCCCGGTTTGTATGGTTACAACCCATAGTGTGTGTATTTTTTGTGCGTGCGTGTGTGAGTGTGTACGTGTATGTGTGTGTGAGTGCATGTGTGTGTGTGTGAGTGCATGTGTGTGTGTTTGCGTGCGTGCATGTGTTTATATGTGTATGTACGTCTGTGTGAGTGCATGTTTTTGTGTATGTAGGCTGTGTATGTGTGTGTGTGACTGCATGTTTTTGCGTATGTATGTGTGCATGTCTATCTGTCTGTGTGTGTGCCTGTGTTTTTGTTTGCCTATACGTGTGCATATTAATTAGTTATTAGAGATAGAAAAAAATACATTCCAATACCATTTATACCATTTTTTTTTTAGTCAATGTCCACATATTCATATATATATATATATATATATACACACACACACACACACACACACACACACACACACACACAGAAACAAACAAACAAAAACAAAAAAAAAAAAAAAACCCATTGCTATATGCACTTGATAACAAATTATTTAAGTTACCTGCAAATACTTGTTAACAAATTTTCCAAAGTCAATTATAACTGACAAATAACTTTACAGGTAACCTTTTAAGAACCTATAATTAGTTATTAAGTGACTTAGTCAAGAACTTATAAGAACTTAAACATAACAAAATGTAAGTTCTTGACTCAAGTCACAACTTAAGTCACAACTTACTCGGACAGATTTGTCAAGATACAAGGACAATGAAAAAACTTTTTTTTTAGTAATAGTCAGGTGGTGGTGGTGGTGCTGATGGGGTTAAATAGTTAGGTGGCATGTCATTTTTCTGTGAAGTGTATGTCATTAATAAACGATTACCAAATCTGATTTTTATTTGTTTAAAAGATTGTGTAGTTTTTCTGTGGTTTCCTGAACACCGATCTGTTTTCCCATCTCTAAAAAACTGGCCTTAAGTTCTTCAACATTTACGGGAGATTGACTACGCATCTTATTCTGTATTTCAGATTTTTGTTTCTTGTAATTATTTAAATCATCCTGGACTCTCTTAAATTCCACGTCATCAATACAATTATCGTTTAATGCCTTACTGATAATAAGTTTCATACTGCTCAGCTTTGCACCACCCAGCGTACTCAATGCTTCATGTTTCTGTAATTTTGTGTGAAACCTCTTGTTCAAGGCCTCCAAACCAAAACAAGCCAGGCATGTAGCAACGCTAACAGCCTCAACTGCTATTCCAGCCAAACTCCCAATTCCTGTGGCGAACAGAACAATACCCCCTACAGAACATGAAGCTGAAACTGCGCCAATAGCCATAGAAGTGTTTTGAACAGAATTAAATACTGACTTATACCTCCTTTTGCACCGTGAGTACTTAGCCTCTTCTCCTTCCAAATATTTCAAAGCTTCTGTAATATTATTTAATCTGAATGCATCTGCCTGTAATGTTTTATCTGAAGCAATTGGCACAGCTGTCACCTGAGGATCAGGCACAAGTGATGTTTTAGTCATCACATTTGTTTCAGTCGGCTCAAGCGTCGGTAGTTGCGGATAGAAGTTTACCATTTTTTTTTATTCACAAATATTTTTTTTATTTAATCAGCAATTACATTTTGCAACTCTTCAAAAGTATACAATTTGCTGGCATAATAAAATGCAACAAGATCATTGTGTTCAAGGTTTATGTAAGTTAGACGAACAAAAGTTGTTTTGTCAACCACCACCTTGACAGCGGGAATACTGCTTGAAACATTAATAACATCATTATTTTTTGTAATGGCAATAAAGACCTTTGATGATTCTGTTACTGTTTCATTCCATGTAAGTTTAATTCCTTGTGCAATTTGAGCCTCTTTAGCAGTAGTTACTGATCTCATGATAATTTCAAATACTATTGTCGCTTCTCTTGCGATGGTAAAGTTTGCTGGCATAAACACGACCTTCGCATCAGACCTACCCTTCCTGTGCGTAAGAAGATATCTTCGTTTCTCATAATTTTCAACTTTCAGTTTTTCTCTGCTATTGTTGTCTGGGGCAAAGCTTGGAACAAGACTTACAATAAGCGGCCCCGAGTTAACAACCTTCCTAAACACTAAGGCGCCTTCATCATCAGTGTATACATAAGGACTAATAAATTCAATCTTTATGTCCCAGTCAATTGTTGGAGGTGGTGCAGGCACAGGTGAAACAACCCACTTACTACCCACATGTATTAAGTTGTAAGGCGCATTATTTACAGGTGGAGTAGGTACAGTAACATCACGAAGCTGACCAAGTTTAGGAATCTGTTTTTCACCATCTTTCATGTCGACAATTACTTTCCTCTTGTACATGCCATTTGAATCAAGTTCAAAACCATATATTTCTCCAACATCCCCTTCCTTCTCAAAATCCTGTACATCAGCCAAATCTTTCAACTCTGTTACTGGACATGCAACTGGTATGATTGTTCGCTTTGGACCAAGACCACTCATTTTTATAAACAAAAATAAAATTTTTTAACTTCTAACACTACACTAAAATCATGCATAAGAACTGGTTTGTCATCCTGATTAGTTACAGATATACTCAGTGACTCAAAGAAACTAGAACCTAATTTCTTAAACTGCAAATTAGGAAATTTAACAACTACACTTTCACAATACGGAGCAGTTCCAGTAGGTAAGCATCTCAACAAAGTTGAAGGCTTTCCATTGTGAACATTCTCAGATGTGTTTAGTTCTTTCAAATAAACATTTAGCACTGTGTGTACTGACAAATGAACAGCATATCTTCCAGTTATTTTGGTTTTTTTGGGCTTAAATTTTAATCCTGCTTCATAAGTCCAATCATCATCACCACTAACAGCTACAATACCAAGATCAGATTCAGTTAAAAAACCCAGTAGTATTAAAAGTTTGTCTGTTAATATAAGCTGACTATCTTTTGGAAATTCCAATGTAACAAACAAGTTAGCCGGATTTAAAGTTGCTTTAATTTTATACATATTTTGTAAAAATTCAGCTATAGTACAAAAGTCATAATACCCAGGCTGTAAATGATTAGCGCCCCAACTTGTAGTACCTACCATTCCATGTACAGAATATTCACCATCATCTGTTACATTAAACCATTTTACTGTGTAGAACATTTCATGGATAGCTACAGCCTTGCTACCATCCCGATTATCAATCCCATTAGTTAACCACACTGGTTTGCTTGTGTCAAGATTTGTTAAAGTAATAAACATTTTTATTATCTCATATAAAAAAGGATGGAATTTAAATCACCAACCATTACCACTACAAACGCATTTCAATTTAATGTGGATGCCAAATATAATGTTGCACCAACTTATGAACAGAAAATAATTCAATTAAATCAGCTTGATATTGCTGTATCAGAACAAGATCTATTTCAAGTGAAAGTACCAAATCCGTTTGACCATTACCTAAACCCTCCAATAACAGATGACTCAACTGCAAGAAAGTGGTCTTCAAGTCCACTACAGATGTTTCAAAACCAACTCAACTTTGCAATACTATGCTCAACTACAGGCTGTGGTGTTTCATTTACAGACCACTTGAATCACTCAAACAAACTGATTAGGTCTGTGTATCATTTCCATGTTTATTACCAGCTTAGACGTATACTGTCAGAACTTCATACACCACTGCCCACTGAATCCAGTTTCAACAGGTATAACAACCCCATGGATATGAAAGCGTTTGAACGCATTTGTAATGAATTTAACATCAGCCCCAAGTATGACTTTACACAAAAACTTGATGATCACAATGGTATGGGTACATTGTATTACGCTATGAGTCACAGACAATACCCTCAAGATTACTACCCTGGTTACACTTCATTCTCATCTAAATCTGAAGTCTGGTTAGGATCAATAGAGCAGAAACAGTCTAACGCCTGGACCACATTTATTTTAGATAAATCTGACGGGTTTACTCAAGCAGGAGTCGAGCGCGTAAATGAGTCTATCAGAACATATGTCTGGTGTATACTAGGAGCACAATCACTAACAAAATCAAACATTTTGAATGGAAGTGGAAAGTTTGAAGCACAAAAACAGTTTCTTGCTAATCTTGAAGATTCAATTAATTCAACAGTAGATCTCCCATCAAGCATACAACGCTATCAAGATGTACTCAGATATGCCAGATCAAAAGTTGACTTTGTAGTTGGAATCGGGTTATACATGTTACCATCTGACCTTCAACTCCAAATGGGAACAATAACAAATTATAATAATGAAATCATTGTTGCAGGTCGTGATCAAAATCTAGGTCTCAATCAATCTGTAAACTTAGGGGCCACAACCACACACCTACAGTTGTTAAAACCATTACAGACGGTAACACCCCTGGCCCCGGCCCCAACCCCCACACCAGCACTCATACAACCAGTACAGTCAACCCCTGACACACATGAGTCAGAAAGAACTGCATTGGTAATAGGCCTCACTGGATTAGGAGTATTACTTCTTTATCTGTTTCATTAAATAACCCACCATCAACCCTCCTACTGTCACCAAAAATACCCACACATGCTCTGCCATAAACCCTACTGCCTTTGCCGCTGTACTAATCAGCCAACTGACAACAGTGCCAATTATGCCAGGCAAAGCATCCACTGCTTTCACAGCCAATTTTTTAAGCAAGTCTGATATGTGAGACAACTGTTTCTTTACCCATGACTGTAAATCTTTTGGGTCTGTGGGAGTCGGGGGGCCCGGGGTTGGTGGTGCCGGTGCCGGGGGTGCACCACCACCACTGCCGGAGACAGCTAACACAACAGTACTGATAATAAATCCCAGAGCAGTAATTAAACTAGCAATTGTAATACCCTGTTCTCTGAAAAGTGTTTTTAGTCTCTCAGCCAGAGTAGTGTCTTCGTGAAGTATTTTCTGAATAGTTTCTCTAATTCTGTTGACCTGTGATTTTAGTTTTTGTCTTCCAATACTAATTGTTTCTAACCGTCCTGATCTTTCTATCTGCAAATCATTTAATCTGTGTTGAATTCTTTCTTTCATTTCTGTGTCAAGATTTCCATTGTCTGCGGTAGCCAGTTTCTCTTTTTCACGTTCTATGTGTTTATCAAGCTCTCCCAGTTTGGCAACATTATTTACCATCTCACCTCTTATTGTCTGCAGTGATTTATCCAATCCCATAATCTCCCTCATTGACAAAGGTGGATCATCTATTGTTTTCAAAGCGTCATTTATTTGTCCTTCAGTAAATGAGGTTTCTTGTATCACTGTGTTTGCTATTTCTGGTAGGCTTGTTACTGGTGCCATTTCAATCTCTTGCCCTGTTGGTAATTTTGTTTGCGTGTCGTGAAGAACACTAGCCAGTCTTGGCGTGACAGGAGACCCTCCAATTCCAAGATACCTTGCCAACCCAGAGTTACCACCGACTTCACCTTTAATTGTACTTAAAGCTCTAAACTTAGAAGGATTATTTTTATGTGTTAGATTTATTTTCCCTCTGTCTGTATTTACAAATAAGTGTCCTTTATCATATTCAAACTGATTAGGATCTATTACATCTGGGTGGACTCCAACACTGTCATAAAATGAGTTTACTTTGTCTTTTAACAGTTCATGATGCATACTAGACATAGTTACCATTCCAGTCATATCTGTGATACTGGTATCTGAGACATTCATGTCATCCATTTCAAAATCTTCATGATTAAATCCTCCTGCTGCCATTGTTTTATTAATTTATTATTTTTTATTGTGCATAATAAAAATGACACAGTCTTACGGATCAAAGTTAGACCCATACAGAAAACTACGTGAGCCTCTGGGTGTTAAGGGCATAAGACAATCAATCGTCATCACGAACAATCCAAGTACCATAGACCAGAACCAAACACTTACAGTCAAGTTTCCAAACCTAGGCCCCAGTGACGTTATTGTTCCTGGCACTGCACGCCTAGCATTTAATATTGAACTATCATCAGATGCAGATGTAAACAGAACACTGGTTGACAATCTTGGCAGAGCAATTGTTAGAACTATTAAAGTAAAACTTGAAGGGCAGGAAGTGTTTAGTCTTGACGACTCCGATATATTCTACTGTTACAAAGACCTTTGGCTCACAAGAGAAGAACGAGAGGATCGTATTTACCAAGGCATACAGTCTGATAATGTTGGTAAACTTCGAATCAATGCTGGAGATAAATCAACGTCAGCAGCCAATGACGTTATTATAGCAGAAACATATGGAACCAGATTTTACATTCCACTTGAGTTTGAAATCCTAACAGCTCATCTGCCTTATTATCAAGGGGCACTGAATGACCGTCTGAGCTTTGAACTAACTTTCAATGACTACTCCAAAGTTATAAAATCATCTGCCACAGATGCAACATATAAGATCTCTAACATTTCCTTGGAATATGAAATTGTTACACATACTGAACTAGCCAGACTCATACAAAATCAGTACCAGTCAAGACTGCCAATTTGTTATGACAGGGTAATTAGACATAGTTTAATGCAAAAAGACAAGAGTGACCCAATGTGGAACATAAACTTGAACACACCTGCCAGGTCACTGAAAGGTATTCTTATGTTGTTTGTTGAACCAGCAGATCCATATAAACGGGATTCAGAAAAATTCTACAATCCTAAGATTACACATTTGTCCTGTACAATTGAAGGCCGCCCTAATCAAGTGTACGCTTCAGGTTTGTTACCTTATCAGCACTACGATGAGATCACAAAGTATTTTGCGGGTGGAAGGATTAGAGATAAACCAGCAAGCATTGCGTGCAAAGATCTACATCTGTATGACGTTAGGATCGGACAATACCTGACGAATAAGTATGCACTGTGGCTAGACCTTCGTAGTACAGATGACGACTACCTTCATGGGTCAGGACGAACTGTCGAGAACGGTAGTGATGGGATTACAATTCAGATACAAAAAAAGGTTGAAAAAGCCGAAGCCATAAACATATATTTGTACCTGATATATGACGCACAACTCAATATTGCAGAAAGCAGACTGAGTGGACACATATATTAAAATTATATTGTGTATTAAAATGAACCTGAGCTTAATGACACTCGCCCCACACTGTGGATTATTTTGTGGCGCCACAGGGTGTGGGAAAACTGAATTTGTACTTGACTTATTACAAACAAGATACATACACCACTTTGAAAACATTGTAATATTTTGTCCTACAATCAAACACAACAAAGCTTATCACAACCGTTTATTCATTTGGACTGACAACAACATATATTTAGTTGACCCTGAGAAAAAACTGAATGACTACCTACAATATTTTTACAAGCAATTTGAAGGACAGCCAACGTTGTTTATTGTTGATGACTGTTCTGCAGAGAAATACATTTTTAAGAAGAGAAACACTCTAGCAGAACTTGCTTTCAGTGGCAGACATGCTAATGTAAGTGTATGGATTCTCACTCAAAAATATAATGCTGTTCTGAAAGATTTTTGAGAACAGTTAAAGTTTATCTGTTTGTTTTACTGTAAGGATCGTGACAGCTTTGAAGACTGTCTCAGAGAGAATGATGTCATCCCAAATAAGCATGAACGTGATGATGTAAAAAATAAACTGAAATCAACTAAGCATCTAAAGCTAATTTTAAAGACAGATCAGCCCACAGGGTATGGGTTAGTAAATTGATGTAAATTAATTTATACATTTGTTTGTCCAATAAAAATGACAGACGGACAAACCCAAGTGTTTGATGTTACAGAATGCTTCAAAGATGTTAAGCACTTTACTGACTTAAAATCACGTGTGTTTGGACCCAGCTTTAAACTCTCAACACCGACAATAAGGATATACACAACATATAACGTTACTTTGGAATATTCAGATGGATTACCACATTATGATTTTGAGACTGTTGATCTTAAGACAAATGCTTTTAAAGTTTATAATGCTAACAGTGGCCACTTGCATTGGTTTGAGGTACTGTGTGAAGACATATTTGTTCAATTAAGAAAACTACATTGTTACATTGAAAGTGTTACATTTAATAAAGTGATATTACACCTGCAGGACAAGACTTCAAGACAAACACCAGGAAAGTAGTTGACTTGTTTACCATAACTACAGATAATACAGTATTACATATGGTGTGTCAGCGGTAATTTTTTTTCATTTATTATTTTGTCGGACAAATAAAAATGACGGGCAATTCACAAAGCCCTGGCCCATCAAACCCTGGCTCATCAGGTTTACGTAACGTGTTTCACACAACAAACTTACCTATATCCAATACTAATAATGTTTATGAATCAATAGAAAACTCTTTTTCTGTAATACAAGATAATCTTCTTACAGGCAGTGTAAAGATTCAGATTGTTGCAAAAATAGAATTTACTAGAGTAGACGGTGAAGTGATTGTTTCGTACATATCAACAAGACAACACACAGTTAACACAAGAAGAGAATTAGAAAACGTGTTTAGAGACAGACTATTACCAGACTTTCTACAGGCAATTGACAGTGCAAAAATGAAAGGATCTGGTTGGCACGAAGGACATGTACATGAACTGCAACTAAAGCAGTCTAGGTATCATCCTATACTAGGTAAAGCATGGATACCACTGCCAACAGAGGTTGCAAACAAAAAGGCTGTTGTTAATATACAGAACAATGACAACTATTGTTTCATGTGGTGTGTGCTTGCTAAACTACACTTTGTAAAGTCAAAACCTGAACGTGTATCTAACTACACCAAATTTGTAAATGTACTCGATTTTAGTGGCATTGAGTTCCCTGTTAAAATAGAGGACATAGACTTGTTTGAAAAACTAAATCCTGGTATATCTGTAAATGTGTATGTGTGGGATAATGAGTCTGTTGATAAGTTACAGCCAATTAGAGTTTCCCCAATTGCCCCAACCTATGGGCAGTCAGAAGATAGACATGTTGATATGTTATTAATAAGCTCTGGTGATAACTTTCACTACACAATTATCAGAAATATGTCACGTCTAATTCATGGACATACAACAAAACACAATGGGAAACAGGAAGTTTGTAAAAGATGTTTACAAAGATTCTCCTCTATTTCAGTAGCGCACAAACACGTCCTACACTGCAGATCAGCTGATGACATACAAACTGTACTTAAGTATCCAGATCCTGGCAGCAAGGTTTATTTTAAGAACTATGGGAATCAGCAAAAGTTGCCGTTTGTAGTGTATGCAGATTTTGAATCATTGGTTGTACCATATGAGGGTCCTGTTCCAGAGTCATTACCAAAGACTATAAAGTTGAGTGACCAAGTGGTGTGTTCTTTTGGATACATTCTTGTTAGGTCAGACGGTTTGCATTCAGAACCTGTTATCTACAGGGGTGAAAATGCAGCATGTCTGTTTTTAACAGAAATGAGACAACTGTATAGTCAGGTAGTACAGTATCTCACAACATGCCAGATGCCTTTGGTGATGACAGAAGAAGACAAACTAAAATTTGATACAGCTGAGACGTGTTGGATTTGTGAACAGCCTCTGGGATGTGATAAAGTTCGTGACCACGACCACATAACTGGGCGTTACAGGGGTGCTGCACATAACAATTGTAACTTATTATTAAAAATAGTTCCTAAGACATACAAGTTACCAATCTTTTTCCACAATCTCAAAGGTTATGATTCACACATCATCATGCAGGCTGTAGACGAGTCTTACAAAAACATAAGTTGTATTGCCCAGACAACTGAGAAATACTTAACTTTTAGGTTAGATAAATTAGCATTTTATGACTCCATGCAACATTTGTCTTTAGGATTGGCTAGTCTGGCAGAAGGACTGACTGAGTATCCAATAACGAGTAAATATTTTGAACCAGACTTGATTAAGAAAGGTGTGTATCCGTATGAGTACATCAGTGAGTGGGTTGTGTTTGAAGAAACAAGACTGCCTCCAAAAGAGAAATTTTATTCCACACTAACTGGAAAAGGTATTTCTGACTCTGAATACCAGCATGCACTTAATGCATGGGGGAAGTTAGGATGTCAGACAATTGGTGACTATCACGACCAGTACTTGAAAGCAGACGTTTGTTTGCTAGCAGACGTATTTGAAAGTTACCGTGAAAAGGGTTTGTTACACTACAGACTTGACCCTGCTTGTTACATCACTAGTCCTGGCATGACATGGGATGCATTTTTGAAATCCAGTAAGATATCTATAGACCTGTTGTCTGATCGTACAATGGGTGAAATGGTAGAACGCGGATTGAGAGGAGGCATTAGTATTGCAGCAAATAACTACGCCAGAGCCAACAATAAATATCTGGACGGTCATGGTGACCTTGGCCGGGGGTTTGACCCCTCAAGCCCGGGGTCAAGGTCATTCATTACGTACTTGGACGCTAATAACCTGTATGGCTGGGCAATGTGTGAGTTATTGCCCTTGAAAAACTTTTGTCTGCATGATTTGTCACAGTATGATGTAACAGAGTCAGGGTTAACTAACAATATTATGAATCTTGACCGAAACGATGCGAAGGGTTGGATCTTTGAAGTCAACCTGGAGTACCCAGACCACCTACATGATTACCACAATGATTATCCTTTGGCTGTTGAGAAAATGAGTATGACAGGGAAAAAAGAAGACACCAAACTTGTGCCAAATTTGAATGACAAATTCAATTACGTTTGCCACTGCCGCTTGTTACAGTTTTACATCAGACATGGGTTAGTACTAAAGAAAGTTCACAGAGGAATTCAATTTGATCAGAGTGCTTTCATGAAAGATTACATAATGAAGAACACAACCCTTCGTGCCAGAGACGGCAACACTGCATTTGACAAAGACTTCTTTAAGCTTATGAACAATGCCTGTTTTGGCAAGACAATGGAAAATCCTCATCACAGAAAAGATGTGAGACTAGTCACAACTGAATTGGGTGCAATTAAACTTACAGGTAAGCCACAGTACACAGGGTATAAAGAATTTCATTCATCATTGTATGCAGTGTCACTCAAAAAAAAGATTGTTAAACTGGACAAGCCAGTATTCATTGGTATGGCAATTCTGGAGTTGTCAAAACTGTTGATGCTTGAATTTTATTATGATTATTTTAAACCAAAATATCCTGATTGTCGACTGCTATACACAGACACTGACTCTATGATCATAGACGTGCCTACTGAAGACTTTTACGAAGACATGAAAACAGAGTTACACATGTATGACACGTCTGACTACCCTAAAGATCACCCGCTGTTTAGCACACAAAACAAGAAAGTGCCTGGTAAGTTTAAAGATGAACTGAATGGTGTGCCTATAGTTGAGTACGTTGGACTGAGATCAAAAATGTATTCTATACTGCACCAGAAGGGTAGTCAGTCGAAAGCCAAAGGAATAAAAAAAACAGCAATAAAAAATAAAGACATTCGTCATGAACATTACAAGCAAGTGTTAGATGGTGCATTAATGCCTGATTATCCAAACAAGTCACTGAGATCAAACAAACATAATCTTGAAATGATCCAAACACATAAGAAATCACTGGCAGTTGGGGACACGAAAAGAGTGTTTCACACTAAGGAAAAGGCTTATGCACCTGGACATTACAGGCTCAAGTTATCTGAAGATATTTGTGATGAACTGGTTGATGAATTAATTGACGACTTAGTTACTGAAATGAGTAACGGTGTCTGGGGGAATAATCTGTAATTCTTCTCTGACAAATGCCCTCTGGGGTGCAGGGTCGTACAGGTAATATATTGTTGCGTCTGGACCGGGAATTATTTTTTTTATATTGTGTACAGACGTTGACCAGATGGGGTCTGTTGCCCTGCGTCTGTCATCGTGCTCAGCCTCCCCTGGCTGATATAAATATCTCACCTGTTTAGTAAACAAGCTTGTGTCGGGCGCAAGCGGTGCTGGGGTTGGGGTTGGTCCTGTTTTTGGGTCTGTAATTGATTTCAATTTAATAGCATCAGCAGGCTTAGGGTGTCCTTCATTATTCATTGCTTTTATCACATGTGGTAATCTCTTTACCCATTCAGTGTTACGGGTGTCATGCATGAGTTCCTTAGAATACTGGTAACTGAAAAGTCTTTCTGATAACTGTTTGTTAAAGTTTTCAACAATTGCCTGCGATCTGTGCATGCCTGGAATACCACGTCTGACCAGTACGCCATGCTTAGCAAATAACTGATTAACTGCGCCCTTAAATTCAGATCCATCATCAACCTGCACTAGTCTGGGGTATCTTAAAGGGCCTCTTTTATAGATACTAGATAAAGCAGTCGCAACAGTGTTAGCAGTTTTGTCAGATATGGGTTCAGCGTCTTTGTACCTTGAAGCAATGTCTACAACAGTCAGTGCATACGTGTATCGTTTCTTTCTTATTGTATCGTGTGGAAGAAACAGGAGGTCCATTTGGTGCGTGTCATTTGGTGATGTGTTTTCAAAATGGGGTCTTGTTACTTTTCTTGGAGCAGGGAGGTATATCTGCCAAATTGCTTGTCTCTGTAACCATTGTTTGACTTGATTGAGTGTTATATCTCCGCCCACAGCGGCATGTAATTTCTGAATAGCTGTTTGCCCTTTCCAATAGCCTGATGGAGAGTAATATATTTTCGATAGTTTATTTTCGGCTGCCATTTTTTCTAGCAATGAAAACTCCTGTAAAATAAACAAATGTCATTCCCACTAGAACAAAGATTATCTCTCCTTTTCTTTGTTCTGTACTCGGTTTGTAATAGTCACTTAGTTTTGGTTTCGGGATAGACATGTCTTCACCTGTG
>BTPG01000002.1:37552425-37577425 GCA_036245525.1 Semisulcospira habei | reverse complement strand
GGTGACTGAATGTTGGCGGGGGCACATCATCTTCGTTAAAGTTCCCGTTCTGTAGTGACCTGACCAGGGCACACAGCTGGTGGAATTCCGTCTTCACCCACTCTTCAACTCGTATTCCCTGGATCAGACAGGTTCCGCCCATGCTACGCTTCCGTTTGTAATACAGGGTCACAGTAATGTAGTTGACGCCCGCCCGTTTCACTTGTGCGAATGTCTTGGCAAGTGTATTAGGAATTCCTGCTGCCCTTGTACGAACACTGAAGTCAGTGCGGTCGATAGTGTTATTGTCAAAGTCCACGTCCTTCCAAGTCACGTCAAACCCACTGTTAGTGGACTCTAGAAGGTGAACATAAGGAAACGACAGGGCCTTTCTCCAGCGTTTCAGAACATGGATATTTGTGTCATTGAACACTTTCTGTTTTTCATCGAGAGTGTCTTTTACAATGGGATCTTTGGGATTAGGTGATTGGGAAGGGGTTTGGGACTGGAGGGTAGGCTGACACGACTGGACCGGGGAGAAACATGCCATGGTGAAGACCATATCGCTATGAATTTTTTTTTTTTTAAAAAGGCGGGGTGGGTGGGGGAGTTGATTTTGAGAACGGGGTCAGAATAGTGGATGGATGGAGGGATAGGTAAGGTGTAGACGAGTAAGATGGGGGCAAGAAGGTGGATGTACTTTCATTTTAGCATGCTCAGTGATGCTTAGGTGAAATAGAGTAGTAGTTCCATCTCATCAGGTCTTTACAGTACCCATGCGCCGCCAGGCAACCTCAATATCAAGGATGACAATTAAGAACTGGGAGAGAACTCGTTGAAAATTATAGTACCTTTGCGCTGCCAGGAAACCTCAATTATCAAGGGCGACAATCGACAATTGGGAGAGAACTCGTTGCAGTTGCACCAACGAGACGACTCCTAGAGACCATGTTTTAGATTAAATTGAAGCATATCACTATGTACAGCAACAGTAAATGACACAGGTTAGAACCAAAAGTAAAATATACGGCTATCACACAAATCACAGCTAGTGAGAAGAGCGGCACTGGAAATCCGTTCGAAATGATAGAAACGTATGCACAGTTCGAACACGAACTCACACTAGAGCAATTAGAGTCTGGAATGAATTAGATTTGGTGTGTGGATTGCGCGGTCCAGGAGTAAACGGTAAAAAATGCAACTGACCGTTACTGGACAGGGTCACCAATGATGCACAGTTTATGAACGGTATTTACATGACGAAGTTGGCACCAACAGAAGTACACATTTGGAATCACAGCCACAATAAATGAAATATTATCGCGCAGCTAATACAGTGTGGAGGGCTGCTGGATCCCTGGTGGCGCAGAGAGAGAGAGAGAGAGAGAGAGAGAGAGAGAGAGAGAGAGAGAGAGAGAGAGAGAGAGAGAGAGAGAGAGAGAGAGAGAGAGAGAGAGAGAGAGAGTATGAATGAATGAATGAATGAATGAATGAATGATACTTTATTTCTCAAGGATGGAAACAATAGGCGCACAGGCCTCCCTTCATGTTTGTCGTTGCTAAACTACAACATTAAAAGCAACATTAAAACAATATGTTAACAGCACAAAACAAGCGGCTACACCCACAGGTCACTTGTGTTACATTCCGATACAAGTTACAAAGCTGCTGAAGATTACACACACACACACAGCAAAAAGACAGGGTCTGGGATGGGGGGGTGGGGGGGGGGTGGGGGGGGGGTGGTCAAGACAAGAGTTTTTATTGATGTTGGCACTTCGGCCATTTTCACATGGAGAGCGTATACATATATCAGTTCAATACCGCAAGAACATAACCTGGGGTATATTGACATTCAAAGTTGAAATGACAGTTCTCATAAAAGACAGTATCACATGACACAGAATGCGATGTAAAGTGTGTTTATAGAAAGCGACTGCACACTTATGATACAGCTACTCATGTGTAGGAATTTAGTGAGCAGCCAAAACATCACGATAAAGAGAGATATTATGTAAAACCTAACAAGTGCAAAACGGAGGACCACAGGAAATCATTGACATGATTATCTACGTTTCTTTCAAGTTTGCACAGAGATGTATTTAAAAGCTTTCGTCCTAAACAATAATAATAATAATAAGCGCATTAAATAGGCGCTTTCTCCCAATTGAAGATTGGCTCAAAGCGCCGCCGCGAACTGAACCCAACAAGCACGCTCACGTGAATCACGCGCATTCACTCACACACTGTACATAAACACAGAACATTCACGTGGTGCTAAGGGCAAGCTCAAGCGAGCTACTGTAGTTTTTGGAAATTCAAAATCGTTTGTATTTGAAATTTGATTAAGTGGACTGAAACTGATACCAAAGTGGAAGATGTCTCGTTTGCTGTATATGTGGAGGAAGTGAGTTCCATAAATAGGCAGCCGCGTACGAAAGGCTGGATTTAAACAAGTTAATTCGGGGCCGTTCAATGACGAGACTGTTCCTCAAAGTACTGTAAACTCTTTCGCAAAACAATGAAAAGCTTAGCCAGGTAGAGGGGGGCTTTCCCGTTCAGTGCTTTGTGCATAAATACGCACTTATGAAACTTAAGGTGTTGATGTAAAGGAAGGAGCCCTGTTGCCTGAAGCTTTTCCTCCACAGTTAGAGAGGGGATTGGGAGGATCAGTTTAACTGCGCGATTGTATAGAGAATTAATCCGCTTAAGGTTAGCCTTACTACAGCCGTCCCAAATAGTAGATGCGTAGTCAATGTGAGGTTTAATGTAGGAGTTAAAAAATAGCTTTCGTGTCTTAGTATCAATGATAGATTTTAATCTTGACAGTAAAAATAGCTTCTTTGATAGTGTTTTTCCTAGTTGTGTTAGATGGGGCAACCAGCACAGTTGGTCATCAACAATTTCCCCGAAAAGGCGATATTCCTTGACTTGCTCAATGGGAACTGAATCAAAAGAGAGGTTAAGTGAATGGGGGCGGAGCTGATGCTTTTGGCATGTTGTGATTAGCATGCTTTTCGTTTTGGATGGATTTACAAGCATTTGATTATTTTTGCACCACAGTGAGACCTCCTGAAGACTAAGCTAAAGATTGCTTGATATGTCAGGTACAGTTTTCCCTCCAGCATAAAGAGATGAATCATCGGCAAACATGTCACATTCGGTATTTGGATTGGAAATATGAAGTAAAGGATATCATTTATAAAGAAACAGAAAAGTAACGGTCCTAGTATGGATCCCTGGGGCACGCCATACTCAACACGCTTTTCAGAAGAGAAGGTAGCATTGATGTACACAGTTTGAATTCTCCCTATGATATATGAACGAAAGAATGAGAGAGTCCCTGGGCTGTTATTGTTAAAGTAGCAGTCTAGTTTTTATAATAAAATTTCGTGGTTTATAAGGTCGAACGCTTTTTTTAGGTCTAGAAAGACAGCACCAGACATTTTGTTTCTGTTGATGTTGAGCAGCCAAGTGTCAATCATATGAACCAAGGCAGTGTGACACGAATGTTTAGGGCGAAAACCAGAATGATATTTATTCAGGAGAGACTTTTCTTCCAGGAATTCGAGAAGATGTGTGTATACATGCTTCTTAATAGGCTTCGACAGAATAGATTATATGGATATAGGCCGAAAATTATTTGGATCAGATGTGTCTTTTGTTTTAGGTATAGGTACCACTTTATATTATTTAAAAGCCGCCATAAAAAATATTATTTTGAATACATAGGTTGTGAATATAGGTTAAGCTTTCCACAATGTATGGAAGAGAAAGTTCGAGGATAAAACCATTGATACCATCAATGCCAGCTGACTTTTTGTTCTTGAGACTAGAGATAAGTCTGCCCACTTCATGTACAGCGATGCAAGGGATATTAAAAGCATCGCCCGCGGACAGTCTTTGATTACAAAAGTCAGTAAGCTTCTGCGATGCGACATGTTTCACCTGATTCAAACCTTCAGCATGTAGTAAAGATTTCGGGGCTAAAATGAAGTGGTCGTTAAATGTATCGGCTGTAAGGTTGGCAGCCGAATTTGCACAACGATTTTTACTATTGCTAGTTAGTAAGTTTAAAACTTTCCATATTGAAGACGGATTCCCGCCTCGTATGGTTTTCTCTACCAGTGCTTTTTGTGCCTCCTGAATAAGGTATTTGACTCTGTTAAGTAAACTTTTAACTCTTACCAGTTCGCTCTATTTGAGGCCAGTGAACAAAATGACTTTTACCCTCACACATGACCAAGCAAAAATGCTGCTGAAAGCTCTTCTAGTGGTCAAAAGTTGGCTTATTATACATCATATTAAAGTGCATTGAGTCAGCTTTCAGTCAGGATAAGTAAAAAGTCTGTACTTAACGTAGTTTAGAAGTTGTTGTTTATTTAGCGACGAAGAAAAAATGGTGTCCGGTTTCCAAAAACAGTTTTCACGAAAGTCACTAAGAAGAAAAGTTTTTTGTTTCTTGCCCCTTTGTTTAAAATGTGAATCCAGTGTGTGGACAAATCATTTCTACACATTTTTGTGAAGTTTCAAGAAAATGTGTTTGAATTTCTAAGAGTTACGCAACATAATCTACACCGGTCAAGGGCAGGAAAAAGTGGGCGTGTCAACACCTGGCATGACTGAGACAACAAACATGTGCTTCTCTGAAAATCTCTGACTTGCTGAAAATATCACTGAGGCAATACACAGCAAGTAATAAAACTTGTTTATGTACTTCATAAAGTTTCACGATTCTGAACCAGACAATAGGTAAACAAAGACTCACATGGATAGCACATGGTCAAACCAAAATAGAAAGTGTCACAATGACCTGCGATGGTTTTCTTTCGTTTTTTCCACATCGCTGGTGCTGGAATCATGTTCAGTGGCCTGGTTGCTGGAAGATTCCCCTTCAGTGAGATACTCTTCACTTTCGGACTCAGATGAACTCATTTTGACGGAATATTCTCAGAGAGAAATCGCAAGCAGTGAAAATAACGCAGTAGGGAAAGCAAGATGGTGGACGTAGTGACTCGATCGATAACAAAGGTCACGAACAAACTCAAAATTAATATTTTTTTCATTCTATCATATGAAAGTGACTTTCTAATGTCAATAAGTTATTACAATAATACTGAGAGTAAAAATTAATTGGTTTTAATTCAGTAAACACGATGGAATTTTCCATGGGCGTGGCTTCGTATGTATACATACGATGGCCAAGGGAGCGAACTGGTAAGAGTTAAACTCAATAAAATCTTTGTACCGCTTGGCTCGATTTCTGGCTTCCATGGTTTGTTTAATCTCCTCCGTAATCCAGGTGGGGGGTTCACGGCACCAGACTCGTTTCCTTTTTCAAGGGACATGCTTATTTAGCACTCCGAGGAACAGCTCAAGCCACAGTGAGAGCGTTACATCAGGGTCATTGTGATTGTAAACTTCATGGAACGGCAAAAAGCTGAGGTCATGAAGTAAACTATCTCTATCTAGTTTTCTAAAACATCTATAAGTAATGTATAAATGTTGGGTTCGCCTCTGTTTAGGAACATAACATGACCATGTACAGGTGATGGGAAAGTGGTCACTGACAGCTAGTGAAGGGACATCAGTTTCAATGATAAATTGAGGGTTGTTAGTATAGATGTGGTCAATCAAAGTACACGAGGAGTGGGTTAATCTGGTTGCAGTGGTAATCATCTGTTTTAGTCCAAACAGCATTGTTGTACATTGCCACATCGAATGGGGTTTTGAGATGTCAATGTTAAAATCACAAAGAACGAGTATATCCCTGCCTGTGTCATTCACTTTATCCATCACCTGTACAAAGTCGTCATACCACTCGGCAGTGGATGCTGGATTCCTATACACAAAGCCAACTAGCAGAGGCGACGTGTTAGGAAGCTTGACATCTAACCACACACATTTCACCTCCTTTGTCTCAAGATCAAGACGTCTGCGTACCCTGTGCTGAACAGTGCTGTGCACATAAACAGCTAGCCCCGTATGACCAGGAGAAGTTGCATCACGTCGAATAAGAGAAAAATTTGGAATACTGACACATGCGTCAGTGATTCGAGAGTCCAGACGAGATTCAGTGCGACCAAAGAGGTGGAAATGTGACGGCTGGTTCAGAAACAGGGAGACATCATGTACTTTCGGATATAAATGATACACATTTAAATGTCCGACTTTCAGTCCTTGAGTGGCTGAGCCAGTGGATCCACTCGCCATATTGTTCGTTGTATATAGACACTAGTGTACACACGACGACAAAAGACCTTTTTATAAAGTAAATAGTCAATAGTTATGCTTTCTCTTATAAGTCTGTACGACAGATCTTTGTACAGAAGAAAAGAGAGAGAGAGAGAGAGAGAGAGAGAGAGAGAGAGAGAGAGAGAGAGAGAGAGAGAGAGAGATATATATATAGAGAGAGAGAGAGAGAGACAGAGAGAGAGACAGAGAGAGAGACAGAGAGAGAGATGATGATGATGATGATGAAACTTTATTTATCAACGGTAAAAAGTTTTGACAGAAACAAATCGTCACTTTACAAACTTGCCGTTGCTAACATCTACAGCATAAAATAGGTTAAATAATAATAATTATAATAACAAAGAATTATATTAACACACATTATTTTATGCAACAATAATATTAAAAAAGTAATAATAATAAAATTAAAAGAAATATTTACACAAAATAATAGTAACACTCAACATTCATCTTATACCACACACACACACACACACACACACACACACACACACACACACACACACACACACACACACACACACACACACACACACACACACACACACTATACATAATGCATGTATTACATGAAAGTATTAACCATCAGGGTTTGTTTAAATAAATGCCCAGTGATGTTATGTTTGGCTCATCAGGTAATCAAAAAGTTTCGTTTTAAAGATTCCAAGCGAGGGTATAGTATTCAAATGTGCAGGAATTGTGTTCCATACAAACGGTGCAGAAAATGATAAACTAGTTTTAAAGAGGTCAATTCTAGGCAGAGGTAGGGGTAAAGAATTGTTCCTTGAAGTCCGTTCGTGTTCTTGCTGTGGCATAAATTTGATAGTTAGATACTGCGGTGTCATGTTATTTAATATCTTGTGCATGAGGATGCATTTGTTGAAATAAAAATGTTGACGCAGGCCGAGAATGTTTAGATGTCTAAATTTGTCTGTGGTAGGAATGGGCCGCGTATCTATCATTTGACAGCTTTTTAATATATAGAGTTTAACCTGTTCATGTCAACATCACTACAACCGTCCCACACTGTGGAGACAAAATCAACATGAGACTTGATATGGGCATGAAAAAACAGTTTACGAGTATGTGTATCCGTTACTTGTCTAAGCTGGGACAACAGGAAAGTGTTTTTAGCAATGATTTTACAGACTGTATTTATATGCGCCTCCCAACATAGGTGTTCGTCAACGTGTATTCCCAAGAATTTACGCCCCGTGACTTGTTCTATCGGTTTAGCGTTCAGTTGTAAATGTAACGGCTGTGGACGTCGTTGGTGTTTTTGTCGTGTAGTGATTAAAATACTCCTTGTTTTTCCTGGATGAAGAACCATATGATTCTCTCTACACCAGTCGGAAACCTCTGAGACTACTTTGTACGCTAAGGGTAATGTCAGCTGTTTTTTTTTACCCGAAACATGGAGGCTCGTATCGTCCGCAAACAGGTTGCAGTTGACATCAGTGTTAGTAATATGCAAAGGCAAATCATTAATGAATGTTATAAATAGAAGAGGTCCCAAGATCGACCCCTGGGGGACACCGTAGTTAACTTGTCCTTGTTTAGAGCATTTTCCATGGGTATATACCTTTTGTTTTCTGTCTTTTAGATATGATCTAAAGAATGCTATGGCAGTTTCACTTATATGGTATGCTGCTAGCTTTATTAATAGAATGTCATGGTCGACAAGATCAAATGCTTTTTGTAGGTCTAAGAAAACAGCTCCAGACATCAGATTTTTATTTATTGATTCCAGCCAGCTGTCTACAATGTGTGTCAGTGCTGACTGACATGAGTGTTTCGGTCTAAAGCCGGACTGATGAAAATTTATAAAATTGCCCTCGAGGAGGTATTTTTGTATGTGTTTTTCAAGGGGCTTTGACAGGGCCGTCAAAAGTGAGATAGGACGGTAGTTCTTGACATCAAGATCTTTGATTTAGGGATTGGAATTACCTTGGCCTCTTTGAAAATAGTTGGAAACGTGCTGTGTTATATACAGAGGTTAAAGATATAAGTCCATGCTGTCCATTGCTGGGAAAATCCTTGCAAGGCTGCTCCTGAATCGGCTGGTACCTGCCATCGCTGAAGACCAACTCCCAGAGGGCCAGTGTGGCTTCAGAGCAAACAGGAGCACCACCGATATGGTCTTTGTGCTGAGACAGCTACAGGAGAAGTGCCGCGAGCAGAACAAAGGGCTGTACGTAACATTTGTCGACCTAACAAAAGCGTTCGACACTGTGAGCAGGCAAGGCATGTGGCAGATCCTGGAGCGACTTGGCTGTCCCCCAAAGTTCCTCAACATGATTGTCCAGCTACACGAGGACCAGCAAGGCCAGGTCAGACTCAACAATGACCTCTCAGAACCATTCCCTATTCTCAACGGCGTAAAGCAGGGCTGCGTGCTGGCACCGACCCTCTTCACCATCTTTTTTAGCATGATGTTGAAGCAGGCCACAGCGGACCTCGATGATGACGATGCAGTGTACATCAGGTATCATCTCGATGGCAGCCTGTTCAACCTCAGACGACTGCAGGCCCACACGAAAACCCTAGACCAACTGATTCGTGAGCTGCTTTTTGCTGATGATGCTGCCCTCGTTGCACACACAGAGAGAGCCCTGCAGCGCATCACGTCTTGCTTCGCAGATGCTGCCCAGCTCTTTGGACTCGAGGTCAGTCTGAAAAAGACAGAGGTCCTCCATCAGCCGGCACCCAAGACAGTGTATCGCCCTCCTCATATCACCATTGGCGAGTCTGAACTAAAGTCAGTGCACCAGTTTACTTACCTTGGCTGCATTATCACGTCGGACGCCAAGCTGGACAAGGAGCTTGACAGCAGGCTGGCAAAAGCGAACAGTGCTTTCGGGCGACTTTTCAAGCGGGTGTGGCACAATCAACAGCTGAAAACAGGCACCAAGTTCAGCGTGTACAGAGCTGTGGTCCTCACCACCCTGCTGTATGGTTCCGAGTCCTGGGCCCTCTACCGCAGCCAACTACGACTCCTCGAACGCTTCCACCAGCGCTGCCTGCGTACCATCCTGGGCATTCACTGGAGTGACTATGTCACCAACGTCGAGGTCCTTGAACAGGCTGAAACTGTGAGCATCGAGGCTTTGCTGCTGCGGACACAGCTCCGCTGGGCGGGGCATGTCTCCAGGATGGAGGATCATCGCCTACCAAAGATCACCCTGTTCGGCGAGCTTGCTACTGGACACCGTGACAGAGGGGCACCAAAGAAGAGATACAAAGACTGTCTCAAGAAGTCGCTTAGTGCCTGCCAAATCGACCACCACCAGTGGTCTTCGCTTGCTGCGGACCGTGACACCTGGCGCTCCACCATTTACAAGGTAGCTGTCTCCTTTGAGGACTCTCGCAGAGCTAGCCTTAAGGACAAGCGGCTCAGGAGAAAAAACAGAGATGCCGCAGCTCAGAACCCTGACCAGACCTTCCCCTGCAGCCACTGCGGTCGAACCTGCCTGTCTCGGATTGGCCTCCGCAGCCACGAACAAGCCTGCAGACGTCGTGGGCAACTCCTATAAAATCTTCGTTCGCGAAGTCAAGCCAAGAGAAAGATATAAGTGAGTGCCTCTACCTCTCTCCACCTTCAACTCGACAGCACCCCCATCTCCCTCTCTGACTCGGTCAAGAACCTCGGCGTTTTCCTCGATTCCTCTCTTTCCATGACCAGCTTCGTCTCCGCCACGGCCCAGGCATGTTATTTCCACCTCCGCCGCATCAGTCAGATCAGAAAATACCTCACTACCGAAGCTGCCACCAAACTCGCTGTCTCTCTCATCTTATCTCACATCGACTACTGCAACTCTCTCCTTTCCGGCCTTCCTCACTCTACCACTCTCAATCTCCAACGCGTTCCAGAACAATGCTGCCCGCCTCGTCCTCAGAAAGAAAAAATCCGACCACATCACTCCCTGTTCAAGCTCCTTCACTGTCTTCCCATCACCCAACGCATCCAATACAAGATTCTGTCTCTCTGCTATAAATCTCTGAACAACTACGCTCCTACCTATCTCTCCAACTTATTTCACCCCTACACTCCTTCCTGCTCCCTCCGCTCCGCCTCCGACACTCTCCGCTTCCTCATCCCCCGCACCAAACTCAGCACTTTCGGCCCCCGCTCCTTCTCCGTCTACGGTCCATCCATCTGGAACACTCTCCCACTCTCTCTCCGGCAGAAACACTCTCTCTCCTCCTTCCAGTCCGCCTTCAAAACTCGCCTCTTTTAACAGTTCTAGCACTATATCACCACACTCCCCACCCCAAGCTGACCGTCGTAATGTATTTTTCACTATTTGTGGTACGTGAGTCATTGTCTAAAGCGTGCGCATGCGTGTGCGAGTTGTGAGTGCGCACTTAGAGTTATAATTATTATAAGATAAGCGCATTATAAATACCGTAATTATTATTAATTATTAGTGACATTTTCAGAATTTTGTTGTCGATACCAACCATCCAGGTGGACTTTTTGTTCGGCATGCTAGAAATAAATTTGCCGACTTCAGCGACGGTAATATCAGGAATGATGAATGTCTGCAGTATATTTTTGGCCTCACAGTATTTTTGCAGTACACTAGAAACTTGGTACTCTTCGTTACTATTTGCTGCTGACTGAGCAAGTGTTTCAGCTGTCGATAGGAAGTGGTTATTAAATATATCATCTGACAATTGGGATGGAATTTCAGGGGCTGATTTACCTTTCGTTATAACGTTCAGGGCTTTCCACAATAATGCTGTATCTTTTTTTGTCCCCAATCATTTCCTGGAAGAACTTTTTTTTACTCTCTCACTATGTATTTAACACGAATTCGTTGTTTCTTATATTCATCAAATTGTTGTTCTAGTGGGGTTTTTAATTAACTGTTCTAAACCGAATAGTACTGTTGTTGACGCCCATGCAGTATTGGACCCATTAGATTTAGAAAGATCAATATTAAAATCGCCCAAAAGAACAACGTCAGTTTTATTTTGATTTACGCTATCCATCATTGCTACGAAGTCATCATACCAGTCCCAGCTGGCTGAAGGATTTCTATAAATAAAGCCAATGAGTACGGGGGATGATTTAGATGTTTTCACTTCTACCCACAAGCTTTCTACTTGAGCTGACTCTAAGTCTTGTCGCCGTTTGAATTATGTATATTTACTGCTAGTCCAGTGTGTTGAGGGCTTGAGGCATCTCTGCGGAATACTGAAAAGTTTGGGACAGAATTGGAGTTATCACTTATTGAACTTTTAAGCCTTGACTCGGACACTCCCAAAATATGAAAATATAAGGGCGTGTTTAGGAGCACAGATAAATCGGGCACCTTGTTAACTAGATGGTATATGTTAAGATGGCCAATTTTCAGTTCGTCTGTTCGTTTCGGAACAGTATTTAGATTTAGATTTTGCATGTCGGTAAAAACGCAAATGTAACGAAAGATATAATACAAATATGATCACAAAAAATACTTTAAAAAACAAACAAACAAAAAAAAAATATCAATATCTATAAAATGCGTTAAAAAAATCTCAATCAACTAAAACAATACACGGCGGAGAATCACAATGTTTATCACGCGCTTAGTCTGAGTTCAGCAGAATGTTTACGGGTTTCTTGCTTGGTTATGTCAACAAAAAATAACAAAGTCAACAACTGCAAAAGAAAACAAATAAAAAATAACTTGTCAAGGAACTATTCATGTTCACCTGCGACAAAGTTTATAATACACAAGGCTACTTTGACGACTTAACAATAATAAGAAAGAAAAACAAAAACAAATTTAAAATCTAAGAAAATGGTGCAACTATAATAATTTTAAAAATCGCTAAGTGAAATAAAGTATATTTAAATCGGGAAATGATAACAGCAGATTGGGAATTACTGTCAATAATTGGTCCACAAAACGCGCACAGTGGAACTTTATCAAAGAAGAAGAAACTGATGTAAATCCCGACTTAAACTCACGCTGTCAAAATGAGAAGGGCTTGTCCTACTAATATTCATACACTGTCAAAATGACTAGGGACGCGTGTCCTAATTTCCGGCGCGTGGCCTGAACTTTTGAAGCAGTGAAAACAAGGCGGCACAGTCACTCTCACTAAGCTACGGCACTGCAGGGGGTGGGGGCGGCGGGGGGTAGGGGAACGTTGGGGGGGGGGGGGTAGGGGTACAAAGGTCGACCTCCTGCCATGTAAGAAGGGGCGTCCATGAGTGTTGAGGTGCGATCATAGCCGGGCTGCTGTGGCTTGTGTTCTGGTGCAGCCCCGGCCTTTGATCCACCGCCATACGCAAACGGCGCTTATGTACGGTCAGCATGGTTCGGATCGTGCTGACTGGAGTCTTTTGCAAAAGCCCGCTCTTGTTGGAATCGGGGCGCCATTCTGAAGACTTTCGTCTCAGCCTGCTCATGGCGGAATCGGGGCGCCAAGCTTGAACTGGCTGCGTGCTGAGGGCATCGACTGTGTTTAGGCCCTTGGTCTCTAGGGCCGGGATACCCGTTTTTACCGCCATGCCTGGGTATATTTAGCTTTCCCTGGTGGCGTGGGTTTTGGTGTCTAGCCTCAGCGGGGCGGGTTACGTTGTTGGAGGTACGGACAGAGGACGCCCGTTTGATGTTTACAGCGAGAACACTGGTGCCCCGCTTGTTCCGATGGATGGCGTCTCTAAACCACCCGCTCTTTACCTCGCCGGTCCTTGTGTAAAACACTTGGTCGTTGTCAATAAAGTTGATCTTCAGCGAGTGGCACACCTCCCTGAGACAAAGGTTGGTGTCTGTGACGCATGGATCCGGCTGCTGACGTTCGTTGTTCGTGGGCAGGATGGATGAGATGAAGATTTCTACCTTGGGGAAGACTCGTCTTGCAGCAGAAATCACACCCTTCCAGCCCTTCTTGCCGATGATGAACCAACGCTTATAGTCATTAATGCCGACATACATGACGACTGTGGTGACTGCATTCGTGGGGTCGGAATCGTGAAGGTGCTGGAGGATGCCGGCTCTGTCGAGGCCTGACACTGACACGACCTGCGCTTTGTCTGTGCCAGTGACAGACATCAGGTCTCCATGAAGGCCGCGTAGTATCGAATCGCCGAGTAGTAGCGTCTAGGTGCCCGGATTTGGGTTTTGGAGTCCAGAAAGGTCGGTGGCTTTGTCGGTATCTGAAGGTGGTCGTTTTGAGAGAGAGAGAGAGAGAGAGAGAGAGAGAGAGAGAGAGAGAGAGAGAGAGAGAGAGAGAGAGAGAGAGAGAGAGAGAGAGAGAGAGAGAGAGAGAGAGAGAGAGAGAGAATGACAATAACAATGCCAATGCCAATGAACCTTTATTTTATAACGTTAAGAGAGAGAGAGAGAGAGAGAGAGAGAGAGAGAGAGAGAGAGAGAGAGAGAGAGAGAGAGAGAGAGAGAGAGAGAGAGAGAGAGAGATGAAGTGAAATGAAACTTTATTTATGAAACTTTATTTCTGAACGGAAGAAGCAGTTAGCACATGTGCCATTTTTCACGTTTGCCGTTGCTAATCTACAAAGGTGCAACTCTGCTAAAGGTACAAGGCTACTAACAGAGTGAGAGAGAAAGAGATAATGATGATGAAACGTTTTTATTTGCAATGAAAAGTTTTAGGCATAGCAATGGCTATCTTCCAAACTGTCCTGCTACTCTACACAAATAAAAATACATCAGACAAAAGAGTAAAAGATAAAACATTTATAAGTAAAAAACCCATCCCCTATATATATATATATATATATATATATATATATATATATATATATATATATATATATATATATATATATATATATATATATATATATATATATATATATATATATATATATATATATATATATATTAATCTAAAGTCACTTCCTCCCGTGAAGGAGTTTTCCTATGTTTCCCTATCTTGTCCATAAATCGTGTGACGGTTCATGAACCTCTTACTTTCCTAAAAGGGGGCTGGAAAGGCCCCCTACTTTTGAAAAGTATTTCCAACCCAGTAGTCAGTGATGCCTGTTTCCTGCTGCCAGCGTGTTCATTATTTGATCATCAAAGTCAGTGACGCCTTTTTTTCTGCTGCCAGCGAGTTCATTATTTAATCAAAGTCAGTGACGACTGTTTTCTGCTGCCAGCGAGTTCAGTTTTTGATTATAACCAATGACGCCTGTTTCCTAAACTTTTGTTGCTGCACTCCAGTATTTTATCATAATCAGTGACGCCTGATCCAGTCAGTCCAGTATTTGCTCATTGTCAGTGACGCCTGTTTCTCTAACTTTTGCCAGTCAGTCCAGTATTTGATCACAATCAGTGACTCCTGTTTCTCTAACTGTTGCCAGTCAGTCCAGTAATTCATCAAAATCAGTGACGCCTATTTCTCTAACTGTTGCCAGTCAGTCCAGTATTTGATCATAATCAGTGACGCCTGTTTCTCTAACTGTTGCCAGTCAGACCAGTGTTAGAAGAGGGTAGTCCCGGTCTGCAGGCCAAACTACAACCTCAAGCCGTCAAGGTGACCGACGGACCACAACCTGGATGGCACGTAAAGCTTTCATGCGGAACTTTTCTCAGCCTTGGTGAGCCAGCCATGACGGTCACGTGGACTGTAAGTAAACCAGTTTGCCTGCTAACCGAGTCCTTTTTGGCTCACGTGCGAAGCAAAGTAAGTTTATGTTCTGGGCCAGTGGTCGTCCGTTCGTCGTCTGTCGCCTGTCGTCCGTCCGCCGTCGTCCGTGGTAAACTTTAACGTTGGCATTTTCTCGGAGACTATTCAAGCCATAGTCGTCACACATTGCAGATAGAACACGCTGTGGCAAGACCTTTCTAAAAATAACAATTTGAGTGACCTCTCACAAAGTTCACGGTCACAGGGGATCAGGAAATAGGTAAAAAAATAGCTATATTTTGACATTATTTTCTCAAAACCAACTCACAACTTCAACCCAAACTTTGTACAACGATACCTGATGGAAAGACCTTTTTAATGCATACTAATTTGGTTGATCCCTCGGAAAGGTCAAGGGTCACAAGAGCTCAGGAAATTGGTCAAAAATAGCCATAGTTCGACTTTTTTTCCCCTCAAATACCAGTCACAACTTCAAACCCAAAACTTGCTGCAAAGCTACCTGATGGTAAAACTTATCTATGCATACAAATTTTTACGAGCCCTCGGAAAGGTCTATGGTCACAAGAGTATAGGAAATAGGTAAAAAGTAGCCATATTTTAACAAAAGATGTTTTTCTCGAATACTATTCACAACTTCAAGGCTCACAAGTGCTCGGCAAACGTGTGTAAAATGCCAATTTTTGATAGATTTATAGTTTTTTTTATCAATAGTTTTGCAAACTTTTCAAACAAATTTTGCACAAAGGTAGATGATGATGATAAGACTTTCCAATGTATATTAATTTAGTCGACTCAAGGCAAAGGTCAAGATCACGGGTGTTTGAGAGATGTAAAAACTGATTTAGTAAATTCGGAGAAAATATGGATTTTGCTGTTGCAACTTATATATTAACTAACTTGCATATGCTAACTAAGCTGATCCCAAAAGGTCGTGAGAGTCACCAAAGCCACAGCCGGACAGTCAGGGAACTGTCACCGACCCATCAGACCAGGAGGGCGGATAGGCACGGTGCATAGTCTGGTGTGCATGGTGCTGACATTCCAGCCCCTGTGTACAGCTGGCACTTCGTTACTCTCTCACGCCTAAACCAACTTACCCCCATTATTATACATCATTTTGTAATATCTATACCACTACCTCAGCAAAATACCCCCTTACTAAGCAACGTCATCGTGACGTAATATCTGCTAAAATATGTTATGTTGAAATATCGAAACCAAAAATACCGCTGAGCAAATGGGACGTGACGTTACTCTGCGCTGCCAAAACCGATAGCACTTGAAGCAAATGACCAGTACGTCCGCAAAACCACAATGCCCACAGAATGCGCTGCGGCCGATTGTTAAGAATGACAGGACCCACAATCTGAAATGAGTGTTCACTCTTTTCCGACCGATCCCCCTCGCCGTCAGGCTTGGGTTGCCCCCCCCCCCCCCCCCCACTCCGACTGAAAACCTGTCCTGTGCTCCAAACATTATGAAAAACCAGACGAAAAATGTGACTGCAGAGAAGAACCCAATAGAGATAGAAACACGCTTAAAAAAGACTGTTACAACACGAATTTATTAATGTGATGAGCGGTAGTCGTGGTATTAGTGCGAGTCGGTTGGTTTGTAATAGATTAATGTATTCCACATTCCGCTGTCAATACGGATGTTCATGTCCAGAAAGTCGACTCACGTAGCCAAGATATTGTATGTAAATTGGATTTTTGGTGGAACCTCAACACGAAGTGAATAAATTCCAAACGTTTATCTTGGGTCATGTCTGTAGCTTCTATTCCGTCATCGCTGTAGTGTTTATACATCTCAGGGACAGACATGGTGTGTTTCTGAAGTATTTGTTACTCGAGGAATCCCATGAAGTGGCGAGCATAGCTGCATGGGTACCATTCGGGTGCACATCGCTACTCCACTGCACTGAGCAAGGTCACGCCACTGAAAGTAAAACTGTTCAGAGAGAGACGTGGCTTGGTCAAATTCAGCCAGACGTAGAAGTGAATGAGTATGAGGTTGGTTGTGACTTCTTTGGTTGAGGAAGTATGCAGGAGCATTGAGGTCATGGTTGTGTGTAATGACTATTTAGCACAGTGACGTCATGGGGTAAAATGCAGTTCAGTTTTGAAAAGTTTTTTTTTTTTTTTTTTTTTTTTTTCTGGTTGACTCGATCTAGGATCTCCAGAGCATGCAGCATGATGTAGGTGGGTAGAGACTGGACAAAGTGTTGGAAGATGATGTCCAGGTATTCTGAGATGTGTTCTGTGGGACAGCTGCAAGCTGATACTCTGGGGCGGCCTTGGTTGTTGAGTTTATGAATTGTGGGTAGTAGACAAGAGTTAGGTTGTTATTGCCGTTTTTTGCCTACCGTATTGAAAATACTGTATACTTTAAGATGAGGCTGGTCGGAGCGCGTTCCGTAGAATGCAAAAGACATAACAGGCGGACGGGGCTCATGACCTCGCAAAGAAAGTAACAAGATAAGAATAAGATTACGTCTAGCCACACTAAACTCGCTACTGAATGTACATTTGGCGCGAAAGGCCGTATGTGAGTGTGTGTGTGTGTGTGTGTGTGTGTGTGTGCGTGTGCGTATGTATGTAGACACAAGAATCTCAGATACTGATGTAGTTACACACTTGAAACTTAGCGAAATACTTTATTCAAGGGGTGGATAACAGAGCCTCCGTGCATGATGTAATTGGATGTCTCATTGAAGATATAAAAGACCGTTTATAGAAAGTCGATTGACCTAGATTAGAGTCCGAAATTTTGATTATATGCTCTTAAAATATTGGACATGGCTAGTATGTAGAAAGTCATTGGCTGAGTTCGTTTGCCAGCTTTGTACCTCTTTAACATTTTCTAAAATAAAAGCTCAATACGGAAATAAATGTCAAAAGTAAGACGCCTTGATTTCACCAAGGAATCAAACAGTGACGGTGATGTAAAAGCATGAAAACGCGAAATGTTTCATACAATGTTCCTAATAGTCTAGGCAGTCTCTTGGCTTGACTTCGCGAACGAAGATTTTATAGGAGTTGCCCACGACGTCTGCAGGCTTGTTCGTGGCTGCAGAGGCCAATCCGGGACAGGCAGGTTCGACCGCAGTGGCTGCAGGGGGAGGTATGGCCAGGGTTCTGAGTTGCGGCATCTCTGTTTTTTCTCCTGAGCCGCTTGTCCTTAAGGCTAGCTCTGCGAGAGTCCTCAAAGGAGACAGCTGCCTTGTAAATAGTGCAGCGCCAGGTGTCACGGTCCACAGCAAGCGAAGACCACTGGTGGTGGTCGATTTGGCAGGCACTAAGTGACGTCTTGAGACAGTCTTTGTATCTCTTCTTTGATGCCCCTCTGTCACGGTGTCCAGTAGCAAGCTCGCCGAACAGGGTGATCTTTGGTAGGCGATGATCCTCCATCCTGGAGACATGCCCCGCCCAGCGGAGCTGTGTCCGCAACAGCAAAGCCTCGATGCTCACAGTTTCAGCCTGTTCAAGGACCTCGACGTTGGCGACATAGTCACTCCAGTGAATGCCCAGGATGGTGCGCAGGCAGCGCTGGTGGAAGCGTTCGAGGAGTCGTAGTTGGCTGCGGTAGAGGGCCCAGGACTCGGAACCATACAGCAGGGTGGTGAGGACCACAGCTCTGTACACGCTGATCTTGGTGCCTGTTTTCAGCTGTTAATTGTGCAGTACCGTCAACTTTACTGCATAATTATTTTCCCAGACTTATGAACTTTAGCAGACATGTACAGTTTTGAACGCATTTTCGATTGGTCTTCTTCTTCTTCTTCTTCTCGAGCGCTGTCACACTTGGAGTTTGGCTCTCAAAATGAAATCTGCGGTTTTTCTGTAGCGCCTCCACAGGCCCGTACAGTTTCTCTTGTAGAGTGGCGGTCTTCGATTAGTAACATTCACTTTTCTGCTACCATTAAGATAAGGGGAGATAACTCTTTCAGACACTTTTCAGTTATACCAGGATTGCAGCCATCCCATTTTATATGCTCTTGGAGACAGCGAGCTGAAAGAAGTTACCTCTTTCACTTACCTGGGCAGCATTGTATCAGCAACAGGTGGTTCTGACGAAGACATCAAAGCCAGAATCGGGAAAGCGAGATACGCCTTCTTTACCCTGAGACCAGTCAGGAGATCAACATCTCTGTCTGTCCACAACAAGCTACGAATTATTAACAGCAACGTTAAGCCTGTCCTCCTCTATGGCTCAGAGACCTGGAGAGTCACCAGCACCATAACCAACAAGCTCCAAGTATTCGTCAACGGCTGCCTTCGCAACATACCGAAGATCAGGTGTACAGACAAAATAAAGAATACCGATTTGTGGCAGCGGACAAACCAAGATCCCATCGACCAGCAGATTGCCAGGCGGAAATGGCGATGGATAGGACACACCCTGCGGAAACCCCCACAGGACATCACCCGGCAAGCTTTGCAGTGGAACCCCCAAGGAAAGAGACGGGTCGGTCGCCCTAAGACCACCTGGAGACGATCCTGTGAAGAAGAAATGAAGAGCTGCAACCTGTCGTGGTGTGAACTGAAAAAGGCTGCCCACAACCGAGTGCGCTGGAGGACTGTTGCAGAGGCCCTTTGTTCCACGAGGAATCCAAGGAATTAAGCAAGTAAGCAAGTAAGCATTTTATATGAAATAAAAACGCGTTTTGCTACATTTGAATGCCAGTGTGAGTGTATGCAAATGGTACTCATGTTTTATATGTTTGTACGTCGGCCTTTCAGTTACCGGCCGTTATTAAGGTCACACTGTTATTTGACGGCGGTAAACGTTAATGCAGGTGTATTATCTGAGACTGGTTCAACCACAAACGTTATATGTGGCATGGTGATAGTCAAAGTTAAGACCTGTTTAAGCGTCCCAAACTTAATGATCTCCATACAAGGTGAAGGTCGCGAGAGGTCAAATGCTGTACGGCAAAACACCATATACTTTTGACAAACGTGTCTGAGTCTTGATCATTATGGCACATGGTTAGGTTCAACTATGTATACAGTAAACTTATTATTATATTCACTAGTTTTAGTGACCTTTGCCAAACGTATAATGTCAGAAAATTCCAGGAAGTGTGATAAATAACAGTTCGAAAGAAAAAAAAAAAAGCTTTCTCTGACTTAAAGTTAGACACTTTACAGCCTGAGGTGGCGAAGATATTCTTGTTAACAATACTGGTAGACGACTCAACTTATAGATGACCTTTGTTATCTTCTCTTGTTTCATAGAGTGTGAAATGGTTTTAGTGGTTAACGTGTCTGAATTTTTGTGATCTTGTAATCTTTCTTTTTCTTTTTTTGTCCATGCATTTAATCTTTCTCAGCCATGAAACGATTTAGCGAAACGCTAAGCTGACAATAGTCCTTTGTCAAATAACGGGTCAGTCAAAAAGAATAAGCCGCTATCGCTAAGGTCAAGAGAGGAATCACCTTGCTATCAGTATCAGGAAAGGTCTCAAACGGGATCATCCTGGAGAGAATGAGGATCTCCGGCGACCCCCATCTGAGAGACCAGCAGGCAGGATTCAGGAAAAACCGATCGTGTACAGACCAGATCGCCACTCTCCGCATCATCGTGGAACAGTCTCTGGAGTGGAGCTCCCCACTGTGCGTCAAATTTGTGGATTACGAGAAAGCATTTGACAGCGTGGACCGAGAGACTATGTGGAAACCCCTACGACACTACGGTGTGCCCACAAAGCTCGTCTGCCTGCTTAAGAGCAGCAACGATGGCATTTCATGTCGCGTGATCCACGGAGGGCAGTTCGTCGGGGATTTCCAGGTCGGAACTGGCGTCATGCAGGGTGTTTGCTGTCTTCGTTCCTCTTCCTACTGGCCATAGACTGGGTCATGAAGAGGACCACTGAGCAGAGAAAGAAGCAGAATACAGAGGATTCTGTGGACACAACTTGACGACCTCGATTTTGCAAACGACTTGGCTTTACTGTCCCATAATTAGCAACAAATGCATGACAAGACCGCAAGGCTTGCTGACATCTCGTCCCAAGTGGGCCTCGAAATCCACAAACAGAAAACAAAGACACTGAGGCTGAACGCAACCAGGGAAGAACCAGTCTTGCTTGCTGGCACCCCGTTGGAGGAGGTGGAGTCATTCACCTATCTCGGGAGCATCATCGACAAAAAAGGCGGTACTGATGCAGATGTCAGAGCACGAATCGGTAAAGCAAGAGCAGCCTTTCTCCAGTTTAAAACAGTGTGGAGTTCCAGAGAGCTGTCACAACACATTAAAGTCCGGATTTTCAACTCAAACGTAAAAGCAGTTCTCCAATATGGAGCAGAGGTTTGGAGGTTGACAGAAACCACAGTCAACAGAGTACATATCTTCATAAACAGTTGCCTTAGAAGAATCTTGAAAATCCACTGGCCAGAGACGATCAGCAACGTCAGACTCTGGGAGAGAACAGAGCAGACAACAGCAGAAAATGAAATTAGGTGAAAAAGATGGGGATGGATTGGTCACAGTCTGAGAAAGCCAGTTTCCAGTTTCACTAAGCAGGCATTGTCGTGGAACCCCCAAAGAGAGAGGAAAAGAGGTAGGCCGAGAAACACCTGGCGTCGAGACATCCAAACAGACATCAAGAGACTGGAAACCACCTGGAGTAAAATCGAAGGAGAAGCACAGGACAGGAGTCGCTGGAGATCTCTCGTCGACGGCATATACCCTGAGAGGGGTGACAGGCATAAGTAAGTAAGTAGCCTAAAGTCAAGGTCACAGTGGCCATATTTGTTTTTCAGTCTTTATGTAAGATCTCCCAAAAAACTGACAGGTTTGTTTCAAATGGTGTATGTTGATAGGCGATAATGTCCTATGCAAACATTCTGACACTACCTTCCGGGTTGAAGGTCACGGCTGTGGCAGCCATCTTTAATTCAATAATGTAGATCTCCTCAAATATATCTCTGAAACTGGTCTGTGTATTTGCCTCAAACTGTAAGTGATGAGAATCCTTACATTAAGAATGGCTAGTTAGTTATTTGGGTTTAACGCCGAGTAGGCGACTAAGGCCATCTCACGGCGGGATGGGTAAAAATGTGGGCAGCCAGGGTAAAAGCAAGGTTTAAAGACAAGATGTAAAGAAATCTTAAAAATGTCAGGCTAAAATGTCGCACAAATCTTTAAAAGAAACGTCTACAGACTCTCAAAAAGGGCAAAATAAAGAAATTCACATAGTCTATGAATTCTCAGACCTTGTTAAAAATATTGCATTCTCTCAAGAAATTGAAGATTTTGTCCGGGGGAATATCCCGGAACAAAACCTTCAAGGAGTCTGCTGTGAAGTGTTTAAATCTCGTGTCAATGAGATCGGCACAATACAGCAAAAAGTGTCCAACAGAAAACTGCTTGTCTCGGGCAAAACACTATGGACGCTCGTTCTGTTTAAGTAAGTAATAGTGCGTAACATACGTGTGCCCGATGTGGAGCCGAGTAAGGACAGTCTCCTCAGCGGCTGGAGGTAGACTGTCGGACACCTTAGTGTAACGCACGCATACTTGCCCCCCAGTCGTACGCACAAACTCTCGCACAACAGACGCATACACCGCCACTGACTCAGACGGGCGCATTCATGCGGTAAAACACAACTCACGGGCTTCTTTTCTAACGGAACTTTTATACACAATAAATAGAGCAAACGCTTAAAAAGATTATCAAATATTCACACTACACCTTCCCCACTACATCCAAACATCACATACACATACACAATATCACTGACAGGTTAGGTATTAGTTTCTCACAGTCTCCAATCTGTTTGGTGTTCTCGCCTGTTTACTGTCAGTCCTTTCACGTCTAGGCGTGTAAGTCCTTTCTCGTACGCTCCTCGAGTCGTCCTGTCTCTCGTATCGTGGACGTCCTCGTTTCTCGTACTATATCTTCGCTGTGACCCGAGTGTCTTGGCACCGGCCGCTCACTCCCCGAGTGAAGAACTGGAGATATGACCTCGCGTTAGGCCCTGGTGACTGACGTCTCGGCGTCCGTCTCTCTCTCTCCAACAAGCACTCTAAACAACAAGAAGGACCCAAATCGTAACACTTGCTAAACACACAGCATATTGGATAATATGAGAAACATTACGTAACCTGTCTGATACAACAACTCACACGTTCATTCACACACACACGCGTGCTTCATAACCCAAACTACTTTCGTAACACCCCCATAACTCTGCCACTACCTTGAAACAGACTATAACCTAACACTCTCGCTATACACTATTCTCTACACTGGAAAAAAACTATGCTTAACCAAACACGTACTACCTTCATAGCGACTTGGCATACACACCTCACATTCCTTAGTTATCCATCTCGGTAAATAACTGTATACGAAAAGCACCGGTTACCTCACTGAATTCCAAACCACATAACTGAACCAAACCGGTCAACACTATAGAACCAAATTACTCTTACCAACACATACCGTCTTTAACTAAGCAACTATCATATATAGAAACACACCTGAATCCTAGGTTTCAGAATTCTTGGAATACGGGCTAGGTATCTCACACACATCTGCTCAAGCTGACAGTCAAGCCCCGTACTAAGGTATTTACTGCTCTGCCAGACTAAGCTCTGCCTACAACTCACTAAACTCCCCGTGTCATAAAGGTTTCACGTGGACCTCGTGCTATACGGACTATCGGCTCAAAACAAACCGTTAACAAAAACCGTACCGTATTAAAACTAATGTGTGAACACTATGCATGAGCATAGAGTTTCATCACAATTCCCCCTTTCCTCAGGGAAGAAAAAAAGAAACGACCGAGCTTCTTTTTAAGACTACTCGACGCAATACCCTATCACAAAACACGAAGGGACTAACTTTGACTATCTAAAATACGCCACCAGGGCCACCATGGAAAACGCGGATCGGCGGCCTCGTCCTCTTGCACGGTTTCCGGGTCCCCGTCGGCACCACCTAGCGCGGCCTGCGGGCAGAACTCGAACTCGTCCCCTACAAGTGAATAGAAACGGCACGGTTGCCTCAGCCGCGAAACACGCTAGCGCAGGTCTCGACCCATCATGGTATTTCTTCAGCATGTTAGCGTGTTAGATCTCCTTTTTCCGCACAGAAACGAGATAGTCATTCCCATACTCGCGAACAACTTTGTACGGCCCCTGCTATTGAGGCACGAGCGCCTGCGTGGTTACGGGGGAGAAGAGCAAGACTTGCTCCCCTGGAGAAAACCGCCTCATCTTGGAGCCCTTGTCCCGGTAGTGCTTCTGCACTTTCCGGGCCGCATCCACATTGTTGTGGGCTATCTCACAAGATTCCCTGATAACGTTCTTCAGGTCTAGCAGATGCTGAAAGATGGTTTTGCTCTCCCCGCGTCCTTATCCCCAGACCACGCGTCCGAAAGAAAGTCGATCGGCCCTCGTGCACGTCGACCAAAGAGCAACTCAAACGGGGAAAACCCCGTGCTCTCGTTCGGAAGCTCCCGATAGGCGAATAACAGTGCTGGGAGGTAACGGTGCCAGGACCGTGGCCGTGTCTGCACCACTTTATTTAGCGATTTTGCTTCAGCGTGCCGTGAAATTGCTCCACCAGCCCATTAGATTAGTGAGGTCAAAACTCGTTTGATCCCAAACATACGGTGGAACTCGCCCATCATATCGGAGGTGAACTGGGTTCCTCTGTCACTCAAAATCGACTTCGGGAAACCCATCCGAGCGAAGATTGAGAACATGGCTTCCGCCACCGACACTGTATCAATCTTCTGCAGCGGGACAGCCTCCGGGTACCGTGTCGCCACATCGATCAGAGCAAAGATGTAGCGATTGTTACCCTCTGATGGGGGCTTCAACGGCCCCACAATGTCCACCGCCACTCGATCGAAAGGGACCTCGATGTGCGGCATCAACTGAAGTGGCACATTCGGAACCCGGCCCATCGGGGTTGTTCTCTGACATATGTCGCAGGAGCGACAATATCACGCGACGTTAGTCGACACCCCGGGCCACGAAAATCGGAGACGAACACGCCCGAGCGATCGTCTAACGTCAAAGTGACCCGCTAACAGTCCGTCATGGGCCGCTAACAACACCGTGTCACGCAGCGTAGAAGGTACCGCGACCTGCACGGCCGTCGAAACCGCGCTCGGCGCGTCCTCCCTCCAAAACTGACG
>BTPG01000002.1:37489925-37547425 GCA_036245525.1 Semisulcospira habei | reverse complement strand
ACTATACAACCAAATTACTCTTACCAACACATACCGTCTTTAACTAAGCAACTATCAATAATACATATATAAAAACATACCTGGAATACGGGCTAGGTATCTCACACACATCTGGTCAAGCTGACAGTCAAGCCCCGTACTAAGGTATTTACTGCTCTGCCAGACTAAGCTCTGCCTACAACTCACTAAACTCCCCGTGTCATAAAGATTCCACCGTGGGCCTCGTGCTATACGTGTTGTAGAAGAGGGGGTATGTGGGCTCTTTCTTACGCACTCACACCCTGGGGTTCGCTTCCGTGAGGGTCGAGAAGAGGCTTAATTGAAGAACATCTTTTTATTCACAGCATCAAATCAAGGCTCTTAATCAATGCCTTTAAGTCAATGATGCCTTTAAGTCAATGTTTTTAAGTCAACGATGCCTTTAAGTCAATGCCTTTAAGTCAATGATGCCTTTAAGTCAATGATGCCTTTAAGTCAATGTTTTTAAGTCAACGATGCCTTTAAGTCAATGATGCCACCCTTAGCAAAGTGTCAAAGGTGGTATAATGAAGGTCGACTGAATTTCATATGATCTGATGCAGTCAAGTAACCAAAATTACAAAAGAATGTACAGTACAAATCGGCTCTAAACAACGAATTATAAAAACAGACAGTCAAGTAAAAATAACATAAAATGCAATAACAACATTTTTCAGTTAATGCAGTATTCTGTTACCTTAACAAATAACCAAACATCTAGCTATTCAACATACCTTAGCAAAGTGTCAAAGGTGGATAACATCAAGGTAGACTGAATGTCATTGACCAGATGCAGTCAAGTAACAAAACTGCTGTGTCTGACTGCCCAAAAATGTTACAGCAGCTATAGGTGAATACAGTTGAGTCAAAGCTCATGCACCTGACTGAAAACTCATGACAAAACATACCGCCCAAGATGCACTGGATTCTTGGAGCAATTATAGCTACATCTACATGCTGTCCAAACACAGTCAGGCAACAATATTTATACATTTAGGCTAGAGCTAGGCACAATATAACTCTATGCTTCCACTGACTAAACTGTTCTAACTTACAGTGAACCTGTCTGGTATGCAGTGCAGTTTATCCATACCACCTTATAAAACAAGACAACGGAATGAAGTAGATCAAGTTAAAAGAGAAAAGATCTAAGAAGACAATACTAACTAGGAATTAACCTATTTGGCTTTATCCATTAATTAACATTTATTTACCTTACAAATCATAATCAGTGGAAAATACTGACTATACACTTCCATTCCTCTATTTAACTGTATGATCAAAGATCACTCTACCACATTCACCCCTGCCAAGTGAAATGACGTCCTCGGCATTTCCGTTTAAGTACTAACTAATTAAATGGTTAGCGTTACAAAACCATGGACAATATAATAGGAACAAAATAGAAAAGAAAATACAGGAAATATGACTATTGCAACACAAAACTCAAAGTATCCACTAAGTATACGTCCGACTTTGGCATGACATTCTGCGCCATGGTAAGCTAGGCTCGGTACACTGGATGTAAGAAGTTATGGTGAAGTGTGAATGAACTACCAAAGAAATATTAATTATACTCACGAGCATATCACAACATTAATTCGAGAGAAACTATGACTCTTTAAATCAACTGATCTGGTATCCGAGTGAAAACAAAGTAAAGTCCGGGCATGGTTTTAAATACTATTCCCATGTTAACGCTATGCTAGACCTACCGAGTTAAGATGAATGATACAGTTTCAGACAATCTTTCAGGTTCCATCTGTACCTCTCCACTCTTAATCAGGTCTGATAGAAAAACTATTTTCCTTTTCCATTCTGGTCCAACAGGTTGTTGTGCCATAGCATACTCACCTGTAGTCTGCCAGGTAGGAGGCCTTCGATGTCTACTAGAAACGCGAAGAACCGCCTGTTCTTGCTCCTGATTTGGACCTGTGTCCTCTTCACTGTCTTTAGTAGTCCCTTCCTCCTGTGTCCGACCACTTGTCTCATCTGTGGACGCGCTCAGCTCTCCACCTTCTACACTCACGGTGGACTGGTGGTCGTCACCACTCAAGCTGGCTGCCCCGTCATCCACAACAGCTCCTTGAGCGTCCTCAGAAGGTTGTGATGACATCTCCTCAGCTTGCTTATCATCCTGCTCCTCTCCGGCAGCGAGTTTAACTGCTGGGTTAGAACTCTGGAGTTCAAGCTGCACTTCTACGATGACCGAGTCTGACTCGTCACCTTCCTCTGAGTATGCTGTCAGATCACGTGTAGTCTGTTCCTGTTCCTGCCTGGCTGCCTTGCTCATGGCCCGTGGTGCCGGAACTGGCCGTGGCCTGCCTGTCACTGTTTCATTATTTCTGTCACTTGATGCCGCGGCAAGGGGTAAGAGATGATTCCGGTGAAGGGTTCTCTTATGACTTGCATCTCCCTCTTTGTGTATCCTGTACACGGGAACATCTTCATTTGGTTGGGAACTGACAATGTAGATATCCTCTTCCCACTTGTCTGAGAGCTTGTGCTTGCCCTCGAAGGCAAGTATGCGGATGAGCACTCTGTCTCCTTTCTGTAAGGTTGCTCCTCGCGCTTTTATGTCATAGTGCTCCTTCTGACGTCGTTGAGCCCCATCCGCTGTACTGGCCGCAACTTTGTAGGCTTCCTTAAAGCGCGTCTGTAGATCAGTGACATAGCTGCTGTAGTCTTTAGCGTTCTTTCCTCGTTCCAGCCCGAATACTAGATCGATGGGTAACCTTGCCTCTCGTCCAAACATGAGGAAATATGGAGAGTGACCGGTGGACTCGTGTCTTGTGCTGTTGTAAGCGTGGACTAGATGTGCTACTGATTTATGCCACTGCACTTTCCGCTCTGGCTCCAGAGTGCCCAGCATCCCTAGCAAGGTCCTGTTGAAACGCTCGGTCATCCCGTTCCCCATTGCGTGATATGGCGAGGTCCTGCTCTTGTCAATACCGGCCAGCTGACAAAGATCTTTGATGACACGACTCTCAAAGTTCGCGCCTTGGTCTGAGTGGAGCCTTCTGGGAAATCCATAATGCACTATGAAGTTGTTGAAAAGCGCGTCTGCTGTTGTCTTGGCGGTCTGATTTCGAGTCGGTATGGCCTGGGCATATCTCGTGAAGTGGTCAGTAATCACAAGGATATGCTGAAAGCCACTGGAAGACGTCTCCAGGCTCAAAAAGTCAATGCAAACTAGCTCCATGGGCTGACTGCTGCTGATGTTGACTAACGGGGCCTTCTGTCCAACAGCTTTCCTGCGTAAACATCGGGGGCAGTTCTTGCACCAGTCTTCAATCTGACTTGCCATCCGAGGCCACCAGAATCGCTCCTTTGCCAGTGCAGTCGTGCGGTCCCGGCCTGGATGGCCAATGTCATCATGAATCCCTTGCAGAGCGCGTTTGATGAATGCGGCAGGCAAGACTAACTGTGACTGCACCAACCCATCTGTTGTCGTCTCCTTGTACAGTGCTCCACGCTGCAGTCGAAAACGTTGCCAGTGTCGGTACATCGCTGAGTGCTCAGGCGTGCTAGGGAAGTCTTGTCGTCGAGGAATGCGCTTATTCCTGATGAGCCTCAGCCACAGACCTATCACTGGGTCGTCGTCCTGTGCTCGACGCCAATCCTTACATGTGAACTCAGCCATGTCTTGACCGTCAGGTTCATCAAGTACGTCCGCTACTGTCGCCGATAAGCAATGCGTCTCTATCACCGGACAGCTGACAGCCGAACATATGGTGTAAATGGCCTCTGTGGACAACTCTTCCTCTTGTCCTTCGGTGTTGTGAGTAATCCTCGACAACGCGTCTGCGTCAACATTATGTACACCAGGTTTATACTTGATGTTGAAATTGTACGCTGCCAGGGCCGCCAGCCATCTGTGGCCTGTCGCGTCAAGCTTTGCAGTGGTGAGCACGTATGTCAGCGGATTGTTGTCCGTGTGAACGGTAAAGCGGGCGCCGTAGAGGTAGTCTCTAAACTTTTCTGTGACTGCCCATTTCAAAGCAAGGAATTCTAGTTTGTGGGCTGGATAATTCCGTTCAGCCTTTCCTAGTGCTCTGCTGGCATAGGCTACAACGCGCTTGACGCCGTCCTGTTCCTGGTAGAGAACACAGCCGAGCCCTGTCCTGGATACGTCGGTGTGGAGCTCGAAGGGCCTAGTGTAGTCAGCGTACCCTAGAACTGGAGGTGAGGACAGTATGTTCTTTAGTCGCTGAAAGGCCTCTTCCTCTTCATCTCCCCACATCCATGGCTTCTGGACATGCGGCTTTCGCTTCCCTCGCTGTTTCTTGGTTGGTACAGGCATGAGGACTGTCAGGGGCGCAGTGATCTTGGCGAAATCTTTAACGAACTTGCGGTAATAACCTGCGAACCCCAGAAACCTCCTTACTTCCTCTGGTGTTGTCGGTGTAGGCCAATCTCTGATGGTTTCGGTCTTTGCGGGGTCTGGTTCGATACCATCACATGACACAGCGTGGCCAACATAGACCACCTTGGCCTTGAAGAGATGACATTTCTTGGGTGCTAGCTTGAGACCAGCCTCACGCAGCCGTTGAAAGACCAGCCGCAGGCGTTCTAAATGTTCCTGGTATGTCCGAGCGAATATGATGACGTCATCCAGGTAGATGAGACATATCCGCATGTGGTACTCTCCTAAAATGTCTTCCATGAGTCGCTGATAAGTAGCGGGTGAATTCGTCAGTCCGAATGGGAGGCGGTTGTACTCGTAGAATCCGAGTGTACCGACGGTGAATGCAGTGCGCTCTTTGTGTTCCTCGGCGATTTCAACCTGGTAGTAGCCGCTTTTCATGTCCAGGACACTGTAGTACTGTGATCCAGATAAGCAGTCCAGGATTTCTTCTATCCTTGGCAAAGCGTAGGAGTCGCGTATAGTCCTGCTATTCAGCTGTCGAAAGTCCGTGCACAGACGAAGGCGTCCATCTTTCCTTCGTGCTAAGACGATATTTGAAGACCATGGGCTGTAGGACTTGCGGATAATTCCACCTGCCAGGAGCTGCTGTATGTGTGAGCGGACTTCATCCAACATCGATGGTGGTATCATGCGATGTTTCTGCTTGAAGGGGCGGTCGTCGCTAAGTTCGATCCGGTGGCGCACCCTTGAAGCTAGGCCTACATCCTCCTCGCTTTTGGAAAAGATGTCCTCATACGCGGTAATCAGATCCTGTGCCTCCTTCAAATGATCCGGTGTTAAGTTGTCAGTGTCTATCTCAATGAGTGAAAGCAAATTTTCCTGCACCTCTTCAGGTAGATCCTCCAGCTCTGTGATGTCCACTGGCTGAACCTCACATAGAAGAGCCCTGGGTTCAAATGAGACTGTACGGGTGGACGTGTTTGATAGGGTGACCTCAACTGGACTCGTCTCATTGTAAGCGTAGCTAATGAGGGTCGGATTAAGGTCGACGTCCGGGTCTACATCAGGATGGGGCTGGAGAAGGGCACACGTGCGATGGTATGGCTGCGACTTGTCCACCGTTCCCCTCAAGGTGACTTGTTGGTTAGGGTGAAGTATCACACGTCTCTTCTCTGCCGATCGCACCACTGCTATCCTGTTGCAGTTCCTCGATAGTTGTTTCTCCTGAAGCGTGATGCTTTTCAGTGCCAGTTGCCAGGATGTCTGTCTGTCCGGGGTTTGTGTACAGCAATCATCAGTGCGCTGAGTACGGCTGTCCTTCACTCTGGTTAGGAAGTTAGTACCCAACAGAATCGGAGTCGCAGCACTGTAGTCAGTCCCTGGCACGACGAGCAAAAGACAGGGGTGTACGGTGCTGCTGAGTCCTGTGACAATCACATCCGCTTTAATGTAGCCAGAGTATGGTAGCGTCTCTCCATTAGCGCACTCAATCCGTAGTAGGTGTTCAACCTTTTGAAGTTCCAGATGGGTTAAGTGTTTCGCGTAGAAATCCTGTGTCACAGTCGATACGGCTGATCCTGTGTCTAACAGTGCAGATGTTGCAACACCTTCAACTTGGATTCCTGCTTCGTTAGGCTGACCCACCAGATCATCCAATGTCTCATGGTCCATATTTTGGTATACCTGTAGTTGGGGCTGATACTGGCGGCCGCGCGTCTGCCCCTGCTCGCGGGCCCCTAGTGAAAATCCTGTTTCAGATGGTCAAGTCGTACTCTGCAGCCGATCCGCAGATGACCGTACTGTCCACAACGGAAACATCGAGGTCCTCTTGGGTCAGACTCTGCAGTTCGTCGGCGATATAAACATCCAGCGCTTGATCCTCCGCGTGGTTGATTCTGGTGTTGAGTCCCATTTTCTGGTCCTGAAGTCTGCAGATCACTTGTTCTGTCCCTGCCCGCTGTTCCAGTCTTTTCCCTGTCCCATTGCAGCTCCTTCACTGCGGCAGTCAGTTGGCGTAGGGCTTCTCTCACTTCCTCCAGTTCCGATGTCTCCTCTGAGTCGGACATTGTATCGAAGGGGAACTATCTACGGTGTAAACCCACTGAGGTATCACTAGAGTTTAGAACTGCAAAACAGAACTATGAACCACCTCCAAATTCTAAGATAAGCTGTGAGTGAACAGCAAAAAAAACCCAAACACAAACAACCCCTTCAAATCTTTCTTTGTATCATGCACCTTATTATGTCTATACTCACCAGGCTATTTCGGTGGTGCTTATAAAAAATCTAAACCACCTGCACATAACTGTTAAACAAAAAAAATGTTTCAAGTCTGAAGCTACCATTTACAAGTAACCATACCGCCTGATGCTTAACGCTTATGACTGAAGAGCTTAAGCGCATGGGGCAAAACACCAAGCCAAAGTCCAACTCTTCTTCAAATAAAACGCTGAAATCAGTCACAAGTACTTAACTGATGATCCCAGACTATATGCTAGATCCAAAAAAATGTTCACAAAAAAATGATCACACGATCTCCGCACACACAAAAAAACGTAGACGTTTGCTCGTGCTAGGAAACGCATACCACACACTCACTGTACTTATCACATTACAGTGTGCTCGTCAGTCTCATTTTTTCTGAAAGAAGAGAAACAGTTGCTGAACTGAAGTATGACCCACAGCTGATTTTGGAAGTAGAGGAAATATCGTGCACGAAATGAGCGCCAATTTATATCGAGCTATGACATGAGACTGGGCTTTTCCTTTTTTTCTAAGTCCAAAAGCTGTGAAACATTGTGATAAGTAATCTAAGTATCCAGTCTCGTGGTAATGTGACTCAACTGTTTCTATTCTCTCTTGCCCTGTCTTTCTCTTCAAGTAAAAACAGACCGACGAACGCACATGACACTGCTATGCATAATCAGGCTAACCAACGCATGCACAACTAAATGAATACAAGACTAGTGCATAAGTGGTCAGTCAAACAACGCAAAAGGAAAAAACAAATTTTCCTTTTGGTTCGCCCTGACTGTTGAACACACTGACTAACGACTTATCACACTAACCATCACATGTGTAATAGCATATAAGACATAACCAGTCAACAAACCTTTGGGACTAGTTGAAATTAAATCAGAAAGTAAGGACTGTTATGAAAACTATCAGCTAACTCATGGCGAAGTCTAGAACAAGAGCAGCATCCAATTCCTAGAGATGTGGGAATTGTAATCCCAGATATCAAAAACACCAATTGTCAGAAAACTGTGTCACACACAAAAAAACAAACAAACAAAAAAAAAAAACATTTACATTTCTTTCAAAGACATATAACGTTTGCAATGTTCTCTTACAGTTTATATTGCTGCAGTTATTCACACTATCTCAGCAAAAGAATATTAGCAAGTACAATGTGAGAACAAAACTGAATGTAAACAATACTTAAAATAAGTTACATGCCAACTAACCCTGTAACCCAAGAGAGGTCATCCGGACATCCATCAGTGCAGCTGCGTGATGTCATCTGGGAGTAATGTCTGAGTCTTTCTCTGTAGAGTTTAGCAGCACAAGTGTCAATATGCCGTCTCCAAGTAAAATCTATCAGAGACTTATATTCCGTAGAGCTGAGCAGCACAATAAGTGTCACTATATGAACACTGCACAACTCCAAGAGCACCGTCTGTGATGAATCACTTGACCAGGGAAAGCACGAACATCCGCCACCATATCACCTCAGTCAGCTGGTTGATGTCGCCATCCTCCCACGCCAGGTAGATCGACCCCGTCACACTCCTCCTCACTGGTAATTCTGCAGGTTGGAGCCGTCACGACGTCAGTCGCCACACTGTCGCGGTCAGTCAGTTGATCCACGCCACCGCCGTCGTCCGACGTCAGCAACTTAGGCACAGTTCGGCGCCTCTTTTCCCCCTGAAGCACAGACGCTGACGTTGCAGTCACTTGGCTGGTTCGGCAGTTCAGCTCCTCTTCTCTCCCTCAGCACAGAAGATCGTTGGGCGCCATTGTTGTAGAAGGGGGGGTATGTGGGCTCTTTCTTACGCACTCACACCCTGGGGTTCGCTTCCGTGAGGGTCGAGAAGAGGCTTAATTGAAGAACATCTTTTTATTCACAGCATCAAATCAAGGCTCTTAATCAATGCCTTTAAGTCAATGATGCCTTTAAGTCAATGTTTTTAAGTCAACGATGCCTTTAAGTCAATGCCTTTAAGTCAATGATGCCTTTAAGTCAATGATGCCTTTAAGTCAATGTTTTTAAGTCAACGATGCCTTTAAGTCAATGATGCCACACTTAGCAAAGTGTCAAAGGTGGTATAATGAAGGTCGACTGAATTTCATATGATCTGATGCAGTCAAGTAACCAAAATTACAAAAGAATGTACAGTACAAATCGGCTCTAAACAACGAATTATAAAAACAGACAGTCAAGTAAAAATAACATAAAACGCAATAACAACATTTTTCAGTTAATGCAGTATTCTGTTACCTTAACAAATAACCAAACATCTAGCTATTCAACATACCTTAGCAAAGTGTCAAAGGTGGATAACATCAAGGTAGACTGAATGTCATTGACCAGATGCAGTCAAGTAACAAAACTGCTGTGTCTGACTGCCCAAAATGTTACAGCAGCTATAGGTGAATACAGTTGAGTCAAAGCTCATGCACCTGACTGAAAACTCATGACAAAACATACCGCCCAAGATGCACTGGATTCTTGGAGCAATTATAGCTACATCTACATGCTGTCCAAACACAGTCAGGCAACAATATTTATACATTTAGGCTAGAGCTAGGCACAATATAACTCTATGCTTCCACTGACTAAACTGTTCTAACTTACAGTGAACCTGTCTGGTATGCAGTGCAGTTTATCCATACCACCTTATAAAACAAGACAACGGAATGAAGTAGATCAAGTTAAAAGAGAAAAGATCTAAGAAGACAATACTAACTAGGAATTAACCTATTTGGCTTTATCCATTAATTAACATTTATTTACCTTACAAATCATAATCAGTGGAAAATACTGACTATACACTTCCATTCCTCTATTTAACTGTATGATCAAAGATCACTCTACCACATACGGACTATCGGCACAAAACAAACCGTTAACAAAAACGTACCGTATTAAAACTAATGTGTGAATACTATGCATGAGCATAGAGTTTCATCACACGTAGGAAGGGCTTAATGCAGCTTGTTTCCTTCCTCTTTGGCCCACTCGGACTGCCACTCGCAATATCTAAACAATTGCTCTTGGTCTTTGTATTTGACATATGTGATTAGACAGAGTCAGTCTGAATTCAATGTGCAGGGTTGACAGGAATGTTAAAAAGGGTGTGTTTTATGCTGGAATGACGTCAATATCGAAGGTCAAGGTCAATATGGTCATGTGTCTTTGTAAGTAATATATTCTTTTCCAGGTAATATATTTGAAATTTTCTGACTGATTTGGCTCAAACGTAAACTGATAATAATCCAGTTTGTAAGAAGGTGCAAGAATCAACAAGATGCGGATTTCATCTCAAAGTCTACTGTATAGTTTGCAGCTCATATGCGTTTATTTTTTAGGAACATTTAGAGTTGTTCATATTTTTAGGCTTATAATGCTGATCCATTTCTCTCCTCTCTAAGCCAGCCTCTGATCAACATACACGTCGGCGCACACAAATAAAGACAGACACACGGCGCCTCCTACCTTTTATATGCTCTGTGGGCTCGTGTAGCGACAGAAATCTATCTCCTTCTACTCAAACCCACCCTCTGATTCTCACTCACTGGCACACAGAAATAAAGACGGACACACGGCGATTCCCGCCACTTGTAAGCTCTGTGGTAAGGCGTAGCATCGCTTTTCTGAAGAAGCCGAATAATTGCACGAGGCGCGAAATGTCTTCACTTCAAGCTTCACGTCATGACATAATTAGTCCCACGACGCCGTGTTCATAGTGACGACTCGATGTTATACGTCATTCATCACATTACTAACATTTGACGCATCAGAGAATCCGATTGCATGTTCTTTGCTGATTTTTATGCCTAGAGCTTTATAGTACTCACACACACACACACACAGACACACACACACACACACACACACACACACACAAACACACACACACACACACACACACACACACACACACACACACACACACTCACATACACACACATACACATACGGCGCATTGGCGCCAAAAAACGTTCTCTAGCAAGGTCTGCGTAGCTAGACGTGACGTAATTTTTATCTTGTTACTCTCTTGCCAGAATTTATGCTCCGCACGCCGAAAACGTCATGTGCATGCTCTGGAATGCGCTCCATACCCAGCCACATTTCAAAGTCTACCGTTTTTTTACGGTAGACAAAAATCAGGCTGTTTTGTAGAAGGTCAAGGTGAAAGTGGCCATTCTATATTTTCTTAAGAGATATCTCCCATAATGTTTTCGATATACTTCAAATTTTGTATGCATGATGTGAGATGTAAATGAAAAAAAATGCGTTTGATGAAAGAACTATGTCACTGCCTTAACGGCCAAGAACGTAGCAGCCATGTCACACTGTGTATTATTCCAAGTAGTATCTATGAAATTTCTGATTTTTGAACTTGCTATAAACTTGATTTGAACTAGTTTGGATGTTTTCCTTAATGTAAGGTCCGTTCATTTCAGCTCGGTTTAGTTAGTTCAAGGTGGGATCTCTGCTTGAAATGACCAATTTCAAGGTGGTTTTGTGTGTTAGTTTTTGTCGTTGTTGATGTTGTTGTTGATATTGTGTCATTACCTAACGTTTTACTAAGGATCTTTCATACCATTTCAAATTTGCCCCGCTGCAGCGACCGCTGCCTGTTGTTGTCCCCCCCCCCCCTCCTTTAAAACAGAGGCGATGATTTGTGTGGTAGCCAAAACACTGTTCCTTAACACGTAAAAACTGCTTATTTGTAGGCCTTCTTTCATTTGTGCTGTGCCAGCAAGGACTTCCGTTCCGTCATTGCCCGAGAATTCAGCATGTCCTAGGTGTAGATCTACAACCATCTTAACAGTTGTATAGCAAAAGTGAGTCTATGTACTTGACCAGTGGTCGTCTGTCCGGCGTCAGTCGTCGTCTGTGGCAAACTTTAACGTGCGCTTTTTATCGGAGACTATTCAAGCCACACTCTTTACCACACTCGCTGCCAGTCATCGCGGATTTCGCGCCTGAAACCACTGTACGCTGTCCGACATTCTCGTGAAGAAACAGATGTACAGTACGTAACAGTAACTTTCATAAGTCCGCCTGACTCTGGGATGTACAGTACGTAGCACTAACTTTCATCAGTCCTGCTGACTCCGGGATGTACAGTACGTGTCACTAACTCTCATCAGTCCTCCTGACTCCGGGATGTACAGTACGTAGCACTAACCCTCATCAGTCCTCCTGACTCCGGGATGTACAGTACGTAGCATTAACTCTCTTCAGTCCGCCTGACTCTGGGTTGTACAGTACGTAGCACTAACCCTCATCAGTCCTCCTGACTCCGGGATATACAGTACGTAGCACTAACCCTCATCAGTCCTCCTGACTCCGGGATGTACAGTACGTAGCACTAACCCGCATCAGTCCTCCTGACTCCGGGATGTACAGTACGTAGCACTAACCCTCATCAGTCCTCCTGACTCCGGGATGTACAGTACGTAGCACTAACCCTCATCAGTCCTCCTGACTCCGGGATGTACAGTACGTAGCACTAACCCTCATCAGTCCTCCTGACTCCGGGATGTACAGTACGTAGCACTAACCCTCATCAGTCCTCCTGACTCCGGGATGTACAGTACGTAGCACTAACCCTCATCAGTCCGCCTGACTCCGGGATGTACAGTACGTAGCACTAACCCGTATCAGTCCTCCTGACTCCTGGATGTAGAGTACGTAGCATTACCTCTCTTCAGTCCGCCTGACTCTGGGTTGTACAGTACGTAACACTAACTTTCATAAGTCCGCCTGACTCTGGGTTGTACAGTACGTAGAACTAACCCGCATCAGTCCTCCTGACTCCGGGATGTACAGTACGTAGAATTAACCCGCATCAGTCCTCCTGACTCCGGGATGTACAGTACGTAACACTAACCCGCATCAGTCCGCCTGACTCCGGGATGTACAGTACGTAGAACTAACCCGCATCAGTTCTCCTGACTCCGGGATGTACAGTACGTAGAATTAACCCGCATCAGTCCTCCTGACTCCGGGATGTTCAGTACGTAACACTAACTTTCATAAGTCCGCCTGACTCCGGGATGTACAGTACGTAGAACTAACCCTCATCAGTCCTCCTGACTCCGGGATGTACAGTACGTAACACTAACTTTCATAAGTCCTCCTGACTCCGGGATGTACAGTACGTAACACTAACCCGCATCAGTTCTCCTGACTCCGGGATGTACAGTACGTAACACTAACTTTCATAAGTCCGCCTGACTCCGGGATGTACAATACATAGAACTAACCATCATCAGTCCGCCTGTCTCTGTGATGTACAGTACGTAACACTAACTTTCATAAGTCCGCCTGACCCCGGGATGTACAGTACGTAACACTAACCCGCATCAGTCCTCCTGACTCCGGGATGTACAGTACGTAACACTAACTTTCATAAGTCCGCCTGACTCCGGGATGTACAATACATAGAACTAACCATCATCAGTCCGCCTGTCTCTGTGATGTACAGTACGTAGCACTAACTTTCATAAGTCCGCCTGACTCTGGGATGTAAAGTACGTAGCACTATTCCGCATCAGTCCTCCTGACTCTGGGATATACAGTACGTAGCAATAAACCTCATCAGTCTGCCTGACTCCGGGGGCGCGTGAGGGTTAATGTCTCTTGCACCAGGGTAGCGTTCGCATTGCGTCGGCAGTTAAAGGGTTTAACTTAACCAAAGTACACTTTGTGGCAATGCCTTTCTAAAAACAGCAATTTCAGTGACCTGAAATTTCACCAATCGTCAAGGTCACGTGGATCAAGAAAGATGTAAAAAGAAAAGCCATATGACAAAACGTGTTTACTTTCAAGTACTATTCACAACTTGAAAGCCAAGCTCGCCACTGAGTTATCTGATAGTGTGTGGATTGGCCTTGCACTTCTGACCTGTCTCACCCTGTTCTGTGCTCACATTGGGCGCCCTTCAGAGGACAACTGGTTCTGACTTGTCTAAGCCTGTTATTAGCTCACATCGGGCGCCCCTCAGAAAACAACTGGTTCTGACCTGTCTCACCCAGTTCGTGCTCACGTCGGGCGCCCCTCAGAGGGCAGCAGGTGTGTTTTTCCTCCCACCCCCAACTTCCCGGGCCTCCCTCTTGTTCTGTTGCAGACCCCCTCTGGCACAGTCCTGCCCAGCACGTCGTACGAGAACGGAGTCTTCTCCCTGATCGTTCCTAACACCGTGGAGCCAGGGGACTACACCTGTCAGGTCGACCCTCGCGCCCCGGTCCTCGAATGTGTCAGTTACAAGTCCTCGCTGCTTTCCCAGCCCGCTGTACGTGTGGACGCCTTTGAGGCCCGAGTCATTCTCCTGGAGGCTCGTGACACCGAACGGACCGCTCGTGATACTGCACTGATTGGCAATGTCACTGAACTGACCGACCGTGTCACTGAACTGACCGCCCGTGTCACTGAACTGACCGCCCGTAACACTGAACTGACCGTCCGTGAAACTGAACTGAACGCCCGTCTAGAAGTCCTGAAGGCGTCAGCTCTCCCCGGTGAGTATGCTAAGGGACACGTGATGTGAACATCTTTTCCCCTGCGAGTATACTAATGGACACGTGGTGTCAGTGTGTACTTTCCCCTGTGAGTATTCTAAGGGACACGTGATGTCAGCGTGTGTTTTCGAGACCTTGTACTGTATTACTTGCACTCGATCTTAATTAAACTTGCCATGACGATAATTTGCGTGTGATGGTAACAGTGGTCGTCCGTCCGTCGTCCCTCTGTCGTCCATGGTTAGCTGTACAGGTGGAAATTTCTCACAGACTATTTAAGCGACATCCTTCAAGCTTGGCCAAATGATACTCTTTCAAGGTCATGGTCAGATAAGGCCATTAAATAGGCCAATACTGCCTTATTTTAACAACAAAATGTGTTCTTTAAATAGCACTTTTACCTTGCAAGCCAGACGCTGTACAGAGATGCCTGATAGACCATCCTCAGATAGCACTTCCACCTTGCAAGCCAAATAATAATAAATAATAATTACGGTATTTATAATGCGCTTATCGTATAATAATTATAACTCTAAGCGCACACTCACAACTCGCGCACGCATGCGCACGCCTTAGACAATGACTCACGTACCACAAACAGTGAAACACACCACGACGGTCAGCCCGGGGTGGGGAGTGCGGTGATATAGTGCTAAAACTGTTGAAAAAGGTGAGTTTTGAGGGCGGACTGGAAGGAGGAGAGAGAGTGTCTCTGACGGAGAGAGAGTGGGAGAGTGTTCCAGATGGATGGACCGTAGACGGAGAAGGAGCGGGGACCGAAAGTGTTAAGTTTGGTGCGAGGGATGTGGAGGCGGAGAGGGTCGGAGGCAGAGCGGAGGGAGCGGGAAGGTGTGTAGGGGTGAAGCAAGTTGGAGAGACAGGCAGGAGCGCAGTTGTCCAGGGATTTGCAGCAGAGAGACAGAACCCTGTATTGGATGCGTTGGGGGATGGGGAGCCAGCGAAGGAGTCTGAGCAGGGGTGCGATGCGGTCGGACTTTTTCCCTCTGAGGACGAAGCGGGCAGCATTGCTCTGGACGCGCTGGAGAGTGAAGATGGTGGAGTGAGGGAGACCGGAAAGGAGAGAGCCGCAATAGTCGATGCGAGACAAGATGAGAGAGACAGCAAGTTTGGTGGCAGCCTCGGCAGTGAGGCACTTTCTGATCTGACTGATGCGGCGAAGGTGGAAATAGCATGCCCGGGTCGTGGCGGAGACGAAGCCGGTCATGGACAGAGAGGAATCGAGGATGACGCCGAGGTTCTTGGCCGAGTCAGAGAGGGAGATGGGGGTGCTATCGAGCCGAAGGTGGAGAGAGGGAGGGAGCTGGGAGAGTTTTTGGCGAGCGCCCACCAGCATGGCCCCCGCCTTGTCGTCGCTCAGTTTCAGCCCGCCTGCCGCCATCCAGTTCCTCACGTCTCTGTAGCAGTCAGCCGTGCGAGTCAGCAGTGACTGAGCGTTGTCGAGTTTGTCTTTGTCTTGCAGTTGTGAGTCGTCAGCGTAGAGGTGGTGGTGTATGCGGTGAGACTGGATGATGTTGGACAGAGGAGAGGTGTAGAGTGTGAAAAGGACCGGGCCCAGGACGGATCCCTGTGGAACTCCGCAGGAGAGCGTCACCGGGTTGGAAGAGACGCCGTCGATGGCGACGGACTGCTGTCTGTCAGAGAGGCAGGAGAGAAACCAGGAGCGAGCAGAGTCAGTGATGCCGAAGGAGTGGTGGAGTCGGTGGAGGAGGATAGAGTGGTCTATAGTGTCAAAGGCGGCAGAGAGATCGAGTAGTGTAAGAAGGGAGATGTTGCCAGAGTCAGTGGAGAGAAGCAGCTCGTTTAAGATATGCAGAAGGGCTGTTTCAGTGCTGTGATGTTTGCGACAGGCAGACTGGAATGGACTGAGGAGGTTGTTGTCGGTGAGATGGAGGTTGAGCTGGTTGAGAACAACCTTCTCAAGAAGCTTGGACAGGAAAGAGAGATTGGAGACTGGGCGATAGTTCTTGAGTTCGTTTGGGTCGAGGTTGTGTTTTTTGAGGAGAGGACGGACGATGGCGGACTTGAAGATATCAGGGACGAAATGCTGTACATAGATGCTTGATAGACGTTCCTCAAATAGCACTTCCACCTTGCAAGCCAACGGCTGTACAGATATGCCTGATGAGACCTTTCTGACATGCACAGTCGACTTCGCTTATAACTAGGTCGGATATAACACATGACGGTTATAAAACACTTATTCACAAGTCCCGACATCTTTTCTACATCTTTACTTTGCTCATAACAAAGATTTTGAGAAGGTTGTTTTGAAACAGCTACAAAGTCATTTGTCGGGAAACGGTCTTTTAGAAATGCATCAGTCGCATACAGAAAGGATCACAGCACGGAGACCGCTATGCTGAGGATCCTGGATGGTCTGCTAGTGAAGGCAGACGAAAGAGACTTGTCTCTCTCATTGCTTTGCTGGACCTCAGCGCAGCATTCGACACGCTCGATCATTCTTTTTTGCTTAAAAGGCTAGAGGTGACCTTTGACATCGCTACACACACATGGTACACATGGTAACTCCCGACTTAAGCACATGTACTCATAGTCTCCCGGTGTAGTAAATTCCACCGGATTTACTTTTTCGCTGACCCCCGAAGGAAGCAGTACTTTAGCCCCATGCATTAGAAAATGAAGCGTTTACTTTCAAAGGAGCTCATAACTTCAAAAGGAAGGCCTTACTACACTCTTTGCATACGGTCCCAGTAGAGCTAAGGTCAGGTGAGCGAGCTGGATGGGGGAGCAGATTGATGTTGTGTTGCTGGAACGCGTGTGTGACACGTGTCGTGTGCGGCCTTGCATTTTCTTGCTGGTACAGGTGGTTTGGGTGAAGCCGGAAGAACGGCATCACATGATGTCTCAGCACTTGGCTGATGTACCGGTCAGCATTAACTCCATTTCCTCGCTCTCGGCCGACATTTTGGTCGACCACAGATGTTATTTGCTGGTTAACCCCGATCGCACCACATATCACGCTTTCACCTCCCCCTCTGCTCCGCCCGATCGCACCACATATCATCACGCTTTCACCTCCCCCTCTGCTCCGCCCGATCGCACCACATATCATCACGCTTTCACCTCCTCATCTGCTCCGCTGCAAGATGTTAGCAGCCATGGCAACGAGCGCTAAGTGACCGTTACATCTGGGTAAAACGTAGGCAAATTTCAGCTACGTTTGATGCTTCAGAAAAGATAAATTTGGTCAAAATATCAACTGATATAATCATTACAGCTTGTAAATGCCAATTTCGAATATCTTACCTGGTTTTGTATATATTTGTATATGCATGTTTTGGTTTTTAGTCACGTTTTGAATACGTTCGACAAGGGAAGATAGTCATAACTTGCAAACTTCTTCCAAAGTGAAACATCGGCTATGAAAAGTTGCAACGAATCAACATTTCCAAGTCACGTATACAATTTGAGATTGATCTGATAAAGAATTTGATAAATTTGCTTCCGTGTATGTACTACCCCCAAAATGACGAGTTTGAGAGAACAGCAAAAACAATTTTTAGCCACGTGCCGTCACCCCCCTCCTCCCTCCTCCCCCCCCCCCTCCCCTAGCTCTAATGTGTCACATGAAATCGTTGACATGATTTTTTTCACACTATATAAAACTTTATGCTATGGCCTACCCCCCCCCCCCCCATCCCCCGTCTTTCCCCCCAAAAAAACCCTAATGCTTCAGTTTTGCATGTTTAGTGTGTATTGCTTGTTGCACTCAGCCTGCACACGTATTGTGTCCTATTTGTTACTAAGCACGTTTCACAACTGCTTTGCGACAGTAATCATTTTTAACAGTTTTCTAAATTGCTAAGATCACCAAGCAAACCCAGGTGGATTAGTTATTGTGAATCAACGTTACTTCGTGTTGACACAAGGATGCACTATTGAAGCATCTCAGCGCCTGTTTGTTTTCCACTGTATACGCTTCACGTAAACAACGGGTATTCAGACAGAATGTATGGTAGGTGTAAGCAGAAGGTTGGTACAGTAATTGGCAATATTTGTCCGCGTCCATATTTACAAACCTAGCTTACTAACTTAGATGTAGTTGCACTTGTCAAAGTGTGACTTCTTGGTGAAAACCAACTTGTCCAGGCTTTTTTGAGTCCCTTCTATTTATAGAAGGGACGTTTTAGGACGGGTCGCGGTCGGGAGAATTTAATAGCATGTCCATGATGTCAAAGGCCGGCAGGCTAAACCTCTCACAATTGAAGTAACAAGATAAAAACTACGTCATGTCTAGTTACGCTAACCTCGCAGCTGATCGTACATTTGGCTCGAAGCGCCGTATGCGCGTATGTATGTATGTGCGTATATATGTCCGTGTGTGCGTATGTATGTAAACAAGATAATTTCCGAAATTTCTGTACGCACAAGCTTGAAACTTTGTGAAATACTTTCCTAAGTGGGTGGCTAAAAGAGCCTCGGAGCATATTACAATATAATGTCTCATTGAAGACATAAACAACCGTTTATAGGAAGTCGGTTGACCAGATTAGAGTCTGTAATTTTTGTCATATTTACTAGAACATTTGCATACAGCTAGTTTGGAGAAAGACAGTGGATGAGTTCGTTAGCCAGCTTTGTATCCTTTAAATTTCTTTAGTAAAAATTATTTATTTTCAGAAAAGAATTAAAACACTAAAAAACCTTTACTTCTAGAGAAAGTCAGACAGTGGCGGTGATGTAAAAGAGGCAACTTCGTCACCACGCAGACACCGACATAATACTCTAAATATGACGTCATTCTCTCTCTCGCGCGCGGCTCACTCTCGTTCTCTTACACAAATATGCGCGCCTCTCTAGGAAGAATAGATCCTCATGCACCCTCCAGGCGCATCAGGATCTATGCCTCTTGGAGATCTTTGGAGCGCGCGCGCACGCACGCACTAACACGCACAAACACACACACACACACACACACACACACAACACACACACACACACACACACACATCGACGCGCTTTTAGAAAAGCATGCACTGAGGTGACTCGTGTACTTAGTATATCATGTAGCTAGGTAAAATCAACCTGCTTTAGCACTAATTATAGCAAGACTGAAGTTGTACTGTGAAGGTTTAGTTTTGTCACCATTTTCTCAAGTCTATAAGGCGAAAGGGAAACTCATATCACGTAAAATATAAATTACGTAAAACCTAAAACTTACGTCATGACAAATGACGTTTTTGTCGTTGAAAGTGTATCTCTGTGTGTTTACTGTGGCAGCAGATGAGGTTGGGTTTCTCACCATAAGAAAAAAAATCTGTTGTAATCAGTGTTCAACATTCCCAAAAATCAGAATTGTAAGGCAAGGTTAAAATATACATGAACACTTGTCTCACGCGCGTCTACATTTATGGCTATCTTTAGCATACACATTTTATGCTTATACATCCGTGCAGTTTACCCAAACAGTTAATGCTAGTTTGCCTACTGAAACTGGCTGTGTATTCAGACATTTCATACGTTTTGCTTTGTCGTAATATTGCGCTTCCACATGCATCCCTGCGTCTACAAGTACCGAGCAATGTGATCGTGGTCTTGTACAAAGGTTACACGTGGTCAGCGACAACACTTTTGGTTCTTGGTAGGACATACGAGCTGAAAACAAAATCCAGACCCAAATACAGAATAAAAACAACGAAGAAAGAAGCACGCCTAGAAAAGACATACAACACAATTTATCAATTGTGGTTTATGTCTCCGAGGCTACAAAAACTCTGGTTTGTTCATTTGTTCTGTCTCACATTCACTATGTGTTATGTTTGTGGTTGTGTTGTTCTCTGAGAGCATGTGTGTTGATCATGGGAAGGATCTGATATTCATTTGAGTTATATTGGATAGGAATTACGTACCTTTTCAGTAGGATTCATTTTATTTTGCACGGAGAATTGCGATCGATTTTTATTGTGAAGCCTATTTTTGCTACAAGGTTGTAAGTTTGACCTACATTAGACTTCAAGGTTCGAGAAGGGTCGCGATCTTACAAGTGAACTCAGATATGACGTAAAACTTGTCGGCTACATTTCATAACAGTGTATCGAATGAGCCTAGATGGTAGTGGAAATTTGTGGTCTGATCTATAGTGTTCTATTTCATGAATATTAATACGTTTTGGTTACGTTTTCTTTTTCTGATTGGTTGTGTTGTGTGAATTTGCTGGATTGTTCTGGAAATCTGTAATAGTATCAAAGACGGTGTTAGTAAATATTATGTACATTACGTCAAGCCAAAACCCAAGAAATGGGGGCCCCCCAAGAAAAAGCCTGATGTTGCAAGCCTTCAGCGTGACGACGTGAAAGCTGCCTTTCAGACAGATTTACAGCGCAGGCTCAAAGACACAGCGGACCCAGCAGACTCCTCCCCTGAAACACTTTGGGAACAACTGAAAACTGCTATTGCAAAATCCTCTGCAGAAGTCCTGGGTTTCGCTAGAAAGAAGAACAAAGACTGGTTTGACGAGAACGATGTAGAGATCCAGGAACACCTAGCAAAAAAAAAGAGCCGCCCATCAGGCCCACCTAGCCCAGCCTTCCCGCCCTGTGAAGAAGTCTGCCTTCCGCCTCGTCTGCAGCAATCTCCAGCGCAAGCTCAGAGATCTCCAGAATGAGTGGTGGACCAGACTTGCACAGAGGACCCAGCTTTGCGCTGACAATGGTGACTACAGGGGCTTCTACGAAGCACCGAAAGCAGCGTATGGCCCCAGACATCTGGTACAAAGTCCCCTGCGAAGCGCGAATGGCCAGGCACTCCTCACAGATAATACCTCCATCTTGAACCCTGGTCGGAGTTCTTTCAGAGCCTCTTCAGCGCTGTTCAAGAAGCAGTCGTCCTACAAATCCCACAACTCCCAGTAAAGGTTGAATTGGACGAACCGCCCACCGCTGAAGAGACCCTCACAGCCATCCACCAGCTCAAGAGTGGCAAAGCAGCAGGCATTGATGGAATACCACCAGATATCTGGAAACATGGAGGCACAGCAATGCACAACAAGCTCCATGTCCTCTTTCTTTGCTGCTGGGAGAAAGGAACACTACCAAAGGATCTCCGTGATGCTGTCGTTATCACCCTGTACAAGAACAAAGGCGAGAAGTCTGACTGTTCAAACTATCGGGGAATTACCCTGCTGTCCATTGCTGGGAAAATTCTTGCAAGGCTGCTCCTGAATCGGCTGTTACCTGCCATCGCTGAAGACCAACTCCCAGAGGGCCAGTGTGGCTTCAGAGCAAACAGGAGCACCACCGATATAGTCTTTGTGCTGAGACAGCTTCAGGAGAAGTGCCGCGAGCAGGACAAAGGGCTGTACGTAACGTTTGTCGACCTAACAAAAGCGTTCGACACTGTGAGCAGGCAAGGCATGTGGCAGATCCTGGAGCGACTTGGCTGTCCCCCAAAGTTCCTCAGCATGATTGTCCAGCTACACGAGGACCAGCAAGGCCAAGTCAGACTCAACAATGTTCTCTCAGAACCATTCCCTATTCTCAACGGCGTAACGCAGGGCTGCGTGCTGGCACCGACCTTCTTCACCATCTTTTTTAGCATGATGTTGAAGCAGGCCACAGTAGACCTCGATGATGACGATGCAGTGTACATCAGGTATCGTCTCGATGGCAGCCTGTTCAACCTCAGACGACTGCAGGCCCACACGAAAGCCCTAGACCAACTGATTCATGAGCTGCTTTTTGCTGATGACGCTGTCCTCGTTGCACACACAGAGAGAGCCCTGCAGCGCATCACGTCCTGCTTCGCAGACGCTGCCCTGCTCTTTGGACTCGAGGTCAGTCTGAAAAAGACAGAGGTCCTCCATCATCCGGCACCCAAGACAGTGTATCGCCCTCCTCACATCACCATTGGGGAGTCTGAACTAATGTCAGTGCACCAGTTTACGTACCTTGGCTGCATTATCACGTCGGACGCCAAGCTGGACAGGGAGCTTGACAGCAGGCTGGCAAAAGTTAACAGCGCTTTCGGGCGACTTTTCAAGCGGGTGTGGCACAATCAACAGCCGAAAACAGGCACCAAGATCAGCGTGTACAGAGCTGTGGTCCTCACCACCCTGCTGTATGGTTCCGAGTCCTGGGCCCTCTACCGCAGCCAACTACGACTCCTCGAACGTTTCCACCAGCGCTGCCTGCGCACCATCCTGGGCATTCACTGGAGTGACTATGTCACCAACGTCGAGGTCCTTGAACAGGCTGAAACTGTGAGCATCGAGGCCTTGCTGCTGCGGACACAGCTCCGCTGGGCGGGGCATGTCTCCAGGATGGAGGATCATCGCCTACCAAAGATCACCCTGTTCGGCGAGCTTGCTACTGGACACCGTGACAGAGGGGCACCAAAGAAGAGATACAAAGACTGTCTCAAGAAGTCACTTAGTGCCTGCCAAATCGACCACCACCAGTGGTCCTCGCTTGCTGTGGACCGTGACACCTGGCGCTCCACCATTTACAAGGCAGCTGTCTCCTTTGAGGACTCTCGCAGAGCTAGCCTTAAGGACAAGCGGCTCAGGAGAAAAAAACAGAGATGCCGCAACTCAGAACCCTGGCCATACCTTCCCCTGCAGCCACTGCGGTCGAACCTGCCTGTCCGGGATTGGCCTCCGCAGCCACGAACAAGCCTGCAGACGTCGTGGGCAACTCCTATAAAATCTTCGTCCGCGAAGTCAAGCCAAGAGTGCATAGATGGCATCACAACAACAGAATATTGTTTTAACTGTTACTCCAGTGTGGACTACAATCTTGGGTCACGTGTGACGAGTTGCAGCTGAGTGAAGTTTCTTTAGAAGAACCGTACGTGAGTGCGTCTGATGTGATTGCAACATAATCTTGGCATCCTGTCTCGGAAGACAATGGAGTATATCCGCTTGCTGGGTCAGTCACTGAAGTGACCTCTCCAGGGCACAAGCCTGGGCGAAGTGTATGGAGATCCTGGGATGCCCAGTCGTCAAGATCCCCCTCTCGGCCTCGCTGATGTATCCAAAAGAATGCAAAGCAGTACGTTAGACACCAGTATGGCTGCAGGAGCTGTCTGACTTCGGGGCTCCACTCCTGATTTGAAGGGTTTACTCCCCCACATTTGGCCGATGGATCCAACCTGATCTCTGTCCTCTAGCCGTTGGCTGTCAGCAGCTCATCCGCCTAGTGGTACAATGTGAACACCACCCCCTCACGTGGTTTAGCCCACCAGCTGAGGTGGTTTGCCAGGGTGTGGCGCTTGGTGCCAGCACGTGAGAGATTAAGGAGATGGATGAGGATCAGTGATGCCCGTCCGTCCTAGGTAGGACGCAGCTGCCGAACAGCAAAGGTGCTACTTCTTTCCAGAGCCCCCTACACCCCATACTAAGACTTCGACTGCCACGTAACACTTTGCAACTCACTCTTATCTGGATGCTCGCAGTATCAATTCTAGTCTATAAGTTAGCCCGGTCTACCAAGCAAACACCCCCCCCCCCTTCCACCCCAGTACTCATACTCAAAAAGATGGGTTTCAAAGTGTACCTTGGTATGTCCTGAGATGTTTATGCTATGTTCCCCGAATATCCTTTAAAAACACACCAGAGATATAGCCAATGGCGCAAGGATACCCCCATTCACGCTCTTAGCGGTTGCTAAAATGAGAATGAGAAACATTTTACTCTAAATAAATCAGAATTAATTCCAGAAGCCCAAATCAGGCAATATTGTATTACAGCACACCTTCGGCATCCTGTGCAAAAATCAGAATGAAAAAATATTGAATCTCTGGCTCACAGTGAAGGTATTTGTGCACCCAGTAAACGGCCATTTCCGTGAAAACGTAAAAAAAGACAAAAATATTGTGTCAGATGCCTTCAGACATTTTCTATAGCACTGACAGTCCATTTTTAGGCTTAAATCATTAAAACAGGATGTCGCAATTATTATAAATTTGACTAGATGATGATGTGATCACTGTGTGTGCCACAGTGGTTGATTTTGTATCTCTACCGCTAAGTTATAAAAATACACAAAATTAATTAGAAAAAAAATTACCTCAGGGAGATGTTGTGTCTGATGCTGTTCTTGGTCTAAAAATAATGACATCAGTACAACAGTACCAAGGTTCGTCTCCCATGAGGATGACTTTGCAGTGTGGAGCGCAGCAAAACATAAAGAAATAGCATCCGGCAGAATCCAGGATGCTATCAATAGAGTCAGCAGCTGGACTGAAAGATGGCCACTGAAACTGAGCTAGACCATCTCTTTCAATCAGATTGAAGAAGTCACCTTGAAACTGGAGACCTTTCAGTACGAAAGACAGACAGGCCAACTTTACTGGCAACAAATAAATTACTTGATTCACGTGAAGGCCTCACATTGAAGCCATTAAAGCTAGAGCTGTGAAAAAAATGTCTCTAATGAAGAAACTGTTGGAGACCACATGTGCGCAAATTACAGCATCCTGGCGCAAGCAAAGACCTGCTCGGTCAGACCAGTAGTGCGGTACCAAGATACATCGACAACATGAAACACTGCCTGCAAAACCAAAAAGCCAGACTTGACAAAATGCAGAACATGGGCCATTCTCATGGTACAGTGACATTCTTAGAGCCATCTGTGTCACGTAACGGATGTGACATGTTGTTTTATTTTTTTCGCCAAGTCGTTTTTCTGTTAATAAATGTAGGTCGCGGAATTCTGTACATAGCCTTAGTTTAGGGAAGTTAATAAACGTAGTGTGAGCGTAATCGTAAAGCCCGTGCAGCAAGCTTAACAGTGAGCGAGTACAGCGGTTACACGCTTTAGTCAAGTAGCTTTAAACCGAACAGTGTTCAGAAGCAAAGTTAACCTGCGAGGTAGCAGTAGGATATTAGTCAGTCAGCGGAGTTAGCCAGCGAAGTGAGAGTCTGGGTCAGGGTGCGGCCTCGTTTGGAGCCCTTGACAAGCTGTGTGAGGGTTCTTTTACCCTCCCTGCAAGACCACGGCCAGTGTTCCTGGGTGTGGGTGTCCCGAGAGGCTTGCGACCACGGCTGCTGCTCATCAGAAGACCCCTCCGGTTCGTGTTTGTCCTGTTTGTCTCGTCCTGCCGGAGGACTCACCAGTGACAGGTAAATTATTCATGCCATTTTTCTCAGTTAGCTGCTGTGCTCTCGGGTGTGTGAATGTGTACATAGGGGCGGAAGGGTATGTTCGTCTAGTTTTTTAGTGATGTTTTAATTGAGTCTTTAACCATGTTTTTTAGGTTGGGTTGTAATGTGGTGGGTGTCGGATTTAGTTTATGTCGGCTGTCGCCGAGTGAATATATTTAAAGGGCCATGTTGTAAAATGAATTAAAGTGGGTATCCTTTCAAATATATATTGGTATTAAGTCCTAGATGTAATGTAATAAGATTGTCACGTTGGGTGGTTGCTGGTGATTATTTCATATCTTTGTATGTACATCGGGATATTTTGATAATGTTGGTTTTAGCAGTGGCAATGTTATTATACAAAAGTGGTTGTGCTAGCTTAATGCTAGTGTAATAGAATAGTGCAGACCTGGTGAATGTTGAATGTACATAGGAAGCTTTCATATCCATGATTGTATATTTAATATGGCCAAGGCAGGTATTAGGGTGAGACGAGACACAACTCACGTGGTTTGTGAGTAAGTGCGTGTCAAATAGGCCAGAATTAACTGTGTTGGCACTTTGACTGACAATGCGCCCTTTTCCAGTGCATTGGCTTCGATCATTGGCTTCGATCATTGGCTTCGATCATTGGCTTCGATCATTGCTTCGATCATTGGCTTCGATCATTGGCTTCGAAGATTTCGTTCTTCGATCTCATCATCCACGACCAACGGTGACGCATCATCGGGAGTCGGAACGCCTTCGCTATACGGTCCTGTTGGACAAGTACGTTGGGCTACAGCAGGCTGATTCTACGTTCTGAGCGTCGGTCACAGGCGTGCGTGGGCAAGCGCGGCCACGGTGCTCTGTGGTGTAGGGGTAGTACTCTTACGTTATAAGCCACCCTGTCTAGTGTGGGACAGAGGACACTGTACAGAGACAAAGTTACCCGCCTTGTATAGCCGTTGGCCATATTAGTCATTATCACCTGTTAGTCATATTCGTCTGTTAGTCATTATCACCTGTTAGTCATTATCACCTGTTAGTCATATTCACATATTAGTCATTATCACCTGTTAGTCGTATTCATCTGTTAGTCATATTCACCTGTTAATCATATTCACCTGTTAGTCATTTTCACTTGTTAGTCATTTTTTATATGATAATCTTTTTTAAGTGTTAATACGTTATGAGTGCATGTGTGGGTATGTGTGAGTGTGTGGGGCGTTAGTGGGTCGGGGTGGGAGTTAGAGTAAGGGTAGGTAATAAAGGATTTGTTTGTTGTTTATCACTGGCGTTGCGTTATTCATTTAGAGTGGGTGGGTTTTCTCGAGTGTCTGCACTCATATTGTCCACGGCGCCCTGACTCCGTCAGGCGTGTCGTGACATATTTGGTGGCAGCGGTGGGATAAGGATTAGGGGGAGGTAACAGGTTAGGTAGATTAGGGTATTTTTGTGCGCCAGTGACCGTGTGTTCGTGTTGTGGTACGAGTAAGATTTAGCGGGCGGTTGGCGGGAGTGGGGGCGTATTGCGCCAGGGGGCCACGGCCAGAGAGTGCAGTGCGCATAAACGAGGGGTGTCATGAGTGGTTGCCTCTCATTACTCAGGTACCGAGTGGTGAGGACCCTTCGGCTCTTGTCACTGTCTAGTCCTTATTCGTTGTTTGTATTCTGTGTATTTATTTGTTTTGTTTTTTCTTTGTCAGGGGTCCTGCTGGGGAGCAGTTGTCGTCGCTGCCTCCGTGACACCCACACCAGGATGCCCCCTAAACGGGATACCAGGGCCACCCGTGCCACGTCGGGGCACGACCCTGAGTCCGAGGGTGGTGGTGCAGGGGATGAGGGTCCAGGAGAGAGAGGAGCCACTTTGGCCACTCCCTCTCGGAAGGAAACGGTGGTGAGTACCCTTACCCGTACTCTCACTGCAGCAGGACTGACACCCAGTAGGGATCAGGAAAGTAAAGAGGGGTTAGGGGTGATGGTAAACCCATATGAGCAGTATAAAGTGCTAGGAGAGGGCCTAGGACTTAGTGGGGGAGCCCTAACCCAGTTCATCCTGTCCGAAGTTAGGAGAGAGGAAGAAAAACGGGAACGTGACCTAGAGCGTAGGGCGTTAGAGAGACGGCTCCAGATGGACCGCGAGGCAGTAGAGAAGCAGCGTCAGATGGACCGCGAGGCAGCCGAGAGACGGCTCCAGATGGACCGTGAGGCCGCAGAGCAAGCTAGGCGGGATGACTTAGCATTGACCGAACGTAAGCTAGCTGCCGCGGAACAAGCACGGAGAGAGGAGCTAGCCGCCGCGGAACAAGCACGGAAAGAAGAGCTCGTCGCGGCCGAGACGCGGCTTAGATTACAGTTAGCAGCATCGGAAAAGAAGTCAGTTACGGAGTCTAGTCAGCATTACTCGCTCAAGATGCGTCCGTTAGAGGATAAGGAAGATGTGGAATCTTACCTTCAGCTCTTTGAGAGAGTAGCCGAAACCCAGGGGTGGCCGAAAGAGGTATGGGGGATAAGGTTAGCACCTCTATTGCAGGGGGAGGCCCGTGATGCATACCTTAGGCTGACGGTAGAGCAAGGGAAAGATTTTGAGGTGGTGAGGGAGACCTTATTGAGAAGATTCAGGCGTGACGCTGAATATTACAGGTGCCAGTTTCGCGAAGCCAAAAAGGAGAGTCTCGAAACGTTTCCACAGTTGTTCGTTAGGTTGAAGACCTCAGTCAAGCGTTGGTTCACTTTAGCCCATAAGAACATAGAGGACGTAGAACAAGTGCTAGACATGTTTCTGTCTGAGCAACTTTATGCTATTATGAATGCAGACCTTGAAATGTTCGTTAGGGAAAAACGTCCTAGGAATGGTGAAGAGGCCGCGGAGCTAGCGCAGCTCCATATCGACACCAAACGGGCAGTCTCGCGTCCATTGGGTGGGGGGCCGATTCGCCCGCCGTTCAAGAAGGACAAAGGGTCGAATAAACCCCCTGAGGCCAAAGCAGAACATAGGGCAGAACCAGCTAGTTCAGGCAGGGGGACTGGGGAACGGCTGTGTTTCAAGTGTAATAAACCAGGGCACTTAGCAAGGAACTGTCAGAGTAAGGCGTCAGTTAACCAAGTCACCATTGCTCCTGAGACAGTAGCCGTAATGACAGAGCCCGTGACCGTAGGGATGCGGACGATCCGGCCCTACGACCCGTGGAGTAAGGGATTAGCCAAGGGAAAGGAAGTTCGTATCATGCGTGATACCGGCGCGGATATGAGTGCGATCGCCGCCAAGTGGATAGAACCCAGGGATCTTACAGGTCGGTTCATAGACGTCAATCCCGTCGACCATACTAAGTCCGATAAGTATCCGACTGCATGGGTTGAAATCGATTCCCCATTCGTGCGAGGGACGATCGAGCTTATCGTAATGGAGCGCATGGGACCGGACGTAATCCTAGGGAACTGGGTGACTTTTTCAGATGGGGAACGTAGTCCCGTATCCATTGATGCCAGTGAGTGTGCTATGGCAGCAGCAGTCCAAACTCGAGCTCAGATTCAGAGGGAAAAGGGAGGAGAGAGCGCGCTGAAAGTCGTTAAGCAGGCCGATCTCAATGTGACTCCTGCCCAGCTGATAGAGTGGCAAAACCAGGACGAAACTCTAGCTCGCGCTAGGAAGTTGGCCGAAGAGGGCCGAGCAATTCCGTCAGGGAAAAGTCTGATAGAATTTTGCAGGGCGAAAGAGCAGATGGGAGAAGAGGTGAGAGATGCAAGCCAGTACGTGGTAGATTTACGGAATCGCATTGAAGAGACTTGCAGGTTAGCGCAACAGAATTTGAAGCTAGCTTCGAAAAAGCAGAAACAGCACTTTGACCGCAGAGCCAAACCACGCAGTTTTAGTGCAGGAGACAAGGTTTTGTTGTTACTTCCAGTTAAACACAACAAGCTGGAGATGGCTTGGCAGGGACCGTTCGAAGTTCTAGAGAGAGTCGGAGAGTGTGACTACAGGGTACGGGTGGGCAGTAAAAATAAACTGTACCATGCAAATCTGTTGAAAAAGTTCCAAGAACGAGTGTCAGTAGCTACAGTAGTGATAGATGAGGAGGACGAAGATGAGGGGGGAGAGGCATTCATGGTGGTAAAGGAAGTACCCACCATTCCTTTGGTAGTGTCTGAAGGACCCTCCGACGTCCATCTTGATCCTAACTGTCCAGAAATCCATTCTAGTATACAAGCTCTGACTGTCCAGTTTAAGGATATTTTGACAGATTATCCGTTGAGGACGACACTAGACTCATGTGAAATCCATTTGACTGATGAAGTGCCGGTGAGAACGAAGCAATATCCTCTACCTCATTCTCAGCTAGAGGTAGTCAAAGCCGAAGTGGATGCTATGCTAGAGATGGGAGTAATCGAGAGAGCCAATTCCCCATACAACTCACCGATCGTCTTGGTGAAGAAGAAGGATGGCACTGTTAGGTTTTGTGTAGATTTTAGGAAACTGAATCAAAAGGTCGTGTTCGATGCTGAGCCAATGCCTGACGTGGAGTACCTATTTTCCTTACTGTCCAAGGCTAAGTACTTGAGTAAGTTAGACCTAGCTAAAGGCTACTGGCAGGTACCCATGTTAGAGAGCGACAAACCGAAAACTGCTTTCACCACACCGGCAGGACAATTCCAGTGGAAGGTAATGCCTTTCGGGTTAAAGACGGCAGGGGCAATCTTTTCCCGAATGATGAGGAGGTTACTAGAACCTTTGCGATTGACAGAAGTTAGCAATTTCATGGACGATGTCATGATTGCTTCCTCCACCAAAGAACGTCACTTACAGTGTATTGCCCAGCTCTTTGGTAGGTTAAGAGAGGTCCAGTTGGCGGCCAGACCTAAGTGTTACTTGGGGTTCAAGCAGTTGGAATATCTGGGGCACACAGTGGGTAACGGTCAGATAAAACCAGAGGGCGACAAGATGCAGCGGATAAAAGACGCGCCGCGACCACAAACAAAGAAACAAGTCAGATCGTTTCTTGGGTTGGCAAATTATTACCGCCGGTTCGTTCCTAACTTCGCGGCCATAGCAGCCCCACTAACCGACCTGACCAAGGGAGGAAAGACTGGACAGATCTGTTGGAACGATGCATGTGAGACAGCATTTGAGACGCTGAAGGCGCGACTGTGTTCAGGTCCTGTGTGCTCATTGCCAGACTTCGATCGTCTCTTCGTGTTGCAGACAGATGCGTCCGAAGGGGGGGTAGGGGCCGTATTATGTCAGGACCATGGTAACGGTTTACAGCCTGTTGCATGCGCGAGCAAGAAACTATCCAAAGCAGAGCGTAACTACTCCACCATCGAAAAGGAGTGTCTTGCAATCGTGTGGGGAATTCAAAAATTCCGTCAGTATCTGTATGGTAGGACATTCGTCGTACAGACCGACCATAGACCATTGCAGTACTTGCAACAAGCTAAATCCACAAACAGTCGACTGATGAGGTGGGCTTTGCAGTTGCAGCCATTTTCCATTAGAGTAGAAAGCATAGCCGGTAAAGTAAATGTACCTGCTGACTTTTTGAGTAGAACAGGGTGGTAGAAACCGTAAATGTGCAAGCAGTATTGGGACAGTCATATAGTAATCAAACCCGGGTGTTTGATCTGGGAGGGGGGTATGTCACGTAACGGATGTGACATGTTGTTTTATTTTTTTCGCCAAGTCGTTTTTCTGTTAATAAATGTAGGTCGCGGAATTCTGTACATAGCCTTAGTTTAGGGAAGTTAATAAACGTAGTGTGAGCGTAATCGTAAAGTCCGTGCAGCAAGCTTAACAGTGAGCGAGTACAGCGGTTGCACGCTTTAGTCAAGTAGCTTTAAACCGAACAGTGTTCAGAAGCAAAGTTAACCTGCGAGGTAGCAGTAGGATATTAGTCAGTCAGCGGAGTTAGCCAGCGAAGTGAGAGTCTGGGTCAGGGTGCGGCCTCGTTTGGAGCCCTTGACAAGCTGTGTGAGGGTTCTTTTACCCTCCCTGCAAGACCACGGCCAGTGTTCCTGGGTGTGGGTGTCCCGAGAGGCTTGCGACCACGGCTGCTGCTCATCAGAAGACCCCTCCGGTTCGTGTTTGTCCTGTTTGTCTCGTCCTGCCGGAGGACTCACCAGTGACAGGTAAATTATTCATGCCATTTTTCTCAGTTAGCTGCTGTGCTCTCGGGTGTGTGAATGTGTACATAGGGGCGGAAGGGTATGTTCGTCTAGTTTTTTAGTGATGTTTTAATTGAGTCTTTAACCATGTTTTTTAGGTTGGGTTGTAATGTGGTGGGTGTCGGATTTAGTTTATGTCGGCTGTCGCCGAGTGAATATATTTAAAGGGCCATGTTGTAAAATGAATTAAAGTGGGTATCCTTTCAAATATATATTGGTATTAAGTCCTAGATGTAATGTAATAAGATTGTCACGTTGGGTGGTTGCTGGTGATTATTTCATATCTTTGTATGTACATCGGGATATTTTGATAATGTTGGTTTTAGCAGTGGCAATGTTATTATACAAAAGTGGTTGTGCTAGCTTAATGCTAGTGTAATAGAATAGTGCAGACCTGGTGAATGTTGAATGTACATAGGAAGCTTTCATATCCATGATTGTATATTTAATATGGCCAAGGCAGGTATTAGGGTGAGACGAGACACAACTCACGTGGTTTGTGAGTAAGTGCGTGTCAAATAGGCCAGAATTAACTGTGTTGGCACTTTGACTGACAATGCGCCCTTTTCCAGTGCATTGGCTTCGATCATTGGCTTCGATCATTGGCTTCGATCATTGGCTTCGATCATTGGCTTCGATCATTGGCTTCTTCGATCATTGGCTTCGATCATTGGCTTCGAAGATTTCGTTCTTCGATCTCATCATCCACGACCAACGGTGACGCATCATCGGGAGTCGGAACGCCTTCGCTAGCCGGTCCTGTTGGACAAGTACGTTGGGCTACAGTAGGCTGATTCTACGTTCTGAGCGTCGGTCACAGGCGTGCGTGGGCAAGCGCGGCCACGGTGCTCTGTGGTGTAGGGGTAGTACTCTTACGTTATGAGCCACCCTGTCTAGTGTGGGACAGAGGACACTGTACAGAGACAAAGTTACCCGCCTTGTATAGCCGTTGGCCATATTAGTCATTATCACCTGTTAGTCATATTCGTCTGTTAGTCATTATCACCTGTTAGTCATTATCACCTGTTAGTCATATTCACATATTAGTCATTATCACCTGTTAGTCATATTCATCTGTTAGTCATATTCACCTGTTAGTCATATTCACCTGTTAGTCATTTTCACTTGTTAGTCATTTTTTATATGATAATCTTTTTTAAGTGTTAATACGTTATGAGTGCATGTGTGGGTATGTGTGAGTGTATGGGGCGTTAGTGGGTCGGGGTGGGAGTTAGAGTAAGGGTAGGTAATAAAGGATTTGTTTGTTGTTTATCACTGGCGTTGCGTTATTCATTTAGAGTGGGTGGGTTTTCTCGAGTGTCTGCACTCATATTGTCCACGGCGCCCTGACTCCGTCAGGCGTGTCGTGACAATCTGGAGCAACCCAATTTAGGAAATGGAGGACATTGAAGCCACTGGAACGCAAAACAGCACACGATGAAGAGACTTACTAAACTCCGATAGCATGGGAGACTACAGTAGAAGCCCAAGAAACATCAGAAACGCCCAAGCCAGAACCACCAACTGAAGGTTCTGCAAAGGGCTAAAACTGACGTCCAACAGCAGCTCAAACATGTGTGAAGAGCTCCCTTCAGATACCTGGACATCTCGAAAGAGCCTTCTGGACAACATAAACAACGTCCCAGGACTCTTTGCCGAAGGTGGATGCACTGCACAAAGCCATCTCGCTGGATATTATGCACAAATGCTACCCTCACAGAAGGTGTGGTACTGCACAAGACGCCGTGCGGAATGAAGGAAGTGGCGCGTACATCTGTTGCACAGACCGCATTACTACCTCTCTCTCCTTACCAGCCGGCGGCAGCAGCTCCAACTATCGTACAGATCTGCAGGTGCTCAAGACAGCAGCAGAGCACTAGCTAGGGAAAGGCAGCAGCTTGATCCAATGATCTCACCAGGAAGCTTCAAGATAGACTGGATGCCGTGTCCACGAAATAGTGCTTCCGTGGATTTCAGTGCATTCTGGACTAGATGGGAATGGAGAGGCCGACAACCTGGCCAAAGCAGGCGCCAGACTACCTCAAGAAAACAACCTCTTTTAAAGAAACTAAGACACTACAGCAACAAAGTGATTGGCAACAGCAGAATTGCGGCCGCAGCCCTTGGGCAGACGACATCAACAAGCTGAACAGGGAGAGCCAGATCTCCATCTTTCATCTACGCACTGATTACTCAGGTCGTGGACTCGCCGCATGAGACTGGGTCATGCGGAAACAGCCCTATGGGAATTTGGCGTAGAAAATCAGTCTCCTTAGCACATTCTCCCTGTCCATACAGAGAAGCGGTCCACTGGTAGTTCTGACCAGAAGACACGCCCCTGTACACCAAACTCTGAAAACATGCTGCCAAGCTCTTGAGTTTCAAGTTTCTTTAAAAGAGGTTGTTTTTTTTGAGGTAGTCTGGCGCCTGGTTTGGCCAGGTTGTCGGCCTCTCCATTCCCATCTAGTCCAGAATGCACTGAAATCCACTTATTGGCAGCCAGAACAAAATAAGATTTAAAGATGGCCATCAAGGAATTCAACGTTGCAGAAGAAGAAAGTGAAAGTGGTGATCTCGTGGTAGACATGTGGAAACTAAGTATTTTTATAACATTGTTTTGGCTGTTAGGAACCATGAAACTTTATTATGCATATTGATATTTACACATTTTTAGAAGAAAATAAATAAAAGGAAAAGAGGAGACCTTACTAGACCCGCCTTACCCTGGGTAAATGTCACCTAAAAGACCAGCCAGTTAAAAATAGTTACAATTAAATTGATGGGTCACATTGACATTAATGAAATAATCACACATTTTTATGCTCAGTATGCATACCTTTTCAAGAAAACTGGCAACAAACACTAATTAAGCAATCCAGACCAAAAAGGTGACTGCCAAGCGTGTGAAATGCAAAGAAGTACCCAACGGAGAAAGAAACACGCTTAGAAAAAACGGTACAACACAATTTATTAATATTTCGGGTAAATACCCTTTGTCAAAATAAACAAACAAACAGACTGTTTGTTTGTCTATTTTGACAAAGGGTATTTACCCGAAATATTAATAAATTGTGTTGTACCGTTTTTTCTAAGCGTGTTTCTTTCTCCGTTGGGTACTTCTTTACTAATTAAGCAGACGAGTATGACGTAAGCAATTTTTATGGTCATTTTGCGATCCTTTGCGTACAGGTAAAATGGGGTTAGGACAGCAGATTCAGCCGCTGTGGCCCCTAAATGCATCACAGCATCATAAAATTAGGTTGGAAATAACTTTGGTACTCTATCCTAACAAATAAACCTGAAACAGATCTATCAGCTGTACACACAAATTCTGAGAGCATGAGAAACAACGTACGATTCCCAATTCGGCAATTTTAAATGGGAGAAAGCAATCATTCACCACGAATGAACAGTAAAGGATGCCGACTTTCCTAATTTTCTTGCACTTTATTCTCTTATTGTTGAAACTTAATAGTAAAAAGAGGTCAAAGTGTAATGTAATAACAAGTTTATAATAACTGCGACATCCTGTTTTAATGATGTATGTCTGAAATGGACTGCCAGTGCTATAGAAAATGTCTGAAGGCATCTGAGACATTATTATTATTATTATTTTTTTTAGCGATTTCGCGGAAATGACCCTTTACTGGGTGCACAAATACCTTTACTGTGAGCCAGAGATTTAATAGGTTTTCATTCCGGGTTTTTTTTTTTTTAAGAGGATGCAGAAGGTATGCCTTAACATAATATTGCCTGATTTGGGTTCCTGGAATGAATTCTGATTTATTTAGAGGAAAATGTTTCTCAACCTCACTTTAGCACCCTTGCGCCATCGGCTATATCTCTGGTGTGTTTTTAAAGGATTTTCGGGGAACATGGCTTACCCATCTTATTGAGAACTTGGAGGGGGGGGGGGGGGGGCGTGCACGGTAGACCGGGCTAGCTTATGGACTATTTGATCTGCTCCAGCGGGCCCAAAATTCAGCCGCACGTCTGGTCATGATAGCGAAAAAGGTCAGCGCATGTCTCGCCCATCCTGCACGCTCTCCATTGGTTGCCGGTAAAGGAGAGAGTTAAACACAAAGTCTTGTCCATTTGTCAAGTTTTCCTTTCTGGCTCAGGACCCATTTATCTCTCAGAATTTTTCACGGTTATATCCCTTGCATGCAGTTGCCCAGTTCGTCTGACAATAACGTGCTTCGGATTCCTGCAGTAAAGATTAAGGGATTTGGGCAGAGATCTTTTTCTTACCAGGGTCCATCAGTCTAAAATGATCTTCATAAATCATTAAGACACAGTGAGTCCTGTGCCAGTTTTAAACACAGCCTTAAAACTAATCTTTTCCCATCTTGTTTGTTAGTGTTCATGTATTTAGTCATTTTCTGTTTTTTTTTTTTTTGTGTGTGTAATTGTACATGTGGTTTTGGTTCTGTAACTTTTTGTGTAATATTTTTCTTGTTCATATGTACGGCGCCTTGAGCATCTTACCATGTATAGGCGCCTTATAAATCATCTTTATTATTATACCACCCTATGAGTTCCAGAAGCAGTAGAAAGCCACCGTTACATGTGCCTACTCGAATGTATTGTAAAAAGAAGGATATACACGTCCTAGTTAAAGTAAGACACCACTGACATCCCGGTCCGTTGTATCGGCAAAGAGCAGATCCCTTTAATGTTTGTTCCAACTTGCAGAAGAGTACTTATTTACTGGAGCGATCAATAGCAAGAATACGTGTGAGAACAAAAGTAAAACTATTATTCAAGCAAAATATGAGACGCCCAAAAGTAGTCTTGGGTTGGTTCGGGAGTGAACGTTTTATCCACCCCAGAACAACAATTTTTATTATTTTTTGTTCTCAAATAAAATGGACACATGTTAATCTACTGTACCTACATTAACGATGTGTCTGTAAGACATTTGTAAAACTTATTTTTATAATCTGAAACTTTGCTTATAACATATAAAGCTGGGTCCCCTGGGAATTTGGTAAATTCGGGGTTTGCTGTAATTGTGAGCAAAAATTATCCAAGCAAATAAAAGGAAAATCATTTTATTATCGAAGCTAAGACGACTCGCACCCACACCGCAAAGAATGGACACCATTGTGGAGAGTTGCTTATTTGACTTAAGCCCCCCGCCCTCTCCTCCCCATGAATTTCACTCAAAACATAACAAGATGGGATGAACCATAACCCACAAAGTCCTTTCTATATCAGAGCTGTCCTCTCTGTCAAGAGTCTCTACCTTTTGTCTTTTACCCGATTCTGATATTCCGCCGTGAGATGGCCATAGTCGCCTGCTCGGCGTTAAACCCCAACAATCAATGATTCTGACGTTGAAATATCTCCTATTGAACAATATGAGGATTTCATCCCAAAATCTACCGTATTGTTTGAAGCTCACGTGCGTTTTTCTTTTAGGAACATGCACAGTTGTTTATATTTTTAAGCTTATCCTTCTGATCCATTTCCATCCTTCCAAAAATAGGAACATTCCCAGTTGTTCATATTCTTAAGCTTATCCTTCTGATCTGTTTCCATCCTCTCTAAGCCAACCTCTGATCAATACATACACTGGAAAACACACAAATGTCAGTGTCAAAAACAGGTTTCGTTTTTAAGATTAAGGTTCCGAGTTTAATTGTTTTTAATGTATCTCTTACGGATAAACCTATTTTGATAGTGTGCGCTTTGTGTGTGTGTGTGTGTGTGTGTGTGTGTGTGTGTGTGTGTGTGTGTGTGTGTGTGTGCGTGCGTGCGTGCGTGTATATATGTGTGTGTGTGTGTGTGTGTGTGTGTGTGTGTGTGTGTGTGTGTGTGTGTGTGTGTGTGTGTGTAAGCGTTATTAATATTTATTATTTATCTTGAATCTTTAAAGGGCACGTGATTATGATCTAAATTAACTGAACTGAATATCGGATAATTATTTCCTATGATTAACACACACATGCCCTAAAATAAACGAAACAATTATGTTCTCTGTTTTGTTTTGCCTCTGCCTCAAGCCTCGTGCAAGGCATCACGGGTACTTTACCCGCTGTCTGGAAAACAGACTCTGACCATCGGTCCAAGCCAAGTCTACTGTGACCAGAACACGGACGGCGGTGGATGGACGGTATGCAACTTTATCAATGTACTTTCTTAGTATTAAATTAATATTTCTCTGTTATGGTGGACGAGGTACTATACATAAAGTTGTTGAAAATGCCTTGTTATGATCTCAGCGAGTCCCTTCTTGAGTCTTGAGGCTTCCAACAATTGATCGACCGATCCAGGGTCCCACGCACATTGTGGAGATAATGCCATTTGTTTCAGTCACCTGTCTCAGAACCTCCCCAAAACAAACATTTCACGGTCGCAGTAGCAGGACTTTGCATCAGTTATTTCCTCTAAACGTTAATATACTGATCAACAAAAGACAAGCAAAAAAACTGAGTGTATGTTGTATTTTTATGGTAAATCCACGAAAATACAAGTTAAAATATTTTTGATAGCCAGTGTACGAGCAACAACATGTTAGCATGCAGACGCCGTACTGTAGAAACCGTGTTACGCTCCCTGTGCACGAGTCACACGTATTAGTTAAAACGCACGGGGTATGCTTTCCACGCACGTGCATACACTGCAGAGTGATGTTGGGTCACGAACACAATACAAATTCGGCAATGTTACGTCTTCTGTCACTTTTGCCGTTGCCACATCAACCATGCCAAGAGATCGCGCTCTTGGGCGTTTGGAAGCCGGAGAAGATCCACAATCTGTGGCAGTGGCCTTTAGATGTCACATTTTGACCATGTACAGGCTGCTGCAACGCTATCATGCCAACGGGTCTTCTGCTGACGCTCCCCGAAGCGGACGACGACGTGTGACAACTCCATGGCAAGACCGCTACATTTTCCGGGCTCACGTGCGAAATCGCTGTCAGCCGGCCGAGAAAACAGCAAGAGACGTTATTGGCATCCACCAGACACCCATCACTGGCCAGACAGTGCGCCGATGGCTAGTGGAGCATAATCTGCACAACCGCCGTCTAGCCCGTGGACCTGTTCTTACTGATCGTCATCGCCGTGCACGCCTACAGTGGTCACAGGCTCATGTCGACTGGACCTGGCGACAGTGGCAGAACGTCCTGTTCACGGATGAGAGCCGCTTTTGCATCAGCCATGCAGATGGGCGCATAAGAGTGGCAGAGAAGGGGTGAACGCTATGCTGATGGCTGTGTGCTGGAGAACAATGCCTGAGGTGGGCCAACCGTGATGATTTGGGGTGGGATTACCCTGAACCAGACAGTAGGACCTGTGTTTGTTTTTCCGTGGACTCGTACCAGGTCGCAGAAATGGCATCACAGCTCAGCGCTACATTGACCAAGTAATACACCCGTAAGACCTGTCATTTCCTCAAGGACGTAGTAACTTCATCTTGCAGCAAGATAATGCGCTACACACACTGCACGTATCACCCAGCACTTCTTGCAGCAGCACAAAACACAGTCATGCACTGGCCTGCCCTCAGCCCGGACCTCAATCCCATCGAACATCTCTGAGACCAACTGCAAAGGGAGGTCAACGCTGTACGCCCCAGACCAATAACAGCAGCAGAACTGTAGAGTACCATTGTCCAGGCCTGGAACAACATCCCCAGGGCAGCTGTCAACCGCCTGATGCACTCTATGCGCCGACGCTGCCAAGCCGTCATCAACGCCAATGGGGGTCACACGCCATATTGACATTGTGCTGTGCCATGCTTGCTCCAAATACAGAATAAACTTCCACACTGATTACGCTGCAGTCCATGATTTTATTCCTAAAATGTCGATAACATCTGTTGTATGGTTTGTCCGAAATCGACTTTCAAATGTTGGATTAAATGTGATTTGAAGGGATTATTTCGCGTTTCTTTTGTTCATATATAGTTAAAGCATCTACCTTCATGTGGCACTGACGGATGATGCACCACTTGACGATGGGGCGAGATGACAGTGAGACCGATGAAGACAAGACAGAGACAGACTGTTAGGCTGGACTTTGGGTGGAAAACATGGGGTTATTTTTTATGATGGCTATGAAAACTGCTGATGATAATGAGACAAAGTACGTTTTGGGAACGTTCCAAGTAGGTTTTCAGTGTGCTCTGTGTATTATTGTGTCGGAGAATCTAAATACCACGACTCGACTGCACGCTGAATTTTCAAACGCGACCTACTCTAGTGCTATTTACTACTCCCAGTGTTAAGAGAGGACCAGTTATCAACGATCATCCATTGTCTGTGGCTAACACCTACGATACAAAATTTCTTAAGAGTGGACGGTCTTGTGCAGGCGAAGCATGACTGTCGTCTGCGCACGATGTGTGAATTATGGCTGTCCGTAGCATTCGGTCGCGAAAGACAGGCCGCAGGGGTGGAATTAGCAGAAGGCACGACTCACCACCACACCCACACACTTCTTCCCCTTTTTCTATGTCTTTCCACCCTGTCCGCCTCCCGCCGCCTCCTCGCCTTCGCCCCGTCCCTTCCTTCTTCTCCCATTTCTTCTCCTGTCTTCCCTACCTACCGCTCCATGCTCTCCTCGGCCGCCTCCTCCCCCACCTCCTCCCCTCCCTCCCTCCTCCTCCGCCTACTTTTTCCTCCTCGTCCACTCCTCCCCTTTCTCCTCCCCTTCACCCTCGCCCACGCTCTTCCTCATCTTTTCCTACTCTCCTTCCTCCCCCTTTCCCCTCCCCCACTCACCCTCCTCTCGCATCCTCTTTCTTGCCCGAATCTCCTTCCCCGTCTTTTCCTCCTCCCCACTCCCCCACCTCCCTCATCTTTCCCCCTCCATCCTCTTTTCCCCCTACACTCCCTCCTCCTCCTTTGTCCTCTTCTTCGTCCGTTTCTTCTTCCTCTTCCTCTTCTGTCTCACCCAACCTAAAACTGTGTCTGTTCAATGCACAGTCTGTCTGCAAAGATGGCAATGCCGACGTGATTTCATATTTCATTCTAGACAACGACCTAGATGTTGTTGTGATCACCGAAATGTGGCTCCACTCAGCTGGCAATGAACCCATCATCGCCAGCGTCACTCCGAGTGGCTACCGCCTGGTCTCCTTCCCGCGCGCTTCCAGAGGGGGTGGCATTGCCATCATCTACAGGAACTGTCTCTCTGCTCACCTCTCCTTCTCTCAGTCTCTCCCCTTTGCTCAACCCTCCGTTGAATCTGTCGAGCTGTAGCAACACTCCCTGGCCAGTCCCTCATCTTCTCACGTATCTATCGCCCCCCTCCAAGCTCTCAAAACAAACTCACAAACTCCATGTTCCTCACCGAGTTTGACCTCCTCCTCGACCACTACAGCACACGACCCGGAAAACACATCCTTCTCGGCGACTTCAACTTCCACTTCGACAAACCCGACCACCCTGACACAAAACGCCTGTGAACATCACTTTCATACCACAATCTTACCCAACACATCACCAAACTCACCCACCGACTCGGCCACACCCTCGACTGGATCATCACCCGCACCTCCGATCAACTCTTTCTCGACTCTGACACCTCCTCTGTGCTTCCCTCTGACCACCTCGCTATTCTCGTCTCCCTCAACATACCTCCCCGAAAAAAAAAAAAAAAAAAAAAACCAAGCTCCTTGTCTCTCGTCGCAAACTAAAATCTGTCAACCGAGAGAGCGCGACCTTCTCCTGGACCCCGCCTCCTCTCCTGATCTTGCATCCCATGTCGACTCCTCCCTTCGAAAACTTCTGGACACCCATGCACCTGTCACCACCTGCTCTATACCCAACCGATCCCCCTCCCCCTGGCTCACTAACGACATAGCTGAGGCCAAGCGCGAGCGCCGACAAGCGGAACGCCGCTGGCGCTCATCTGACCTCACCGTTCAGAGACAGATCTTCCAAACAACTAGATCCAAAGTCTGCAGAATGATCCCCGACTCCAAACGTAAACACCTCCAAAACAAAATCGTGGAATCCACTTCTTCCAAAACCCTCTATGCTACCATGAACACACTCCTAGGCATTTCTAAAGACTCTCCTCTTCCCAAAACACACAGCAAAGAAGAACTCCCGCCCGCTTTTTCCACCTATTTCTCCGACAAAATCCAATCTCTGCGGAACACACTCGACACTCTGCCTTCTCCGCCTTGCCCTCCCGACACCCCCTTTTTTCCGGCACCCCCCTCTCGTCCTTCCGACCCGTCTCTCAGGACGAAGTTCTCAAGACCATAAGTCCATGCCTCTCAAAACCTGCGAACTAGACCCTCTCCCAGCTTTTCTCTACCGGGACGGCCTTCCAAAACTTCTGCCATTCATTACCGACATCATCAACACATCTCTAGAGAACGGCTCCGTCCCTGATATTTTCAAGTCCGCCATCGTCCGTCCTCTCCTCAAAAAACACAACCTCGACCCAAACAAACTCAAAAACTATCGCCCAGTCTCCAATCTCTCTTTCCTGTCCAAGCTTATTGAGAAGGTCGTTCTCAACCAGCTCAACCTCCACCTCGCCGACAACAACCTCCTCAGTCCCTTCCAGTCTGCCTATCACAAACACCACAGCACTGAAACAGCCCTTTTACATATCTTAAACGATCTGCTTCTCTCTACCGACTCGGGCAACATCTCTCTTCTTACACTACTCGACCTCTCTGCCGCCTTCGACTCTATAATCCACTCTATCCTCCTCCACCGCCTTCACCACTCATTTGGCATCACTGACTCTGCTCACTCCTGGTTTTTTCTCCTACCTCTCCGACAGACGGCAGTCCTTCACCATCGACGGCGTCTCCTCCAACCCAATCACGCTCTCCTGCGGAGTTCCACAGGGGTCCGTCCTGGGCCCGGTCCTTTTCACACTCTAAACCTCTCTCCTGTCCAACATCATCCAGTCTCACCACATACACCACCACCTCTACGCTGACGACTCACAACTACTAGACAAAGACAAACTCGACAACACTCACTCACTACTGACTCGCATGGCTGACTGCTACGAAGATGTGAAAAACTGGATGACAGCAAACAAGTTTAAACTGAATGACGACAAAACGGAAGCCATGCTGGTAGGCACTCGCCAGAAACTTTCCCAGCTCCCTCCCTCCCTCCACCTTCAACTCGACAGCACCCCCATCTCCCTCTCCGAATCGGCCAAAAACCTCAACGTTATCCTCGATTCCTCTCTTTCCATGACCAGCTTCGCCTCCGCCACGGCCCAAGCATGCTACTTCCACCTCCGCCGCATCAGTCAGATCGGAAAATACCTTACTACCGAAGCCGCCACCAAACTTGCTGTCTCTCTCATCCTATCTCGCATCGACTACTGCAACTCTCTCCTTTCCGGCCCCCCTCACTCCACCACTTTCACTCTCCAGCACGTCCAGAACAATGCTGCCCTCCTCGTCCTCAGAAAGAAAAAATCCGACCACATCACTCCCCTGCTCAAACTCCTTCACTGGCTTCCCATCCCCCAACGCATTCAATACAAAACTGCTATAAATCCCTGAACAACTGCGCTCACGCCTATCTCAAACTTATCAAACTTACTTCACCCCCACACTCCTCCCCGCTCCCTCCGCTCCGCCTCCGACCCTCTCCGCCTCCACATCCCCCGCACCAAACTCAGCACTTTCGGCCCCCGCTCCTTCTCAGTATACGGTCCATCCACCTGGAACACTCTCCCACTCTCTCTCTCCGTCAGAAGCACTGTCTCTCCTCCTTCCAGTCCGCCCTCAAAACTCATCTCTTTCAACAGTTCTAGCACTATATCACCACACTCCCCACCCCAAGCTGACTGTCGTAATGTATTTTACTATTTGTGGTACGTGAGTCGTTGTCTAAAGCGTGCGCATGCGAGCGTGAGTTGTTAGTGCGCGCTTAGAGTCATAATTATTATAAGATAAGCGCATTATAAATGCCGTAATTATTATTATTATTATTATCACCACGGCGCCATGGACGTTAAACTCATCGACTTCAACTCGCTCCCAAATTCTTTCCGTTTTCCTGACAAGAGGTACCCAGCAGTACAATTAAACACGGCGCCTTGTGTCTCCGCCACATATGTGTTATTAACACGTTCAAAAGATGCACAATAAAACAAGATGTACCCCCTTAAGGCCGTCTGGCTGCGAAACACTCACGAGCACCTCCCAAAACCCCTATTATATTCAATCATTATTTGAGACAAACTCAAAAAGCAAAGTCATATGTTTTAAGTCAAATGATGATAATAATAATAACTTGTTTCAACCATCACCGGAACGGAAATAGAAAAGTCACGAAATGCTCTTTTGCCGCTCTTTTACCACTGCAAGCTCATCCTCTCTGTCATCAAATGTGTGTAGAGGGAGGCGTCAAGTAATTGTCTCGATTTACAGCAGCAGTGTTCACAGAGTTCATTCATCAGTAAATACAATATATATGAGATTCAGCACTTCTGGGTCTTTCTCCGAGAGTACCTCTTCCCGGGACCTGTTACGATTGCGGTTGTGTTGTTCCGTGTGAGCATGCATGTATTAATCCGATCCGATATTTTACTTGAGCTATCTTGGTTACGAATCACGTACTTTTTCAGTAAGATTCTTTATTGTTTGCACAGAGAGCGGATTTGGCTTTGTTATGATACGTTCAATTTAGTCCAGAAGCTTCTATCAAAGTCGCAAGGAGTATAGCCGTCGATTTTTGTTATGCGTAGATTCGCTGAGAATAAACCAGAACGTTCGAGCAAGGTCGCGCTGTCTAGTGACCTCATATGTGTGACGTCAAAGTGAAAGCAACATTTTGCAACACGTAACATAGAGCCGCTCTATTTTTAAGTCATAGTTGTTTTCTGTGCCGAGAAGTTAACAGCCGGTTGATGTGTATTATGAAAAGTCGTGAACGGTCTGCCATACTCTTGTGTGACGTCATTACACACTAGGATTTGGGGCTGAAATGAGCAGTCGGTTTTTGTAGATCAGTGCAGTCTAGAAAGTTCTTTTTTTTATTAATATTTATGAGTTTCAGTTACGTGTTCCGTTCTGATTGGTTGCATTGTGTGAATTCGTTGGATTATTCTAGAAAGTTAGTTTTCTATAAAAGATGGTGCTAGTAAGCACGTGTGTTGTAGGGACACACAGTTTATCGTAGGTACGTGGCCCGTATAGGGTGTACATTGTGTGAGGGACGCAGCGTAACGGTGGTATACTTTGTAGGGGAAACGCAGTGTGTCGACAGTGTTGATATTTCAAAGAGGAGACTTTGTATCAGTGTTGGTGCATTTAGGAATGCATTGTGTGGAGATAGCATCGCTGAAATAAAATATTTTTGGAACTGTTACTCCAGTATTGCCTACAACCTTAAGCCACGTGTGACGAGTTGCAGCTGAATGAAGTTTCTTGAAAGAGAACCTTACGTACGTGCGTCTGATGTGATATCATACTACGACTACGACTCAACACGTATCAGGACCCACCCACGTCTGTTCTTTCTGGCATGTCCAGCAATACATCAGCACGTTTCTGTGGCATCAGGTCACCATCCATCCAACTGAACTTCATTTTACTGGCATGTCCAGCAATACCTCAGCACGTTCCTGTAGCATCAGGTCACCATCCATCCAACTGAACTTCAATTTGCTATCTGTAAATTCCGACCCATGTATATCTGGTGAGAGACAGCAGTGCGTAGTTTTGTCCGCTTGGTTCCATTATGAGACTTTGGTAATTTACGTTTTCCGTGTACATCACGACTTAATTCCTGCAAGGAGACAGCAGGGTGTGGTAATTGTGATGAAACTCTATCCCCACGCATAGGGTTCGCACAGAGGGTGTTGTATGGTACGGTTTTGTCAGCGGTTTGTTTTGTGACAGATATTCCGTGGGGGCTGGAGGCCCACGTGAAATCGTAAGGAAACGTTTGGCACCGGGATTTTAGTGAGTTTAGGCGAACAGAGCTGTAGGAAAGTCAGTGCGGGCTAGACTGTCAGTAAGAACGGATGTATGTCTGATACACTAGCCGTATTCCACGACTCTGAAACGTAGAATGCAGAGTGCTTGTCGGAGCCGAGCGACGGACGCTGAGACGTCAGTTAACAGAGGCTACCGGCGAGGGACCTACGGGGAGGTCATTTCTTCACTTAGGGAGTGAGCGACTGGTGCCTAGACACCCGGGTCAGCAGGGACTGCGCAACGGAGCGAGTCCAGAGGACGTCCACGGTACGAGAAACGGGACGAGTCGGAATAGTGCGGCGAAGGACGTACACGCCTAAACGTGAAAGGACAGAAGGTTACCAAGCGAGAACACCAGCAAACAGGTTGGATTGCGAGAGACAATTACCTAGCCTGGCATTTTCATTGTGCATGTATGTGTGGTGTTGATGTGCTTGTAGCTGGAAGGTGTGGTGTACATATTAAGCTTTTGAGTGATTTTTTAGTTTACTTTTATTTAAAAAAAAAACAAAAAAAAACATTAAAGGCTATTGTGTGTTTTACCGCGTGAATGCGCCCATCTGTGTCAGTGGCGGCGTATGCGTCTGTTGTGCGAGAGTCTGTACGTACGACTCGGGCGAATCTGCGTGCGTTACAGTAATTTACGCTCTTCATGTACATCGTGTCTTAATTCCTACAAGGAGGCAGCAGACTGTGGTAATTTACTCTCTTCATGTGCATCCTGACTGAATTCCTGCAAGGAGGCAGCAGCCTGTGGTAATTTACGCTCTTCATGTGCATCATGTCTTAATTCCTGCAAGGAGGCAGCAGACTGTGGTAATTTACGCTCTTCATGTGCATCATGTCTTAATTCCTGCAAGGAGGCAGCAGACTGTGGTCATTTACGCTCTTCATGTGCATCCTGACTGAATTCCTAGCTGCAAGTAGGCAGCAGACTGTGGTAATTTAATATCTTCATGTGCATCCTGACAGAATTCCTGCAATGATGCAGCAGACTGTGGTCATTTCCTATCTTCATCTGCATCATGACTGAATTCCTGCTAGGAGGCAGCAGACTGTGATAACTTACTCTCCTTATGTGTATCCTGACTGAATTCCTGCAAGGAGGCAGCAGACTATGGTAATTTACTCTCGTCATCTGCATCCTGACTAAATTCCTGCAAGGAGACAGCAGACTGTGGTAATTTACTCTCTTCATGTGCATCCTGACTGAATTCCTGAAAGGAGTCAGCAGACTGTGGTAATTTACGCTCGTCGTGTGCATCTTGACTGTATTCTTGCAAGGAGACAGCAGACTGTGGTAATTTTCTCTCTTCATGTGCATTCCGACTGCATTCCTGCAACGAGGCAGCAGACTGGTAATTTACGCTCGTCATGTGCATCTTGACTGTATTTTTGCAAGGAGACAGCAGACTGTGCTAACGCTCTTCGTGTGCATCCTGACTGATTCCTGCTAGGAGGAAGCAGACTCATATCGACTGCATCGTAGCTTGTGAACAACTGCCGCTGGTTGCTGCTGAAGCGTTTCAGAAACTTCTTGTACTTATGTTTGTTGATGTCCCCTTTTGCTATTTTTACCCAGGAAAAAAAAACATTCGTGAAATTCAGCGCGTGCGACCCTTTCTCACTCTCTCAACACTCTTCACCTAATTTGGGTTTTGGAATCTGCTACAAAGTCTACTCGTGGTTCCTAAGCAAGCTGTTCAAATAGTCTGTCAGTTTCGGACAGTCCTTTAAGTGTGTTTGGAGGGGGGGGGGGAGGGGGAGACTATCTGTTTATGGAACAAAACACTGCCATCGCTAATAATGTTTTTGACTGGGTCTCTCTGTCGCCAAGAGATCTTCTCCAGACAGTGTAAACGCTTTGACACATCAGTTCTTACAGGTGCTACATCTCTCGCAGCAAGTGGCCAGGGTACTGGGCCTAGTTGGAAACTGAGTACTCTCTCAAGGCTGATTTCATGATCAACTGCACAAAGAACAAGCTGACCAAAGACATTTTACCTCGCTATGACATGTTTCCATTTGACTGTCCCGTGACTACTGCCGTCTGGACAGCTTTGGAAAATGTTTTTGGGTTCACTTTCTTGACTGTTGCATTGAAGCTTTTTGTCAGTCGGTTGTTCCTTCATGAAGGTGCTCCCTCTCCAACGTCATCTGTGTGCAGATTTTTTTTTTTGTCCTGTGATGATGGTACACCTGAGGACAGGCAGTACATGACGTCATTGTTTTCAACATCAAATGAAATAATGAAGCTGCCAATAGCCTGGATGACTCTAAGTGTCCTTTTCACGTTATGCAACCTTGGAAGATCTGAGGACCTTGTACGAACTGCTGTCTTGGTTGTCCATTTCCCTGCTAAGGCCGCCTGGTGATAACTGCCTCTGGCATGTATTTCGGGGTACGATATCTGATAGGCTGCATAATTTCTACTGAATCTAACTATGACACTATGGAATTTTGCATGGCGGACACTGGTGATGTCACAAAATGTTCTTTCGCACGGGGGTAATTTGTTTGCCCCAAAGCAGCTGTTGTTTACGACGAAAACTTATCTGAATATACCTTAGAAAACTGATAATAACTTTATCTTTTGGCAGTAAAGCCATGTTTATTTATTAAGCGAGCTGCAACATGCGAACGTTTGCAAAATGTGACTCTAGGTAGTACCTACACCAAAAGATGCACCACGACCACATCCAGAAAATGATCACCAGCAGACAACCTGAATCCGATAGCATAGAGATCTAGGATGACAGAAATGACAACCTCATAAATTCCCTCGGGAATGAGGAGGGCAGGGGGTATAGGCTGAGCCACAAACTATTAATCATCTTGTAACTTCTCTTTGTCTTGCGATCTTTTATAGAGACCTTTAACAATCGTGGATCTACCGTTTTATTCATAGGTGATACAGCGACGTCAAAACGGACACGTAAACTTTTACCGAGGATGGGATGAGTACGTCAGAGGCTTCGGAGATCCCAGCACAGAGCACTGGCTTGGTAAGTAAAATGACGTAACGATTGGCTTCATGACTTAATCTGTTATTCTCACAAAGCCTTGTACACAATGATAGCCTAGCGATGTTGGTTGCACGATAAGCTTTTAGATTTAATGTAGATTGTCTGTGTATGAAATGGAGGGACCTGGTTGCCAAGTCATCAGTGGTGCCCCAACGGTCGGCAAGACTACGGGATATAGATAGATAGATGGATGGATGGATGGATGGATGGATGGATGGATGGACGGACGGACGGACGGAGAGGCAGAGAGGCAGAGAGGCAGGCAGGCAGACAGACAGACAGACAGACAGACAGACAGATAGACAGATAGATAGTCTGTGTATGTGTTGTCAATAAATATGTAATGATGCAAACTTCGGAGTGACGTCCGTGGAATACATCCATAGATGCTCAACTGACATAATTCAGCTGTTTGCAAAATAATAATGATGATAATAATAATAATAATAATAATAATAATAATAATAATAATAATAATAATAATAATAATAATAATGATAATAATAATAATAAACAAAACACGAGCGGATATATAATTTGCCGTAGCCAACCATCCTACGACGAGCTGAGTACGCAAAACGTAAATCCACGATCGTTTTACTTTCTGGTATTTATCGAGATGATCATCAGTTGAGTAATGTATTACACGACCATTTTAGATTTCTGCAGCAAACTAAAGGAAAACTGTAAGCAGTAACATTCTTGCACTTAGGTAGAAATGTAATCAATTTCACTATTTAAGCCTACCCTACTACACGAATCTGCCCAGAGAAAATCTACCAAAACTTAACCAGTCCGGGGTGATTATCTAGTGCAGGTTTATGCTGCGACTATTTCCACCACCTTTTTAACTGAATTGATTTAGGCCGATATTTACTTTATGCTTGGTGGAGGTTGTACTATGTTGATTCACGTTTTGTAGGTTGTCGTCTTATTCGGAGACAAATTTGCATTGGATAGACTCGCCCGTAGGTACATTCACACTGATTAAAATCGCCCCTAGTTACACTCGAACTGGATAGATTCGCCCATAGGTACATTCACACTGATTAAAATCGCCCCTAGTTACACTCGAACTGGATAGACTCGCCCCTAGGTGCATTCGCACTGGACAGACGCTAATAATAATAATAATAATAATAATAATAATAATAATAATAATAATAGTACCGGTTATTATATAGGCGCTGTACCCAATTGCGCAAATCGGCTCAAAGCCCCGTGAACTGAACCCAACACGCACGCTCACGTGACACACGCAATCACTCTGAGGACAAACACAGTACAATACAAACACAGGATATGCACGTGGTGCGAAGGGTCAGCTAAGCTACGGAGGATTTGGAATTTTTGATCGTTTGTATTTGGAATTTTTCATGTGGCCTGAAACCGGTACCAAAGAGAAGATGGAGGAAGAGCCGAAGTACACGAAGAAAGAACCCCCGACGGTCCGCCCGAATTAACGGTGACACATACTAGAGAAGAAAAGTCCGTAGCCGGAACCCGGTACCTTTAGCATTATTAGCAGGCACCTTAACCACTGCGCCACGGACCGCTCCGCTAGGTGAGGAGATTTGGCCTGTAGTTTATTTGTGCCAAATTGCATCGAAGTTGAGCACTTCAGAAACACTAACATGCGACGTCTAACCTTACACATTCTAAGCAGATATTGACGCTATGTACAGGGCATCATTTAGAGCAGAATGTGTTACGCGGAGGCGTACCCCACTGAGTGTGATATGAGTGAGATATAACGCACACAGCACGTTATGACTGAGGCTTAATATACTCAGTGGGTTACGAATTTCTATGTTTTCTTACGTGTTCCCACTGATAATACCAAGGCATGCTATTTCCACCTCCTCCGCATCAGTCAGATCGGAAAATACCTCACCACCGAAGCTGACACCAAACTTGCTGTCTCTCTCATCTTATCGCGCATCGACTATTGCAACTCTCTCCTTTTCGGCCTCCCTCACTCCACCACTTTCACTCTCCAGCGCGTCCAGAACAATGCTGCCCGCCTCGTCCTCAGCAAAAATAAATCCGAACACATCACTCCCCTGCTCAAACTAGTTCACTGGCTCCCCATCCTCCAACGCATCCAATACAAGATTCTGTCTCTCTGCTACAAGTCCCATTAACTACTACGCTCCTGCCTATCTTTCCTTCACCCCTACACTCCTTCCCGCTCCCTCCGCTCTGACTGCGACCTTCTACGCCTCCATATCCCCCGCACCAAACTCAGCACGTTCGACCTCCGCTCCTTCTCCGTCTACGGCCCATCCACCTAGAACACTCTCCCACTCTCTCTCCGTCAGAAACACTCTCTCTCCTCCTTCCAATCCGCCCTCAAAACTCACCTCTTTTAACAGTTCTAGCACTATAACATCACCACACTCCCCACTGCAAGCTGACTGTCGTAATGTATTTGTGAGTCATTGTCAAAAGCGTGCGCATGTTTGCGCGAGTTGTGAGTGTGCGCTCATATTTATAACTATTATTAGATAAGTGCATATAAATACCGTAATTATTATTAATACCTCACTGCTCATATTTCCAGGAGGAATGTAATAAACTGCCTGAACTTGTCACTAATTGTATCCAAAGGAGCGGCGCGAGTGCATCTGACCGCTAGTTTATGTCTGGACCGTCAAGACAACTTACACACGATTCGTCAAACCTCTTGCATCGTCGTGCATCCGGATAATATACAAATACTACGGAAAGTGCCCAAATAATCTAGTGTAACGTAACAGTGACCGATAACACCAATGCAATGTAACAGGAAGTGCCCACATATTGCAATGCAGTCATATAGGCAGCTACCAGAAATTGTGAATTAATGGGGTCAGAATTGCATGAGTCTCGACAAAAACTCAGTAGAAAACCCATTGCATTCTGAGGCTGATTTTAAACATTAACAAAAGCTTAATGTCCTATGAATGCTACATAACAGATCAGGAGATAGATCAACCGTTCCAGTTCAAGGATGGTGCCAGAATAGCTTGGCGCCTCAGACGCCAAGCTATTCTGGCACCACCCTTGAACTATCATTGTCAAATTAATGTCAAGCAATTAGGATGAAAAGGATAAAACGCCCGGACAAACATGCGATATCGCTCGATTGTCGTAGATGTTAGTCCACTGTTTTGATGGAAACACGTGCAGTTTGTGCCAACTTGTGATTTGCAAACATGGTCTGACAGGCGTCCTGCTGGTTGTGTCGTCTGGATTGTCTGCCAGCCAGCGCGTGTGTGTGCGTGTGTTCGAGCACGCGACATGTGTATGTGTATGTGTGGGGTACTCGTGCGTGTCTCTGCACATACACACATATAAACGTGCGCATGCACGTCCGCACGTAACGCCATATTCATATAAAACTGGTTTTGACATGTATAAGCTTTTTGACATCGGAGCGCTCAACGTGTTTGGCTCACGTGCGAAGCGAAAGTGACTATCTTTTGGGCTAGTGGTCGTCCGTCCATTTTCCGTCCGCCGTCGTCCGTCGTCGGTGGTAAACTTTACCGTTGGCATTTTCTCGGAGACTATTCAACGTGGCCCAAGGATACTTTGTGGTAAGACCTTTCTAAACTTACAGATTTTAGTGACCTCTCACAAAGGTCAAGGTCACATGGGATCAGGAAATATGTCAATAATAGCTATTGTGGGACTTTATTAATTTTTTCTCAAATACTATTCTCAACTACAAACCCAATCTTGGTACAAAGATACTTGATAATAAGACCTTTCTATACGTACTATTTTGGATGATCGCTCGGAAAGGTCAAGGGTCACAAGAGCTGTTACGTGGTGGAGTTGTTGTCGTAGTATGATAAATATACCAGACGCACGCACGTAAGGTTCTTATTAATTAAACCTCATTCAGCTGCAATCCGTCACACGTGGCTTAAGGATGTAGACAATACTGGAGTAACAGTTCCAACAATATTTTAATTCAGTGATGCGATCTCCACAGAATGCAATTTCAAATGCACAAATAATGATACAAAGTCTCTTCTACAATGTCCACACGGCAACTCAAATCTTCTCATACGCAGAGTCTCGCACAATGTACCCCCTCTACGGGCCACGTACCTATGATAAACTGCGTGTCTCTACACTGACAACGCAAGACAATGTACGAATGTGCTTTCCCAGCGCCCTCCTTATATACACAACCACTTTCCAGAATACTCCAAGAAAATCATACAACGCAACCAATCAAAACAAAATACGCAACTGAAACTCATAAATAAGAATTTTCTGGAATCACTAAAATAGGCTACAAAAACTCGGCTGCTAACTTCAGCTCTAAATTCTAAAGTATAATGAAGACACATAAAAGTATGGTAGCCCTATCACCACGTTGTATATTTACTCTAGAAGAATCTAGACCTTTCACAAAAAAAAAGGCTGGTCAATTCACGCGCACAGAAAAACAAAATGTAGCGAACTGTCGCCAACTACCCGACGTCACACATACGAGGTCACTAGACAGCGCGACCTTATCGAAAGTTCTAATCTACGCAAAACAAAAATCGACCGCTATTCTCCGTGCGACACTTCTAGAAACTTTCAGTAAAACTTATGAATTTCGCTCTTCGTGCAAACAGAAAAAATCTTACTAAAATGGTATGTGATTCGTAATCATGATAGCTCAAATAAACATCGGATCGTTTCCTACGATTAACACATGCATGCTCTCACAGGACAACACAACCACAATCGTAACAAGAGCTCAGGAAATAGGTGAAAAATAGACATATTTTGACAAAAGATTTTTTGTACTCAAAGACTATTCACATCTTCAAACCCAAACTTGGTACAGAGATACCTGATGGTAAGTCCTATCTATGCATACTAATTTGGATTACCCCTCGCAAATGTCAAGGGTCACAAGGGCTCACTAAATACGTCCGCAAAAGCCATATTTGAGATGTGTTATTCTCAAATACTATTTACAACTTTAAAAACCTACTTGCTACAGAGATACCTGATGGGAAGACCTTTCTATGCACTCTAATTTGGTTGATCCCTTGGAAAGGCCAAGGGTCACGAGAGCTCAGATGTTTTTCTCAATTGTTCAGAACTTCAAACCTAAATTTTGTACAGGGATACCTGATGGTAAGACCTATCTCTGCATACTAATTTAGATGACCCCTTGGAAAGGTCATGGGTCACAAGAGGCTAGCAAATATGTGTAAAATGCCGATTTATGATATAGTTGTAGGTATTCTCATGTTTTTGCAAATTTTTCAATCAAATTTGGTACAAAGATAGCTGATGATAATTTAGTAGACTTATCCCATAGGTCAAGGTCACGGGGGGTTCACAGATAAGATGAGATAAACTCTATTGCCATATACATAAACATTAGGATTTTTTGCGGCATAACTCACGAGCGTCCATGTTAAGACCAACACATACAGCATACATGCATCACAATCAAGCAGAATTTAAAATACCAAAGCACACATATGTATAGCAGTCATTCTACTAAATTTGCAGACACAACATCTAAGTAAGTAAATAAGACAAATCTGTCACACAAATAAGCATATTCTAACAACAAAACCTCCAAGGGTGCCTGCACGAAAACAGATTAACTAAATTCATATGTTTTTATTAAACTATAATATCCTGTGTAAGAATTGGATAAGAGAACCCATAACGAACTAAAAACAACTAAGATGGGATGTAGATAATTCTAAAGGGAACTTGGAGTCAATCTGCTGAGGTAAATCATATCACAGCCATTATTACATATTGCCGAGGGAAAGAGAAGGAAAGATAAAACAAGAGCAAAGTGACGGCATTTAAAGAATACGTTTAAGAGTGCTGTGGTCTTCCACTTTTCGTCACATTAGACAGGGCCTGAACAGCCATGGAATAAAAGCTCTTTATATAACGAGTGGTTTTGGCCTTAATGGATCTAAAGCGTGAGCCCCGCCGTGAGATGGCCTTAGTCGCCTGCTGGGCGTTAAACGCCAATAACTAACTATTCAAAGCGTGAGCCAGATGGTAATGGATCAAGCAGGATATGTGCAGGATGGTGCTCGACATAAATGATGGAGCTCGCTTTCCTGATGGTGCATACGTGGTACAGAGATTCCAGCCAGAGGAGATCAGTTCCAACAATATGAGATGCTGTTTTGATCACACTGTTTAATTTTATGAAAAGTCAGGACCGCCAAGATGTGTGAAAAATGCTAACATTTTCAGAAAATATGGCTTTTGCTGATGCAGAAGCTAGCCCTCGTCACGAAGGTCACACATTATGTAAATCGGTCATACACGTGAGCCATAATGGCTGTGCCTTTCTTGTTTCCCAAATATATCCGCAAAGAGCCACTTTTCTGTACGACTTAAAGAACATATATCATTTAGTGCCAGTTGACCTAATATGGTATATTTTACTTCAGTCCTATGTTGTTTTTTTTTTTTTTTTTTTTTTTTTCTTGAGCAGTCTTGAAAAATATTGGTGAAAAGACATGAACAAGCCTTCACACCCTATTGGTTCCCCGGCGGGAATCGACCAGATTTCAATATCGATGTCAAGCATGCAGGCTTTATGTATAATTGCGGTCTTTCAGGTTTGGAAAGTTGGTCGACTTATTCACATTAAAATGAAACTTTTCCTACCGGGCTACATATATCTGGGGCACATTTAGGGATATGAAACCAGTCTTTTCATGAACATGTTTTGATTTTTTACGACTGTACAGCGCCACTGACACATTTTCGAGTTTCTTGAAAGTAAATCGTCACAGGTCACGTGACACTGAATGATATCTGTTATAAGATTGGTATCGAAAAGTGCCTGAGGAAGTTGCTCCGCATCTCGTACCGCGAGCACAAGACCAACGAATATATACGGAGCATCGTCACTTCCCTGGTGGGCCCACATGAACCCCTTCTGGCAACCGTGAAACGGCGCAAGCTTGCTTGGTTTGGCCACGTGACCCGACACAAAACCTTGTCCAAGACTATCCTCCAAGGCACTCTCGAAGGAAGTCGTCGGCGAGGTCGTCAGAGAAAGAGTTGGGTCGCAAACATAAAAGAATGGACCGAACTCGAGATGCCAGACTTGCTTGCCACCGCCCAAAATAGAACTCAGTGGAGAGCACTGTCTGTTGCTGCTGCCTTTCAGTCCCCCCAACGCCCAGTTCGGGCAAGGGACTGATGATGATGATGATGATGATCGAAAAGAAGATTTTGCGAAGATATTGCGAATAACGTTTTTCGCTCCAAAGTCAAACTACCTAAAGCATACAGTTTGAGAGGTCGATAGGGCAACCCAGTCCATGCAGCACATTTATGGGAATCATTTATCTCCCCTTCAGAAGAAAAGAACATGTTGATAAGAATCTAGGATCTCTCCTTCACACCGCACGTTCATGTGAATACATTCTATCACCTCCAACCCACAAGCAATCGACTTTGAATCGTGCGACAGCGGTGTGACCTCGCGCATAATAAACAGCAGGCTGGAGTTGCGATTGCAATCCAGCTTGTGAATCATAGCCCGCGCTCTGAGATGATTTTGTTGGCAGCTTTGCTCAGTGGTCGGGCTTTGACTGAGCAGAAAGACAGTCCGGCCTTGAGGCGCCAAGATGATCTGGCACTACTGTTGAACTGTCAATGCCGATCCATCTTCTGACCTCGTGTTGAATGGTTTAATATCGTTGTCGAATGAAAGATATTTAGATATTTGATATCGGCCAAGGGTTGATTGATAGTTCAAGGGAAGTGCTGGATCAGATGAGCTTGATTATCCATATTGCCAGGCGTCGGGCCAATCAGACACAGGGAACTGTGGACTTGTTAGTAAGCAGACCGTCCACCAGGTGCAGACAACTTGTCCCAGCCAGTAACTGCCAGCCAGCTGACCCTCTGGACTGCGTCCAGATTTGAACGTGCGGCTATAAATAGTTCTACTTGGTCTTCTCCCCGATCACCACATGTGCAAGTGGGACATAACCAGAAATTACTGAACACAATCATATCATTGCAATACAGATTTTGTAGCTCGCAACCCACTGTCGGATGCAGTGGTAGAGGTTTTCAAGGGTAGTGCCAGATTAGCTTGGCGCCTTGTAGACACGCTCCACCAGCCCGTCTTCCTGTCCCCTTCCTATCTATGTACAGCATAACGTCGGTTTCATCGACTGGGCTAAACAAATCCCCACAAGTGACCAGAACAGATTTCAGCGTTGACGGATAAAGTTGTGCTTGCTCGTCCACAGCGTGCTCCATGGCGTGTGGCTTGGCTGAAATAACACAAACGCACGCACGCACGCATGCACGCAAGCAGGCAAACACACACACCGCACAGTGGTCTCTCTCTCTCTCTCTCTCTTGGCTTGACTTCGCGAACGAAGATTCTATAGGGCTTGCCCACGTCGTCTGCAGGCATGTTCGTGGCTGCGGAGGCCAATCCGGGACAGCCAGGTTCGACCGCAGTGGCTGCAGGGGAAGGTCTGGTCAGGGTTCTGAGTTACGATAACTCTGGTTTTTTTTTCCCCGAGCCGCTTGTCCTTAAGGTTAGCTCTGCGAGAGTCCTCAAAAGAGACAGCTGCCTTGTAAATGGTGGAGCGCCATGTGTCACTGTCCGCAGCAAGCGAAGACCACTGGCAGTGGTCGATTTGGCAGAAACTATGTGACTTCTTGAGGCCATCTTTGTATCTCTTCTTTGGTGCCCCTCTGTCTCGGTGTCCAGTGGCGAGTTTGCCGAAAAGGGTGATCTTGGGTTGGCGATGATTCTCCATCCTGGAGACATGCCCCGCCCAGCGAAGCTGTGTCCACAGCAGCAAAGCCTCGATGCTCACAGTTTCCGCCTGTTCAAGGACCCCGACGTTGGTGACATTGTCACTCCAGTGAATGCTGAGAATGGTACGCAGGCAGCGCTGGTGGAAGCGTTCGAGGAGTCGTAGTTGGCTGCGGTAGAGGGCCCAGGACTCGGAACCATACAGCAGGGTGGTAAGGACGACAGCTCTGTACAGGCTTATCTTGGTGCCTTTTTTCAGCTGTTGATTATGCCACACCCGCTTGAATAGTCGCCCCAAAGCACTGTTTGCTTTTGCCAGCCTGTTGTCCAGCTCCTTGTCCAGCTTGGCGTTTGACGTGATGATGCAGCCAAGGT
>BTPG01000002.1:37399925-37484925 GCA_036245525.1 Semisulcospira habei | reverse complement strand
TTACAGGAGACAGCCTTGATATCCACAACAACTGGCCGTTCTCTACATATGACCATGATAATGACAACTGGAATGGCCATAGCTGTGCACAACAGCGGTACGGCGCCTGGTGGTACAACAGATGTCATAACTCAAACCTGAACGCTCGGTACTATACATCTGCGGTGATTGGTAATGACGGAATCACTTGGTATTACTGGAAACAAGCGGACGTTTCCCTGAAGAATACCGAAATGAAGATACGGCCTTTCGCCTAGGTGTCGGTCTTCTGTCCCTCTGTCTGCTTTTCTTTGTTTACATTTTGTGCACTCTGAACCCCTTGTGTCTGAAGTCAGCGGTCAAGTGACAGCGTGCACAAAGAAGGGGTAGGGGGGGGGGGGTGGTGGTTATGTCTCGATGTTTACTATTTTAATTTGCCTCTTTTTTCTATTTGTTTCTTCTTTTTTTTTTTTTGGTAGGGGTGGGGTGTTTTTTTTTTTTTTTTTTTTTTTTTTTTTTTTTTTTTTTTTTTTTTTTGGGGGGGGGGGGGGGGTTGGGTGAGAGGCGGGGGAGGCATGAGGGTGGTATGTTCTTTTTTTGCTTACGATCCAATTACTTGCTTAATTTCTTTACGTGTTTGGCGAACGATTCAGAACGTATGAAACAATCGCCAAGCACATAATGAAGTTAAACAGTCGAACGTGTGACAGATATTTTTTTCGAAATGTGTAAGTCCTGTTAGGGTGATGTTCGTTTTGTATTTCTCATTTGGGTTTGAATGTGTGTACGAGAAAATGCAGTTTGGGCAATTGTGTTACGCACATAGGCTTTTTGGGATTTGGATTTTTTCAATATTTTTGTACTAACTTTGAGAAAGATCAGCTTTGAAGGGGAGATAACCAGTGTTGTTTTTGGTTGTTGTTCTTTTCTTCTTTTTTTTTTTGCTGGGTAGGTAGCTGGCTCTGACAAACAGAAAGTCACGAAGAATGAAATGAAGCAAATGTATTATATATTATAAATTACCTGCGGCGATCCCCCCTTTTCCTCACCGTCCATTTGCCCGCACCACTCCCCACCCACCAACACCTTTATGCCATTCCACCACCCCACCCCCCAACCCCCTCGCACACACACACACACACACACACACACACACACACACACACACACACACACACACACACACATACACACACACACACACATGGAGACAAAAGCCTCAGAGTGGGTTACCTACCATTTTATGTGAAAATGGGTTCCCATATTTTTATTTATTCTAGGGCTCTGGAATTGATGCGATTGTTTAGAACTCACCTTATAACTAAACTCTATAACTTAAAATAAAAAAGACATTTTCTAGAAACAAAGCCACTAGATGGAGAAAAAATGGGTTTCTACCAAAAAAGTGGGTGCCTCTCACACAAAAACTGGTATTACAGTGAAAATGGGTGTCTTCATAACATTAGACGTCTGTAAAAAGGTCATGTTCATGGAATATTTCTTTTTCACATTATTTTTTTTTCAACTTAATGTGTATGTATGCTTTAACATTTTTAACATTATATTGTGCAAAATTGAACGAACACTGGCCCGTAACCTTTTGATTATGATTTTTATAGAGGTTGCTACGTTTTGTCCTTCTGAAGCAAAACAGTTTATCAAGGCATTTATGTGAGAATCAACACAATGTATTCTTGAAATTAAAGGACTTTTTTTTTATGTACTTTGGAGTTTGAGACAAACAGCAACAGAGCATTATGAATATAAACCCTTATCATTCGGAATACACCAGTGTGTGCAACAAGTGTGACTAAAATAGTCCAAGGATAGTGTCAGAATAGCTTGGCGCCTCTAGGCGCCAAACTATTGTGCACCACCAGGGTTGGAAGATTTAACGATTTAAAAATTTAATTTGTTAAATCGTTAGATTTAACAAATTAAATTTTCGGTTAAAGAAAATTTAACGCATTAATGTTTTTAAAAAGGTAAAGAAAATTCAACGAATTAAAAAATAAAAGTAACGATTATCGATTTCTTTCGTTAACAATTTCGTTACTTCAGTTCGTTTTTCCGTCATGAACAACAGGTGCCTATGCGCAAAGCCGGTTTGACCCAGTTGCAGCCGGTTTGAGGCGGTTTGGAGGATCTATGCCTCTGGTTGAAAAACTTAACGGATCTCCTTTGCTTGAGAAGATCGCGAGCGTAGATTATCCCAGGAAGAGGCATAGATCCTAACGAGCCCCCTGCAGTTGCGGGGGCTCATGAGGATCTATGCCTCTTTCAGTTGGGTGGTTTTCGTTTCAGGAGTGAGAAGGCAGATGTACAGCAAAGATTGGACAGGTTAAAAACTTAAGGGATACCCTTTGCTTCAGAAAATCACGAGCGTAGATTATCCCAGCAAGAGGCATAGATCCTCACAAGCCCCCGCATTTGCGGGGGCTCATCAGGATCTAGGCCTCTTTCAGTTGGGTGGTTTTCGTTTCAGGAGTAAACAGCAGATGGTACAGCAACGATTTGGAGAGGTGAAAAACTTAAGGGATCTACTTTGCTTGATCGAAACAAGAGCGTAGATTATCCCAGGAAGAGGCATAAATCCTCATGAGCCCCCGCAGTTGCGGGGGCTCATGAGGATCTATGCTTCTTGCAGTTGGGTGGGTTTCGTTTCAGGAGTGAGAAGGCAGATGGTACAGCAACGATTGGACAGCACAGGTGAAAACCTCAACGGGTGCATGCATACATTTTTAATAGTAGTAGGCATAGATCGTCATTAACCCACCAACCCCCCGCCCCCCCCCACCCAAGACTGCTGGGATTTTTGAGGATCTATGGCTCTTGCAGATGAGTGGATTTGTCAGCAGCGCGAAATAAGATCAAACAAGCCTGAATTGTTCCATTTTTAGCCGCATGACTTTTTCTTGCGCTGTGCAATTTTCTGAGTTTTTTTTTTGTTGTTGTTCTTTTTTCCCCCTTCTCATAACTACTGCATGCATCTGGCCAGATAGTGTTTTAGATAGTGGGTAGAGAAGGAACTCAGTGGAGAGCACTGTCTGTTGCTGCTGCCTTTCAGTCCCCCCAACGCCCAGTTCGGGCAAGGGACTGATGATGATGATGAGAGAAGGAAATCTGGTGGCGTGTCACTTTTCAACTGCATGCCACTTTTTTTTTTGTCTCAGCTGAGCAATAAATGATCATTCATGTATTTAACGCAAATTTATTTCATTAAAAAGAAAAATTAAAGAAAATTTATTTCTTTAATTTTCAAAAAAAAAAAGTAAAGAAAATTTATTCTTTAACCTTTTACCAGAATTAAAGATAAATTATTTAATTAAAGAAAAAAAGTAGTTACTATCAACCCTGTGCACCACCCTTGAACTAAAGCCATTGGTCTATGTCCTCATCTGTAAGTACTGTAATGTAGCTTCCATATATGGCAGTGTACAAATTTGAAGCTTTTAGCTTCGGTATGATGCGGGTCAAAAAGTGTAAAAAAATATGAAAGATAGAAAAAGACCCAGACGAAGAAACTAACACTTAACTTATTCTACCCCAGACACACCACAGCAAAATAAAGATCAACCATGATAGTTCAAGGGTGATGCCAGAATAGCTTGGTGCCTATGGGCGCCAAGCTATTCTGGCATCACCCTTGAACTATCATGGTCGATCTGTGTCCTGCACTGCAACACAGTCTTCAGAAGACCACCTCAACATTTGGGGATTCCGGTCTTGGGGTAGAATGAGTTAAAATGACAGAACACTGACATTAATTAACTGACAACATAATAAATCACTTGAAACTTCAGCCTTTAGTAATCACATCAAAGGTGCATGCATATAAAAAGATAGTAATTGTTTGTAAACAATTCAAATCAAACAATCAAGAACAAACATTTTTCTAAGAACATTGTGATGAGGAAAACTAGTTCTTGCCTTCGGCACGTAAAGGTTTTCCGCGACTTATGTGTCACTATTCCCAAGAAATGGAGAGAGAAATATAATACTGAGTTCTAGCAAATGCAACAATAAAGTTTAGCTGAGTTTGTATACCTCATTCCAGTGCCTAGGTTAAATGCACCAGTGGTGCCAATGTTGCTATTTTGGCACCAGACCAGTCGATCGGTTTAGAGCATGTGCTTTCTGCACCTGTAATGGGCAACCTCTGAAAAAGAATCGCGTGACCATCATTTGATTGGTGCAAAATAACATTAATAAAGAATAAACCCTTTCCCATATATGCTATCCGGCAATAATGCTTCCATCCTTATTCCAGCACCACGAAACATTACGTGATTTGGCCGATTTAAAAAATAGCTTTTTTTAATCCTCAATGGAGGTGACTTTGACACATCTGCGTCGTTTGCCCCAGAAAGCACCGTCCTAGTTGAAGTTCGAGAAATGAGCGCACTGCATGTACAATGGACTTGATTCAGTGGTGTGGGGCATGACACAAGCCTCCGCCATCTCAACACAAAACTGACGTGTTATGGGAGGTAAAAGGCGCGGCTAAAAGGTAAAATCACAAAGGAACCTTTTTTTCGACTGCGATCACAATCTTCCGCGTGAACGTACGAGACCACACTACAAGTGCAGAAGCCAACCTGGAACGAGGTTTGAGGGGAGGCATAAGTATAGCCGCAAACAACTATGCCAAAGCGAACAACAAATATCTTGACGACCCAAACTTTGACCCTACAAGGTCAAGGTCGTTTATTGCGTGCCTTGACGCCAATAATTTGTACGGATTCTTGATGTGTAAATTTTTGCCCTTGAAAAACTTTTGTCTGCATGATTTGTCAAAGGGCGATATAACAATATTAACAAACTATAGTAGTAGTAGTAGTAGTAGTATTTGAGGACAAAATAGGCTGTGAGGCCTGTATAAATGTTCTTTCTTACTTTAGTTCCTTTATGGGTCTGCTATGCATGCAATTTTCCTATAAAATCATTCATCATAGGAATAAAAAAATCTCTTTAAATTTTGGTAATTCGTCCAGCTGGTTTTTAAAAGAATTTATATTAGATGCTTTTTTTAATGAAACTGATAAGTCATTCCAAACAATGGCAACTCTGTTAGTAAAACAAAACTTCCGCATGTTAGTGTTCCAGTGCTGTACAAGGATTTTCCCTTCAGAATTTCGGGTTCTGTCACAGAATGGTGTTGCAAAAAAGTCGTTCCACTTTAGGTCGTCGATGCCATTATAATTTTAAAAACTTGGATTAAGTCTCCCCGTATTCTACGTCCGCGTAAGGAGTGTAATCCAAAGTATCTGAGTCTGTCTAAATAAGTCATATTTCTACATTCTTTTACCAGCTTTGTTGCTCGTCTCTGTACCCTTTCGAGTGCAGCTGATTGTCTCTTTAAACCTGGGTACCATACAGTGTTTGCATACTCTAAATGTGGTCTGACTAGTGATTTATACAGTTTAGTAAAAATGTCCTTGTCCAAATAATTAAAAGCTCTCTTAATTACTCCAACCATTTTGTTGGCCTTATTGATGCAGTTCTGAATATGGGGGTCAAAAGATAGAACTTTGTCGAAGACCACACCTAAATCTCTTTCCTCCTCACAAGATACCACCTTTTTAATGTTGCTGTTCACTTTCATCAAGTAATCGTGTTCAGGATTGTTTCTTCCAGCATGTAAGACCTTGCATTTCTCTACATTAAAATGTAAGTCCCATGTGTTGGACCACTCTTGCAAGTGATTCAAATCGTGCTGCAACACGTCTTTATTGCTTGATTCATTATAGATTTTAGTATCATCTGCGAAAACTTTGCACATGCTATTAACACAATCTGGCAAGTCATTTATAAATATCGTAAATAATATAGGTCCTAAGATGCTACCTTGAGGTATGCCGCTCAGTACCTTTATTTTGTCCGATTTTGCTTCTCCAACCTTTACCATTTGTTCTCTTGCATGTACAAAACTTCTTATCCAGTTGGAAATGTTTCCACATACACCATAGGCCTCTAGTTTCTGAAGAAACCGTTATATTATGACTCTTGGCCAGAATGATGCAAAAGGTTGGATCTTTGAAGCGGACTTCGAGTACCCGCACTCCCTGCTTGATTACCACAATGATTATCTATTAGCTGTTGAGAAAATGAGTATGACTGGGAAAAAAGAAGACACTGAACTTGTGCCAAATCTGAATGACAAATTCAATTAAGTTTGTCACAATCCCTTGCTGCAGTTTTGCATTAGACATGCGTTAGTACTAAACAAAGTTTACAGACGCATTGAATTTGATCAAAGTGCTTTCATGAAAGATTACATAATGAAAATCACAACCCTTCATGCAAAAGATGGCAACACTGCATTTGACAAAGACTTTTTTAAGCTTATGAACAATGCCTGTTTTGGTAAGACGATTTAAAATCCACATAACCGCAAAGATGTGAGACTGGTCACAACTGAATCAGGTGCAATTAAGCTTACGGGTAAGCCACACTACACAGGGTATAAAGAGTTTCATTCATCATTGTATGCAGTGTCACTCCAAAAAAAAAAAAAAAAGATTGTTAAACTGGATTAGCCAGTATTTATTGGTATGGCAATACTTGAGTTATCAAAATTATTGACGCTTGAATTCTACTATGATTACTTTAAACCAAAATATCCTGACTGTCATCTGTTATACACAGACACTGACTCTATGATCATAGTTGTGCCTACCAAAGACTTTTATGAAGACATGAAAACAGAACCTATCCTCCACCTTAACAAGAAAATCTATGCCACTGAAGTTGAGTTCATTTACAAATTTGGTATAGTTAGATACATGCTCAGGTTTTATTTTTACAAAATGCAAGTTGGCAAGCACACACCACATACAACATAAATTATCATTGTTCTGTACATTGACAACAGCCTTTTTGTCTGCAACCTCAGTTGGTGGTGGCAGTCATGATTTGCCTAAAATAGGATGATATCTTGACTGCCTCAGTTGTAGTTCATGTACACGGCCTTCATGCCAACCAGACCCCTTCATTTTTGCTCTGTCAATTGCTTCTAGAAGGTCAGGCAACAGTCTTTCTCTAAACACTTTTTCCAATTCCTCTTTTGAATTAACTGTGTGTTGTCTTGTTGAGATATACAACACAATCACTTCACCATCTACTCTGGTAAAATCTATATTAGCAACAATCTGAATATTTACACTACCAGAAAGTAGATTATCTTGTATGACAGAAAAAGACCTTTCAATCGATGCATAGACACTGTAAGTGTTGGATATCGGCAAATCTGTTGTGTGAAACACGTTTTAAGCCTGATGAGCCTGATGAGCTTTGGGCATTGTTTGTCATTTTTATTTGTCCAAGAAAATAATAAATAGAAAAAAATACACCTTGTGTAATACCACTTTATTGACCGTAACATCTACAATAAACAGATTTAGTTCGCATAGTTGTCTGAATATTTGTTTACACACTGTCTCAAACAACTGATCATCAACTTCAAAAGTATGTATCTTAAGATCAACAGGTTTGTACTCTACAAATGGTAGCTCTTCAAATATTTATAAAGTCATATTATATGACACATATATCACTGTTTGAGGGGCTATTGATATTGGTGTTATGTCCAGTTGTTTGAAATATGTTCTTAACTGATCAAAGTGTTGGATATAACTAAAGCAGTTGGTTACATCAATCGCTTTGTCCATCATTTTTATTTGACAGACAAATAATAATATAAGAATATTATCACAAACGTAGCTGACGCCTATGTGGATGCTCATGCCATGTGTGTAATATCACTTTATTGACTCTGACATCTTCAATATAATCATGTAGTTTATTTAGTTGTCTAATTATGTGTTTACACAGTGCCCCAAACCAGTCGCAGTTAGCATCATTAACTCTAAAGGTATGTGTCCTAAGATCAACAGTCTCGTACTCGTACTCATAATTGGTAGGCCATCAGAATACCCCAAAGTGACATTATACCCCATGCATATCACTGTTGGTGTTGAGAATTTTATACCGAGCTCAAATGGTTGTTTAACATGCGTTCTTAAGCCATAAAAGACATCAAGATCTTTGAAGCAGCCTATGGTTTGTCTGTCCATCATATTTATGGACAAACCATAAGTATAAATTAATTTACTAATCCATACCCTGTGGGCTGATCTGTCTTTAAAATAAGCGTTAAATGCTTAGTCAATTTCAGTTTGTTTTTCGCATCGTCTCGCTCAAGTTTGTTGAGGATGACATCATTTTCTCTGACACAGTCTTCAAAGCTGTCACGATCTTAACAGTAAAACAAACAGATAAACTTTAGTTGTTCACGAAAATCTTCAGTACAGCATTATATTTCTGAGTGAGAATCCATACACTTATATTTGCATGCCTGCCACTAAAGGCAAGCTCTGCTAAAGTGTTTACCTTCTTAACAATGTCTTTCTCTGCAGAGCAATCATCAACAATAAACAAAGTTGCCTGCTCTTCAAATTGTTTGTAAAAATAATGCAGGTAGTCGTTTAGTTTTTTCTCAGGGTCAACTAAGTAAATGTTGTTGTCAGTCCAAATAAATAAACAGTTGTGATAAGCTTTGTTGTGTTTGATAGTAGGACAAAGTATCACAACGTTTTCAAAATGATAGATGTATCTTGTTTGCAAGAGATTAAGAACAAATTCAGTTTTTCCACAGCCTGTGGCACCACAAAATAAGCCGCAGTGTGGGTCGAGTGTCATCAAGTTCATTTTAAAACACAATATAATTTTAATACACATGACAACTTAGTCTGCTTTCTGCAATATTGAGTTGGGCATTATAAATCAGATAAAAATATATATTTATTGGTCCAGCGGTTTCAGTCTTTTTTTGTATCTGAATTGTAATTCCATCAGTACCATTTTCAACAGTTCGACCTGACCCATGTAGGTAGTCATCTGTACTACACAGATCTATCCAAAGTGCATACCTGTCTGTCAGGTATTGAGCTATTCTTACGTCATACAGATGTAGATCTTTGCATGCCATGTTTGCTGGTTTTTCTCTAACCCTTCCACCAGCAAAATACTTTGTGGTCTCGTCATAGTGCTGGTAAGGTAACATGCCTGTAGCAAAGACTTGATTATGGCGCCCTTCAATAGTACAAGATAAATGTGTAATTTTGGGATTGTAAAATTTTTCTGAATCCTTTCCATATGGAATCGCCAGTTTAACAAACAACATAAGAATGCCTTTCAGTGACCTAGCATGTGTGTTCAAGTTGATGTTCCACATTGGATCGCTTTTGTCTTTATGAATCAAACTGTGTCTTATCACACGATCATAATAAATCAGCAGTCTTGACTGGTACTGATTTTGAATGAGAGTAGCTAAATGAGCGTGTGCGACAATTTCATATTCCAAGGAAATGTTATAGATCTTGTATGTTGCGTCTGTGTCAGTTGATTTAATAACTTTGGAGTAGTGAGTAAAGATTAGTTCAAAACTCAGATGGTCATTTAGTGCTCCTTTGTAATAAGGCAAATGCGCTGTTAGGATTTCAAATTCAAGTGGAATGCAAAATCTATTTCCATATGTTTCAGCCACAATAACGTCCTTGGCTTCGGTTGTTGATTTATCTACTGCATTGATTTTGAGTTTGGCAACATTATCAGACTGTATGCCTTGATAAATATGGTCTTCTCTCTCTTCTTGAGTTAGCCACAGATCTTTGTAACAGTAGAACACATCAGCATCGTCAAGACTAAACACTTCCTGACCTTCAAGTTTAACTTTAATAGTTTTAATAATTGCTCTGCCAAGGTTGCCAAATAGTGTTCTTTTGTCACCTGTGTCTGATGAAAGTTCAATATTAAATGCAAGACGAGCAGTACCAGGAACAGTAACGTTACTGGGGCCTAAGTTAGGAAAATTGACAGTAAGAATTTGGTTTTGATCTATGGAGCTAGGATTGTTAGTGACGACAGTTGATAGCCTAATGCCCTTAACACCATGAGGTTCACATAGATTTCTATATGGGTCTAACTTTGAACCATAGGATGATGTCATTTTATATGTAAATATAAAAAAAATAATTAATAAAAACAATGGCAGCAGGAGGAGTTGGTCATGAAGATTTTGAAGTGGATGTCATGGATGACTATGACACTCGTGCAACAGATATGACTGGAATGGTAAATACTTTAATATGTATCACAAACTGTTAAAAGACAAAGTAAACTAATTTTATGTTAGTGTTGGTGACCACCCAGATGTAATAGACCCTAATCAGTTTGAACTTGACAAAGGCCACTTATTTGTAAATAAAAAAAAAAGTTCAATTGACTTATAAAAAAGATCAAGCTAAGTTTAGAGCTTTAAGTACAATCAAAACTGATGTTGGTGGTGAGGCAGCACTGCAGCGTTACCTAGGTATTGTTAATAAAAAGTTACCACCTAGACTTCCTAGTGTCCTTCACGACACGCAAACAAAGTTGCCAACGGGAAAACAACTTGAAATGACAGAAGTAAAAAGACTGCCACAAATAGCATACAAGGTGATACAAGAAACTCATTTACAGAAGGTCAAATAAATGAGGCTATGAAAACAATGGGTGACTCTCCTTTGACAATGCGTGAGTTAGTGGGGTTGGATAAAACACTGCAGTCAATCAGAGGTGAGCTTGTGAATACTGTAGCCAAACTAGGCAAGCTTGATAATCACATAGAAAGAGAAAAGAAAAACTAGCTAAAGCTGAAAATGAGAACTATGACACAGAAATGAAAAGAAAGAATACAACACAGATTAAATGATTTGCAGATAGAAAGATCAGCACGACTAGAAGTGATTGAAATTGGGAAAGAAAAAAATGAAAACACGGGTCAACAGGTTTAGAGAAACTATACAGAAAATACTTTATGAAGACACAACTTTGGCCGAGAGATTGAAAACACTTTTCAGAGAGCAGGGTATCACTATTGCAAGTTTAATTACTGCTCTTGGATTTATTATCAGTACTGTAGTATTAGCTGTAACAGGTGGCCCGAGCAGTCCAGCTCCACCGGCCCCTCCAGCTCCTCCAGCTCCATCAGACCCAAAAGATTTACAGGCATGGGTAAAAAACAGTTGTCTCATATATCAGACTTGCTTAAGAAATTGGCAGTGAAAGCAATGGTTGCTTTGCCTGGTATAATAGGAAGTGGTGTCAGTTGGTTGAACAGTACAGCAGCACAGGTAGTGGGATTTATGGTGGAGCATGTGTGGGTCTTTTTGGTGACAGTAGGAGGGTTAACTGTAGGATATTTAATGAAACAGATAAAGAAGTAATATCCCTAATCCAGTAAAGCCTATTACCAATGCAGTTCTCTCTGACTTATGTGTGTTAACTGATGACTGTTCCGGGGCTCGTGTTACTGACTGTACGGGTGTCGTTGTCAGTGCCCGGGTCAGTGCCGAGGTCGGGGACAGGACTGTTACTGTCTGTACAGGCAGTGGCGTGACTGGTGTTACTAGCTTTACTGGTGATATTAATGGTTTTTAATGACTGTTGATGTGTGGTTGTTGGGCTCAAGTTTACAGATTGATTGAGGCCTAACTTCTGATCACGCCCTGCCACAATTATTTCGTTATTATATTTTGTTATTGTCCCCATTTGGAGTTGAAGGTCAGATGGTAACATGTATAACCCGATGCCAACTACAAAGTCATCTTTTGATATAGCATATCTGAGAACGTCTTGATAGCGTTGTATGCTAGATGGGAGGTCTACTACTGAGTTTACCGAGTCTTCCAGGTTTGCAAGAAACTGTTTTTGTGCTAAAAATTTGCCACTCCTATTTAAGATGTTTGACTTTGTTTGAGCTTGTGCTCCTAGTATACACCACACATACGTTCTGATAGACTCATTGATGAGTTCGACTCCTGCTTGAGTAAACCCATCGCTTCTGTCTAAGACAAATGTGGTCCAGGCATTAGACTGTTTCTGTTCAATTGAGCCTAACCACACTTCAGATTTTGATGAGAATGAAGAGTAGGGAGGCCAGTAATCTTGCGGTTATTGTCTGTGACTCATAGCATAATACAATGTACCCCTGCCATTGTGATCATCAAGTTTTTGTGCAAAGTCATACTTTGTACTGTTGTTAAATTCATTACAGATGCGTTAAAATGCTTTCAAATCCATGGGGTTGTTAAACTGGTTAAAACTGGATTTAGTGGGCAGTGGGGTATGCAGTTTTGACAGTATTCTTTTAAGTTGGTAATACCTGTGGAAACGATAGACAAACTTAATCAGTTTGTTTGGTTGATTTAAATGGTCTGTAAAAGAAATGCCGCAACCAGTAGTTGAACATAGTATAGCAAAGTTAAGCTGGTTTAGAAACATCTGTAGTGGACTTGAGGTCCACTTTCGTGCCGTTGCATCATATGTTATTGGGGGGTTTTAGGCAATGATCATAAGGATTTGGCACTTTCACTCCAGACAAAGCTACACTGAGCTGATTTAGTTGAATTATTTTCTGGTCATAAGTAGGTGCAACATTGTACTTGACATCCATGTTAAATTGAAACATGTTTACAGTGGTAATTGTTGTGTGATTTAAATTCCATTATACTTTTCTATGTGATAATAAAAATGTTTATAACCTTAACAAATATTGACACAAGCAAACCAGTGTGGTTAACTAATCGGATTGATAATAGTGATGGTAGCAAGGCTGTAGCTATCCATGAAATGTTCTACACTGTAAAGTGGTTTAATGTAATAGATGATACAAGTTTTCATGTAAGTTATAGCGCCCCTGGCAATAGTGGCTTGGTCACTAATACACTTTATACCATCTGGGTATTATGACCTTTGTACTTTAGCTGAATGGTTTCAAAGTAAATTAAAAATTAAAGCATCTTTAAATCCGGCTAACTTACATGTTACATTAGATTTTCCTGTAGGTAGTTAGCCTATAATTTCACGTGAACTTGCATATTTACTCGGTTTAATAAGCAGACTTATAACTTCTAGGGATGAGAAATGGGCATTGGGTTTCGGAAGTGCTAATATTGAGGGTTGGTTACCTATGACAGTTAGAGATAAAATAACTGGAAGATACCCTGTTCATTTGTCTGTACACACATTGCTAAATGTTTAAAAGAACTCAACACGACTGAAAATGAACACAATGGAAAGCCTTCAACTTTGTTAAGATGCTTGCCGACTGGAACTGCCCCATATTGTGAAAGTGTGGTTGCTAGATTTCCTAATTTACAGTTTAAAATATTAGGTTCCAGTTTCTTTGAATCACTGTGTTTTCTGTAACTAATCAGGATGGTAAACCAGTTCTACTGCATGATTTTAGTGTTGTGTTGGAAACACAGCACAAGCCAAGAACGAAGAAAAAAAAATTAAAAAAAATAAAATAAAAAAACAAATAATGTAGGGGGGAAGTAACATAGGAATTACCAACTTTACTGGTAGGGCATAATGACATGTTGTGAGGTTTAATTAAAATAATATAATAAGAATACACACAACCTATAACGTATGTACATTTGTGCACGCCACTCTCCATCTCTAATATACGCGTATGCACACGCACACATGCACAAAGCAAACGCACACAAGTGGACACACACGCTTACGCATCTTAAGCTAGTCAGTCATATGAGTAGCTGGCTACATACAAGCTGTACCGAATAAATATGAGTCATCAGTCGAAACCTGTGATACACGCAATTAATGATCTAATGAGAAATAGTATTTTTTCAATATGTGCACAGTCACGGGGATGCTGCTGACAAAAATAAGTACTTGCCTAGACTGACTTTAAACGAGGAGAAAGTAGCTGATGTCGTGACGTTTCTAGGCAAGGCATTCCAAAGACTAAAGCCAGAGAACGTCAAACTCGTTTTATAGAGATCAATTCTAGGTCGCGGCACAATAAGGGATTTTCTTGATCTGGAGTATGTTGATGACTGGACGGTAAATAGCGATGTGATATATCGGGATAGCTTATCGTTTAATGCCTTGAACATAACCATTCCCTTATTGTAAATTAGATGTTCTTTCAGGGGCAGAATTTTTAAGGCTGCCAATTTTTGGTCAGTAGTTAAGCTGGGATCAGGGAGTATTAGTTTGGCAGCTCTCCAATGTAGAGAGTTCAATCTTTTCAAATTGACATCTCTCGAACCATCCCACACAGTAGAAGCATAGTCTATATGCGATCTAATATGGGCATTAAAGAACAGTTGACGTGTCTCCATATGAGTAATGTGTTTAAGTTTTGCTAAGATGTACAGATTTCTGGAGACAATTTTACAAACGTTACTGATGTGTAGCTGCCACCTAAGCTGGTTGTCCACCGTGACTCCTAGCAGGTGATGGTTAGTAACTTGGCTGATGGTTTTGCCTTGGAGGGACAGATTGAGTGAGAGAGAGCCAAGCTGGTGTTTTTGGCGGGTGCTAATTACCATGCTCTCCGTTTTTACCGGGTTTAAAATCATAATATTATGCTGCACCATTCATCAATATCCTGCAGTGTGTTTTGCAGTCGTGAATTGATGTTTGATATATCCTTATCTGGCATGTGTACAGCAGCATCATCTGCAAACATATCACATGTAACGCTTTCATTTTTTATCTCAAGAAGAAGATCATTTATGAACAAGCAGAATAAAAGGGAACCAAGAATAGAGCCCTGTGGGATGCCATGCTTCACAAAACTTTGATTCGAGTATGAGCCATTTAGTAATACCTTTTGTTTTCTACCTTCGAGGTAGGATTTGAGAAACGACGCCGAGTTGTTGGTGTACATGGACACATTCTTGATCAGTATTTCGTGGTTTACTAGATCAAAGGCTTTACGAAAATCTGGAAACATGACTCCTGTAAGTTTGAGTCGTTGATGGAAGATAACCAGGTGTCTATCATCCGTATCAGAGAGAGAGAGAGAGAGAGAGAGAGAGAGAGAGAGAGAGAGAGAGAGAGAGAGAGAGAGAGAGAGAGAGAGAGAGAGAGAGAGAGAGAGAGAGAGAGAGAGAGACTCAGACTCAGACAGTATATTGTTCAGACAAAATGTCCATACAATGGAGTGAGACATTACATAATTTATAATTCAGGTGTATATAAAAGCCATAAGGCGATGTTTATAACAACACACATACACACACACACACACACACACACACACACACACACACACACACACACACACACACACACACACACACACATTTCCATTCGATCTACGCCAGCACATAATAGCCACTTTTGACCTAAATGTAAAATGCGGTATCCAAATCCAGGCCACAGCCGTGTACCACACAGACCAGGTCGGAGTAAGAACCACAGTTTGCACATGGAATCATACAAGCATGCTGCTACGGAGTTTAAATGCATGAAATACAAATCTTGCTAAATCGGCAATAGACTGCGGGTTGGTAGTGTCAAGGATACACAATTCTTTCTTTTTGAGTTCCATAAGGTCAAACTTACATAGGTATTTGATACGCAGTTTATCGTAGAATGGACAGTAAAACATAAAGTGAATTTCATCTTCCACAGCATTGGCACACAATGGACACACTTTCGTTACAGCATTGAGAGTACTATATCTTTGTTTGTTACTTTGCAATTCAGTTATGCCAAGTCTAAATTTAATGTATAGATTTTTGACATAGGTTGGCTTAACCAGTTCAAAATAATTTTCTTGGACAAGTGTATGTTTAAAACTACGATACACAGTAAAACGTTCACTCTCAGAAAGCTTCGATGACCAGTTTTGTTTGGAACAATCAACCATCCTTTGTTTAAACTTGTTTATAAAAGCATTCCTGTTTCCAACACCTTGTGAAATCCATACATGACCAAACCCATTTCGTAAAAGCAAATTCTTTATCTTTGACACCCATGTTTCTTTCCCTTTATCGTCTAGATCCATAAGCATATGATAAGCCATATTTGCAAATCTAGTAACAGGTAAAGCACAGAGTCGAAGCCAGTAGGAAACACATCTTACTGACGTTAATACTGACAGTGGATATCGACCAAGTTCACCATAAACCATCAGGTTCGGTGTGCGGAAGTTGACATTAAAAAAACGTTTACATGCAAATGTATGGACTCTTTCAATTTCGGCACACTCGTTTATACCCCAAATTTCCGAGGCATATAACAAAATTGGGACAACCTGCGCATCAAACAGCTTGAAAAAAACATCAGGACTAGCGCAGTTGATTTTCTTCAACATACAGAAAATATCGATTACACATTTTTTTGCCTTAGTCACTAAGTCATCGACGGATGTGTTTAAACTCAAACGTGTGGTAAAGTTTAACCCAAGGTACTTATACATATTGACAACTTCTACCCTCGTTCCCCCGTAAATCCATTTTTCATATTTTGACAAATATCCACCATTTCGAAACACAGTTATTTTTGTCTTGTCTAGGTTAACAGACAAACCAAGTTTAGATGCTTCTTTGTATAAATTGTTCAGCTGAGTCTGAAGGCCATTGGGGGTTGATGAAAACAAAGCAATGTCATCTGCAAACATCAACAAAAACAGTTCTGCTGCATCGGATTTTAGTTGCAAACCATGTTTACCATTTTCAATAATGTACACAGCAAGCTCGTTAATCAAAAAGGAGAACAATGTCGGCGATGCTAAACATCCTTGTTTTAAACCTTGGAAACACTCAAAAAACGCTGTACAATTCAGGCTGTCTCTAACACAAAATTTCACCGAGTCATACATTGCCTTCATAGCTGAAAGCATTTTGCCGCGCACTCCAACCTTCAGTAAAATATTCCAAAGCACACCTCTTTTAACAGTATCGAAGGCTTTGCGAAAGTCAACAAAAGCCACATAGACTTTCTTATTTTGTAGAAGTTGTTTTTGAACAATAGCATAAAGTGTAAACATATGGTCCACAGTAGAATAGGATTTCCTAAACCCGGCTTGTGTTTCAGACAGAATATTGTGTTCCTCAGCCCAGTCTGTTAACCTTCTGTTCAAAATGTAGGTATACAGTTTACTAACACAGCTAATCAGAGCAATACCACGATAATTATCTGGATTATTTACATCTCCTTTCTTGTGGAGTGGGAAAATAATAGCTTTAGACCATTCGCTTGGGAACAACCCTTTGTTGAATAAAGCATTAAAATACTTAGTGAGAAAGGAGATGATAGCTGGGTTGGAAACTTTAAGAACTTCATTTATAATTCCATCAGGCCCGGGGGCCTTTCCTGCTTTGGCATGTTTTAAAGCAGCAATAACTTCTGCTTCTTCTATGTTAATATCTAGGTCATGAAATATGGCTTCATCAGACTCAGAGTCTTCTGAAGAAAATACATCATCATTATTCTCTTGCTGTGCTATGTTTTCATTTAGAATGCTAGAGAAGTGATCAAACCACTGCTTCTTTGTTATATTGTTTCTTAAACGACGTTTTCTTTTCCATTTCTTTATTTCCTTCCAAAATGCCTGAGAGTTATGTCTATACTCAAGAATTTTGTCACCAGTTTGCCTCTTAAAATTAACTTCTTTAGCTCTAAGTAATCTCTTGTATTGTTTTCTGTCATTTACAAACGTTGCTTTATTTTCCATGGGTTTTTTTTTTTGTGTATGTACGTAAGGCTTTACGCGTTCGCATTTTTGCATTTCTGCATTCCTGGTCAAACCAAGGGTGACTAGCGGTGTTTGTTTTGTGTGTGTTGCCTGTGGATGAATGAAATTGTTTTGTCATGCAACTAGCAGCGTCTTTGATAGCACATGTGAAAATGTCTAATGCACTATTAATATCATCATCGATCTCAGCAGTAGCAGCTACTAGAGCATCCTGGAATGCAGGAGTAGTTAAACTGTCGCTGAGCGTTTGGGCCTTAGCAGGTTCCCAGATAATCTTATCAAAAGAAAAACACTGCGTATCATCATCAGAAACATCGTTGTGGGGTGATACACGTACACAAGACACAGTAAGGACCAGCGGCAAGTGCACAGACTCTATCCTCTCGCCAACTTCAAGTTTGTCACACAAACAAATAAAGTCAGGAGATGCAACAAAATAATCATTAATGCTACAACCAGTGGGTGAGATAAATGTTAGGTGCTTTGACAGATCAGGGCTACAGAACCCATTCAAAATCATCAGTTTAAAACATGCACACAAATCTAATAGTTTTCTTCCAAATGTATTTACAGTCATATCTTCAGTAAATCGTGAAGGTTCAAACAGAGCGGTATTAGTTAGTAGCGTTTCATCAGGATCAAGCTGAAACAAATATGGATTAGGCTGCAAATCCCCAATTCTACCATTAAAATCACCACACATTAGGAAATGAATGTCTCCAAATTGCTCGAGGGCACTAGCAAGACACTGTTCTAATTCTTCTAACAAGCAGTCATACGGTAATTGTCTATAAAATGGTGAATCCTTGGGCGGAACATAGCACGCGACCAAAAGCACATCGCATTCAGAACCAAACAATGATCTGTCAAGTTTAAGAAAGACACTTTGAGCGCATGTCATGTTCACTTGGAAAACAAACTTGGCATACACATTTTTGACTAACACAACAACACCTCCCGAGCTTCTTCCTTGACGTGACAGTTTGACTGCAGGTAAGGAAAAACACGTGAAATCAGACCAGCAGTCAGGCGGGACGAAAGCATTGTCTAAAAATGTTTCAAACAAACACACAATGTCATAATTACTTACATATTGTAGAAAGTCTGGGTCGGATAATTTGCTCCACAGTCCATCAACATTCCATGACAGAAAGGTAAGTGTATACAACACACTATCTATTGGCTGATCCACAACACACGCGCGCATCGGTGACACATCCCGTGCAATTGAGGTGGGAGACGCGGCTTGGCCGACATATCACGGGTCACTGGATTCGTCCCCGACCTCAATTGTAGGGGAACTGTGTGGCCGGCGCCGTTTCGCTGGTTTAGGTACCGAGTGTGACGCACGTGCCGGTGTTGCGTTGACCTGCTGACCAGTAGCTGCGGCGGCACCGAGTCCTTGGATACGGTTGTCCGGTCTTCTGTTGAGGCTGTCTGTCGCAGGACGGCAGCCGAAGTTGTCGGTGTCGTAGTTCCGTTGCTCTAGGGGTCCAGCGACGACCAGCTTGTTCCCCTTGTAGTACGCCCGCATGCCTTTCTCCCGGTGCAGTCTGATCTGTTCGTGTTGCCGGTTGGTTAAGTCGCCAGCAACGTTAACCCCCTTTTGCTTGAGTGCAGCACGACCCTTGGTCAGGACGTCCATCTTGTCCCTCCATCTCGCAAACTTCACGATCATGGGGCGGGGCTTGTTGTTGGCTCTGGCACTGTTGGCTGCTACAGAAGCAAAGTCCGGTTTGTTCCCTACCCGGTGTGCGCGTACCAAATCGTCCTCAGTCCAGGTTTTATTTGGTACTGTGCCCTGCAGACATTCCAGTACTTTGGTGGCACAGGAATCGAATGTCTCGCCTGGCGTTTCCACGATTCCAAAAAGTCGCAGATTGTCCCTACGTGAGAACGCCTCTAGCTTGTCTAGTTCTTCCTCGTAGCGTTTCCGCATATCTTCCATGTCCTCCTGCAAGTCTTCTACAGACTCGGAAACCTCCTCCTGCTTCTCAGTCAGTTCCTTGCAGGTGTCCTCCAGGGTGTGAGCGCGTTGCTTCAAGTCAGCAATGTCGGTGCCAATCGCCTGTATAGAGGTCAGCACATCACAAAGGTCAGCACGAAGAGACCCCAGTTTCTCGTCAATCACCTGTGTCTGCTTGTCGATTATACGCTGAATGTCACTGACAGTAACTAAAGGTGATGTAGTTCCAGAGACCTCGAGTGGATTTGCGGATAGAGCTTCTTTGTCTGCCATCTTAGCACAGTTCGATTGACACAACAGTGCTACACAGTAATACACAGTACTACACAGTACACGTAGCTGGCAGTGTTGTACTAACAGTCACCCCGACGATCGCCGTACTCAGTTCAATCGAGAGAGAGAGAGAGAGAGAGAGAGAGAGAGAGAGAGAGAGAGAGAGAGAGAGAGAGAGAGAGAGAGAGAGAGAGAGAGAGAGAGAGAGAGAGAGAGAGAGAGAGAGAGAGAGAGAGAGAGAGACAGAGAGAGAGAGAGACAGAGAGAGAGAGACAGAGACAGAGAGACAGAGACAGAGACAGAGACAGAGAGAGACAGAGACAGAGACAGACAGACAGACAGACCCAGTAAGCAAATGTCATCGGGCCTCGGTCGTGGGGCTGAAAGCGTTTCACTCCTGGGGGAGATACAGAAAGAGGCGGAAAGAGATTTGCAAAGGGTCACTGCCCCAACGAACCTTTGCTAGAAGCTCATTGCTGTACCTGTAATTAATAATCAACCGGTCAATTCGCCAGTGTGTTACCGACTGTGTTTTGTGCTTGTTCTCTCACGGTGTCACCTCGGTGTCCATACGGAACCCCGGTACACTTAAGCTGGGCTTTCATTAACGCGAATCCGATACGAACTAGACCCGAATCTGGTCCGAAACAGTCATGCTAGTCTTTTTGATGTTCGTGAGTTTTGTAGATGCAATTTTTGAAGGAAAATTGCATCATCGCTCTCAGCTCTTATCGTATTAGCATCGGATTCGTAATTATGGGACCGTCGCTTTAGAGACGAAATCGGAGACACAGCTGCAGCCCATGGTGTTCAACAAGACTCATCGATCCTCATCAATCGATGACCAGTGGCCTACCACTAAGTCCAATCCACATACGGAAATTTCATTCTCATTAGCCATGCGCAATTCATCACAGTCACGTGTGTGTGTGTGTGTGTGTGTGTGTGTGTGTGTGTGTGTGTGTGTGTGTGTGTGTGTGTGTGTGTGTGTGTGTGTTGTGCGTGTGTGTGTGTGCTTGTTGGCTGTTAGCCTTTTTATTGTTTTATAGCTTAGAGCTACTTTTAGAATAAGCGTTTAACAAATCTTTATTATTATTATTATTATTATTATTATTATTATTATTATTATTATTATTATTGATATTATTATTATTATTATTATTATTATTATTATTATTATTATTATTATTATTATTGTTGTTATTATAGTGAGGTTTTTGTTTGAGAGAAACGACTACCAACAGAAATCTTTGTTGATAACCGGCTTGTAAAACAAGCATAGACAACACTCCCAACATCTCCAAGAAGCAAAGCTCATCATGAGCCCGGCATAGACAACACTCCACACATCTTCAAGAGGCATAGATCATCATGAGCCCGGCATAGACAACCCTCCCAACATCTCCAAGAAGCAAAGCTCATCATGAGCCCGGCATAGACAACACTCCACACATCTTCAAGAGGCATAGATCATCATGAGCCCGGCATAGACAACACTCCCAACATCTCCAAGAAGCAAAGCTCATCATGAGCCCGGCATAGACAACACTCCACACATCTTCAAGAGGCATAGATCATCATGAGCCCGGCATAGACAACACTCCCAACATCTCCAAGAAGCAAAGCTCATCATGAGCCAGGAGGGCTGATGATGATCTATCTCTTGGAGATGTTTGGAGTGTTGTTTATGTTTGTGGTGCAGGCTGGCCATCCTTTACTTCCGCTCGTTGTTGGGAGTCGATCGGTGTAAACGTAACCTCACATTTACACTCCGACGCTTGACACCCGGTCTGCTGGAGCTCGCCTTGTGCGAAGAATTCGGTTCCCTTACCTTCACAGTAGAGAATAAGTCGTCTTTATTGTTATTCACGTGTTTCTCAAACTATCTGGAATTAGGTGTATGGGGCTTTTCAGATTCGGTAATCCGTAAATTGTGTATCCGACGTTCAAAATTAGTGTCAGGGGCGGATCAAGGGAGGTTGGTGGGGGGTGGGGTGGGGGGGCGTCGTTCCGGGGTTTCCGCCCCCCCCCCCCCGCCCCCGTCTCTCCCCCTCCCCTCCACTCCCTTCCCTGTTGTTAGATATTTAGGGAAGGGGTGAAAGTCTAGATATATGCGCTGCCCCCCCCCCCCCCCCCCACACACACACACACTCACCATTGTTCGATGTTCCGGCCACTGGAAGGCAAGTCCAGACACACGCTTCCACCCCGCCCCCCCCCCCCCCACCCCCGCTACCTCCCGTTGTTTGATTTTTCCTTCACTGAAAAGCCTTTTGTGTGAGATTGAAGGTCCCCAAACAAAGTTGCCTCCCCCCCTCAACCCCCACTCGAAGTAACTGATAAGCCCCTGAGTCTCCGCACTATTCGCAAGCAGTGCAACAGATGTGAGCGCACATCGTTTTTCGCAAACATCTTCGCAGAGCCAGAGAACCATTTTTCTGTCCCACTCTTACAACAAACATCATTTAGTGACAGTTGACCTGATTTACTTCCAAGAAACTCCTACTTTTAGGCAGTTTTGCTGTATAGTCGTAAAAGTTCGGATTGCTAGCCATTTCCCACCGGGGCTTTGTTATGGTATAGAAAATATTTTGTTTTCTTGTATTTTGACCCAATTTTTATATCTGTATAGCATAATGAGCAAATGATAGGAGTTAAGTAAAAAAAAAGTATATACAAATTGCCCATAATAGGTCATTTGACACGTAATGATATTTGTTCTGAAAGTGATACAGAAAAGTGGTTCTTTGCAGAGATATTTTGGGGAAAAAAGCGCTGTGCGCTCCGATGACAAACGGCCCCCAAGGGTTTCACCGGCTTAGCGTGCAAAATTTAGTCAGGTATAGCGTTACTTATTACAAGCAATGTAACTGACCCGCTCATCATCGTCAGGCCAGCTGAACCTTTAGAGTTTAGCTATGTTTCCGTAAGCACGAATCCGACGCGATTACGACCCTAATCCGAAGCTGTTCCGAGGGAAAAAAGTTCGTGCAAGTCCTTTTTACTTTTTAGTGTTTCCGTATGCCCGATCCGGAAACGAATTCGCTTCCGTCTTCGAACGAAAATGACGCAATTTTTGAAGGAAACATTGCATGACCGCATCGGGATCGGACCGTATTCATATCGGATTCGTGCTTATGGAATCGTATCTTAAAGCTACGTTTTCGTAAGCACAAATCCGACGCGAATACGATCCAAATCCGAAGCCGGTCAGAGACAGAACAGTAGGTGTAAGTCGTTTTTTTTATGATTGTGTGTTTCTAGTTGTTGGCTGATTTACCGAATTTCGGATACGACAGCTAAACAAACACGCCACGATTTTTTGTTCGCCCACGGGAGCGAGATTTTCGGATGTGGAATTTTTCTGACCGAAAGTATGACGTACATTTTGTCATCTGTCGCACCCTCTCGCGCCATTCTGATTTTTACGTCATATCAGTGATCCCTACAAAGGCGGAATTCGGATGTCGCACGTTTTATATGGAAATACGCCATCCACGAAATGTGAACGAACAGCATTGTTGCAGCATTGGACTGCGAAGCGAACACGACACGATACGAGTTTTTTTGCTCGCTCAAGGGAGCGAATCCTGACCGAAAGTACTACGTTAATTTTGTCATCTGTAGAAAGTTCTCGCGCCATATTTGTGGTTCCCACTCGGATGTTACAAATTTTGTATGGAAACACGCCGATCCATGAATTTTCAACGAGAATTGTATTGCCGTGTCGGGTTCGAGTCGTATTCGTATCGTATTCGTGCTTATATGGAAACGTGGCTTTAGTCAGGTATAGTGGGAGTTATTAGCGAGGTTTCCTTGGCAACGAACGATTCCCAACAACGAAGGCGAACGTAATAACGGCGGTTAATTGACAATCTGCAAACATCTCCAAGAGGCATAGATCCTCATGAGCCCGAAGGGCTCATGAGGATCTTTGTCCTTTGGAGATGTTAGGAGTGTTGTCTGTGCCCAGGCGTTTTGCGTGTTCAGGTAGTATACACTCTAAAGCAGTTAGCACATGTGCCATTTGCCGTCGCTAACCCAATGCGCAGAAGGCCATCGGGCCGACGTTGGTCGCCGTTGAATCACGGCCGTGTGCGGGTCAACGGCGACCAACGTCGGCCCGATGTCCTTGGCGTATTTGGAATCTACAAGGTACATTGGGAAGGTACAACTCTACTACAACAAAGCAAGAATCCGATACGAATCCGATCCGAACCAGATGAGGTGACGCAATTTTCTATAAAAATTGCGTAATTTTCGCTCGAAGCCGGATGCAAATTTGTTTCCGCGTCGGGCATATGGAAACACTGAAACACAATAAAGACTTGCACGAACCTTCATGTTTCGGGTCCGCTTCAGATTCGTATCGGGTTCGTATCGGATTCGTGTTTATGGGTCGGCGCCTTAAGTCTTTTTTTTATTTGATGAGTGCAATGTGGTATTGAACCGTCTGCGCTGGGTTACCACTCACAAACACACTGACGTACTGTATGCACACACACGCACGCAAACATACAAACACAGTAATAAAAAGAAAGTTCAACTGTTGGTACATATCTTCTTTGTCACATTCACTTTGAAATCATTTTCTGCTTGTACGCCACGGCCGAATAGGACAAGGACACATCATCGGCAGGTAACTCCGGTTTTCCCAAAGCGGTTGCCTCCCCTGACGCCCTTTCTCTGGTGATGCGCTCCTCTGCCGATTTTCTTCCGCCCGCCTCAGACTGTGCCAGTGATCCGGGCTCTTTGCCTTTCTTCCCCTTGCCCTTACTGGGCGACTTCCCGGAGGTATCTGTCAGAACAAAGAAACGTTACAACTAGTAACACTGCAAACAAGGGGCTCCGGCCAATGAGAGTTAGTACACATGCCAAGGGGAATTACTCAGCGCTGGACAAACAAACAGTTAGATCCCTTGCCCCCTCTTTTAAGGCACTCAATCTCGAGCCCACATAAAAAATACGCAATAAATAACAAGACGCTCATAATTATACATCCCTGAATAGGATGTATATGACCGTCTTGTTATTTATCTGCGTATTTTTGTGTGCGCTGGCGACAGGATGGGGCAGGGGACATAACCGTTTGTCTGTCCAGCGCTGAGTAATTCCCCTTTGCATGTGTACTATTTCTGCAAGCGCTAGCGTCATCTATTTGGTTGGTGACAGAGAGCTAGCCGCTGCTCATGAACAAATTTCACCACTTTTTGAGAAAAAAACATTAAAATTGATTTTTGTGTGTGCATTGATTGCGCGCTCCACTGGTGAAATATAAACCATAACACGGACTTCTAAGTTGAAAACAGTGGGTGAAATATAAACCATAACACGGACTTTCTAAGTTGAAAACAGTGGGTGAAATATAAACCATAATACGGACTTCTAAGTTGAAAACAGTGGGTGAAATATAAACCATAACACGGACTGCTAAGTTGAAAACAGTGGGTGAAATATAAACCATAACACGGACTTCTAAGTTGAAAACAGTGGGTGAAATATAAACCATAACACGGACTTCTAAGTTGAAAACAGTGGGTGAAATATAAACCATAACACGGACTTCTACGTTGAAAACAGTGGGTGAAATATAAACCATAATACGGATTCTAAGTTGAAAACAGTGGGGGAAACATAAACCATAACACGGACTTCTAAGTTGAAAACAGTGGGTGAATATAAACCATAACACGGACTGCTAAGTTGAAAACAGTGGGGGAAATATAAACCATAACACGGACTGCTAAGTTGAAAACAGTGGGTGAAATATAAACCATAACACGGACTGCTAAGTTGAAAACAGTGGGGGAAATGTTGACGTCAATTCTGGAAATCACTGGACTGTTTGCGGGAATACCGTTACTGGACAAGTTAGTTAGCTATTTGTGTTTAACGCCGAGCATGCGCCTAAGGCCGTTACAGGGCAAGCAAGTATGGTCTTCACTTCAGACGTCATATGGTCATTTGGGTTCACTGGTCCTCACGGTTTCGGGTATGTGGTCAAGGTGATTGTTCAAGTTTCTCTTTTTCATATGATTTATTTATTTATACTTTATTCATTTTATCTCTCTCTCTCCCTCTCCTCTCTCTCTCTCTCTCTCTCTCTCTCTCTCTCTCTCTCTCTCTCTCTCTCTCTCTCTCTCTCTCTCTCTCTCTCTCTCTCTCTCTCTCTCTCTCTCTCTCTGCACGGAAAGCTGATGTCCGTCACTGGCACTGACAAGGCACAGGTCGTGTCAGTGTCGGGCCTCGACAGAGCCGGCATTCTACGGCGCCTTCATGATGCCGAACCCACGAATACAGTCAGCACAATCGTCATACACGTTGGCATCAACGACTGTAAGCGTGGGTTCGTCATCAGCAAGAAGGGCTGGAAGGATGTGATTTCTGCTGCCAGACGAATCTTCCCCAAGGCAGAAATCTCCATGTCTTCCATCCTGCCCACGAACAGCCACCGTCAGCAGCCAGACCCATGCATCACTGACACCAACCTCTGCCTCAGGGAAATGTGCGCATCCCTCAAGGTCAAGTTTGTTGACAATGACTACGCCTTCTCTACAAGAACCGGCGAGGTAAAGAGCGGCTGGTTTAGAGACGCCATCCATCCCAACAAGCGGGGCACCAGTGCTCTCGCTGTCAACATCATGCGTTCGTACTCTGGCCGCACCTCCAACAACGCAGCCCGGCCAGAACCAAATCACCCAAAGTCTCGCCAACATGAAGAGCTACCTGGGCACGGTGACACACACGGCAAGTCTGGTGCCAGAGACAAAGAGCCTCAAAGAGACAGACGCTCTCAGCGCCCAGTCAGTTCCAGCCTTGCACCCCGATTCCGACAGGAGCATACTGTGGAAAAAGACTGCAGTCAAGCCGACTGCACGCCGCTAGTCACCCAACAGCGGTAGGCGCGCGGGGGGGGGGGGGGGGGGGGGGGGGGGGCCAACATAGGGTGATCAAAGGCCGGAACTGCTCCGGAACAGAAGTCACAGCGGCCACCCTACGGTTACTCCACACCAACCATGGCCCCCCCCCCCCCCCCCCCCCATCTTCGTAGCAGACGGCCGACCGGTGTACCCGTACTCTAATCTCTCCGTATTTCCATATCCCCCACTACCCCCGCCCCCAGGAGTGCCCCAGCTTAGTGAAAGTGACTGCGCAGCCTTGTTTTCTCTGCTGCAGAAATTCAGACCACGCGCCGGACATTAGGACACGAGTGTCTAGATTGACAGCTTGTGTTAGACAGTCATAGGACACACCCTTCTTATTTGACAGCGTGTATTTCACACAGTTTTTGTTTTTGTTTTTTAGTAGTTTTCTCGCAGCCTTGCCAAAGTTCTATTGTGCGTGTTTCGTGGATCTTTTTGTGACATTAATCCTCGAGTCGAGTTGAATTGAGCTTTTTGATCTAGAATTACATTTTCGACTTTAATGACTGCGGTTTTGTTCTGTCCGTAGTTAGCTGTGCTTGATTTAAAAGTCGCAGTGACTTTTTTGTTTTTTGTTTTGTTTTAAATTATAGGTCCATTTTATTTTGATGTGCGATTATTACTATATTAGTAGTTAGGAACTGAAGCATCGGGCGAGCGAGCCTAGGTGCGCTTGGAAGTGTTTCTTTATTTTCTTATTCTTTCTACATAGCTGTCGAGCCTTTAATTTTGTATCTGACATTACCAAGTAATTCGAACTCGCAGCGGACTCAGACCACGAGAGTCAAAAACATTTTAATTTTGCTTTATTGTTGTTGCTGTTGTTTTTCCTACGTTTTCTTGTCGCTTTATTATTGATTTATACATTGACATTATTTATTTATTTTTTTGTTGAATATTATTGCTACGTTTGTTCTGTTACCAACATGCCAAAAATAATGTAAAAACTGCCCCACAACGACCTGATGAGTTGAGAGTTGGTCACCTCAACATTTACCATCTAGTTAATAAGGTGCCAGATTTGTCTGTGTTCTTGAACACGCCAACACATTTTCATGTTGTTGGTGTATCCGAGTCGAGGCTCAAAAGCACTGTCAGGGATAACTCTTTCTCAGTCCCAAACTTCTCAGTACTCCGCAGAGATGCCTCAAGTCCCCAGCACACTGGACTAGCAGTATATATATATGATTCGATAACTAGTAACGTTAAACGACGACAGGACTTAGAGTCAGCCGAAGTTGAAAGTTTATGGGTCGAGGTGAAAACATCTCAATCCCCCACAGTCCTGGTTGGCTTTATCTATAGAAATCCAGCAGCCAACTGCGACTGGTATGATGACTACGTAGAAATGATGGATAAAGTTAATCAGAGTAAAGATAACATTGTTCTTCTGGGCGACTTTAACATTGACCTACTTAAGCCCAAAGGACACCATGCTGCATGGGCATCAACAACAGCCTTATTCGGTTTAAAACAATTAGTTAAAAAAAAAAAAACACTAGAAACACATCTACATCCTCAACCTTAATTGATCACATTTACGTGACAAATGACGATAAAATATCAAATGTGCAGGTTCCCTCCTTAGCTGTCAGCGATCATAACCCAGTGTGTTGTAACGTCTCCATGAAACTAGACAAGCAAAAAACTAAAAGATATAAAACTATAAAATATCGCTCCTTTAAACATTTTAATAAAGACGAATTTTTGTGGGACCTGCACAATGCTCCGTTTACTGAGGTTTATGATCACCAATCTCCTGACAGTGCCTTGTCGTGCTGGATGGATCTGTTTCTCAGCGTCCTCAATAAACATGCGCCAATACGTGAAAAACGAGTTAAACATTCCACCATACCACCGTGGTTAACAGCGGATATCAAGCAGGCCATGTCATTTAGAGACAAACTGAAAAAAGAGCAAAAGTACGAAGAATACAAACAAAAAACAAAAAACAACGCAATCGTGTCAAATATTTAGTTAGAGCGTCTAAGAAGTCTTTTTTCCAACAAATGATTCGAGACAAAAAGGACACGGCATCTGTTTGGAAAGCTCTGAACGTCATAACGAAGAGTAAATCAGCACCCGAAATCCCATCTCATATGTCAGTTGATATATTAAATAACCATTTCTTAACGACAGCCGAAATATTGGCATTGTTAGCTGCAAATAACAGTAAACCGTATGAAGTGCCGAGTTCTCTCAGAGAACACTTTAAAAAAAACAACTATATCAAAAACTTTCACATCCCTGATATTACAGTTGCGGAAGTCGGCAGATATATTTCTAGCATGCCCCAAAACAAATCTGTTGGCATTGCTGGTATTGATAATGAAACCCTAAAAATCTCATTATCGTATACAGTAGAATCACTAACATATATTTTCAACCTCTGCATAAAGCAAAGTACATTTCCAATCATTCTTAAAGAAGCAAAGGTAATCCCAATCTCTAAATCTAAAGATATTGAAGATATTAATAATTATCGTCCAATCTCCCTTCTGTCAGCTTTGTCAAAACCCCTTGAAAAGCACATTCAAAAACATCTCCTTGATTTTCTGGAAAAAAGGTAAATTACTTAATATTCACCAGTCTGGTTTTAGACCGAAACATTTTTGTCAGTCAGCACTGACACATATTGTAGACAGCTGCCTGGAATCAATCAACAAAAGCTTGATGTCAGGAGCAGTTTTCTTAGACCTTAAAAAGGCGTTTGACCTTGTGGACCATGACATTCTCCTAAATAAGCTAACAGTTTATCACTTGGACGCAACCGCTATAGCATTCTTCCGATCATATCTCGAAGACAGAAAAGAAATGGTGTACGCCCATGGAAGATACTCTAAGCAAGGAAATGTAAAATACGGCGTCCCCCAGGGATCTATTTTGCGCCCTCTTCTATTCACACTATTTATTAATGATCTACCGTTGCATATAACTAATTCTGACGTTAATTGTAATCTATTTCCTGACGATACGAGTCTTCATGTTTCTGGTAAAAAAAACGACGGACATTAGCCATAGTTTACAATGCAGTCTCAATGAGATATCTGAATGGTGTAGACAGAACCATATGGTTTTTCACCCAGCAAAAACAAAGAGTATCTTAATCGCCACGCGGCAAAAACATCAACGCCGACTACAGCCATTACAATTACAATTAAACGCTGAACCTGTTGAACAAGTCACTGAGCGTAAATTCTTAGGAATACATGTTGATGAACAACTGTGCTGGGAGACCCATATAAATGCTGTTTGTAAGACCATTGCAAAAACACTTTCTTATTGTTCCAGCTTAGACATGTAACGGATACAAATACCCGTAAATTGTTTTTTCATGCTCATATAAAGTCCCATGTTGATTATGTCTCCACAGTGTGGGACGGCTGCAGTGATGTCCACATGAAGAGATTAAACTCCATATACAAAATAGCTGTAAAAATGATAGATAGACGCCCCATCCCTACCACAGACAAATTTAGACATTTAAACATTCTCGGTCTGCGTCAGCAACTTACATTAAACAAATGCGTCTATATGCAAAAGATACTGAATAATATGACACCCCAGTATCTAATCACTAAATTTATATCTCACCAAGAACGTGAACGGACCTCAAGAAACAATACCTTACCCCTACCACTGCCAAGAATTGACCTTTTTAAAACTAGTATGTCATTCTCAGGTCCGTTTGCTTGGAATTCTATCCCTGCACATTTGAAAACTATTACCTCACCAGAAACGTTTAAAACAAAACTCCGACGCTCTCGCAGCTTTTGCGGCCCCTGACGACCTTTCTTTGGTGGCGCCCTCTTCTGGCATTTTTTTTCCCCGTCAGACTGCGAGCCGCGCTCTTTGCGTTTATTGCCCTTGTCTTTTCTTGGAGACTTCCCGCCCGAATCTGTCAAAAAACAAGAAAGGCAAAGCCATTATGACTCACGTGTATGACCGATTTACATATGTGTGACCTTTGTGACAAGGGCTGGCTTCTGCAGCAGCAAAATACAGTCTTTCTGAAAATGTATGCATTTTTTCGCAAACCTGTCAACCCCCATGTCCCTTGACCATTCTGATGAGTAGACTAAATTAGTATGCATAGGGAAGTCTTATCATCCGCTAACTTTGTGCTAAATTTGGTTGAAAAATTAGCAAAAATGTGGATAATAACTACAATTTTATATTAAAAAAACTGACATTTTACACACATTTATCAGCCTCTTGTGACCCTTGACCTTTTCGAGGGGTCACTGAAATTAGTATGCATAGATAGGTCTTACCATCAGGTATCTCTGTACAAAATTTGGGGTTCAAGTTGTGAATAGTATTTGAGAAAAAAATCTTTTGTCAAAATATGGCTATTTCGGACCTATTTTAAATGCCAACTTTAAAGTTTACCACGGACGACGGCGGACGAACGACGGACGCCGGACGGACGACCACTGCCCGAAAACATAGACTCATATTTTGCTTCGCACTCGAGCCAAAAGGCACCTTTCGACCTTGTGACCCTTGACCTTTCCGAAGGGTCATCTACATTAGTATGCATTGATAGGGCTTACCATGAGGTATCCCTGTAGCCTGTTTGGGTTTACATTTGTGAACAGTATTTGAGAACCAACATCTTTTATCAAAATATGGCTATTTTTCACCTATTTCCTGAGCTCCTGTGACCCTTGACCTTTCCGAGGGATCAACCAAATTAGTATGTACCATCAAGTTTGCGTTTGAAGTTGTGAATAGTATTTGAGAATAAATAAATGATGCCAAAATATAGTTAATTTTGATATATTTCCCGATCCCCTGTGACCTTGAACTTTGTGAGAGGTCACTAAAATTGGTATGTTTTAAAAGGTCTTTCCAAGGCCAAGTTTGAAGACTGTGGCTTAAATAAACTCCGAGAAAATGCCAACGTTAAAGTTTACCACGGACGACGCGGACGACCACTGCCGGAAAACATAGACTCATATTTTGCTTCGCACATGAGCCCAAAAACACCTTTCGACTATTTCTGTAACACACCGCAGTTGTTCTCCGAAGTGGATTAAACTTATCCAGTTCGCTTATAGCAATGACGTGTTTAGCGTCGGAAACCACTGCACACTGACTGTCATTTGCATGAAGAACACACAGCAACTGGGAGGCGTACTTCACCCCAGCCATACATTTACAAATGCTTCACATACATGTACAAATGCTTCACACACAACTGACAGATCTACCATGCAATCTAGCCAAATGTAAGAACAAGCGATCGAGTCAGTCAGTGGATACAATGGTGTAACAAGGAAAAGTAGAAATTTTACTTTCGAGCATACCGCGTAGTGATGATTGTCTTGTGATTGTCTCTGGGTTCATTTGGTTGGTTGGTTAGTTCGGGGTTTAACCCTTATCATTTGGAGTACGCCAGTGTGTGAAATAAGTTAACTAAAATAGTTCAAGGGTAGAGCCAGAATAGCTTGTCGCCTTTAGACGCCAAGCTATTCTGCCACCACCCTTGAACTAAAACCATTGGTCTATATCCTTATCTGTAAGTTAAAAAAAAAAAAAACTAGCGTGCATATGGCAGTGTACAAAGTTGAAGCTTATAGCCTGAGTATGATATGGGTTAGCGTCCACGGCACCGCAGTGATAATGAACGGCCCTAACGGGCGGGTTATGGGAGACAAGGTAATCTATTGCCTATGGAGTAGGGTCTGAACACTGAAAAATTCAGGCGCACTGCAACTGTGCCACTTTGATTTACCAGGACCTTTCAACGGACATGCTATGGAACAAGCACGTCGTTTTCCCCTGGAATGCGAGTCCAGCTACAGGAGCCAAAACGGGGACTCGAACCCACGACCCGGCGATTCCTTTCGCTCTCTTGCACCGACGCTTAACCGCCTGAGCTATTTCGGACTCTAGTGGACCGTGTACCCAACTAAACACTACAGCCCATGGGGAACTAGCAAAATAAGGGTGGTTTGAGAAAAAAAAAGGGGGGAGGGGGGGGGGGCGGGTCCAAAATACACCATGAGGGGCCGGCAGCGACGAGGCCAGGCCAGTGAGAGAAATTCGGGTGCTGGAGAGGGCACCGAGGCCAGACCAGTGAGAGAAATTCGGGTGCTGGAGAGGGCACCGAGGCCAGACCAGTGAGAGAAATTCGGGTGCTGGAGAGGGCACCAAGGCCAGGCCAGTGAGAGAAATTCGGGTGCTGGAGAGGGCACGAAGGCCAGGCCAGTGAGAGAAAGTCGGGTGCTGGAGAGGGCACCGAGGCCAGACCAGTGAGAGAAATTCGGGTGCTGGAGAGGGCACCGAGGCAGGCCAGTGAGAGAAATTCGGGTGCTGGAGAGGGCACCGAGGCAGGCCAGTGAGAGAAATTCGGGTGCTGGAGAGGGCACCGAGGCAGGCCAGTGAGAGAAATTCGGGTGCTGGAGAGGGCACCAAGGCCAGACCAGTGAGAGAAATTCGGGTGCTGGAGAGGGCACCGAGGCCAGACCAGTGAGAGAAATTCGGGTGCTGGAGAGGGCACCGAGGCCAGGCCAGTGAGAGAAATTCGGGTGCTGGAGAGGGCACCAAGGCCAGGCCAGTGAGAGAAATTCGGGTGCTGGAGAGGGCACCGAGGCCAGACCAGTGAGAGAAATTCGGGTGCTGGAGAGGGCACCGAGGCCAGACCAGTGAGAGAAATTCGGGTGCTGGAGAGGGCACCGAGGCCAGACCAGTGAGAGAAATTCTTGTGCTGGAGAGGGCACCGAGGCCAGACCAGTGAGAGAAATTCGGGTGCTGGAGAGGGCACCGAGGCAAGACCAGTGCGAGAAATTCGGGTGCTGGAGAGGGCACCGAGGCCAGACCAGTGAGAGAAATTCGGGTGCTGGAGAGGGCACCAAGGCCAGACCAGTGAGAGAAATTCGGGTGCTGGAGAGGGCACCGAGGCCAGACCAGTGCGAGAAATTCGGGTGCTGGAGAGGGCACCGAGGCCAGGCCAGTGAGAGAAATTCGGGTGCTGGAGAGGGCACCGAGGCCAGGCCAGTGAGAGAAATTCGGGTGCTGGAGAGGGCACCGAGGCCAGACCAGTGAGAGAAATTCGGGTGCTGGAGAGGGCACCGAGGCCAGGCCAGTGAGAGAAATTCGGGTGCTGGAGAGGGCACCGAGGCCAGGCCAGTGAGAGAAATTCGGGTGCTGGAGAGGGCACCGAGGCCAGGCCAGTGAGAGAAATTCGGGTGCTGGAGAGGGCACCGAGGCCAGGCCAGTGAGAGAAATTCGGGTGCTGGAGAGGGCACCAAGGCCAGGCCAGTGAGAGAAATTCGGGTGCTGGAGAGGGCACCGAGGCCAGACCAGTGAGAGAAATTCGGGTGCTGGAGAGGGCACCGAGGCCAGGCCAGTGAGAGAAATTCGGGTGCTGGAGAGGGCACCGAGGCCAGGCCAGTGAGAGAAATTCGGGTGCTGGAGAGGGCACCGAGGCCAGGCCAGTGAGAGAAATTCGGTTGCTGGAGAGGGCACCGAGGCCAGACCAGTGAGAGAAATTCGGGTGCTGGAGAGGGCACCAAGGCCAGGCCAGTGAGAGAAATTCAGGTGCTGGAGAGGGCACCGAGGCCAGGCCAGTGAGAGAAATTCGGGTGCTGGAGAGGGCACCGAGGCCAGGCCAGTGAGAGAAATTCGGGTGCTGGAGAGGGCACCGAGGCCAGACCAGTGAGAGAAATTCGGGTGCTTGAGAGGGCACCGAGGCCAGGCCAGTGAGAGAAATTCGGGTGCTGGAGAGGGCACCGAGGCCAGGCCAGTGAGAGAAATTCGGGTGCTGGAGAGGGCACCGAGGCCAGGCCAGTGAGAGAAATTCGGGTGCTTGAGAGGGCACCGAGGCCAGGCCAGTGAGAGAAATTCGGGTGCTGGAGAGGGCACCGAGGCCAGACCAGTGAGAGAAATTCGGGTGCTGGAGAGGGCACCAAGGCCAGGCCGGTGAGAGAAATTCGGGTGCTGGAGAGGGCACCGAGGCCAGGCCAGTGAGAGAAATTCGGGTGCTGGAGAGGGCACCGAGGCCAGACCAGTGAGAGAAATTCGGGTGCTGGAGAGGGCACCGAGGCCAGTGAGAGAAATTCGGGTGCTGGAGAGGGCACCAAGGCCAGGCCAGTGAGAGAAATTCGGGTGCTGGAGAGGGCACCAAGGCCAGGCCAGTGAGAGAAATTCGGGTGCTTGAGAGGGCACCGAGGCCAGGCCAGTGAGAGAAATTCGGGTGCTGGAGAGGGCACCGAGGCCAGACCAGTGAGAGAAATTCGGGTGCTGGAGAGGGCACCGAGGCCAGACCAGTGAGAGAAATTCGGGTGCTGGAGAGGGCACCGAGGCCAGACCAGTGAGAGAAATTCGGGTGCTGGAGAGGGCACCGAGGCCAGACCAGTGAGAGAAATTCGGGTGCTGGAGAGGGCACCGAGGCCAGACCAGTGCGAGAAATTCGGGTGCTGGAGAGGGCACCGAGGCCAGGCCAGTGAGAGAAATTCGGGTGCTGGAGAGGGCACCGAGGCCAGGCCAGTGAGAGAAATTCGGGTGCTGGAGAGGGCACCGAGGCCAGACCAGTGAGAGAAATTCGGGTGCTGGAGAGGGCACCGAGGCCAGACCAGTGAGAGAAATTCGGGTGCTGGAGAGGGCACCGAGGCCAGACCAGTGAGAGAAATTCGGGTGCTGGAGAGGGCACCGAGGCCAGGCCAGTGAGAGAAATTCGGGTGCTGGAGAGGGCACCGAGGCCAGACCAGTGAGAGAAATTCGGGTGCTGGAGAGGGCACCGAGGCCAGACCAGTGAGAGAAATTCGGGTGCTGGAGAGGGCACCGAGGCCAGACCAGTGCGAGAAATTCGGGTGCTGGAGAGGGCACCGAGGCCAGGCCAGTGAGAGAAATTCGGGTGCTGGAGAGGGCACCGAGGCCAGGCCAGTGAGAGAAATTCGGGTGCTGGAGAGGGCACCGAGGCCAGACCAGTGAGAGAAGTTCGGGTGCTGGAGAGTGCACCGAGGCCAGACCAGTGAGAGAAATTCGGGTGCTGGAGAGGGCACCGAGGCCAGGCCAGTGAGAGAAATTCGGGTGCTGGAGAGGGCACCGAGGCCAGGCCAGTGAGAGAAATTCGGGTGCTGGAGAGGGCACCTAGGCCAGGCCAGTGAGAGAAATTCGGGTGCTGGAGAGGGCACCGAGGCCAGACCAGTGAGAGAAATTCGGGTGCTGGAGAGGGCACCGAGGCCAGGCCAGTGAGAGAAATTCGGGTGCTGGAGAGTGCACCGAGGCCAGACCAGTGAGAGAAATTCGGGTGCTGGAGAGGGCACCGAGGCCAGACCAGTGAGAGAAATTCGGGTGCTGGAGAGGGCACCGAGGCCAGACCAGTGAGAGAAATTCGGGTGCTGGAGAGGGCACCGAGGCCAGACCAGTGAGAGAAATTCGGGTGCTGGAGAGGGCACCGAGGCCAGACCAGTGAGAGAAATTCGGGTGCTGGAGAGGGCACCGAGGCCAGGCCAGTGAGAGAAATTCGGGTGCTGGAGAGGGCACCGAGGCCAGACCAGTGAGAGAAATTCGGGTGCTGGAGAGGGCACCGAGGCCAGGCCAGTGAGAGAAATTCGGGTGCTGGAGAGGGCACCGAGGCCAGGCCAGTGAGAGAAATTCAGGTGCTGGAGAGGGCACCAAGGCCAGGCCAGTGAGAGAAATTCGGGTGCTGGAGAGGGCACCGAGGCCAGACCAGTGAGAGAAATTCGGGTGCTGGAGAGGGCACCGAGGCCAGGCCAGTGAGAGAAATTCGGGTGCTGGAGAGGGCACCGAGGCCAGACCAGTGAGAGAAATTCGGGTGCTGGAGAGGGCACCGAGGCCAGGCCAGTGAGAGAAATTCGGGTGCTGGAGAGGGCACCGAGGCCAGGCCAGTGAGAGAAATTCGGGTGCTGGAGAGGGCACCGAGGCCAGGCCAGTGAGAGAAATTCGGGTGCTGGAGAGGGCACCGAGGCCAGGCCAGTGAGAGAAATTCGGGTGCTGGAGAGGGCACCAAGGCCAGGCCAGTGAGAGAAATTCGGGTGCTGGAGAGGGCACCGAGGCCAGACCAGTGAGAGAAATTCGGGTGCTGGAGAGGGCACCGAGGCCAGGCCAGTGAGAGAAATTCGGGTGCTGGAGAGGGCACCGAGGCCAGACCAGTGAGAGAAATTCGGGTGCTGGAGAGGGCACCGAGGCCAGGCCAGTGAGAGAAATTCGGGTGCTGGAGAGGGCACCGAGGCCAGGCCAGTGAGAGAAATTCGGGTGCTGGAGAGGGCACCGAGGCCAGGCCAGTGAGAGAAATTCGGGTGCTGGAGAGGGCACCGAGGCCAGGCCAGTGAGAGAAATTCGGGTGCTGGAGAGGGCACCAAGGCCAGGCGAGTGAGAGAAATTCGGGTGCTGGAGAGGGCACCAAGGCCAGACCAGTGAGAGAAATTCGGGTGCTGGAGAGGGCACCAAGGCCAGACCAGTGAGAGAAATTCGGGTGCTGGAGAGGGCACCAAGGCCAGACCAGTGAGAGAAATTCGGGTGCTGGAGAGGGCACCAAGGCCAGACCAGTGAGAGAAATTCGGGTGCTGGAGAGGGCACCAAGGCCAGGCCAGTGAGAGAAATTCGGGTGCTGGAGAGGGCACCAAGGCCAGGCCAGTGAGAGAAATTCGGGTGCTGGAGAGGGCACCGAGGCCAGACCAGTGAGAGAAATTCGGGTGCTGGAGAGGGCACCGAGGCCAGACCAGTGAGAGAAATTCGGGTGCTGGAGAGGGCACCAAGGGCAGACCAGTGAGAGAAATTCGGGTGCTGGAGAGGGCACCAAGGCCAGACCAGTGAGAGAAATTCGGGTGCTGGAGAGGGCACCAAGGCCAGGCTAGTGAGAGAAATTCGGGTGCTGGAGAGGGCACCAAGGCCAGACCAGTGAGAGAAATTCGGGTGCTGGAGAGGGCACCAAGGCCAGACCAGTGAGAGAAATTCGGGTGCTGGAGAGGGCACCAAGGGCAGGCCAGTGAGAGAAATTCGGGTGCTGGAGAGGGCACCGAGGCCAGGCCAGTGAGAGAAATTCGGGTGCTGGAGAGGGCACCAAGGCCAGACCAGTGAGAGAAATTCGGGTGCTGGAGAGGGCACCGAGGCCAGACCAGTGAGAGAAATTCGGGTGCTGGAGAGGGCACCAAGGCCAGACCAGTGAGAGAAATTCGGGTGCTGGAGAGGGCACCAAGGCCAGACCAGTGAGAGAAATTCGGGTGCTGGAGAGGGCACCAAGGCCAGGCTAGTGAGAGAAATTCGGGTGCTGGAGAGGGCACCAAGGCCAGACCAGTGAGAGAAATTCGGGTGCTGGAGAGGGCACCGAGGCCAGGCCAGTGAGAGAAATTCGGGTGCTGGAGAGGGCACCAAGGCCAGGCCAGTGAGAGAAATTCGGGTGCTGGAGAGGGCACCGAGGCCAGACCAGTGAGAGAAATTCGGGTGCTGGAGAGGGCACCGAGGCCAGGCCAGTGAGAGAAATTCGGGTGCTGGAGAGGGCACCGAGGCCAGGCCAGTATGAGAAATTCGGGTGCTGGAGAGGGCACCAAGGCCAGACCAGTGAGAGAAATTCGGGTGCTGGAGAGGGCACCGAGGCCAGACCAGTGAGAGAAATTCGGGTGCTGGAGAGGGCACCGAGGCCAGGCCAGTGAGAGAAATTCGGGTGCTGGAGAGGGCACCGAGGCCAGACCAGTCAACAACGGTGTAGTATGTCAAGAAGAGCAAGGGAGTAAAAAGAGGTTAAAATTCATAATTTGACCGTGTGGCCGACAGCAAGCTTTTATTCATTATGTCATGTCTGCCAGTAGTGATAAAGGCTTCGGGAACGGAAAGAAATCTACACCTGGATATGGATTGGCTTATCAGGAATCTGATTTACACTCCCCATAACAACAGTGCTTTCAGGCATCTCCAATACAGCCAAAATTGGCTGAAATAATTGAAACATCGACTCTCTTTCATGCTCAGCAAACATAAACATTGGTTGTTTTGTCGTACTTCCGCATGGCACTCAGAAGCACTTGGTTTTACAGCGTTTTGATTTGGCGAACGCGCGCTACGTTTGATTGACCATTCACTCCAGGAATGGGTCAGTCTATTGTTTTGGGGTTTATCAGTGTTCAGAATCGAAACACTTCACTTCTTCTGTCTGGTGACACGCGCCAATAACTACAAGGCCGCTTTGGTGGGCTACGGTGCATGTCCACGGAAACACTACCCCCGAAGACAAAATATGTAATCTGAGTGTGTCTGGCGACCCGCAGTGTTGGGATTGAAGTGTGGTGGGATTAGCAATCACCTATGGGCATCTGCCTCCAATGCAAAAGGTGCGAGGTTCGATACCGGGTTCCGGCATTGGATTTTTTTCCTCTGGTAAGTGTCACCGTCTGGGCAGTGGGCAGATGTTCACATCTGCACGGGACATAGATGACCCCGGCCCCCACGAGTCCCCGGCTGCCTTGCAGGCCTGACCGCTTGGCTGCGGAAAGGCTAAGGGAGGAAACCCCTGACATCAAAGCCCCCGTGTCTCCGGGGAAGGCTTTTGAGCCAGAGACTAAGACAAGGACAGTCTGATATAAATCCTACGACCCGAGGACCTCGATGCCACCGTCCCAGCTTGCTAGGCCATGGCAAAGGAACCAAGGGTTTAAAGGGTGGGGCCAGTACTGCGCACACTGCACTCCACCAAAAAGCTCCACCGCGCAGGCTTTAGGAAAATGCCTGCAGACGACGTGGGCAAGCCCTATAGAATCTTCGTTCGCGAAGTCAAGCCAAGAAGATGGGCAAGTCCATCACCACAATCAAACGACTCTATCATGCATAATGCCACGGGTTACACGCGGGCGGCCCACTGCTTACCCCGGGGGAAGCACTCACAGCACGATTGATTTTTCGCGCTTTCTGATTGGATTATTGCCTCACTGTGCGTGTTCACATTGGTAGAATTAAACCTTGATGATTCCCGCGTCTAAGGATGCAATGAGGTAGCGCACAGAAAGAGGTATTGCTTTCCATGAGACCTGACTCCACCCCCTCCCCCCTAAACCCCTCCCCCCTCCATCCCCCCCCCCCCGCCCCCACCCCCTTCTGTGACTTATACTAGTTGTATCAATACGATCAAAAGTGTTGTGGACGTGGACGTAATTCTTGTTGAAGCTTTCTCAACTTGTTTTATAGGCCCGTAACTGTTCAAACATACACGTCTGTACATGTAACAGATGGTCACAAAACACTACACACAGGTCTAGCTATGGTTCATTTAGACACAGGCCAATTCAGTTCAGCACACGTCGTCTTTATATGGAGTACTCTGACAATGACTCCACTCCGTTCAACAATACAACACTATCAGTACGAAAAACAGCTAAAGATAGATTCACACGGTAACGGCTGCGCATAATAAATAAGTGCGATTAGGTGTGTGTTTTTGCTGAGTGTCCAAAATGATGTTAAAGTTGCCACCAATGCCAAAGGTGCGCGGTTCGATACCGGGTTCCGGCGTTGGACTTTTCTCCTCTGGTAAGTGTCATCGTTAATTCGGGCGGACCGTCGGGGGTTCTTTCTCCGGGTACTCCGGTTCTTCCCCCCCCCCCCCCCCCCACACACACACACTTTGGTACCGGTCTCAGGCCACTTTACAAATTTCAAATACAAGCGATCAAAAATCTCTGTAACTTCAGTAGCTGACTGGCCCTTCGTTTGTCTTGTACTGTGTTTGTCTTAAATGGCGTAAATCCGTGTCTGTTTCGTGAGTGTGTGTGTTGGGTATCAGGCGCGGCGCTTTGAGTCGATTTCCCCAAAATTGAGAAAAAGCGCCTATATAATAACGGTATTATTATTATTATTATTATTATTATTATTTGTGTCTACAAGGCATAATAAACACAACTGGTGATGAAAATATTTTAATGTGGTTTCGGATTTATGCGTAATGGTACGTTAAACCAAGCAGCAAAATTGTTGTTGTCCATGCTGCATGAGTGCTCTTTGGTTTGAACAGATCGATATTAACTCATTCAGCCCGTCGGCCGTATTTCCCAAATTTTAGAGGCGTCATGTAATGACTATGAACCCGTTGCAGGAGATGGATCGACCATGATAATTCAAGGGCAGTGCCAGATTAGCTTGGCGCCGACAGACGCCAAGTTAATATGGCACTACCCTTGAATTATCATGGTCTACCCATCTTCTGCTGTAGTGCGTCAGGGCTGAATGGGTTAATCCCTTCAGTGCCGAGAAAACGTGAACACACCCAACTGCAAGAGGTATAGATCCTCATGAACCCCCGCAGTTGCGGGGGCTCATGAGGATCTATACCTCTTGCTGACACCACTTCAAATCCATCATCCAGGGACAACGAGGGTTTGCTGATGTTTAACCGAGGAAGACTGCAGAAATACAGTTTCCGACAACGGGTACTGAAAGGGTTAAAATCACATAAGAGAAATATATCACCATTACTCGACTTGATCGTCCATCATTTCTGTAAACTCATCATACCAGTCCCAAGTGTCCGCTGGGTTTCTGTAGCGAAAGCCAATAAGCTTAGCAGGGGATTTGGGTGTTTTAAGCGAGACTCGTAAACGTGCGATTTTATCTGACTCATGATCAGGGCGCCTATAGCAACAAGGAGATATTGTGTCATGGATGTAAGCCGTTATCCCTGTGTGTTGTGGGAATTAGGCATCCCTACGAAGAACTGAATAAATTGGAGTTAATATTAACACATTCTATCCCAGGACTGAAATCCGAAGGGATCTATGGCGCAGTGGTTAAGGCACCTACCACCAATGCTAAAGGTGCGAGGTTTGATAGCGGGTTCCTGAAATCCCAAGGAATCCGTGGCGCAGTGGTTAAGGCACCTACCACCAATGCTAAAGGTGCGAGGTTTGATAGCGGGTTCCTGAAATCCCAAGGAATCCGTGGCGTAGTGGTTAAGGCACCTACCACCATAGCTAAAGATGCGAGGTTTGATAGCGGGTTCCTGAAATCCCAAGGAATCCGTGGCGCAGTGGTTAAGGCATCTACCACCAATGCTAAAGGTGCGAGGTTTGATAGCGGGTTCCTGAAATCCCAAGGAATCCGTGGCGCAGTGGTTAAGGCACCTACCACCAATGCTAAAGGTGCGAGGTTTGATAGCGGGTTCCTGAAATCCCAAGGAATCCGTGGCGCAGTGGTTAAGGCACCTACCACCAATGCTAAAGGTGCGAGGTTTGATAGCGGGTTCCTGAAATCCGAAGGAATCCGTGGCGCAGTGCCAATGCTAAAGGTGTGAGGTTTGATAGCAGGTTCCTGAAATCCCAAGGAATCCGTGGCGCAGTGGTTAAGGCACCTACCACCAATGCTAAAGGTGCGAGGTTTGATAGCGGGTTCCTGAAATCCCAAGGAATCCGTGGCGCAGTGGTTAAGGCACCTACCACCAATGCTAAAGATGCGAGGTTTGATAGCGGGTTCCTGAAATCCCAAGGAATCCGTGGCGCAGTGGTTAAGGCACCTACCACCAATGCTAAAGGTGCGAGGTTTGATAGCGGGTTCCTGAAATCCCAAGGAATCCGTGGCGCAGTGGTTAAGGCACCTACCACCAATGCTAAAGGTGCGAGGTTTGATAGCGGGTTCCTGAAATCCCAAGGAATCCGTGGCGCAGTGGTTAAGGCACCTACCACCAATGCTAAAGGTGCGAGGTTTGATAGCGGGTTCCTGAAATCCCAAGGAATCCGTGGCGCAGTGGTTAAGGCACCTACCACCAATGCTAAAGGTGCGAGGTTTGATAGCGGGTTCCTGAAATCCCAAGGAATCCGTGGCGCAGTGGTTAAGGCACCTACCACCAATGCTAAAGGTGCGAGGTTTGATAGCGGGTTCCTGAAATCCCAAGGAATCCGTGGCGCAGTGGTTAAGGCACCTACCACCAATGCTAAAGGTGCGAGGTTTGATAGCGGGTTCCTGAAATCCCAAGGAATCCGTGGCGCAGTGGTTAAGGCACCTACCACCAATGCTAAAGGTGCGAGGTTTGATAGCGGGTTCCTGAAATCCTAAGGAATCCGTGGCGCAGTGGTTAAGGCACCTACCACCAATGCTAAAGGTGCGAGGTTTGATAGCGGGTTCCTGAAATCCCAAGGAATCCGTGGCGCAGTGGTTAAGGCACCTACCACCAATGCTAAAGGTGCGAGGTTTGATAGCGGGTTCTGAAATCCCAAGGAATCCGTGGCGCAGTGGTTAAGGCACCTACACCAATGCTAAAGGTGCGAGGTTTGATAGCGGGTTCCTGAAATCCCAAGGAATCCGTGGCGCAGTGGTTAAGGCACCTACCACCAATGCTAAAGGTGCGAGGTTTGATAGCGGGTTCCTGAAATCCCAAGGAATCCGTGGCGCAGTGGTTAAGGCACCTACCACCAATGCTAAAGGTGCAAGGTTTGATAGCGGGTTCCTGAAATCCCAAGGAATCCGTGGCGCAGTGGTTAAGGCACCTACCACCAATGCTAAAGGTGCGAGGTTTGATAGCGGGTTCCTGAAATCCCAAGGAATCCGTGGCGCAGTGGTTAAGGCACCTACCACCAATGCTAAAGGTGCGAGATTTGATAGCGGGTTCCTAAAATCCCAAGGAATCCGTGGCGCAGTGGTTAAGGCACCTACCACCAATGCTAAAGGTGCGAGGTTTGATAGCGGGTTCCTGAAATCCCAAGGAATCCGTGGCGCAGTGGTTAAGGCACCTACCACCAATGCTAAAGGTGCGAGGTTTGATAGCGGGTTCCTAAAATCCCAAGGAATCCGTGGCGCAGTGGTTAAGGCACCTACCACCAATGCTAAAGGTGCGAGGTTTGATAGCGGGTTCCTAAAATCCCAAGGAATCCGTGGCGCAGTGGTTAAGGCACCTACCACCAATGCTAAAGGTGCGAGGTTTGATAACGGGTTCCTGAAATCCCAAGGAATCCGTGGCGCAGTGGTTAAGGCACCTACCACCAATGCTAAAGGTGCGAGGTTTGATGACGGGTTCCCCCGTCGGCCTTTTTTTCTGTAGTAAGTGTAACCGTTAACTTGGGCGGGCCGTCGGGGGTTCTTTCTTCGGGCACTGCGGCTCTTCCTCCCCACGACTTTGGTATCAATTTCAGCCCAAATATAAAACGATTTGAATTTCCAAAACCTTAAGTAGCTCGCTTGAGCTTGCCCTTAGTACCACGTGAACGTTCTGTGTTGTGTGCATTGTGTGAATCAGTGCGCGTGATCACGTGAGCGTGCTTGTTGGGTTCAGTCTCGGGGGCGCTTTGACCCGATATTTAATTGGGATAAAGCGCCTATTTACTGCTGATTTATATTTTTTTCTTTTGTTTCTTTTGAAGTTGTCCTCTGAAGAAATGTATTGCAATTCAAGAGAGAGAGAGAGAGAGAGAGAGAGAGAGAGAGAGAGAGAGAGAGAGAGAGAGAGAGAGAGAGAGAGAGAGAGAGAGAGAGATCGAGCATGATAGTTCAAGTGTGCTGCCAGGATATCTTGGCGCCCATGGGCGCATAGCTATTGTGGCATGACCCTTGTATTATAATGCTTGATCAGTGTCTTGGTGTGGTGTGTCTGGGCTGAATGACTTAAACTGTCATCAATATTTTCTTTTCAGTCTATATTCAGTTACACCAAACACATGGAATGGAGTAGGATAGTTTATGTACACATGGGTCAGGTACCATATTTAGTAGTTGGTAGACATTTAGTTGACCCAACCAATGATTACTGTTAGAAGAAGAATAGAATACAAGAGTTCAAGCCACTGTTTGACATGTTGTTTGCAAGTCTCGCACAGTTCACTTGTAAGAGTCAACGAGCAGTGCGTCACACAAAGTAACACGTACAGAAACAAGTAAATGTGCGCACACCAAGGTCCGCGCAGAACAGAACACACCCAGCAAGCAAAAACCCTGCAGCAGTCGTGAGCCCGAAGACGTTTTGCTGCTGGGGCACAAGTTTATGTTAGTGCTGACTAAGTCACATGTGTACCGATTACAGTGTCTGCTACTTTTGTGGTTGTCCTTTTCGTTTTAGAGCATGTGTGTTGATCATAGGAAAGATCCGATGTTCAGTTGAGTTGTTTTGGATAAACATTACGTACCTTTTTAGTATGATTCGTTTTCTTTTGCACGGAGAATTGCGATCGATTTTTGTTGTGACGCGTATTTTCGCTATCTTGTTGTAAAGTTTGACCTATATTAGACAGGAAGGTTCGGGCAGAATCTCGATCTTTCTAGTGACTTCAAAATTATAATATGACATCGAAGTAAAATGTTTGGCTACAGTTAGCGACATTTAAAGACTGCACGGATTTTTCGGAATTAGTCGAAATTTGTTGACGAATCTAAGGTGTTCTTTTGCATTAATATTAATGAGTTTTGGTTCCGTTTTCTTTTCTGATTTTTTGAGTTGTGTAGTTTACGAAATTGTTCTGGAAATCTGTAATAGTATAATAGCGGGTGTTAGCGAATTATGTGCGTACAATGTACGAGAGACGTAGTGTGTCAAAAGAGTTGGTGCATTGTAGAAGAGACAGTGTATGTATGAGAGACGCAGTGTATCAGAATTGTGGATGCATTGTATAGATACAGTGTATCAAAGTGTGGATGCATTCGTGGATGCATTGTGCTGAGATTGCATCGTGAGAATAAAATATTTTTGGAACTGTTACTACAGTGTGGTATACAACCCTGTGCCACGTGTGACGAGTTGCAGCTGAGTGACGTTTCTTTACAAGAACCCTACGTGCGTGCGTCTGGTGTAATTATATTATACTACGACTACGACTACTACGTCACTGTTGGTATAAATCTGAAGATACACGTACTAAATGGGGAAATGGGGGAGGGGAGGGGAAAGGGCGTGGGAGACGAAAATAAAAGGCAAAACCTATCGTAAACAAAATGATATTACTATGTAAGCAAACAACTGTAATTAATTTAATTACTTTCAAAAATATTCCCGATCAATTCACTTTCAGTTCGCTTCCGACAGAGGGAAAACTAAATGACTTCACTAAGACACTAGGCCGAGGCAATGACAGTGGTGGTGAAATACTGACCGGTAAAAGACACACGACTAAGGTCCGGCCCTTGGCATGATCCTCTAAAGCACATTAAAGAAAGCTGCCCAGTCACTGTCAATAGGCTGACGCCCGGTTTGGGACGGGGGCGGGGGAGGGGCGGAGAGGGAATGGGTACGGCGGGTACGGGTACACTGGCCGCTTGTCGAAAACATGGACCCAGTGCACAAAGGCCAAAGGCGGACGGCGTCTTCCCGATGACCTCTTGCACATTGGGGAACATGTAGCCGACAAAGCGGTGCAAAGTGCACCCGCTCTTCCAGGTCGGACATTGCTTTGATGTATCGTTGGTCTTGATTGGATTGGCGGCCTGAGGGTGGCGGTAGTCTTGTTGAGCCGTTACTACCTTCCCCGCTGGGTCCCGACACGGGGATGGACGTGCTGAAGGGTGGCGGGACACGAAGCTGGACGTGCTGGAGGGATGGCGGGACACGGGGCTGGACGTACTGGAAGGGTGGCGGGACACGGGGCTGGATGTACTGGAACGGTGGCGGGACACGGGGCTGGACGTACTGGAAGGGTGGCGGGACACGGGGATGGACGTGCTGGAGGGTGGCGGGACACGGGGCTGGATGTACTGGAAGGGTGGCGGGACACGGGGCTGGACGTACTGGAAGGGTGGCGGGACACGGGGCTGGATGTACTGGAAGGGTGGCGGGACACGGGGCTGGACGTACTGGAAGGGTGGCGGGACACGGGGCTGGACGTTCTGGAAGGGTGGCGGGACACGGGGCTGGACGTACTGGAAGGGTGGCGGGTCACGGGGCTGGATGTACTGGATGGGTGGCGGGACACGGGGCTGTACGTACTGGAAGGGTGGCGGGACACGGGGCTGGACGTACTGGAAGGGTGGCGGGACACGGGGCTGGATGTACTGGAAGATTGGCGGGACACGGGACTGGACGTACTGGAAGGGTGGCGGGACACGGGGCTGGACGTACTGGAAGGTGGCAGGACACGGGGCTGGACGTTCTGGAAGGGTGGCGGGACACGGGGCTGGGTGGACTGGAAGGGTGACCTGACACGGTGCTGGGTGGACTGGAAGGGTGACCTGACACGGGGCTGGACGTACTGGCAGGGTGGCGGGACACAAGATGAAGACTGCTCGGGTTTCTACTACAGAAGTCACTGTCCTTGCCACCACTCATGGGCTGATGTCCTGTCGAGCGTGCTCACACACTCATTGTAGCGGGTCACATTGCGGGATGCCTGGCCAGAGTATTTCCGTTTGATACCGACCGCAAGTCCGCTAGTGTCCCGCCTGTTGGGGTGGATGGCGTCTCTATACCACACGCTCTTCAGTTCACCAGTCCTAGAGTAAAAGATGATGTCATTGTTTACTAAGATCGATTTGAGTGACCAGCACAACTCTTTGAGGCAAATGTTGGTGTTGGCGATGGACGGGTCGAGCTGCTGGCGCTCACTGTTCATCGGCAGGATCAAAAACATGAAAATTTCCGCCCTGGCGAAAACACGTCTGGCAGCGGAAATCGTATCATTCCAGTCCTTCTTGCAATAACGAACCCACCCTTACAGTCGTTATCGCCAACGTGTACAGATAATGTTGTGGCTGAATTCGCGGGTTCGGCATCGTCCCCAGTAGCAAAGAGTCTTCGGGCCCACGACGGCCACAGTGGGCACGTGCACAGTCGTGCGCGACCCCACTGCGGGCGCCTTTGGCCCGAGGACCTTTGCTTGCTGGGGTGAAGGCGCTGGAGGATGCCGGCTCTGTTGGGGGCCGACACTGAAGCGACCTGCTCCTTGTCCTTACCAGTGACGGACATCAGCTCCTCATCCAGGCCACGCAGAACCGAATTGCCCTGTAGCAGCGTCTGGGTTCCAGGCTTTAACTCTGGCAGATGTGCAAGCTGGCGGGTGCCAGCTACTTGGTCAGCACTCTAACACTGGTTTCTTGCTTGAAAAAGTCCTTGCACTTATGAATTTCAGGTTTTTTTTTATCGAATAGATAAAAATATAACAAAACGTCACAAAATACATAGAACGTGTATCAGCGCATTGTGCCAATCACCGTCCCGGGTCTGCGTTGAGTAATTAATAAATAACACTCACGAAAGGTCCACACACAGTCACAGTATGTCCTCATCTTCTCCAAACACTTTCCGTCAAGAAAGACCGCGTAGAAAGAGTCAACAAAGTAGTAAGTATCCGTGTTCATAATCCACACAATAAAACCCCACTAAAGTCACAGAAAATAAAAATCTAGATAACTCCTAGTGTGTGATAGCACACAGAGATTTAGATAATTATATGCAAGACGAGAGGTATATCCAAGACGAAAAGCCGCACAGTGCTGCAAAGCGTATGTCAAGTTTGACTGAACATCGGAGATCCGCATAACGTCGACAGAATACTTCGACGGTCAGACGATGAGAGAGAGAGAGAGAGAGAGAGAGAGAGAGAGAGAGAGAGAGAGAGAGAGAGAGAGAGAGAGAGAGAGAGAGAGAGAGAGAGAGAGAGAGAGAGAGAGAGAGAGAGAGAGAGAGAACAATAAACAATGAACAATGAACAATGAACCTTTATTTTCCAACGGTAGAAGTTATTGGTAACTGGATCAGTTTTCAAACTTGCCGTTGCTACATCTACTACATAAGTGACATAGACATGTAAACATACACATACCACACACTGCTGCATGCATGCATCCGCTCACGCTCGCACGCACGCACCACGCACGCACATACATACACACACACATACCCACACACACACACACACACACACACACACACACACACACACACACACACACACACACACACACACACACACACACACACACGCACATACATGGCGCTTCCAGCCATGTGAACATTTATCAGCGCGGTTAGCTTCGCTAGGCATGACGTTATTATTTATCGTGTTACTTCACTGACAGAGTGTGATGTGTGTGTCTGCCTATGCTCGTCATTTGCATGCTACGGAACGTGCTCCGACCAAACCCATCTTAAAGTCTAATGTATTTTTAATACGGTAGACAAAAAGAATGTACAGTACAATTCAGATCTAAGCAAAGATTTTTAAAAACAGATAGTCAGATAAATTTCTGGCTTCCATGGTTTGTTGAACATCCTCCGTAATCCATCTGGTGGGAGGGGGAGCGGGGGGGGGGGGGGGACTGACGGCACCGGACTCGATTCCTTTTTAAAGGCACATGCATATAGCACTCCGAGGAACAGCACAAGCCATAGTGAGAGAGCTACATCGGGGTCATTGAGATTATAAACTTCATAATGGGGTTCCCTTGCCATATATCTGGTGTTTTTCTAAGGATGTTAAGGGAACATGGCTTAAACATCTCAGGACATACTTAGGTACACTTTGAAAGCCATCTTATTGAGTACTGGGTTGGGGGAGGGAGGGGGGATGCACGGCAGCCCGGGCTAGCTCTTGGACTATACGTAATGGACCAGTGATCGCCCGTTCGTCCTTCGTCCGTCCAGGGATTCTGTATAACGGGATAGGAAACGGACTATTTGCGAGGCCAAACATGTGTGCCACAGGCCCTCTGGCTATGTTTGGGTCAGCCGGGCGCGCGGTGATGCTGAACATCGCCAACCAACCTAATCCGCTAAGTAATCCGCTAGTCGCGATTAAAGTATTTAGCGACGAAGTGCGCATGCTCCAAGGACGCAGCCGGTTTTCGTTTACACTAGCAACGCACTTTACAATTAGAAAGATCGGTGTCTGTTTCATTATCGTCCTCCCAAATGTCAGTCTGTTGCGTGGTTCTATTAATTATCAGTTTAGTATCTATGTTGTGTCCTTTCACGTTCCTTTTCTCGTTGCATTTGTAGCTTAATGTCTCAATACCTAAGGACAGTCTACTGTGCCGCGCAGGTGTGCATATAAAATCTGATTCGCTGCTACTTTTCGTCTATAGATGCTTCCCAAAAGAATTCTTGTCATGAAGTAATCTGCCCCGAGGTCAACAACAACTGAAAGGTTGGGTGTGAAGAGACATTACCATTATGTGTTAAAATAATGAAACCCTGAATCAAGGTGTGATCTCAGGAGATAAAGCGGCTTCATATATCAAATCATTTTATTATCAGTCTTAGATTGTCAGCATGAACGTTAACGAAGTATACGACTAAATAACTGTCTTAACAACATGCCAACACATTTCTTAAAAGCAAATATAAAAATTAATGGTATTGAGAACACAAAAGTTAAGGCGATTTTGATCTGGCCATTCCATTTTATTATCACGAGCTATATGAAATTTATAATCATTATTCATTAAGATAAAAAAAATTTGTGTACTATTCGAAACTATATCTGACGCGTTAGTGTGAATCACACTTGGTTTTATTTCAATTTTTACACCGCAATAACATTAAAATGGATAGCTCAAAAACTTCCTATATATCATAAGATCTACACTCGTAAAAGTAAATGCATTGAACATATATATATATAACGTGTAATAGAATTAAAACACCAATTCTCAAAACACCACGGTTCAGGCTATTTGATTGGACCATTTTATTTTATTATCACGAGCTATATCAAATTTGAAATTTGTAATATACATTAAGATAAAGCTTTTTTTTTTTAGTGCTATTCAAAATCATTGATCTAACGCGTTAGTGTAAAACTCACTTGGTTTTACTCCAACTTTACACTGCAATAATATTAAAACGGATAGTTCATAAACTTTCTACATAACATAATTATGGTACAGATTTACACCGCCACCTCACCTTCGCCAACCACCACAACATCGCCACCCACCCCACCCATTCCAGTGCCCGACCCCCAAGCCCAGACTACACTGGCCACCACAACCACTATCCCAACCCCCCAGGCCGTACAGCCAGCGACGGTTCCTCCGGCCACCACCGCCACTTTTACATAATGTGCTAGAGTGGCTGGCACACCACCACCACCTTACCCCAGCCTGGCACGAAAGCAACGGACCACCGGCCACACCACCCGCCTCCTCCACCACCACCCGCACGGCCCCGGCTACACCACCAGCCGCAGCGCGGCATAGCGACGGACAGACCCCCCTCCCCCCACCCCATGCCCCCCTCCCCCCGGACGAAATCAGCGAAAGTTGGAAATCCAGGTACATTAAAAATAGCATAGCATAGCACATACGTGCGCTTCGCGCCAAATGTACGTTCAGCAGTGAGGTTAGCGTAACTAGACATGACGTAATTTTTATCTTGTTACTTCAATTGTTAGAGGTTTAGGCCTGCCCGTCTTTGACATCATGGACATGCTGTTAAATTCGCCCCACCACGCCCCGTCCTGTAAAGTCCCTTCTATATATAGAAGGGACTTAACAACTTTGAAATGGGGCTCGTCGGAGCGCATTTCGGAGCATGCATGTGACGTTTATCGTTTTTTTTTTTTTTTTTTTTTTTTTTTTTTTTTTAAATTCTTTTTGTGTTTCGATCAAACTAGATCTATGATCATTGGTCGGTACAGCACAATTCTCTCCCCTGACAGTGCTTTTACCTATTTTACTTTGTAAACTTGTAAAATTATCGACACAGGTTTATGTACATATCTAAAAATCAAATTCAGGGGGAGAGGGGTGTTCCAAGGTACACGTCTCCCAGGATATTTTTTAATGTGTAATTTTCCATTCTGGGGAGTTTGGAAACCCACCTCCCCTCTCCCCCCCCCTCTTCCCCCCCTCCCCTCCTCCCCCCCCCCCCCCACACACACACTCCAGCGCCTCTTCTTGGATATTGTAAACGGTCCGTCGTGTGATTTTTCGCCCATTGGTGAAAAGGTCTCCAGACCACTCACCCTCTTCCCGCGACCTCCCACCTGCACTAACACCAGCACCACCCGCCCCTCGTTTTGATAGTCAACAAGTGGCGCATTTGTAGATCCTCACCCTCTTTGCAAAGTGACATGATCATGGTGTGGTATACTCCATATTGAGAAAACGTATCAACATCTGAAATTTGGAAAAAAAATGGCTGGATGGTTTCCGATATATACGCTAGACAAACACTGCTCCTTATATGATCTCTATCTCTCTCTCTCTTGGCTTGACTTCGCGAACGAAGATTCTATAGGGGTTGTCCACGATGACTGCAGGCATGCTCGTAACTGCGGAGGCCGATCCGGGACAGGCAGGTTTGACCGCAGTGGCTGCAGAAGGATGTCTAGCCAGGGTTCTGAGGCGGCATCTCTGTTTTTTTCTCCTGAGCCGCTGTCTTTAAGGCTAGCTCTGCGAGAGTCCTGAAAGAAGACGGCTGCCTTGTAAATAGTGGAGCGCCAGGTGTCACGTTCCGCAGCAAATAATGACCACTGGCGGTGGTCGATTTGGCAGGCACTATGTGACTTCTTGAGACAGTCTTTGTATCTCTTCTTTGGTGCCCCTCTGTTTCTGTGTCCAGTGGCGAGCTCACCGAACAGGGTGATCTTGGGTAGGCGATGATTCTCCATCCTGGAGATGTGCCCAGCCCAGCGGAGCTGTGTCCGCAGCAGCTAAGCCTCGATGCTCACAGTTTCTGCCTGTTCAAGGTCCTCGAGGTTTGTGACATAGTCACTCCAGTGAATGCCAAGGATTGTACGCGGGCAGCGCTGGTGGAAGCGTTCGAGGAGTCGTAGTTGGCCACAGTAGAGGGCCCAGGACTCGGTACCATACAGCAGGGTGGTAAGGACCACAGCTCTGTACACGCTGATCTTGGTGCCTGTTTTCAGCTGTTGATTGTGCCACACCCGCTTATATAGACGCCCGAAAGCGCTGTTTGCTTTTGCCAGCCTGCTGTCCAGCTCCTTGTCCAGCTTGGCGTCTGACGTGATGATGCAGCCAAGGTAAGTAAACTGATGCACTGACTTCAGTTCAGACTCGCCGATGGTGATGTGTGGAGGGCGATGCTCTACCTTGGATGCCGGCTGGTGGGGGACCTCTGTCTTTTTCATACTGACCTCGAGTCCAAAGAGCTGGGCAGCGTCTGCAAAGCAGGATGTGATTCGCTGCAGGGCTCTCTCTGTGTGTGAAACACTATTCTAATTATGAAACACGTTTCATATTAGGAGCATTTTGTGTTTCATAATAGGAACAAAATACCTTTCCAGGAAAATGAGTGCTTCCAAAACAACAAAAAGTGAACCAAAACGATTGCTACTGGTTATCTGATGTCCGAAGATTGCTCTTTATGACAAGAGTGGTTATTTAAAAAAAAAATCACAAAACTGAATGCTGATGTAGGTGTTTAAAATTGGGGAAAAAAGATGCAGAAGGGTCAAATATCACATTTTCTCGGCGTGTTTTCGTTTTCATCACGCCTGACATTCTTGTACCGGAATAAGGCTCACTGAAGTAGCTCTATATTACTGCACATACGGAATTTAGACAAGTTATTCCGTTTCGCCGGGAGCAAGGTGTTTCATAATAAGCTTGACTTGACTTCGCGAACGAAGATTCTATAGGGCTTGCCCACGTCGTCTGCAGGCATTTTCGTGGCTGCGGAGGCCAATCCGGGACAGGCAGGTTCGACCGCAGTGGCTGCAGGGGAAGGTCTGTTCAGGGTTCTGAGTTACGACAACTCTGTTTTTTCTTCTGAGCCGCTTGTCCTCAAGGTTAGCTCTGTGAGAGTCCTCAAAGGAGACGGCTGCCTTGTGAATGGTGGAGCGCCAGGTGTCACGGTCCGCAGCAAGCGAAGACCACTGGCGGTGGTCGATTTGGCAGGCACTAAGTGACTTCTTGAGACCGTCTTTGTATCTCTTCTTTGGTGCCCCTCTGTCTCGGTGTCCAGTGGCGAGCTCGCCGAACAGAGTGATCTTGGGTAGGCGATGATCCTCCATCCTGGAGACGTGCCCCGCCCAGCGAAGCTGTGTCCGCAGCAGCAAAGCCTCGATGCTCACAGTTTCCTCCTGTTCAAGGATCTCGACGTTGGTGACATAGTCACTCCAGTCAATGCTGAGGATGGTACGCAGGCAGCGCTGGTGAAAGCGTTCGAGGAGTCGTAGTTGGCTGCGGTAGAGGGCCCAGGACTCAGAACCGTACAGCAGGGTGGTGAGGACGACAGCTCTGTACACGCTGATCTTGGTGCCTTTTTTCAGCTGTTGATTGTGCCACACCCGCTTGAATAGTCGCCCGAAAGCACTGTTCGCTTTTGCCAGCCTGTTGTCCAGCTCCTTGTCCAGCTTGGAGTCTGGCGTGATGATGCAGCCAAGGTAGGTAAACTGGTGTACAGACTACAGTTCGGACTCACCGATGGTGATGTGGGGAGGGCGATGCTCTTCCTTGGGTGCCGGCTGATGAAGGACCTCTGTCTTTTTCAGACTGACCTCAAGTCCAAAGAGTTGGGCAGCATCTGCAAAGCAGGACGTAATGCGCTGCAAGGCTCTCTGTGTGTGCAACGAGGGCAGCGTCATCAGCGAAGAGCAGCTCACGAATCAGTTGGTCTAGGGTTTTCGTGTGGGCCTGCAGTCGTCTGAAGTTGAACAGGCTGCCATCGAGACGATAACTGATGTACACTGCGTCGTCATCGGCGAGGTCCACTGTGGCCTGCTTCAACATCATGCTGAAGAAGATGGTGAAGAGGGTCGGTGCCAGCACGCAGCCTTGCTTCACGCCGTTGCTAATGGGGAATGGTTCTGAGAGGTCACTGTTTAGTCTGACCTGGCCTTGCTGGTCCTCGTGGAGCTGGACGATCATGTTGAGGAACTTTGGGGGACAACCTAGTCGCTCCAGGATCTGCCACATACCTTGCCTGCTCACAGTGTCAAACGCTTTTGTTAGGTCGACAAACTTTACGTTCTGCTCGCGGCACTTCTCCTGAAGCTGTCTCAGCACAAAGACCATGTCGGTGGTACTGCTGTTGGCTCTGAAGCCACACTGGCCCTCTGGGAGGTGGTCTTTAGCGATGGCAGGTACCAGCCGATTCAGGAGCAACCTTGCGAGAATTTTCCCGGCAATGGACAGCAGGGTAATTCCACGACAATTAGAGCAGGCAGACTTCTCTCCTTTGTTCTTGTACAGGGTGATGATGACTGCATCACGGAGATCCTTTGGTAGTGTTCCTTTTTCCCAGCAGCAGAGAAAGATGTCGTGGAGCTTGTTGTGCAGTGCTGGGCCTCCATGTTTCCAGATCTCTGGCGGGATTCCGTCAATGCCTGCTGCTTTGCCACTCTTGAGCTGGTGGATGGCTGTGAGGGTCTCTTCGGCGGTGGGCGGTTCGTCCAATTCAACCGGTGTGTTTTCGTTTTCATCACGCCTGACATTCTTGTTCCGAAATAAGGCTCACTGAAGTAGCTCTATATTACTGCACAGACGGAATTTAGACAAGTTATTCCGTTTCGCCGGGAGCAAGGTGTTTCATAATAAGCACTGTTTCATAATAAGGGTTCCTCTCCTACATGCTGCCGTATGTTTTGTCCATACTAATAATAATCGCCTAATTACATCATTTATGTTTCTATTATAATCTAAATAGTTTTTGCTGTCTTAAGTGAATTTTCACTATGATTCAAATGATTTCCTTCGTATATAGGTTATCATTAGCTGGTGTCTGTGTGTGAGTGCGTGCGTGCGCGCGCGTGTGTGTAAGTGTGTGCTCACGTTGCGTGTACATTTTCGGTTTTTGTTTGTTTTTGTATGACCGAATGAATAAATGCATTTTATTTAATGACTCTTCATGTTTAATGTCTTCTTTTCTTTCTTTGTGTAATTTGGTACTGTTAGCATTACAATTATTACCCTGAGTTTATAGAGTAGCAACGGCAAGTATGAAAAATAGCACATGTGCTAATTACTTCATCCGTTGAGAAATAAAGTTTTAATGTCTATTCATATATCTCTCTCTCTCTCTCTCTCTCTCTCTCTCTCTCTCTCTCTCTCTCTCTCTCTCTCTCTCTCTCTCTCTATCTCTCTCTCTCTCTCTCTGTCTCTCTCTCTCTCTCTCTCTCTCTCTCTCTCACACACACATACACACACACACACACACACACAACACACACACACACACACACACACACACACACACACACACACACACACACACACAAACACAACAGTTTGAAAGCTCTCGTCCCCGTTGTCCTTCAAGTGGCGGCGGTTATCTTGCTTCTCCATGTCGGGACTTTTATCTTCACTCTCTCTTTCCCTCTCGTTGTCCTGGGACGTTCTTGCTTCTCTATGTCGGGACTATCTTCACTCTCTCTTTCCCTCTCGTTGTCCTGGGGCGATCTTGCTTCTCTATGTCGGGACTTTTATCTTCACTCTCTCTTTCCCTCTCGTTGTCCTGGGGCGATCTTCCTACTCTATGTCGGGACTATCTTCACTCTCTCTTTCCCTCTCGTTGTCCTGGGGCGATCTTGCTTCTCTATGTCGGGACTATCTTCACTCTCTCTTTCCCTCTCGTTGTCCTGGGGCGATCTTGCTTCTCTATGTCGGGACTATCTTCACTCTCTCTTTCCCTCTCGTTGTCCTGGGGCGTTCTTGCTTCTCTATGTCGGGACTATCTTCACTCTCTCTTTCCCTCTCGTTGTCCTGGGGCGATCTTGCTTCTCTATGTCGGGACTTTTATCTTCACTCTCTCTTTCCCTCTCGTTGTCCTGGGGCGATCTTGCTTCTCTATGTCGGGACTATCTTCACTCTCTCTTTCCCTCTCGTTGTCCTGGGGCGATCTTCCTTCTCTATGTCGGGACTTTTATCTTCACTCTCTCTTTCCCTCTCGTTGTCCTGGGGCGATCTTGGTTCGTCGTTTCCTTCCGGGGTTTTTGTCCGGGTTTGACGCCTTGTTCTGGTTATTCTGATGTTTCAGTTAGTCCAGTTTTCAGCAACATTGTCCGAGCTCAGTTTTTTTGGGCTCTATCGATCGCCATCTTGGCCGGAAGACCAGCTGAAGACTACCGTAAGCCTACTTACTCAACAACAAGTGGCCCTCTTGACGGAGCAGGTGCAACGTCTACATCCTGGCTTCAGCAGAGTAGTCGACGTCTCGACCCAAACGGACATCGAAGACCGACGTCAACTGACCTACGCGGCAGCGGTCAAGTCCACCTCCACGGCCAGGGTCAAGACAGACAAGCCTGCTGGAGCCACTGCAGCTGCTCCGTCACGTAAACTGGCTAATATTTCGTCTTTTTATTTATCCCCTCCCGCTACTTCAGCTTCCCAAACAAAGCGGAATACATAAACAAAAGGGACAGGAATATCGAAATTTCAATCAGCGAAAAAACATCTTTCGAGTTGACGTCAAACGCCAACATGCGTCATCATTTCAATCAAAGACCGTAACAATGCCAAAAGTAGCAATTTTTCATGATTCTACTTTGAAAGGAGTGCGCTCGACCCAGCTTGGAATCTCGTACGGTTTGTCCGTATCAAAGATAAGCGCCTTCACCGTTTAAGATATTTCCAAAGCTACGGACAGCATCAAGGAAGACGTTGATGCTGTCGTGATACATACTGGTGTAAATAACATTAAATCTTCAAATCCACGCACTGCTGGGAAATCATTTGTAACAACAGTGCGTGATCTGAAAAAGAAATTTCCTGCAGGCCATATCGTAATCAGCAAGATTGCCCCATGCAGGGATATTCAACTGAACATAAAACGTGAGATTTTCAATGTCACGGTGGTGTCAGAACTTATTGAGGACCAGAACATTTCCGTAATTCATCATGAAGACATTAACTCTAAATTTCATTTTCGGTACTAAATACATCCAAATGCCAGGGGATCTTCTACTTTTGCACGTAACATCGGAAGACATTTATCAAACTTATTCTGGGAAAACCAAAACGAACATTGAGTTACCACTATCCCAAACATCCCAGTGGATACTATGATTGGAGGGGTCACTGGTATTCTCGCTAAGTTTCTGACCGAATGAAATGTACATAAGCTAACTGATTATCATTTCAAACGTGGTAAAGTAAATAACATTATAAAGTCCGGATCGAAAGCAACTTTGAAATGATATCCAGATAGTTTAGTTCTAGTTTTTGATTTAGTACTGAACTGTTTCAGATATACCGATTCTTGGTGTTTTGAAAGTGCTCAATTTGCATTTTGTTTTGTCTTAGTTATTTGCATTTTGGTGGGGTTTTTTTTCTTTCTTTTTTTTCCCTTCTCCTTCACTTGACCTTCTTTCGCTACAAAGAGGTCACTGACCATGAAGAAGAGCACAAGCAATATGAAAGTGTTTCAGTGGAATTGCAGATCTATTTCAACAAATTTCCTATCGAGGATATTATTATCCTCCTCTTTTTACCATTTTGACGCTATATCGAATAAAGTCGAAACTACGTTATACATAAGCGAAGACATAGAATATGCATCACTATATACGTATTCTATAACGAAATATCTAAATGATATCTATATCACTGGGGCCGTGGTAAAAATTAATAATCAAAATACTTTAAATGTGATCTCTGTATATCTACTTAGAGGGTCAAAAGATGACAACACTGACTGGCTAAAAATTATTGATTCTCAGCAGACAACTTCCTGTCAATGGTTGGTCCTAGGAGATTTCAGTGCTCACGCACCGTTCTGGGGGTCTGGATATACGATAGTTACAAGCAATCTTCTAGTAGAAAATATTTTAGACTCTAAGTTAATCATTTTAAATGATGTTAGAATCACTAGAATCCCAGATGTTTATACTCATAAGGCATCTGCTCTTGATATATCACTAGTAAGCCCGACTCTGGCAACATTGCACTTGGATCACTGAAGAAGATTGTTTTGGAAGTGATCATCTTCAAATCATTATACAATTAAACGTTAAAGATAAAGATGAATATTGCAACATTGAGGACAGAATTCCAAAGTTTCAGTATGTCAATGCTAATTGGGAACTGTATGAGACAATCTTGCTGTCACATGACATTGCAAGTATAGAACATGAAAGTATAGATACATTTTACGGAAATATTACAAAAGCTGTTCTTTCTGCTGTGGAGAAGTCCATACCAAAATGCAAAGGAAAATCAAAGGGTAAATATTCAGGTAATGTTTGGTGGAATAAGGAATGTGAACTAGCAGTAAATATTAAGAAGGTACACTTTCAAAAATGGATAAGAAACAAATCTGAAGAGAACTTTAGGGAAATGAAGAACACTAAAATACACTGTAACAAAATAGTGGCGAGAGCCCAAAAGATTCACTGGGCTGAGTTCTGTAAAATGAAGTGTCTGAATCAAAAGACACATATAAGGTTTGGAGAAAAATATCAGAATTACAAAAAGGATACAAATTACAAGTGTATCCAATCGCAGTAGAAAGCAACACATTTCCTAGTGCAGTAGATAAAGCGGAGGCCTTTGTTAATATGTTTGCCGAAAATAGTTTCACATCAAGTCTCAGTTTATCAAACATAAACCACAGAAACCAAGAAGAAGTCAAAGCAGATTCAATATAATAAATTCCTAGATGTTTTACAGTCGTTTGCAAATGCCTCTAGTGCAGTGAGTATAGATGGAATGTCTTACCAACTATTTTATCATTTACCTGAGTCGAGGAAAAAACTACTACATACATTTTACCAAAAATGTTGGTTTAATGGATCTCTTCCTACTATCTGGAAGCAGTCAGTAGTAGTTCCAGTACTCAAATCGGGTAAAACACGTACATTAATTAGTAGTTATAGACCTATTGCACTAACATCACAAGCATGCAAAGTAATGGAAAGGATTCCTTTAAATCGGCTATTTCATTACTGTGAAAAACAGGATATCATTCCAGTTCATCAAGCTGGTTTTCGGAAAGGTAGATGTACGACAGACCATTTAGTTAAACTCACAAATTACATTAAAAAAACAATTTTCTAGAAGAAAAATTATACTAGCAACCTTTTTTGACGTAAAAAGGCTTATGATAGTGTTTGGCATGCTAGATTATTATACAAAATAAAACAGATTGGCATAACCGGGTTTATGTATGAGTACATTAAAAGCTTTTTGTCTGAAAGATTTGTCTGCACCAAAGTTGGTAAAAGTTATTCAAAATTTAAGAAAATAGATATGGGTATTCCGCAGGGATCAATAATTTCACCCTTTTTATTCACGGTGTTAATTTACGACCTCGCACAATCTCTCTCACAGGACACAACTGTAGTACAATATGCAGATGATATTGCTATGTGGATAAACACTAATATCAGAAAACGTCCCCCAAAAAGAATCGTAGATTACGTTCAAAAAGTTTATCAGATTGAATTGGACAAAGTATCAAACTATATGAAAGAAAATGGTTTAGAACTATCTGGGGAAAAACATGTCTAATGCTTTCAATAATGGGGAAAGTGCTAAAACATTACCTAAATTATCCCAAAACGGGACGCCTTTAAACTACCAACAGTGTGTAAAGTTTTTAGGCGTACGTTTTACATCAAAATTATCTTGGAGAATTCATATTGAAGCCATATTAAATAAGGCTAGTTAGTTATTTGGGTTTAACGCCGAGCAGGCGACTAAGGCCATCTCACGGCGGTTAAATAAGGCACAAAAAAGATCTAACTTGTTAAAAATTATAACCTAAGAACCATGGAGTCAGGACATTAAAACTGATTTACACCTTGTTACATCTTTAGTTCGATCAACACTTGTTTATGGTCAGAAAGTCTACTTTACTGCCGCAGTTACACTACTACAGAAGCTTCAAAGCATTGATAGTAAAGCAATTAAATTATCCCTTGGAGTGCCAGTTCATACTAATACTGTAAAAACCTACAAAGAAGCAGATGTTCTGTCTTTATCTGACCAACGTAAATTAGCAACTGCAAAATACATTGTCCGAGCCTGTCCGTCAAAAATTCAGTACGTGAAGACATATTTATAGATGCAGATGTGGATTTCCCGAAGAGAGCACAAACAATCCCGTATCTTTTACCTATACGTAATTATGTCAAAGATGCTATAGAAAACTGCAATATAGATATCAAGTCTATTCCCTTTTTACCGGTAACACCTACTATACCTCCCTGGGAACATATTAATGCTACTTTCGATATAGATTACACATATAAAAAAAAAATGAGGATGTGAACGTTTTAGGAAATTTAGTGAAAGAAAAATTACAGACATCATATTTTAAACATTTGAAAATTTTCACAGATAGGTCTGTCTTAGATTCTTCAGACTGTGGTGCAGGCTTTGATATTCCTGATCTCAAAGTGAAGAAATCTTTTTATCTTGGTAAAGGATTGTCTATATTTACGTCTGAACTGTATGCGATTCTCACGGCACTAAATTTTATTCAACCTCTACCTTATGATAGATTTAACATTTTGATCTGTGTCGATTCTAAATCTGTCCTATATAGTCTAAAAAGCTGGGATTCTAATACTAGAAAAGACTTAGTGTATGACATAAAACATATTATGAGCTGTATTATGTGCAGACGAATAGGGATCGATTTTTTTGGATACCGTCACATTGCGGAATTTATTGGAATGAAATTTGTGACAGACAAGCAACAACAACAAAAAAGGAGCTATAAATAGAGAAAGCTCAGCAGTTTGTAATAATATGCAATTATCTATACATGAAATGTATTAACAGCTTTTTTCACAAAGCTGATATGAAATATACTTATCATGTTCCTCCTTGTTCAAAGAAAACAGCTTCATTGATATACAAGTTAAGACTAAATTTTTGGAAAACAAAATTCGCAAAAGACATCAAATCAGAGTGCTTAAGCCCCATCTCTGTTAAACATATAATCTGTGACTGTCCTATTATAGTGAATCTGTTGACAAAAAAATAACGTAACAGTTGATCGGTTACAAAGTAAAGTAGGTTATAGCACTGTCAGGGGAGAGAAATGTGCATGATCGACCAGTGATCATAGATCTACTGTGGCCGAAGCACCCAAAAAAAAAAAAAAAAAAAAAAAGATAGGAAAGGGAGGTGGCGCTAAGAAAGTGACTGAAAGCAATGCATATGGTGCTTTTTTTTGGTGCTTCGGCCACAGTAGATCTATGATCACTGGTCGATCATGCACATTTCTCTCTCATGACAGTGCTATAACATACTTTACTTTGTAACCTTCCTAAAATATTAGCACTGGCAGTCTCCCCTTTTCTTTTCATAACAGTTGATCACTTAGCAGACAATTTGTATGACATCTTACATAGAAATATTGCAATTTCAATAGTTAATATAATAATTCATAGTCCGGTGGGTACACTATTATAATCAGTAATTTGTGCGTGTGGCTGGATGTTAATTATTGCTATTCTTTAATATTCACAAGTTGTGTGTTTGGTTGTTGATTTTTTTTTATTCTTTATTTATTTATTTATTTATTTATTTATTTATTTATTTATTTATTTATTTATTTATTTATTTATTTATTATTTATTTATTTATTTATTTATTTTTTTTTTTTTTTTGGGGGGGGTATAATATCACAAATGTGTGAAAAGACGTTAAATAAATTCCTGATTCCTCACACACACACACACACACACACACACACACACACACACACACACACACACACACAGACACACACACACACACACACACACACACACACACACAAACATGCGCGCATGTCCAGGAGAAATAGATCTTCATGCGCCCTTCGGGGACATTGAGGATCTATGCCTCCTGGAGATGTTTGGAGCGCGCGCCCACGCACGCACTAACACGCACACACATATCGACGCGCTTTCAGAGGAGCATGCAAGTGATCCGTGTATTTAGAATATCATGTAGCTAGGTAAAGTCAACCTGCTTTCACACAAATTGTAGCAAGACGGAAATAGTACCGTAAAGTTCTAGTTTTGTCACAATTTTTTCAAGCAGATGAGCGAAAGTGAAACTCATATCACGTAATAATATAAAAATACATACAAACATACGTCATGACAAACGACGTTTGCCAAATCAATGACGCGTATGTCCTGCACCCCTTCTAGAACTCACTGACGCATTGACAGATCTGTGAAACATTTTTAATAGAAGATTATTCAACATCAGGATAAGGTCAAAAACAAAATGTAGAGACCCTTAACAGGGAATACAGCTCTCATATAGAAGAGACTTTTGTGGCTTATGGTCAATCGCATCGCGTTGCTATTTTAAAATAGGAACAACAAAAGTCCAGTAGATACTAGTCCTAAGAACCCCAAATGTGACTGGAGTCAGGAAGAGTCACAAGATTAAGCGGGGAGGGGGGGGGGGGCTCATGATGATCTTTGACTCTTGCGGCATATGTGTGTGTTGCCTTGTGCGTTGGATATTTCTTTGTCTTGCGTGTGCTCTGACAGAGAAAGTGTTAAAAACTCCATTTCAAGATAGAAATATGGAATTTGTATTAAATGTGTAATATCATGAAACGAGACGAAACAGTCCACGAATAAGCCTTCCTTATAAATTATTATTAAAACCATCACGTGCAACCGGGGATCGAATTCATGCACATGTACTCATCATGTACGCGGGTCCGTGATTTGAACATTTCGGCTCTAATCAGTAAGGCACAGAACCATAAACGCACCACGCTTATACCTTTATCACGAGAACATCTGCTAATATCTGTCTACATCTGTTATACGACGTCAGGAGTGCTTCACGACTGTCCGCTATCTGCACTATAAATGCTTAGTAAAAATTGCATCGTGTGATATTATTATTTTTATCATGTATGCCGGTCTGTGTATTTGAATATTACGAACTCTTTCTCGGTCAGGTTCGCTTGTCTGTCATTTTGGACGTTACGGCCGTAGGCCGTAATGTCGAAAATGACAGATAAGCACACAAACAACTCATAGATTGGTTTTTAATTAGTCGGACGTGTGAAACGTTAAAGAGTATATAATCGGGTGGCTGCTGATGTCTTGGCTGTCGGAGCCAGTTCTGTGTTGTCAAGCTGTTCCTGTGAACGAGACACTAACTCCAAGAAGACATCATAGCTGGCATTGAGTTTATCGAGAAAGCCAGAAGCTCTCCAATTGTATTGTCTTTACTACGGTACTGGTGAGTTTTTCTAACCTTATTCTACCCTTTGGCTGCGCCAATACGGCTTTTTTTTCTGAAATTATTCTGACACTGAAAAAATTAATCACCTGGATACGTGGACAATCAAGCCCTTAATCCGTGCAGTGCCACCTGATGAAGATTGTGCTTATGTATTATTTTTTTAATTCAACAGTAAAATGTCGTACCGTTCCAAGGAATATGGATTTAAAATGGCGTCAGCAAAAGACACAGATCCTCTTGAGCCGCCGCAACAACCCAATGACTGGTCCACATTTGTTTTAGATAGAAGTGACGAGAGTCGAACGTATTAATGAGTCTGTCAGAACATACGTGTGGTGCGTGCTTGGGGCACAAGCTCAAACAAAATCAAATATCTTTAACGGATTTGAAACACAAGAACAATTTCTTGCAATCAGTGACTGCAGATCTTTTGGGTCCGACGGGTGAGCCGGAGGACATGAATGTATTGATCCACCATTACTGCCACCGGCTCCTCCAGCACTGCCACCGGTTACACCTATCACTACAGTACTAATAATAAATCCAAGAGCAGTAATAGTACATGCAATAGTGATATCCTGCTTTCTGAAAAGTGTTCGTAATCTTTCAGCCAAAGTTGTGTCTTCAGGAAGAATTTTCTGAATAGTTTCTCTAATCCTGTTGATTTGCGTCATCATCTTTTCTGTTTATATTTCAATTACTTCTAGTCATGCTGATCTTTTTACCTGGAAATTTTTTAATCGTATTTGTATTCTTTCTTTTATTTCAATGTCATAGTTCTCCTCATCTGCTTTACTGGTTATTTTTTTCTATTTCCATGCGATTATCCAGTTCACGTAGTTTGGCTACATTATTCACCAGTTCACCTCTAATTGTTTGCAGTGATTTATTTAACCCCATATCTCTGTCATGGGTAAATTATTGTTTTCATAACTTCACCGGTAAATGCGGTTTCTTGATTCATTTCAATTTCTTGTCCCGATGGAAACTCTTTTTGCATATCGTGAAGATCACTGACTAGTTTGTTTGGTAACTTCTTATAAAAAAAATATGACTCACAGAAAGTTGCCACAGGGCGTCAACACCACTTTAGCTCTTATGATGATGATGATGATGATGATGGTGATGATGATGATAGAACTTTATTGCCATATGTAACAATACATTAGGAAATCGTTGCGGTGCCACGCAACAAAAAAAAAAAAACAAAAACAAAAAAAAAAACAAAACAAAAAACAAAAACAACAACAACAACAAAACATTAAACACATCAAAATGTAATTAAGCTACTCACGCGTACACACACACACACACACACACACACACACACACACACACACACACACACACACACACACACACACACACACACACTGTATGCCTTAGTAACTCAGTAATGTGGTCTAAGCATAAAGGCAATAAACACGATTCCACAGTAACACAAATTACATAGGACATATCGTAATATAAAACTGAACACATCACTCGCATCATAGACACAGCAGTGCAGTTAGCCCTATTTCCAGGCCTACACATTAGTTTGGCCAGCCACCTGCTGCTGTGGAATGCAGTCACTTCCCGCTGTCAGCAGGCTATATAGGTCGCTGCCGGTCGGGCATCAACTATTCCTTCTATAATCTATGTTAAATAATAATACATAGTTCTTGTATAGCGCTGTTCTCCAGGAAAACACTGGACTCACTGCGCATGCACAACAGCACACCCTTTCTTTCTCAGACACACACGCACAATTATACACTTCTTTAAACCATCCCATTCCTTCCCCACATATTACATTCACTTCCTCTGGGATCAGAATAGGTGGCAGTCAGTCAACAGTTAGCTAAATATGAGCTAAGTGTTAAATGCCCGACAAAAAAGAAAAGTCTTTAAGTGAGCCATGAACTGTGACAATGTGGGCAGATTCCGCATTTCCGTTGGCAGCGAGTTCCACACACTTGGGGGCGAAAAAGGTGAAAGAACGCTCCCCGACATTTTTCATGTTAAGCTTCGGGATTTTTAACAGCTTTTCACTGCAGGAATGGAGGGTGCGTGATCCCTGATAGGCAGACAGCTTGGCAGAGAGGTACGGCGGGAGAGGTCCGTCAAAATGCCGATAGGTGAAAATTGCAATTTTGTACTGGCAACGGAATTTGACGGGCAGCCAGTGCAGCTGCTTCAGTAGAGGCGTAACGTGGTCTCTCTTTCGTTTCTTCAAGATGAGACGCGCCGCATTGCTTTGAATCATCTGCAAGCGTGAAATCTGATCCGCCGGTAAACCTGCCAGTACAGAATTGCAATAATCGAGCTGGAAGTAATGAATGCATTTACAAGTCTTGACGCCGTACCTTCTGTGAGATACGGTCTGAGAGAAGAAATTCTGCGCAGCTCAAGGAAACCAGCTCGGCAGACGCTACTGATATGATCATGCATGGAGAGCGTCGAGTCAATCTTCACACCCAGATATTTGACACATGGAAGGGAACGCTGCAGCCACCAATGTTTGCGAACTCGCCATCAATCGGACTAAGGCGAGACTGAGAGCCGGCAGGCATGACTTCGGTTTTGTCAGTGTTAAGCTTAAGTTTGTTGCTAGTCATCCAGGACAGAACGTCGTCTATACAACACTGTACGTTCATTTTACCGGAGCTGAAATCTGGCTAGGCGCGCTACTTCTTGACAATTCAGTATCGTCAGCATACTTGTGAAAATCACACTCATGGGCGGCAATTATATCAGATAGAGGTTGTAAATATAGCGTGAACAAAACAGGCTCTAATAAGGAGCCCTGAGGGACTCCACACAACAAAAGACTATAAGCAGATAGCTGGCCATTAACAATAACAGACTGAGAACGATCTTTAACGTATGAAGTGAACCAGGCCAGGGCGGTACCACGGATGCCAAAGATCACCTCTAACCTCTTCAGCAAAAGAGAATGATCGAGCGTGTCGAATGCTGCGCTGAGGTCCAACAGAGCAATGAGAGAGACAAGTCTCTCGTCTGCCTTCACTAGCAGACCATCTAGGACGCTCAGCACAGCAGTCTCCGTGCTGTGATCCTTTCTGTATGCCGACTGGTGCATTTCTAAAAGACCGTTTCCAGACAAATGGCTTTGTAGCTGCGGGACTCCTGTGTGTAATGTTCTCTAACTCTGCTTCCTCAGTTATCTGCATACCCTGAGGGATGTTTGACAGCAGATACACTTAGTAGTAGGATGTTGGAAGAGCTGTTCGAGTATCATAAACAGTCCTTCCAGTCAGTATGACTAGACGCGCGCTAAAAATTAATTGACGCCGATGGCTTATCTTGTAGTCGAGTCAGTTTACGCGACCGCTCCATAACTAAAAGTGTGTTCTGCACAGCTGTGTAGATGAAGTATTGTGCTGATAGCTGGGCAATACTATACATTACATTAAACAGTGGGACGGATGGGTGAGCTTTGGCGTTTGTTTGCATCGTTAAGAGCCTGGACAGCAGTTGGGTAAAAACTGTTTTTTTGTACCTTCAGCTAAAAAACTTTCTGGGTCTCTTTTGTCAGCCAATTGTATCTTACCTTTGTCAACAGTATTTAAATATAAGTTAACATTGTAATCAAGTACACACTGATTAGGATCTAATACTTTGACATCTAACCAACATAATCATAAAACGATTTTACTTTGCTTAGTAAAAGTTCGTGTTGCAAACTAGAAGTATTTCTTATAAGATCCATCATATTGTTATACATATCTTCCATTTCAATATCATCAAATCTTCACTCTGCCATTGTTGTATTTTTATTTAAAAATTAGTTTTTTGATTTAGCATAAATAAAATGGCATCGCTTTAAGGATCAAAGTTAGACCCGCACAGAAAACTACATGAACATCTAGGTGTTAAGGGTATCAGGCAATCAGTTGTTATTACAAACAATTCTACCACCATAGATCAAAACCAGACTGTTAGTGTCAAGATTCAAAACCGAGGTCCCAATTATATTATTGTTTTTGGTATTGCACACCTTGCCTTTAATATTAAACTTTCATCAGAAACGGATCCTAACAGAACATTAGTTGGTAAATTTGGAAGAGCAAGTATTAAGATTATTAAAGTTAAATTTGAAGTCAAGAAGTGTATAATAATAATAATAACTGTTACGTGGTGGAATTGTAGTCGAAGTATGATAAACACATCAGACACACACACGTAGAGTTCTTTAAAATAAACCTCGTTCAGCTGCAATCCGTCACACGTGGCTTAAGGATGTAGACAATACTAGAGTAACAGTTCCAACAATATTTAATTCAGCGATACGATATCCACACTGTAATGCACTTTCAAATGCACAAACTACTGATACAAAGTCTCTTCTGCAATGTCCACACTGCGACACAAAGTTTCTCATACGCCGCGTCTCTCCCAATAAACTACATGTCTCTACAACTGACAAAGCAAGACAATGTACGAACGGGCTTTCCCAGCGCCCTCCTAATATATACTACAAAAATCTAGAATCGTCTACAGAAAACATACAACTCAACCAATCAGAACGAAACACGCAGCCGAAGCTCATTAACATAAACTTTCCAGAAAAAAATATAACAGGCCACAAAAACTCGGCTGCTTACTTCAGCTCTAAATTCTAGCGTATAATGAAGACACATAAAAGTATGGTATCCCTATCACCACGTTCCATGATAGCTCAAAAAGTACGAGAACATTCCCAAAACAAAATAAAAGCTGCTCAAATCACGCGCACAGGAAAACAAAAAGTAGCGAAAATGTTGCGATGCCAACTACCCGACGTGACACTTACGATGTCACTAGACAGTGCGACCTTTCTAGAACGTTCCGGACTAAACTTAACAAAACGAAATCGGCTCTACTCACGAACAAAAGAAAATCTTACTAAACAGGCACGTGAATCGTAACCGTGATAGCTCAAATAAACATCGGATCGTTAATTACGAACAACACACGCGAGCTCTCACAGGATAACACAACCACAATCGTAACATTACCCCCCTTTTAAGAATGAAATTTCACAAAAAAATTCTTCTTAAATTTCAAAAATACGGTTGTGGCTGTGTAAACCTACACAAAAACCCTAACAAATATAACTTCACATCAAAAATCAAATTAAAATAAACGTCTCACAGTTCCTGTAAACAGTCCTGAGCATCAAAATGTTTCATACAAAAGTTCTGGACACAAAAATTTTCATTTAAACTGCTCTGCTCAGGTAATCTGCTCCAAAATTATGCAAACCCTTGATAGACTGTAGTTTAATGTCAAAAAGGTTCTCGTCGTCTAGTCTTTCCTCATCAGCAAGACGCACCGATGCGGCCATTTGTGTTTTGTCTTGACGACCTCTCGCAATATACTTCTTCAGCAAATTAGCATGGTACGTTTCAACTTGTTGTTGACCTTGACTCTGTAGTCAACGTATGGTCCCTTCCAATGCATCAGAAGTTTGTTGTTGTCGGTAGGAAGAAGAACCAGTACTTGGTCACCTGGCTGGAATCGTCGAGGTTTTGCCTTACGATCATAGTAACGCTTCCCCTTGTTCTGAGCCTTCCATAGTTCTTCTCGAGCCTTCGTGAGGGTATCTTCCAGCTTCTCTCTCATGTCGAAGACGTACTGGTAGCTGACTTTCACCTCAGGTGCGTCGATATCCTTGGTCCACAGCTCCTTCAGGATGTGCATGGGCCCCCTTACAGTCCTACCGTACAGTAATTCAAAAGGGGAAAACCCTGTCGAATCCTGAGGAACTTCACGGTATGCGAAGAGCAAGTCATTGATGTATCTATGCCACACACTTGGCTGTTCAGCGCACAGTTTCTTCAACATAGCCTTCAAAGTTCCATTAAACTTTTCAACCAGCCCATTACACATGGGGTGATAAGGGGTGGTAGTAAGGTGTCGGATGCTCAATAGCCGGTTGACTTCCTCCATGCAGTCTGAGACGAACTGAGTCCCTAGGTCACTTAGGATCTCTTCAGGAATTACTAAACGGCTGAACATGTCGACGAGCGCCTCTGCTACTGTTGGAGTGTCGATCTTTTTCAATGGTATGGCTTCAGGATAACGTGTAGCGTAGTCCACCAGGGTCAAAATGTATCGATGACCATCTTCACTCGGAGGAGATATTGGCCCCACAAGGTCAACAGCTACCCGCTTGAAAGGCATATCGATCAATGGCATTTTCTCTAGAGGAACCTTGGGCACCTTTCCCTTGGAGATTGTCTTCTGGCATATGTCGCACGATCTGCAGAATCGAATGACGTCGCCTCCCATAATCAGTCCAGTAGAAGACGGCTCGGATTCTATCGAGCGTCTTGTTTATTCCCAAATGTCCTCCCAATATGGAATCATGTGCCAATTTCATCACCTGCATTCTCAAAGGTTCAGGAACTACTACTTGACGCACAGGTTTATCTTCATTGGTGTCGAATATCCGGTACAGGATATCGTTTCTGGTCTGGAAGGTTATCTCTTTTCACTTTCGCGTTATGGGCTCGGTCTGACCTTGGAACGTGTCAAGCGTGGTGTTGGCTCTGTGTAGCTCCACCAGCCTTTCTTTATTCACCAGTGCTGCTTACGTGTTGTCCGCCACTTTTAGAGGGATGGTCTGGTGACTCTTCTTTGCTTGACTTCTCGTGGTAACAGAACATATTTCAGGTCTCCACTCCGGATCAGGATCGTCTGCGTTTCTGGCACCATCAATGTTTCCGATGATGTCGTAGACTGGCGTCTTCACGCACAACGCCTTCACCTCTCCTGTCAAGTATGGGGTGTCGACACTGACTTTGGCAAGGGGGATAATCTTTACAGTTCTGTCAGCCAAAATGAGGGTGGTCCACTCCTGTAGCTTCTGGTCTTCAGCTACTAGGTCCTCTCTCACGATGATGCAGCTACAACCAGTGTCTCTCAAAACTCTCACTGGTGTAACGCCGACGAATCCTGACACCACCGGCATGTTCGGCACTTCATTCTCAGGCAGCGCGATGTTTGAGACTGGTAAAAATGTAGCCCCATCTCCTACTGGGATGCGTCCATTCTTTTTGAAAGATTCAATCAGCTCTGGTGTCACTCGCGTTTCTCTAGACTCAAAGTCATTGGATGACGTCACATCATTGGCTAATACAGCGGCAGCTCTGTGTTGAGACGTGGTACTGCTTCTGCCTGCTATCCCACGATCTTGGTTGCATCTTCTGATGTTGTCACCTCGGGGAACATCTTTAGACGGACACCGTATCGCTTTGTGACCTTTCTTTCAACAGAGAAAACATGTCAGGTTCTCCACCGGCGTGTATCTCGGGGTGTCTCTGACATTGTGGATTTCCTCTGCTGGTGCAGACACACGCTGTGGCTTACTGGACCCGAACTTCATGTTGTGAGCGTCAAGGTATCTTTGAGCGAAGTCGGCCAGGGCCTTTAGTGACTGGTCTTTTTGCTCTCTGGGGTGGGCGGCCAGGTCCTTAGAACATGCGCTGAAAACTTGTTCTTTGATGATGAGGTCGCACAGGTCTTGGTACTCTCTGTTTAGGCCAGCCAGCTCTATCCATTTCTCCAGGTACCTTCTGATTCTTTCATTGAATAGGCCGGGTGTTTCTCCTTCTTCAGGCTTGCAGTTCCGAAATCGTCGCCTGTAACCTTCTTCAGTAAAGTCATACTGTCTCAGCAGAGCTGCTTTCAACTGAGTATAATCTTCAGCATCTTCTCTTGGCAAACGGGTGTAAAAATCAAGCGCTTTGCCAGTTAGAAGTGCGCTCAGTTTAATTGTCCAAGTCTCTTGTTTCCAATTGTTGCTATTTGCGAAGCGCTCGAATCGCTCCAGATAAGCGTCCATCTTATCTGAATTTTCAATGAAAGGTGGAAGTTTTGGCGCACGGGCTGTTTGTTCTCTGCTCTCTAATGCTGTTGCTTCATTAGTTCTCTGGCTCTGTGCCTCTATCTCCATCTGCTTCAGATGAATTTCGTGTTGTCGTGCTGCCATTCATAAGGCAGCCGTCTCCTTTGAGGACTCTCGCAGAGCTAACCTCAAGGACAAGCGGCTCAGGAGAAAAAAACAGAGTTGTCGTAACTCAGAACCCTGACCAGACCTTCCTCTGCAGCCACTGCGGTCGAACCTGCCTGTCCCGGATTGGCCTCCGCAGTCACGAAAATGCCTGCAGACGACGTGGGCAAGCCCTATAGAATCTTCCTTCGCGAAGCCAAGCCATGACTTAGAAGCAGCACCGCTGTCGTTTTACTTCTGAATTCCGACACAATTTATGTGCTTAACTTAATGCCTAATTTGTACAGCACAGAAACAGCATTGAACTCTGTGTTTTGGGTTACTTCTCGTGTTTCATCATGGTTTGCAGTCCTTGGAAGTAGATTATCAGACACCCGCACCTTCTGCGCGTCGGTCTGATAATCATCTTTATCGGACTACAATTCCACGATGATACGCTGGAAGTAACCCAACACAGTAGGTGCATTGTCATATTAGTGTAAAGTGATAATAGTACACCAGACTTGAACAACACATTCCGTATTGGTGAAGACGACTTCACAACCGTTTCTCTGTTTATTTCAGTGTCAACGGGAAGAAAGCTGGAGACTGGACGACACAATGTACCTGGTCACTCTGTCTGTTTTTCTGTACACCTTGTTCTACACACCGTGTAAGATTTGTACCTGTTCACTGTGTTTGTTGTTGTCTAGACAGTGTACCTGGTTTTGTACCACTCGCACCGCATTTTCTAGGATGGATTACCAATGTTCGATGTACCTAGCAACCTGTGATTTACCTAGCAACAACCATCGAACATGAACAAATGCTGAAATGTACGTGTGGAAAGTGTGACGTATCAGGACGTGTGCAGTTTTAATTGTCTGCTGTCACTTCACTTTCCGACACTAGCTAGGTGCCTTAGCAAGTTGATCGGGACACGCTGGATAAAAGCACCAAACTTTCTGAGGTACTTCAGCAGGTCATACTCTTTCATTCTGTAGGGGTGCCTACGCGGTTTGGTCCTCTTGGTCACGTCACGTTATATTTTCTAATTTTAGATGATAACATTAAAAGAACAGCCCCACTGACTCGATCTGGTCACGTCTTGTACTGCGATCATCAAACATAGAATCTGTACACTTGGCAGGTGTCCATAGAATGTCATTTCTATAAATACCTGCTTGAATGGCCTTTGATGAAGGTCAAGGCCACGCAAGGCAATAATGGCGCAAAACAAGATGTGCATTTTTTTTTTGCTGTTTTCATCTTGTCATATACTAACACGGTTACTTTACTAAAAAGAAAACGTACGAAATTATCGGCAAATGATTAAAACTGTGTTTGTTTAATTTAGTTATTAGCCGTTTCATGTCCAGGACACAGGGAGCTATAGTAAGGCACAAAGAACATTTTATGAAAACAAAACATGCCATTCACGCTTTACAAGACCAGTTAATGAAATTGCAAGGTTTATATACACGGTCACCTAAAACACGAATGATAAAGGTCACCTATCAAGGTCACGTAAGACCATTCAATATTTGGTTAAATGTTCGTACAGAAAGTTATTAGATGCGCAGGCGATTTAGTGGCATGTCAATAGAACGAGTGTATATCATTATTTTAAGTCATGGATTTATCATAAGCTAAAGGTCACAAAAAGGACGAAAGTATAAATATCTTGCACAAAATTTGTACATCGTATCCTTTTATTGGTGTCAATCCTCCATAAAAGTAGCCAGCGTGCAGCGTTTTCTTTGGAACAGCCGTAGTAAGTTGAAAACAATGTCTTCAAGCCTTTGTCATGTTTGTTCTTGAGACAGCCCTGTGCACCACCACTTTGCCCGTGCAACCCCCTGACTTTATAATCTACAGATCTGATCGGTGTCATGTACTTTCTAACAAAGGAACGGGTGGTGGTGTGTGTTTTCTTCTCAATAACCTATGGTGTACCGATGTCCGTATTTTGTCTCAGACATGCTCTCCAGAGCTAGAAACACTAACTATTAAATGTCGACCCTTTTATCTCCCACGGGAGTTCTCTTCAGTGATCCTCACGGCCGTCTACATACCACCGCAGGCCAACACAGTTACTGCTGTCAGTGAGTTGTCCGACATTGTCACACAGAGTAAAAATACCAGCCCTGACTCTGTAAGTCTTATAGCCGGTGACTTCAACAAAGCTGACTTGAAAAAGGGGCTCCCCAAAATAATGCCGTCAGCAAGTTACCTGTGCAATGCGTGGGAACAACACACTCGAACTCTGCTATACAACAATAGAGGATGCATTCCGCTCTATTTCACGCGCACCTCTAGGAAACTCCCACCACTCCATGATATTTTAATACTTGTGTACAAGCAACAGCAAAGAGGAAGAAACCAGCTAGACGCATGGAACGACAGTGGTCGGCCGCTGCGGTGGAGACACTGCGCTGCTGTTTCGAGTCTACCAAATGGGACGTTTTCAAAGATTGATCCACCAGTATCGAAGAGTACACGAACGTTTTTACGGACTATATTAAATTTTGTGAGGACATCTGCATACCTACCAGGACTGTCACAAAATATCCTAACGACAAGCCTTGGTTCGGTAAAACTATAAGGGACAAACTCAATGCAAAACAAGAAGCCTTTGCCTCTAATGAAAAAAAAAAAACAGTATAAAAAGCTAAATATAATGAGGTACAGAAGTGTATTAAGGCATCAAAAAGACAATACCGACAGAACCTGGAAAGCAACCTGATTAAAACAATTTTAGAGATATGTCGCAAGGCATACAGAAAATTACAAACTACAAACAAGCATCAAAACGTGCAGACACTCAAACCCCCACACTGACAAACGACCTGAACGTGTTTTACAGTCGTTTTGACAGGCAAAATAACCACCCCGTTACTGTGCCATCTCCCGTTTAGTACCAATGATGATTTTCTTGTGGTGTATAGAGTCCGAAAAACTCAGGCCGTTAAACGTCGAAGCAGGAGAGCGAAGGGAATCGCCGGGTTGTGGGTTCGAATCCCGTTTCGGCCCCGGTAGCTGGACTCACAATCCTGCGGGAAAAAACGGATTTGTTCAATAGCATGTCCGTTGAAAGGTTCTGGTAAATGAAAGTGGCACAGTTGGAGTGCGCCTGAGTTGATCAGTGTTCATGTCGTATTCCATAGTAAATAGATTTCCCTGTCCCCCACAACCCGCCCGTCAGGGCCGTCCATGATTACCTCGGTGCTGTGGACGTTAAACACGAACTAACCAACCTTGTGGTGTGTGAAACGGATGTGCGGCTGCTTCTCAGACGATTGAATGTGCTTAAAGCAGCAGGCCCTGATGAAATTTCTCGTGGCCATTTGCGTTAATGTGCCGACCAGCTCTCGATAGTTCTCACAGTCATATTTAACTGGTCATTACAACCTTACACGGTTTCACACTGACTCAAAAAAATCAGCTATTATCCCCGTACCAACAAAGGCAACCATCAATTCCATTAACGACTACAGGTTTGTGGCATTGACCTCCGTCATAACGAAAACGTTCGAGCGGCTGATCCTGCAGCACATCAAGTCTGTCATGCGCTCCTCCCTCGATCCTTATCAGTTTGCTTACCGCGCGAACCGATCAGTAGAGTACGCTGTGTCGCTAGGACTGCACTATATTCTGCAGCATCTGGAGAAGCCAAATTCGTTTGTTAGGCTGCCTTTTGTTGATTACAGCAGCGCATTCAACACTATCATACCGTCCAAACTGCATGAAAAGCTGCTTCTCCAGGAGAAGGTCGACGAAGCTGTCGACCTTCTCCTGGACCCCGCCTCCTCTCCTGATCTTGCATCCCATTTCGATTCCTCCCTTCGAAAACTTTTAGACGCCCATGCACCTGTCACCACCTGCTCCATACCCAACCGACTCCCCTCCCCCTGGCTCACTGACGACATAGCTCAGGCCAAGCGCGAGCGTCGACAAGCGGAACGCCACTGGCGCTCATCTGACCTCACCGTTCACAGAGAGATCTTCCAAACCACCAGATCCAAAGTCTGCAGAATGATCTCTGACTCCAAACGCAAACACCTTCAAAACAAAATCCTGGAATCCACTTCTTCCAAAACCCTCTACGCTTCCATGAACACACTCCTAGGCACTTCTAAAGACTCTCCTTTTCCCAACACACACAACAAAGAAGAACTTCCGTCCGCGTTTTCTTCATATTTCTCCGATAAAATCCAAACTGAACACTGCGCAACACACTCGACACTCTGCCTTCTCCGCATTGCCTTCCTGACACCCCACCCCCCCTTTTCCGGCACTCCCTTCTTGTCCTTCCGCCCCGTCTCTCAGGATGAAGTCCTCAAGACCATAAAGCCCATGCCTTTCAAAACCTGCGAACTAGACCCCTTCCCAGCTTCTCTCTACCGGGACGGCCTCCCAAAACTTTTGCCCTTCATTACCGACATCATCAACACATCTCTAGAGAATGGCTCCGTCCCCGATATTTTCAAGTCCGCCATCGTCCGTCCTCTCCCCAAAAAACACAACCTCGACCCAAATGAACTCAAGAACTACCGCTTAGTCTCCAAACTCCCTTTCCTGTCCACGCTTCTTGAGAAGGTTGTCCTCAACCAACTCAACCTCCACCTCGCCGAAAACAACCTCCTCAGTCTCTTCCAGTCTGCCTATCGCAAATATCACAGCACTGAAACAGCTCTTCTACACGAACTGCTTCTCTGCACTGACTCGGGCAACATCTCCCTTCTTACGCTACTCGATCTCTCTGCCACCTTCGACACCATAGACCACTCTATCCTCCTCCACCGCCTTCAACACTCCTTTGGCATCACTGACTCTGCTCACTCCTGGTTTTTCTCCTACCTCTCCGATAGACAGCAGTCCGTCACCATCGACGGCGTCTCCTCTAACCAAGTCAGGCTCTCCTGCGGCGTTCCACAGGGGTCCGTCATGGGCCCGGTCCTTTTCACACTCTACACCTCTCCCCTGTCCAACATCATCCAGTCTCACCACATACACCACCACCTCTATGCTGACGACTCAAGTTTATAATAATTATGACATCCAGTTTTAATGATGTAAACCTGAAAAGAAACCGTCAGTGCTATAGAAAATGTCTGAAGTCATCTGACACGTTATTTTTGTCTTTTTTTGCGATTTTGCAGAAATGGCCGTTTACTGGGTGCACATATACCTTCACTGTGAGCCAGAGATTCAATATATTTTTCATTCATTTTTTTTTTTTTTTTTTTTTTTTTTTTTTTTTTTTTTTTTTAAGAGGATGCAGAAGGTGTGCCTTAACATAATATTGCCTGATTTAGGCTTCTGGAAAGAATTCGTATTTATTTAGAGGAAAATGTTTCTGGAACTCATTTTAGCACCTGCGAAGAGCGTGAATGAGGGTACCCTTGCGCCATCAGCTATATCTCTGGTATGTTCCTAAGGATTCTCGGGGAACCTGGCTTTAACATCTTAGGACATACTAAGGAACACTTTGAAACCATATTATTGAGTACTGGGGGGCGGGGGGGGGGGGGGTGGATGTGCACAGTGGTCCTTGCTAGCTTATGGACTAATAGTGAAAGGAACCGTCTTACGGAAGACCAAGACAAACTGAAGAGATGGACAGAGTACTGCTCAGATTTGTACAACCACCGAGCTACAGGAAACCCAGGCATACTTGTCAACCCACCCGTGACCAACAAGGGCAACTATCCCATCCTCCGAGAAGAAGTAGAAGCTGCAGTGATGTCGTTGAAAAAAAGGGAAGGCAGCAGGAGCAGACAACATCCTGCAGAACTAGTCCAAGAATGTGGAGAAGACATGATAAGCGCATGTAACGCACGCAGACTTGCCCACAGCCGTACGCACAGACTCTCACGCAACAGACACATACACCGCCACTGACTCAGACGGGCGCATTCATGCGGTAAAACACAACACACGGGCTCCCTTTCTAAAGTAACTTTTATACACTATAAATGAAAAGAACGACTTAAATGATTATCAACTATATACACTGTTCTATTATCACACCACACACGTATCACAATATCTTTGCCAGGTTAGGTCTTAGTCTCACATTGCCTCCAACCTGTTTGATGTTGTTGCCTGGTTACGTTGGTCCTTCTCACGTCTAGGCGTGAAAGTCCTTCGTCGTACGCTTGTCGCCGTCCTCTCTTTGGGCACGGACGTCCTCGTTCTCGTACGGTACTCAGTTCTCACTTGGACTTGGGTGTCTTGGTCCCCAGTCAGACTCACTCTCAGAAGAGCTGGAGGGATGACCTCACGTAGGTCCCACCTGCGACTCGACGTCTTGGCGTCCGTCTTTCCACTCTCGTTACAAGAACTCTGAATAGACAAAAGTCCCAACGTAACACTTGCTAAACACACAACATATTGGATCAATGAGAAACGTCACGTAACCTGGCTGATACAAATAACTCACACGTTCATTCACACACACACACGTGCTTCATAAACTATCTTCGTATCACCCCCATATCTCTGTCACTATCTTGAAACAGACTATAGCCTAACACTCTTGCTATACATTACTCTATACCCTGGAAAAGACTATGCTTACCCAAGCACGTACTATCTTCCTAGCGGCTTAGACATATACACTTCATACTCCTTTAGTCATCTAACTCGGTAAACAACTGTATACAGAAACACTGGTTACTTCACCGAATTATAAACATACTATAACTAAACCAAACCGGAACACCGCTATACAACCACATTAATCTTACCACGCATACTGTCTTTAACTAAACAACTATCAATACTACGTTTATAGAAACATACCTGAAATCTAGGCTTCAGAGTCTTGGAATGCGCGCTAGGTAACTCAAACACAACCGTTCCATACGATAAGACAGCCCGCACTCCCGATCTAGACCTCTGACAGTCACAGCTTCCGCCTAGAACTCACTAAACAGAACTCACTAAAAAGACCCGTGCTAACCATGTCTTACAGATTCCACATGGGCAGCAGGCCCCACGGACTTTCGGCACAAACAAACCGTTAACAAAAACCGTACCGTACTAATCCTATTGTGCGAGCACTATGCACAAGCATAGAGCTTCATCACAGCGCACTACTAACAATCTGCAATAAGATCTGGCAGTCAGGGGATTTGCCCACACCATGGACCCAATCACTTATAATAACTCTCCCCCCAAAAGGGCAACTTACATCAATGCCAGAATTGTCCCACGATCAGTCTTATATGCCACCCAAGCAAAGTTATGTTAAAGATCCTACTGAACAGTACGCTGAATATGACTACTGCGCCATCTTGAACCGTTGTGTCGTGTGAGTTTGGAGGTTTCGCTGGTTGTCCAAGAGACGTGAGCCCTTCAAGGGAGACATTCAGACTCTTGATGTCTTTGTCTAAAGTGTCTGTCTCAAGAGACGTGAGCCCTTCAAGGGAGACATTCAGACTCTTGATGTCTTTGTCTGAAGTGTCTGTCTCAAGAGACGTGAACCCATCAGGGGAGACATTCAGACTCTTGATGTCTTTGTCTAATGTGTCTGTCTCGAGAGACGTGAGCCCCTCAGGAGGGATTCCGACTCTTGATGTCTTTTTCTATGTCTAAAGTGTCTGTCTCAAGAGACGTGAGCCGTTCAGGGGAGATATTCAGACTCCTCATATCTTTGTCTAAAGTGTCTATCTCAAGAGCTTACTCAAGAAAAGCAGTAGCATCTGTTTCGGGACCTTGAACATGCATTATCGGGAAAGCAAAAGATCCTGGCAGACAACTCAAAATGTTGAATTTCTTTTTCAAACTCAGTCAGCGTCCTTCAGGGAGAGTTGGATGATAACTGTCTTTTTCGTGTGTGAAAAATACACTCACGCCCGTTTCCCTGTTCCTTGCCACAACGTACTGCACTACAAAGGGGTCTATAACACTCACCGGCCACTCTACAGGCGTCCACCGTCATGCCTTCATTTGATCAACGCCACCCCCTGTTTTTATATCCGCCGTTAAATCCACAATGACAACCTCCACGCGGCCTGCAGGATGGTTGACATCGCCATTGTGGACCGCACCGTCACCTTGCTGACCAAGAACCACGCCCTCCGCCAGGCCCTCCACCAAGACGGTGTCAAAATGCACCCAGCGCTGAGGACACCAAACGTCATTGTTCGAGTAAACGTTTCATCATCATCATCACCAAATGCAAATTTTTCAGCATGTTTGGTTTGTGGCAGTGATCCAGAGGGCTCGAAACATCTTAGCGAGTTCCTCTGGACTAGATCTTGAATAGACGGTCTACAGTCTGCCAATACTGACGTGTAGTGGTCATTGTACTGTTTCTCAGTTTCCAAGTGCTTAAATACAGCGCACGGTTTCCACCACAGAGTCGCTGAAACCATCATCAGTGTCTCATGTCGGTTGTGGAGTGTCCTTTTTGCCCATTTTCGGGATGATCAAGATCCCCGCCACACTCAGTGCTTTTTGTCTCAATTCTGTCTAAACAGAGTTCTTTTGGGGTGTGAGTGTGTATATTCCGCTTCAGGGACGCAAATCTCGAATGTGTGCGGCATTTTTGCGTGGTAGTTCTTCACAGCATCCATCCGTACAACGCGGACGGTTCCTTAGCCATGGGACCGCCAGCACTTTTGAGCATATCATTTGATAGCTCGTTGCACTGGTCCAGTGGCACGGACAAAAAGCGACTGGTTGTTTAGAAGGAAAAAAAAAAGAGACTAACAACTGCGCTCTACAACTCTTCCAAGGCTGAGTAGGGTAAGTCTCCATCAAGTGCAGACCAGATCCATCGCGATTATTTTTGTAATGGTCTAGCGAGAGCTTGGACCATCAAGGAGTGCACATACTTGTGGAAATTTGCTTCAAATGTGTGCCCAAGTGACGATCATCCCTAGAGGCTCAAGGCTGAGGACTAAATCCCAATACCGAAATATATTGCTCTCGTTAATCGTAAAATGTCGCCAGACTTCCTTTGCTTTGTCAGCCTGAGGTTAGAGCTTTATAAGATCGAGTAGTTTTTTTTAACACGTGTTTGACATTGACCTTCATCAAAGGTCATTCAGGTAGATATTGAAAGGTCATCCAATGGGAAATAGCATCTTGGGGCTTTAAAAAAAGTACGCATTTTACACATTCAAGTACCTTATCTGACCTTGACCTTTATCAGAGGTCATATAGGTAGTACTTCCGGAAAGTTCTTTCAACGGGCAATGACCCTGCCAAGTTTCAAGAGTCTAGGTGTCATTGTCGCAAAACACAATGCGACTATAGGAAGTCAGTAGGCGTTGTCTTTTAAACGCTATCATCTAAAAATAGACAGTCACGTGGCCTCTCCCAGAAGCTGAGACGAGAGGGTGCCCCCTCTAAACTGAAAGAATAATACCTAGTTAAGCACCGCGGAAAGTTTGATGCTTTTATCCGGCGTGTCCCTATCGTGTTATGATTTGGTCATAAGTAACCTAACTACACTGGGATTGGTCATCATTTAAAAATTCGCATGGGGTGTCGTACCTTTAATTTTTAATCATCTGACCAATTCCCAATACCGATGTTACTGGCAAACGGACCTAACATTTATAAAGAGACTGTTCACTAAGAAGGTCGCATGACGCCTAATATAAACAAACTGACTTTACTGACAAAGTGACATGACGCTTGATATAAACAGACTTTACTTGCAAAGTGACATGACGCCTGATATAAACTGACTTTACTGGTAAAGTGACATGACGCCTGACATAACATAATTACTGGCAAAGTGCCATGACGCTTAATATAAACGGGCTGACTTTACTGGCAAAGTACATTGACGCCTGATAAAAACAGACTTCACCGGTATAATGACATGACGCCTGATAAAAATAGACTTTACTGGCAAAATGACATGACGCCTGACAAAAACTGACCTTAGTGGCAGACTTTACTGACATAGTTACAGGACGCCTCATAAAAGCACACTTTGCTGACAAAGTGACATGACGCCAGATATAAACGGACTGACTTTACTGGCAAAGTGACATGACGCCTGATATAATCAGACTATAATGGCAAAGTGACATGACGCCTAATATAAACAGACTATACTGACAGAGTGACAAGGCGCGTGATATAATCAGACTTTACTGGCAAAGTGCCATGACGCCAGATATAAATGGACTGACTTCATTGGCAACGTTACATGTTATCCAGCGTGTCCCTATCTTGTTATGATTTGGTCATAAGAAACCTAACTACACTGGGATTGGTTAGCATTTAAAACTTGCATGGGATGCCGTACCTTTAAGTTTTAATCATCTGACCAATTGTCAGTACCGAGTTTACTGACAAACGGACCTAACATGTATAAAGAGACTGTTCACTATGAAGATGGCTTGACGCGTAATATAAACGAACTGACTTTACTGACAAAGTTACATGACGCGTGATATAAACAGACTTTACTGACAAAATTACATGACGCCTGATATAAACAGACTTTACTGGCAAAGTGACATGACGTCTGATATAATAAGACTTTACTGACAAAAAGCAATGACGCATGACGCCAGATATAAACGGACTGACTTTACTGGCAAAGAGACATGACGCCTGATATAATCAGAATTTACTTGCAGAGTCACATGACGCCTGATATAATCAAACTTTACTGACAATTTGACATGACGTCTGATATAAACAGATTTTGCGTGCAAATTGCTATGACGCCTGAAAGAGGCAGACTAACAGAGCAGCATTTGCCTGATAGAAACAGACTGCCAGAGCAGCATGTGATAGAAACAGACTGACAGAGCAGCATGTGATAGAAACAGACTCACAGAGCAGAATGTGATAGAAACAAACTGATAGAGTAGCAGATGATAGAAACAGACTGACAGAGCAGCATGTGATAGAAACTTACGGACAGAGCAGAATGTGATAGAAACTGACTGACAGAGCAGCATGTGATAAAAACAGACTGACAGAGCAGCATGTGATAGAAACATACAGACAGAGCAAAATGTGATAGAAACAGACTGATAGAGCAGCATGTGATAAAAACAGACTGACAGAGCAGCATGTGATAGAAACAGACAGAGCAGCATGTGCCTGATAGAAACAGACTCGCTGTCTCACAATCCAAATAAGTGAGGCTAGCGCTGAGATAAATAGTAAACATACCAAGGGGACCAGCGCTGGACAGACGAACGGTTACATCCCCTGCCCCCTCCTATCAGGCACCCAACTTGAATTTTCAAGTGGCGCGAAATCAGTCATGCAGGTACAACCTGTGGACAAACCTGTTGGACATTGCTGACTATTATTGACCCACGTGCACTGTGCGTGTGACGTGTTGTTGACAGGCCTGATAGGAGCGTTTGAATGGACCGACTCACTGCCCGACGGAGCCCAACTGGAGGTCTGTGAGAGAAGTTCCGCCACCTTCCCCTGGGGTTTCCGCCTAGCTTCTGGGGAACGTGTTAACATCGTCAGTTATCATCGTCAGGTCTGTCTCTCTGTCTGTCCATCAGTCTGTTGGTCTGTCTGTCTTTCTGTCGGTCTGTCACTCGGTCTTGGTAGGAGCATGTAATATTTGCTAATGACCATGTCAGTTGACAAATAACATGTCACTGACAAAATTCACACCCAAATGGTGACTGCCAAGTGTGGCGTGTAAAATGCAGAGAAGAACCCAAGGGAGAAAGAAGCACGCTTAGAAATGGCAGATGCACCACAAATTATTACTATTCATTAATACGGTAAACTCCGCTTGTAACACGCAGGATATACCAAAAGTCGGATATAACATAGCTTTTTGGGAGGTCACGTCCAGACGTTTTCTTTGTCTTTGTAAAATTAAGCCGCTTATAAGGATGGGGGCGGCGGGGGGGGGGGTGGAGGGTGCGGGGGAGGGGTGTCCGGAATCCGTGGAATCTCCCCCCCCCCCAACACCCAGATCCGCCCCTGACCTTAACATAAAAAAATAATGTTAAAAGTGTGTGTGTGTGTCTGGATGTAAATATAAAGAACTAATGCTGCAACGTACCGCCTGCAGCTTCAGCACGGAACACCTGGCGACGCTAGCGAGAGTGACCAAGGAATGGGAACAACCATAGACTCAACTGACCCACATTTCAGCTTCACACTGGACCACCAGATGATCATCAACAGAGCCACCGCGGAAGACACCGGAAACTACGCCATTAAGGTTATGGTCGTCCCAGCAGAGGAAACAGAAGCTCAGCTCCACGAGACCAATGCGTTTCTCCTGGTAAAAGGTATGTCCAGTCTGGCCCTGGTCTGTGACGCCTGTTGATTTAACTGTTGTCAGCCAGTCCAGTATTTGACCATAGTCAGTAGCGCCTGTTTATTTAACTGTTGTCAGTGAGTTCATTATTTGATAATGCTCAGTGACGCCAGTTTATTTAACTGTTGGCAGCGAGATCAGTATTTGATCATGATCAGTGACGCCAGTTTATTTAACTGTTGGCAGCGACTCCAGTATTTCATCATAATCAGCAGACCCCAAGCTAGCATGTTTCTCGCGCCACTGACCATATGCCCCTGCTTTTACCAGACTCAACAGGTGACGGCCAAGCGTGTAAAATGCAAAGAAGTACCCAACGGAGAAAGAAATACGCTTAGAAAAGACAGTTACAGTACAATTTATTAATATTTATACAATACGATACAACACAACTTTATTGTCTGTTCTAGTCAGAGCAAGACATAAATTCGCCTTTTGGCTCGTCATAAAACAGCAATACAAGACACTAATAAACACTTTTAGACCAATCCATAAAAATTATCATAGCAGCAATCTATCACAGGCAAATTATCACAGGATGGGATGTAATGTTAAGTAGATCACATATATCACAGCGTTATAAAGAAGATTTCAAAATCGAGACACCAGTTGGAATAAAAGACTTATAAAAAACATTATTTTTGGCAAGTGGCATATTGAAACGTCTGCCTGATGGTACCATTGCAAACAGATCATAGTGGGTGACGAGGATCACTGACAATGCTAGCAGCTTTCCTTCGGACATGTCTATGATACAGATCATCTAATGGGTACTGTCATAGGACAATGATCTTCACAGCGTTTTGTATGATACGTGACAGTCTGCCCCTGTTTTCCATACTGAGGTTGCCAGTGATGTTAAAAGTCAGTATGCTTTTAATCGGGCATATATAAACGGATTCTAAAATTATGGAACTAACATCAAGAAGGTACAGTAGTTGATTTGCTTTTTTTCAAAGTCAGATCGGTGTTTCCAGTAAAAGACAGCCTACTACCCACAACTGTGCCAAGGTATTTAAATTCAGTGACCACTTCTACATGTCGATTA
>BTPG01000002.1:37312425-37394925 GCA_036245525.1 Semisulcospira habei | reverse complement strand
TTATCTTATAATAATTATAACTCTAAGCGCGCACTCACAACTCGCACACGCATGCGCACGCTTTAGACAATGACTCACGTAACACAAATAGTGAAGATACATTAGGACGGTCAGCTTGGGCTGGGGATTGTGGTGATATAGTGCTAGAACTGTTGAAAGAGATGAGTTTTGAGGGCAGACTGGAAGGAGGAGAGCGAGTGTTTCTGACGGAAAGAGAGTGGGAGAGTGTTCCAGGTGGTTGGACCGTATACCGAGAAAGAGCGGGGGCCGAAAGTGCTGAGTTTGGTGCGGGGGATGAGGAGGCGGAGAGGGTCAGAGGCGGAGCGGAGGGAGCAGGGAGGAGTGTAGGGGTGAAGTAAGTTGGAGAGATACGCAGGAGCGTAGTTGTTCAGGGATTTGTAGCAGAGAGACAGAATCTTGTATTGGATGCGTTGGGGGATGGGGAGCCAGTGAAGGAGCTTGAGCAGGGGAGTGATGTGGTCGGATTTTTTCTTTCTGAGGACGAGGCGGGCAGCATTGTTCTGGACGCGCTGGAGAGTGAGAGTGGTGGAGTGAGGAAGGCCAGAAAGGAGAGAGTTGCAGTAGTCGATGCGAGATAAGATGAGAGAGACAGCGAGTTTGGTGGCAGCTTCGGTAGTGAGGTATTTTCTGATCTGCTAAAATATGTTATGTTGAAATATCGAAACCAAAAATACCGCTGAGCAAGGGGAAGTGACGGCACTCTGCGGCTACCAAAACCGATAGCACTTTAATCAAATGATCAGTTTGTCCGCAAAACCACAATGCACCCAGAATGCGCTGCGGCCGATTGTTAAGAATTCCAGGACCCACAATCTTGAATAAATGTTCACTCTTTTCCGACCGATCCCGCTCGCCGTCAGGCTTGGGTTGACCCTCCCCCCCTCCCGTCCCCCGCCCCCCGCACCTCCCCCCCCCCTCCCCATTCCGACTGAAAAGCTGTCCTGAGCTCCAAACATTATGAAAAACCAGCAGAGCTGCATGGGTCCCATTCTGGTGCCAATCGCTACTCCACTGCACTGAGCAAGGTGACGTCACTGAAAGTAAAACTGTTCAGAGAGAGAGAGAGAGAGAGAGAGAGAGAGAAGTGGCTTGGTCAAATTTAGCCAGATGTGGAAGTGTATGAGTAGGAGGTTGGTTGTGACTTCTTTAGTTGAGGAAAATTGCAGGGGCATTGAGGTCATGGTTGTGTGGAATGACTGTATTTAGTGAAGTGACGTCATGGTTGTGTGGAATGACTGTATTTAGTGAAGTGACGTCATGGTTGTGTGGAATGACTGTATTTAGTGAAGTGACGTCATGGTTGTGTGGAATGACTGTATTTAGTGAAGTGACGTCATGGTTGTGTGGAATGACTGTATTTAGTGAAGTGACGTCATGGTTGTGTGGAATGACTGTATTTAGTGAAGTGACGTCATGGTTGTGTGGAATGACTGTATTTAGTGAAGTGACGTCAAGGGGTAAACAGCAGTTCAGTTTTGAAAAAGTTGTTCCTGGTTGACTCGATCTAGGATCTCCAGAGCATGGAGCATGATGTAGGTGGGTAAAGACTGGACAAAGTGTTGGAAGATGATGTCCAGGTATTCTGAGATGTGTTCTGTGGGACAGCTGCAAGCTGATACTCTGGGGCGGCCGGGGTTGTTGAGTTTATGAATTGTGCGTAGTAGACAAGAGTTAGGTTGTTATTGCCGGTTATTGTCTACCGTATTAAAAATACAGTAGACTTTAAGATGGGGCTGGTCGGAGCGCATTCCGTAGAATGCAAAGGATATAACAGGCGGACGGGACTCATGGCCTCGCAAAGAAAGTAACAACATAGCAATGACATTACGTCTAGCCACTCTAAACTCGCTGCTAAACCTACATTTGGCGCAAAAGGCCCTTGTGTGTGTGTGTGTGTGTGTGTGTGTGTGTGTGTGTGTGTGTGTGTGTGTGCGTGTGCGTGTGCGTATTGTTTATTTTTGTCGTATATGTGCGTATATTTATATATTATTATATATATATATATATATATATATATATATATATATATATATATAGTGCCTGTCCATCAGCGCTTCGCAGGGGACTTTGTACCAGGTGCCTAGGGCCATACACTGCTTTCAGTGCTTCGTAGAAGCCCCTGTAGTCACCGTTGTCAGCGCAGAGCTGGGTCCTCTGTGCGAGTCTGGACCACCACTCGTTCTGGAGCTCTCTAAGCTTGAGCTGGAGACTGCTGCAGATGAGGCGGAAGGCAGACTTCTTCACAGGGCAGGAAGGATGGGCTAGGTGGGCTTGGTGGGCGGCTCTTTTTTTTGCTAGAAGTTCCTGGATCTCTACGTCGTTTTCGTCAAACCAGTCTTTGTTCCTCTTTCTAGCAAAGCCCAAGACTTCCACAGAAGATTTTACAATAGCAGTTTTCAGTTGTTCCCAGAGTGTTTCAGGGGAGGAGTCTGCTGGATCAACTGTATCTTTGAGCATGCTCTGTAAATCGGCCTGAAGGGCAGCTTTCTTGTCGTCACGCTGAAGGCTGGCAACATCAAGCTTTTTCTTGGGGGGGCCCCCTTTCTTGGGTTTCAGCTTGAGGCGGAGCCTGAGTTTGCAGCGAACAAGGCGGTGGTCAGTGTGGCACTCTGCGCTGGGCATCACTCTGGTGAGGAGGACGTCACTGCGATCCCTCTGACGCACTAGGACATAGTCGATAAGGTGCCAGTGCTTGGAGCGAGGATACATCCAGGTGGTCTTTCGACTGTCCTTTTGCTGGAAAGTAGTGTTGGTGATGACCAGTTGCTGCTCTGCACAGAGCTCCAACAGTAGGCGACCATTGTCATTGCAGTTCCCAACGCCATGCTTGCCGAGGACTCCTTTCCAGGCTTCAGAGTCTTGGCCCACTCTGGCGTTGAAGTCGCCAAGGATGATGACTTTGTCGTCTGCAGGGGTGCTCTGTAGGAGGCTGCGCAGGTCAGAGTAGAACTTGTCTTTTTCTGCAGGCTCTGCCAGGAGGGTTGGGGAGTACACACTGAGAAGGGTGACGTATTGTTGGTGTCTCAGTGGGAGGCGCATGGACATGATGCGGTCGGAGTGGCCCGTTGGTAGGTTTTCCAACTTAGTCGCAATGTGGGTCTTCACCATGAAGCCCACGCCTGAGAGCCGTCTTTCTGATGCAGGCCTGCCTGACCAGTAGAGGGTGTAGCCAGCGCCAAGTTCTTGGAGGCTGCCTTCCTCCGGGAGGCGTACTTCGCTGAGCGCGGCGATGTCGATGTTTAACCTCCGCAATTCATGGGCAATGAGGGCGGAGCGACGTTCAGGGCGTCCGCTGTCTGCTGTGTCGAGCATGGTTCGGATGTTCCAGCATGCAACGTTGAGTCCGGTCGTGGTCGTCATGAGAGTGGATCCATTGTTTTTTCTTGTTTTCTGACCGCATGGGAAGATGCCCGTTGACCGCGGCTAGCCAACTGGGTTACGAGGGGATGAGCTTTGGTTAGGCCACCTTTTCTAGGCCCCTCTCCGTGTGGAGCAAGCAGTGCTGTCCCTAGAGAAGGCTGCTTGGTCGTTCAGGGTGTGCCGAGTGACGTTGTCATCCCCAGGTCAACATCAGGCGACCAATATCCTGAACCACCTGCATGCAGGTTTGAGACTGCGGCTTCCAGTGACATCTTTCACCTGCCGTTTTGCCCCTTGCCCATCGCTACAGGACTTGGAAAGTTCAGTGTCATAGTCCGTGGGCGTTTCCTAAAGCCTGCGCGGTGGAGCTTTTTGGTGGAGTTCAGTGTGCGCAGTACTGGCCCCACCCTTTAAACCCTTGGTTCGTTTGCCATGGCCTAGCAAGCTGGGACGGTGGCATCGAGGTCCTCGGGTCGTAGGTTTTATATCAGACTGTCCTTGTCTTAGTCTCTGGCTCAAAAGCCTTCTCCGGAGACACGGGGGCTTTGATGTCAAGGGTTTCCTCCCTTAGCCTTTCCGCAGCCAAGCGGCCAAGCCTGCAAGGCAGCAGGGGACTCGTGGGGGCGGGGTCATCTATGTCCCGTGCAGATGTGAACATCTGCCCACTGCCCAGGAAGGAGGAGAGAGAGTGTTTCTGACGGAGAGAGAGTGGGAGAGTGTTCCAGGTGGATGGACCGTAGATGGAGAAGGAGCGGGGTCCGAAAGTGTTGAGTATGGTGCGAGGAATGGGGAGGCGGAGAGGGTCGGAGGCAGAGCGGAGGGAGCGGGGAGGTGTGTAGGGGTGAAGTAAGTTGGAGAGATAGGCAGGAGCGCAGTTGTTCAGGGATTTGTAACAGAGACAGAATTTTGTATTGGATGGGGAGCCAGTGAAGGAGTTTGAGCAGGGGAGTGATGTGGTCGGATTTTTTCTTTCTGAGGACGAGGCGGGCAGCGTTGTTCTGGACGCGTTGGAGAGTGAAAGTGAGGGAGGCCGGAAAGGAGAGAGTTGCAGCAGTCGATGCGAGATAAGATGAGAGAGACAGCAAGTTTGGTGGCAGCTTCAGTAGTGAGGTATTTTCTGATCTGACTGATGCAGCGGAGGTGGAAAAAGCATGCCTGGGCCGTGGCGGAGACGAAGCTGGTCATGGACAGAGAGGAATCGAGGATGACGCCATGGTTCTTGGCCGAGTCAGAGAGGGAGATGGGGGTGCTATCGAGTTGAAGGTGGAGAGTGGGAGGGAGCTGGGAGAGTTTCTGGCGAGTGCCTACCAGCATGGCTTCCGTTTTGTCGTCGTTCAGTTTAAGCTTGTTTGCTGTCATCCAGTTTTTCACGTCTTCGTAGCAGTCAGCCGTGCGAGTCAGTAGTGACCGAGTGTTGTCGAGTTTGTCTTTGTCTAGCAGTTGTGAGTCGTCAGCGTAGAGGTGGTGGTGTATGCGGTTAGACTGGATGATGTTGGACAGAGGAGAGGTGTAGAGTGTGAAAAGGACTGGGCCCAGGACGGACCCCTGTGGAACTCCGCAGGAGAGAGTGACTGGGTTGAAAGAGATGCCGTTGATAGTGACGGACTGCTGTCTGTCGGAGAGGTAGGAGAGAAACCAGATTGATTGATTGTACATTGCTTAACGTCCCGACAGCAACAAGGCTTTCTCAGGACGTGCCTGCACTGCTTGTGAAAAAAATAAATAAATAAACAGAACATTGAATGTATGTCGCCAGCCGGTCAAATACATTAAATAAACCTAACACATGGGGCCTAAATAAAGCTAAGACCATTTAGCAACACACATCCAACATCAAGAGCTACAGGCAGTGCAGACAGTAGGGAGAGTTTTAAAAAGGCAAATACAGGTGAATGGACAAAGGGTACACAGAAACACATGCCCCAGAATAGAGAGAAAAACCCACCCTGTGGGGCTGACCAGGGTGACCCTGGGAACTAAAAAATACCTAACCCCACCCAAGTCCCCCAGGGCAGACCCGGGTGGGGGAGGAGAGAAACCAGGAGTGAGCAGTCAGTGATGCCAAAGGAGTGGTGGAGTCGGACAGAGTGGTCTATAGTGTCAAAGGCGGCAGAGAGATCGAGTAGTGTAAGAAAAGAAGGGAGATGTTGCCCGAGTCGGTGGAGAGAAGCAGATCGTTTAAGATATAGGGCTGTTTCAGTGCTGTGATGTTTGCGATAGGCAGACTGGAATGGACTGAGGAGGTTGTTGTCGGTGAGGTGGAGGTCGAGAACAACCTTCTCAAGAAGCTTGGACAGGAAAGAGAGATTGAAAACTGTCGCCCATATGGTAGAGAGAGAGAGAGAGAGAGAGAGAGAGAGAGAGAGAGAGAGAGAGAGAGAGAGAGAGAGAGAGAGAGAGAGAGAGCAGAAAAAGCAAGAAAGGTGCAACAGATCAATGCCTGAATATATATATTTTGCATCTGATCACAACTGAAAACCAAAGCTTACTTTCGGTAGTCATTTTCAACAAAGCAGAGTCGGGTGCTGTATAAAGACCGCTCCAACATCTTGATGGGTTTGACCTAAAACAAGAATCAACTCATGAAACCATAAGGGTCAAATTCTCAGGTTTGGAGTTGTCCTATGAAAAGTACACCAACAAGAAAGTTTAAGAAACAGGCTGACCATGTGGCACCTGTCGGGGTGCCCAGCTACTCCAGCACATCCCTTGATCATAGCTAAATACTACAGTAAGCCACATTTAAAATCACACTAATGATTAGCAGTATGTTTCAACGACAAAACATGAAGCTACATAGTGCAAAGTACTATTCATTGTAAAAGTACCAATTGCACACAACCCATTCCTTGTAGAACTAGAAGAATCAATAACTCTAAAATATTTCAACACTAGTACACTTGTAATTATAGGTTAAAAATGACATGAGAGGTAAGAAGACATCATGTCTTAAATGCACAGATAATACCTCCATCTTGAACCGCTGGTCGGAATACTTTCAGGACCTCTTCGGCGCTGAGCGCACTGTTCAAGAAACAGTCATCCTCCAAATCCCACACCTTCCACTAAAGGTTGAATTGGACGAACCGCCCACCGCCGAAGAGACCCTCACAGCCATCCACCAGCTCAAGAGTGGCAAAGCAGCAGGCATTGACGGAATCCCGCCAGAGATCTGGAAACATGGAGGCCCAGCACTGCACAACAAGCTCCACGACCTCTTTCTCTGCTGCTGGGAAAAAGGAACACTACCAAAGGATCTCCGTGATGCAGTCATCATCACCCTGTACAAGAACAAAGGAGAGAAGTCTGCCTGCTCTAATTATCGTGGAATTACCCTGCTGTCCATTGCCGGGAAAATTCTCGCAAGGTTGCTCCTGAATCGGCTGGTACCTGCCATCGCTGAAGACCACCTCCCAGAGGGCCAGTGTGGTTTCAGAGCCAACAGGAGTACCACCGACATGGTCTTTGTGCTGAGACAGCTTCAGGAGAAGTGCCGCGAGCAGAACAAAGGGCTGTACGTAACGTTTGTCGACCTAACAAAAGCGTTTGACACTGTGAGCAGGCAAGGTATGTGGCAGATCCTGGAGCGACTAGGCTGTCCCCCAAAGTTCCTCAACATGATCGTCCAGCTCCACGAGGACCAGCAAGGCCAGGTCAGACTAAACAGTGACCTCTCAGAACCATTCCCCATTCGCAACGGCGTGAAGCAAGGCTGCGTGCTGGCACCGACCCTCTTCACCATCTTCTTCAGCATGATGTTGAAGCAGGCCACAGTGGACCTCGACGATGACGACGCAGTGTACATCAGGTATCGTCACGATGGCAGCCTGTTCAACCTCAGACGACTGCAGGCCCACACGAAAACTCTAGACCAACTGATTCGTGAGCTGCTCTTTGCTGATGACGCTGCCCTCGTTGCACACACAGAGAGAGCCTTGCAGCGCATTACGTCCTGCTTCGCAGATGCCGCCCAGCTCTTTGGACTTGAGGTCAGTCTGAAAAAGACAGAGGTCCTTCATCAGCCGGCACCCAAGGAAGAGCATCGCCCTCCCCACATCACCATCGGCGAGTCCGAACTGAAGTCTGTACACCAGTTTACCTACCTTGGCTGCATCATCACGTCAGACGCCAAGCTGGACAAGGAGCTGGACAACAGGCTGGCAAAAGCGAACAGTGCTTTCGGGCGACTATTCAAGCGGGTGTGGCACAATCAACAGCTGAAAAAAGGCACCAAGATCAGCGTGTACAGAGCTGTCGTCCTCACCACCCTGCTGTACGGTTCCGAGTCCTGGGCCCTCTACCACAGCCAACTACGACTCCTCGAACGCTTTCACCAGCGCTGCCTGCGTACCATCCTGGGCATTCACTGGAGTGACTATGTCACCAACGTCGAGGTCCTTGAACAGGCGGAAACTGTGAGCATCGAGGCTTTGCTGCTGCGGACACAGCTTCGCTGGGCGGGGCACGTCTCCAGGATGGAGGATCATCGCCTACCCAAGATCACTCTGTTCGGCGAGCTCGCCACTGGACACCGAGACAGAGGGGCACCAAAGAAGAGATACAAAGACGGTCTCAAGAAGTCACTTAGTGCCTGCCAAATCGACCACCACCAGTGGTCTTCGCTTGCCGCGGACCGTGACACCTGGCGCTCCACCATTCACAAGGCAGCCGTCTCCTTTGAGGACTCTCGCAGAGGTAACCTTAAGGATAAGCGGCTCAGAAGAAAAAACAGAGCTGTCGTAACTCAGAACCCTGACCAGACCTTCCCCTGCAGCCACTGCGGTCGAACCTGCCTGTCCCGGATTGGCCTCCGCAGCCACGAAAATGCCTGCAGACGACGTGGGCAAGCCCTATAGAATCTTCGTTCGCGAAGTCAAGCCAAGATATATATATATATATATATATATATATATATATATATATATATATATATATATATATATATATATATTATATATATATATATATATATATATATATATATATATATATATATATATATATATATATATATATATATATATATATATATATATATATATATATATATGTGTGTGTGTGTGTGTGTGTGTGTGGTGTGTGTGTGTGTGTAGACACGAGAATCTCACATAGTGATGTAGTTACACACTTGAAACTTAACAAAATACTTTATTCAAGGGGTGGATAACAGAGCCTCCGAGCATGTTGTAACTGGATGTCTCATTGAAGACATAAAAGACCGTTTATAGAAAGTCGGTTGACCTAGATTAGAGTCCGAAATTTTGACTACATGCACTTAAAATATTGGACATGGCAAGTATGTAGAAAGTCATTGGCTCAGTTCGTTTGCCAGCTTTGTACCTCTTTAACCTTTTCGAAATTAAAAGCTAAATACGGAAATAAATGTCAAAAGTAAGACTCCTTGATGTCTTCAGTAGAATCAAACAGTGACGGTGATGTAAAAGCATGAAAACGCGAAATACCTCAGTGTTTCATACAATGTTCCTAATAGTACAGGCAGTCTCTCTCTTGGCTTGACTTCGCGAACGAAGATTTTATAGGAGTTGCCCACGACGTCTGCAAGCTTGTTCGTGGCTGCGGAGGCCAATCCAGGACAGGCAGGTGCTACCGCAGTGGCTGCAGGGGGGAGGTATGGCCAGGGTTATGAGTTGCGGCATCTCTGTGTTTTTCTCCTGAGCCGCTTGTCCTTAAGGCTAGCTCTGCGAGAGTCCTCAAAGGAGACAGCTGCCTTGTAAATGGTGGAGCGCCAGGTGTCACTGTCCACAGCAAGCGAAGACCACTGGTGGTGGTCGATTTGGCAGGCACTAAGTGACTTCTTGAGACAATCTTTGTATCTCTTCTTTGGTGCCCCTCTGTCACGGTGTCCAGTAGCAAGCTCGCGGAACAGGGTGATCTTTGGTAGGCGATGATCCTCCATCCTGTAGACATGCCCCGCCCAGCGGAGCTGTGTCCGTAGCAGCAAAGCCTCGATGCTCACAGTTTCATCCTGTTCAAGGACCTCGACGTTGGTGACATAGTCACTCCAGTGAATGCCCAGGATGGTGCGCAGGCAGCGCTGGTGGAAGCGTTCGAGGAGTCGTAGTTGGCTTCGGTAGAGGGCCCAGGACTCGGAACCATACAGCAGGGTGGTGAGGACCACAGCTCTGTACACGCTGATCTTGGTGCCTGTTTTCAGCTGTTGATTGTGCCACACCCGCTTGAAAAGTCGCCCGAAAGCGCTGTTCGCTTTTGCCAGCCTGCTGTCAAGCTCCTTGTCCAGCTTGGCGTCCGACGTGATAATGCAGCCAAGGTAAGTAAACTGGTGCACTGACTTTAGTTCAGACTCGCCAATGGTGATGTGAGGAGGGCGATACACTGTCTTGGGTGCCGGCTGATGGAGGACCTCTGTCTCTTTCAGACTGACCTCGAGTCCAAAGAGCTGGGCAGCGTCTGCGAAGCAGGACGTGATGCGCTGCAGGGCTCTCTCTGTGTGTGCCTCTTCCTCCTCCAGCCGCCGGCGGGGTAAGACGTGTAAGTCTTAGCTCCGTCGTGCAGCCAACCGTGACGCTTTGGATTGCTTGATATACTGTGTACTATGTGTTTTTCTATGTAAGCTGTGGACTTTCTTATACTTTTAAAACATTATTCCAGTGGACGTGCATACTAACTATCATCACACGGATATCCTAATGCTTGTGTTGTGAGTGTGAGAAGTGTGCAGGACAAAGCACACTATTTTCCCCGGATGATATCATATTGTGTACGTGTGATGCGAGTTGTGCCCAGACTGAAGCCAGTCTTTGTCCGTCGTGCAAGGTAAATCCGATCATACGAACTATCACTTTACGATATTCTTCTCGTAATTTTGAACGCATCGTCATCCACTTTGTTTTCTGGAACTCATTGAATATAGTAGAACTTACGCCTGCCATTGTCTATATTTTTCGTTCAATTATATATTTCATCCCTTGCACTGTCAGTAACTGTGAGGAGTTAGACTGTGACTAGAGCAGTCTATTGCTGAACTTCAGATCTAAGCAGCCAATGTTTGCTTTTCGGCTTACTGACTCTGTGACACGATGCTGTATCGTCTCCACCAGACTCCACTCCTGTCAGCCCTGCAGACACGCTGGCACTTCCTGAGGGGTGTCACAATGTTTGCTGATCCCACCACCCTCCACACCTACCCTTGTTTCTAACTTTCTAAAGTTGGCGCTGAGTGCCCGGTTACAGCATACCACCAAGTCCGAGTCGCGATGGCATCTTCATCCCTCTCTCTAAGTGTCGTGACGCAAGACCCCACCCTCGCCAATCCCTTTAAGAGAGAAAACCCGGTGCTAAAGGACACTGCGTGCGGCCAGCAAACGCGTTTCTACAGCAACGGCCCCAATGGCGTCATCACCCTCAAGCGCTGGCGAACTGCCCTCTACCACCGCTACGTCAACCTGCTCCAGGCAAGAGGCGGTTACACTGTAGTCTGGAGGGACACAGACGCCAGAAATGAACCTGTAGAGTGTGGTGACTCCTACCTGGATTGTTCCAATCCTGACATTCCCGATGACTTGGGAAAAACATTCATACAAATCAGGGGGAGAGCAAAACCAAAAATAACCATCACCCTCTACTTCCACGTGCGTCGCAAGACTGGCGGCACCTGTCTCATTCAGGGACACAACAAGGACACGTGGGTCCTAAGCGAATATGACTCTTTGTGTACATTCGTACAACAGCTGAAAGACGGCTGCGCAGACCCTGCTGACAATGTCCCTGTTGACATGCCGCGTGACCAGTCATGCGATCCCACCATCTCCCCGATAGTATCATTCCCAGACACCCCTCCTCGGGCAATTTTGGACTCATCCCTCCCCTTAATCGGATTGGAGGCTGACGACTCTACCTCCCTATCGCCGATTGTTCAGTCCTGTAACCCTCGGAACAGCTCCGCTAATCTTGTCCCCAAGCCTCTGACCGTGACCACCGTCAGCGCTGTGAGTGACATGACCAGTGACGGCCCGCCTACCCCGCCCTCCATCCCACACCCCTCCTCCAGCGGGCCACATCTACGGGATGATCTCCACTCCACCCTCTCTGATCACTCTGATGTTCCTGCCAGTCAGTCCCTTGCCACTACCCCCTCCACACCCGAACCTGCCCCCTCCACACCAAGTCCTGTCAGCCATATTGTTACCCAAGTGGCGTCTACGGGTGACGTCACCACCGAGGACTTGACCTCGCCCGGGTTACCCGTCTCGTGCACTCAGGTGGATTCTGATTATAGCGAGCTGGTGGTGTCCGGTGTCCGAGACGAAAAGCCGCTTATCATCCTAAAGCTGCAGACCCAACTCTGCAACAGCCAGGCCGCCGTCGAGGCTCTCCATCAAGAGTTGTGTCAGCTGAGAACTGTCACTATGCTAAATATTAAGCAGATTGACAGTAAGGTGTGCGAGTCCGCGGTGAAGATGGCAAATGACCTCCGGATGTTAGAGTCTTGTATGTGTGGCAAGATGTCCCACTTACATGATCAAATGACAAACATGGCAGAATTTCACTGTCTCGTCGACGACACTCTGCAAAGACTGAACTCTGAACAAGGGCTACCTCTGGCCTCTGGCCAAACCCCCCAACTACTAGTGTCAACAACGCCTGAAGGCTCTATGCCCGTAAACAGTGATACAATCATTAGTATGAAGCCTGTGTCCACTACAGCTGGTGATGTGATCCCAGTAAGGATTACCGTTCCTAAGAACAACCCTCCGAGTAGCCAGAAAGAGCAAGCCCCAGGGAGTGCGGTTATTACGGTCAACGTTGCCTCCCCTATCGCAGACAGCCACCGTGAGGGGAGCGGGCCGTCTCAGCCTGGCCAGCGGCAAGGGGGCGGTAATCGGATTGCCGGGAGCCAGCAGCAGCGCAAGGACTTTCTTCCGTGCGAGCGGGTCTTTGATCACAACGTAGAGGTAGACACAACCACGCTCGTCATCGGGGACTCCGTCGTGCGAAACTTCAAGGGAGAGAAGATGACCATGTACCAGGGCGAAAAGGTACAGGTCATCTCAATATCCGGCCTGCAAATCTCCCACTTGACTGACTGGCTCAAGCAGCAGCCGCAGTCACCCCGCGTCCAACTGGTCACCTTCCACGTAGGGGTGAACGATTGCAAGACGCATGAAATCACCAGTCAGCAGTGGGAGAGACTGGTCACTTCTTGCAAAGGCGTGTTCCCCAAAGCAAGCATCCAGGCCTCATCCATCTTGCCTGCTGCCCAGGGGAAAAACTCTCGCCTTAACCAACGTATTTCCCCCTCCAACGCAAATCTGTGCCACGTGGCAAAGAAGATGCGCGCTATCTTTGTTGACAATGCGGGCGTGTTCCTAGCCCCAAGCGGTCTTCCCCGGAAGGCGCTGTACCGTGTGGACAACAAAGGCCGACTTGACCCCATTCATCCATCCCACGTGGGAACCCGGAGGCTTGCCGGCAATATCAAGTACGGTGGTCCAGCTGTCAACCAGGCTGATGCAATTACTCACCAGCACAGAAGCTCTCAGGCGACCACTAAGACGAAACTCTACTCAGAGGCCTTAGCTGGTGGTAGCTTGAATGTACAGAGTGGCACTTCCACTTCTGACACTATTGTATCCGGTTCTGCTGGTCCCACATCACCAGTACAACTACCTCTACGCCAGGAGCCTCAACCACAGGACCATGAACAACTTCAACAGCAGGAGCAGCTGCAGCTACAACAGGCGCAGCAACAACATTTACAACAGGAGCAGCAACATCTACAACAGATGCCCTTCATGCCGGTTCCTGACTGGCAGCAACTCCAGTACCATCATCTGCTGCAAATACATACCAACTCTTCAACTGCAGCACCCTGGCAACAACCACAGTACCCGGATGGTTGCCATGGTGTGTGGTCGAATCATCGCCCAGCAACAAGTGTATCTGCTTATCCGGTTAATAGTCTGCCACCGTACCACCAGTTATGCCAGGTGCCCACAGCGAATGGTGCCAATGGATACGTCAGCTACTTACGCGGTTGGTAATTCAGTGTCGTGTGATCAGTGATCCTTCACCGTTGTGCTTCGCAGATTTCACCGTGGGTGTGTGAGGCAGTTCATTATTACGTCAGTGTTACGTGTGCTTCTTTATATACGGTTCTTCTGCGTTCGCTTGTGATTTATTCCAAAGCAGTGATTGACTGTGTGCCTCAAATTCTGTGATTTTCTCGCCTGGTTTGATTACCAAAGCTCCGCTAAGTTTTCATTGTGACAGTACGGTTTCAAGTGTTCAGCCTACGATACTTCACATCGCAGGCTACACCATTTGTTCATTTATTTAGACAGCTTGCGCAGCATTAATACGTGGATACACTATTAATCAAAAGCGATCTTCATTTGATAACGCTGTGTTGGACACCATTTGTGACGTTTTGATACGAGGTGCTATAACTTCAGCCACGCTTTACTGCATTGAAACTTTATTCCCTATTCCCTCTGTTTATATATTTTTTGTATTGTGTTGCACTTCATTTGGGAAAGTTAAAATTCAACATGACCCATAATGCTCAGACACACGGAAGCCTTCAAACTGGTCACTTGAACATCTACCATCTTTTTAACAAGGTGGCCGATTTGAATGTTTTTCTAAACTCGTCTGAACCATTCCACCTGTTTGGTCTTAGTGAGACGCGACTTAACTCCGACATAAGCGATGAAGCCGTTCACATACCTAACTTTAGCATCACTCGACGTGACCCTCGTGTACTTGGTCAGACTGGGCTTGCCGTTTACATCCATAACTCAGTCCAACATTTAGTAAAAAGGCGTGAGGACATAGAAACTCCGGAAGTTGAGTGCATTTGGTTGGAATTTAGGGCTCCAAAAACTAAACCCGTCTTCATCGGCTTTTGTTATCGTAACCCATCAGCCAAGTTTGAATGGTACGACGATTTCTTGCATGCAGTAGAAAAAGTTGGCCTACCTAACTGTGATGCGTTGCTACTAGGCGACTTTAACATAGATATGTTAAAGCCCCATACCGCGTGGGATTGCATCACCACACAAACCGGCTTAGAACAATTAGTTTCGGCCCCTACTAGGATCACAAAAACAACCGCAACACTCATTGATCACATTTACACCAACCGTCCCCTTAGTGTGTTCAATGTTAGTGTTCCTGACCTCAGCATCAGTGATCACTTTCCTACTGTGTGTTCCTGGTCAACAAAACTGCCAGTGCATCGTAAGAACGGGCACACAACTATAACGTACCGCTCATTTAAACAGTTTAATCAGTCTGCTTTTCTAGCAGACCTTGATCAAACACCATTTAATGTCGTTAATAACGAAACTGACCCTGAAAAGGCTCTGACTATTTGGTATCGACTCTTTACAAGAGTACTTAACAAACACGCCCCTTTACGGCAAAAGCGGGTAAAAAACCACACGTTACCGCCTTGGCTAACGCAAGGAATAATTGAAGCTATGAAATTGAGAAATGACTTAAGAAGACACAAGCTATTTAACGAATACAAAAAACAACGTAACCGTGTCAAGTCTATGGTACGCAGGGCTCAAAACTCTCTCTTTGAACGAATGATTAAAGAAGACAGAGATACTGCCGCACTCTGGTGCGCAGTTAATCTCATCACCCGAGGTAACAGCAAGAAATCGTCAGCCATTCCTTCTAGTATTACTGCAGACATCTTTAACAAACATTTTTTTGTCTGTTGCCGAGTCAATCATACCCTCAAGCGGAAAAACGTCTTACACATGCCCGGAGTCCCTGCTTAACTTCTGTAAGCAGAAGACTAAGGACAAACCCCCCTTCTCTATACCGCCTCTAGCTGTGTATGAAGTAGGAAAACTGATCGGGTCACTGAAAAACAAAAAATCATCGGGACCTGACGAGATCAGTCCTAAAATCCTGAAACTGTCCCTTCCCTATACAGTAGAATCGTTAACGTATATTTATAACTTATGCATCCAACAAAATATATTTCCATCAGAACTGAAGCAAGCCAAGGTTATCCCTTTGCCTAAATCAAAAGATCTGTCTGATGTTAATAACTATAGACCCATCTCAATATTATCCAGCCTTTCCAAACCTCTTGAAAGACACGTGCACAAACACCTTTATCAATATTTGGAGAGTCGTAGTCTATTGCACGTATTTCAGTCCGGCTTTCGCCCCAAGCATTCTTGCCACACGGCACTAACAAGACTTATTGATGCGTGGCTAGCATCCATAAATAACTCCCAAATAACTGGGTCGATCTTTATTGATTTTAAGAAAGCTTTTGACCTTGTAAATCATAACATTCTTTTGTCAAAACTTCAAGCATATCTTTGCAATGCAGGTGCTGTCTCATTGTTCACTTCATATTTAAGCGGAAGGAAGCAAAGAGTACTGTTAAATGGATCCTACTCCTCGTATGGTCACGTCAAAAGCGGCGTGCCTCAGGGCTCTGTCCTCGGGCCATTGCTGTTCTGCATATTTATCAATGACCTTCCACTACATATTAGTTGCCGCGATATTTCTTGTGACATGTTTGCTGATGACTGCACACTACACACTCCTCACAAAAATGTAGCTGCAATTAACACGCGTCTGCAGGAAAGCCTGCGCGAGGTCACCGACTGGTGTCATTCCAACTCCATGTCCCTGAATCCGTCAAAAACAGAATGCATGGTTATAACCACACGTCAAAAGCACCAGCTATGCCCGCTCTCTCTTAGTCTGTCTATAAACGGCAGCCCAATTGAGCAAGTATCACACCACCGCCTCTTGGGGGTCACTATAGATGATCAGCTTAAATGGCAACTGCATATTAATAATGTGTGCAAAAGAGTTTCCAGAAGCCTGTATATGTTGTCAAAATTGAAAACAATTACTGACACAGATACGCGTCTTCTTTTCTACAATGCTCATGTCAAGTCGCACATAGACTATGCATCAACAGTGTGGGATGGTTCTAGTGATGTACATTTGAAGAGGCTGAACTCCCTACATAGGAGAGCTGCTAAGCTTATATTTCCCGATCCCGAACTCTCAACTGACGAAAAGCTTAAAACTTTAAAAATTCTCCCTCTATCCCAGCACTTTCAGTTCAATAAAGGTGTATTGATGTACAAGCTGTACAAGCAATCATGTCCACTGTACTTGAGTTCTTTTTTCTCAGAACGGACATCTGTAGCTTCTAGACATGGACAACAATTCAAAGTACCCCTGCCGCGTATTGATTTATTCAAAACCAGCTTGTCATTCTCGGGAAGTTCATTCTGGAATTCTATTCCTGCAGAAATTAGAAACGCAAAGACGCTCACCTCATATAGGGACAGCCTCTTCAAACACCTAGAATCTCTGACGTAATCAAATCATTACAGTATTGGGATAACTTACACGTGTGTTCAGATGTGTACATGTGCGTGCTTGTGTGTGTGTGTGTGTGTATGTATGTGTGTGTGTATGTGTGTGTATGTGTGCGAGAGAGAGAGAGAGAGAGAGAGAGAGAGAGAGAGAGAGAGAGAGAGAGAGAGAGAGAGAGAGAGAGAGAGAGAGAGAGAGAGAGAGAGAGCCCCTTTTTCCCATAGCCGTACCATAATATTTGAATGCCAAAGAGTACCTTTGAATACTGCATGTACTGTGTATAATGTTTTTGCCTTCATATGTGTGTGCTCGATATGTTGGGCGCGCGCTCGCGTATGTGTGTGTGTGTGTGTGTGTGTGTGTGTGTGTGTGTGTGTGTGTGTGTGTGTGTACTGTATGTGTGACTCTGTGTGTGTGTGTGTGCGCGTGCGTGCATGCTGTGTGTGTGTGTATGTGTGTGTGTGTGTCGGCGTGAGAGAGAGAGAGAGAGAGGGGGGGGGGGGAGAGATAGCACCTGCATTCATATTTGCCCTTGCTGTATGAACTTTAATGTACTTAATGATTCTTTGTTTATTGCTTTACTTTGTATTTTTACTCATTTTATACTTTTGTGCGTACGCGTATGCGGGTAGGTATGTCTGGAGTGCGTGTCCGAGAGCGTGTGTTTGTTTTTGTGCGTATGTGCCTGAGTGCGTGCGTGTGTAAGTGTGTGTGTGTGTGTGTGTGTGTGTGTGTGTGAGTTTTCGTGCGTGTGTGCATGCGTACTGAATTGCGGTGTACATGTGTGTGTGTGTGTGTGTGTGTGCGTGCGTGCATGCGCGGGTTGCGATGTGCATGCGTGCGTACCTGAGTGCGTGTGTGGGTATGTGTGTGTGTATGTGCGTGGTGCGTGCGTGCGTGAGCGAATGTAGCAGTGCATGCAGCAGTGTGTGGTATGTGTATGTTTACATGTCTATGTCACTTATGTAGTAGATGTAGCAACGGCAAGTTTGAAAACTGGTCCTGTTACCAATAACTTCTACCGTTGGAAAATAAAGGTTCATTGTTCATTGTTCATTGTGCAACGAGGGAAGCGTCATCAGCAAAAAGCAGCTCAGAAATCAGTTGGTCTATGGATTTCGTGTGGGCCTGCAGTCGTCTGAGGTTGAACCGGCTGCCATCGAGACGATACCTGATGTACACTGCATCGTCATCATCGAGGTCCACAGTGGCCTGCTTCAACATCATGCTAAAGAAGATGGTGAAGATGGTCGGTGCCAGCACGCAGCCCTGCTTTACGCCGTTGAGAATAGGGAATGGTTCTGAGAGGTCATTGTTGAGTCTGACCTGGCCTTGCTGGTCCTCGTGTAGCTGGACAATCATGCTGATGAACTTTGGTGGACAGGCAAGTCGCTCCAGGATCTGCCACATGCCTTGCCTGCTCACAGTGTCAAACGCTTTTGTTAGGTCGACAAACGTTACGTACTGCCCTTTGTTCTGTTCGCGGCACTTCTCCTGAAGCTATCTCAGCACAAAGACCATATCGGTTGTGCTCCTGTTGGCTCTGAAGCCACACTGACCCTCTGGGAGGTGGTCTTCAGCGATGGCAGGTACCAGCCGATTCAGGAGCAGCCTTGCAAGATTTTTTCCAGTAATGGACAGCAGGGTGATTCCCCGATAGTTGGAACAGTCAGACTTCTCGCCTTTGTTCTTGTACAGGGTGATAACGACAGCATCACGGAGATCCTTTGGTAGTGTTCCTTTCTCCCAGCATCAGAGAAAGAGGTCATGGAGCTTGTTGTGCAGTGCTGTGCCACCATGTTTCCAGATCTCTGGCGGTATTCCATCAATGCCTGCTGATTTGCCACTCTTGAGCTGGTGGATGGCTGTGAGGGTCTCTTTAGCGGTGGGCGGTTCGTCCAATTCAACCTTTACTGGGAGTTGTGGGATTTGTAGGAAGACTGCTTCTTGAACAGTGCGCTCAGCGCTGAAGAGGCTCTGAAAGTACTCCGACCAGCGGTTCAAGAAGGAGGTATTATCTGTGAGGAGTGCCTGGCCATTCGCGCTTCGCAGGGGACTTTGTACCAGGTGCCTGGGGCCATACACTGCTTTCAGTGCTTCGTAGAAGCCCCTGTAGTCACCATTGTCAGCGCAAAGCTGGGTCCTCTGTGCAAGTCTGGTCCACCACTCATTGTGGAGATCTCTGAGCTTGCGCTGGAGACTGCTGCAGACGAGGCGGAATGGCAGACTTCTTCACAGGGCAGGAAGTCTGGGCTAGGTGAGCCTGATGGGCGGCTCTTTTTTTTTTTTTTTTGCTATGTGTTCCTGGATCTCAACATCGTTTTCGTCAAACCAGTCTTTGTTCTTCTTTCTAGCGAAACCCAAGACTTCTGCGGAAGATTTTGCAATAGCAGTTTTCAGTTGTTCCCAGAGTGTTTCAGGGGAGGAGCCTGCTGGGTCCGCTGTGTCTTTGAGCCTGCGCTGTAAATCTGTCTGAAAGGCAGCTTTCACGTCGTCACGCTGAAGGCTGGCAACATCAAGCTTTTTCTTGGGGGGCCCCCATTTCTTGGGTTTTGGCTTGACGTGGAGCCTGAGTTTGCAGCGGACAAGGCGGTGGTCAGTGTGGCACTCTGCTCTGGGCATCACTCTGGTGAGGAGGACATCACTGCGGTCCCGCACTAGGACATAGTCGATAAGGTGCCAGTGTTTGGAGCGAGGATGCATCCAGGTGGTCTTTCGACTGTCCTTTTGCTGAAAAGTAGTGTTGGTGATGACCAGTTGCTGCTCTGCACAGAACTCTAACAGTAGGCGGCCATTGTCATTGCAGTTCCCGACGCCATGCTTGCCGAGGACTCCTTTCCAGGCTTCAGAGTCCTGGCCCACTCTGGCGTTAAGTCGCCAAGGATGATGACTTTGTCGTCTGCAGGGGTGCTCTGTATGAGGATGCGCAGGTCAGTGTAAAACTTGTCCTTTTAAGCAGGCTCTGCCAGGAGGGTTGGGGAGTAAACACTGAGAAGGGTGACGTGTTGCTGGTGTCTCAGTGGGAGGCGCATGGACATGATGCGGTCTGAGTGACCCGTTGGTAGGTTTTCCAGCTTAGTCGCAATGGAGGTCTTGACCATGAAACCCACGCCTGAGAGCCGTCTTTCTGATTCAGGCCTGCCTGACCAGTAGAGGGTGTACCCAGCGCCAAGTTCTTGGAGGCTGCCTTCGTCCGGAAGGCGTACTTCACTGAGCGCGGCGATGTCGATGTTTAACCTCCGCAATTCATGGGCAGTGAGGGCGGAGCGACGTTCAGGGCGTCCGCTGTCTGCTTTGTCGAGCATGGTTCGGATGTTCCAGCATGCTACGTTGAGTCCGGTCGTGGTCGTCATGAGAGTGGATCCCTTATTCTTTCTTGTTTTTTGAGCGCAGGAGAAGATGCCCGTTGACCGCGGCTAGCCAACTGGGGTTGCGAGGGGACGAGCTTTGGTTAGGCCACCTTTTCTAGGCCCCTCTCCGTGTGGAGCAAGCAGTGCTGTCCCTAGAGAAGGCTGATTGGTCGTTCAGGGTGTGCCGAGTGATGTTGTCATCCCCAGGTCAACATCAGGCGACCAATATCCTGAACCGCCTGCATGCAGGTTTGAGACTGCGGCTTCCAGTGACATCTTTCACCTGCCATTTCGCCCCTCGCCCGTCGCTACAGGACTTGGAATGGTCAGTGTCATAGTCCGTGGACGTTTCCTAAAGCCTGCGCGGTGGAGCTTTTTGGTGGAGTGCAGTGTGCGCAGTACTGGCCCCACCCTTTAAACCCTTGGTTCGTCTGCCATGGCCTAGCAAGCTGGGACAAGGACAGTCTGATATAAAACCTACGACCCGAGTACAGGCAGTACCGCCAACTATACTGCATATTTTCCCAGACTTATGAACTTTGGCAGACATGTACAGTTTTGAAAGCAGTTTCGATTGGTCTTCTTCTTCTTCTTCTCGAACGCCGTCACACTTGGAGTTTGGCTCTCAAAATGAAATCTCTGGTCTTCTGTAGCGCCTCCACAGGCCCGTACAGTTTCTCTTGTAGAGTGGCGAGCTTCGATTGGTAACATTCACTTTTCTGCTACCAATAAATAAGAGGAGATAACTCTTACAGACACTTTTCATTTATACCAGAATTGCAGCCATCCCATATTATATGAAATAAAAATGCGTTTTTCTACATTTGAATGTTAGTGTGAGTGTATGAAAATGGTACACATGTTTTATATGTTTCAGTTACCGGCCGTTATTAAGGTCACACTATTATTTGACGTCGGTAAACGTTAATGAAGGTGTTTTATCTGAGACTGGTTCAACCACAAACGTTTGGCATGATGATAGTCAAAGGTTAGACCTGTTTAAACGCCCCAAACTTAATGATCTCCATACAAGGTGAAGGTCGCGAGAGGTCAATTGCTGTACGGCAAATCACCATATACTTTTGACAAACGTGTCCAAATCTTGATCATTATGGCACATGGTTAGGTTTAACTAAGTATACAGTTAGTTTATTATTATATTCACTAGTTTTAGTGACCTTTGCCAAACGTACAATGTCAGCACATTCCAGGAGGTGTGATAAATAACAGTTTGAAAGAAAGAATAAAGCTTTCTCAGACTTAAAGTTCGACACTTTACAGCCGGAGGTGGCGTATATATTCTTGTTAACAATACTGGTAGACGACTCAACTTATGGATGACCTTTGTTATCCTCTCTTGTTCCATAGTGTGTTAAATGGTTATAGTGGTTAACGTGTCTGAAATTTTGTGAACTTGTAATCTTTCTTTGTCTTTTTTTTTTTTTTTTTGTCCATGCCTTTATTCTTTCTCAGCCATGAAACGATTGAGATATACGCTAAGCTGATGATAGTTTTTTGTTAAATAACGGGTCAATCAACCGAATAAGCCGCTGTCGCTAAGGTCAAGAGAGGAATCACCTTGCTCTCATTACCAGGAAAAGTCTTTAACAGGATCATCCTGGAGAGAATGAGGAGGTCCGTCGACTCCCAGCTGAGAGACCAGCAGGCAGGATTCAGGAAAAACCGATCGTGTACAGACCAGATCGCCACTCTCCGTATCATAGTGGAACAGTCTCTGGAGTGGAGCTCCCAGCTGTGCGTCACCTTTGTGGATTATGAGAAAGCATTTGACAGCGTGGACCGAGAGACTATGTGGAAACCCCTTCGACACTACGGTGTGCCCACAAAGCTCATCTGCCTGCTCAAGAGCAGCTACGATGGCATGACATGTCCCGTGATCCTTGGAGGGCAGTTCACCGGGGAGCTCCAGGTGGGAACTGGCGTCCGGCAGGGGTGTTTGCTGTCTCCGTTCCTCTTCCTACTGGCCATAGACTGGGTCGTGAAGAGGACCACTGAGCAGAGAAGAAGCGGAATACAGTGGACACTGTGGACACATCTTGACGACCTCGATTTTGCAGACGACTTGGCTTTACTGTCCCACACTCATCAACAAATGCAGGACAAGACCACAAGGCTTACTGATATCTCGTCCCAAGTTTGCCTCACATCCACAAATAAAAAACAAAGACAATGAGGCTGAACGCAACCAGCGAAGAACCAGTCTTGCTTGCTGGCACCCCGTTGGAGGAGGTGGAGTCCTTCACCTATCTCGGGAGCATCATCGACAAAAAAGGCGGTACTGATGCAGGTATCAGAGCATGAATCGGTAAAGCAAGAGCAGCCTTTCTCCAGTTGAAAAAAGTGTGGAGTTCCAGAGAACTGTCACAACACACCAAAGTCCGTATTTCCAACTCAAACGCAAAAGCAGTTCTCATATAATGAGCAGAGACTTGGAGGTTGACAGAAACCACAGACAACAGAGTACAGATCTTCATAAACAGTTGTCTTAGAAGAATCTTGAAAATCCACTGGACAGAGAAGGTCAGCAACGTCAGACTCTGGGAGAGAACAGAGCTGATAACAGCAGAGAATAAAATTGGGCGAAGAAGATGGGGATGGATTGGTCACAGTCTGAGAAAGCCAGTTTCCAGTATCACTAAACAGGCATTGTCGTGGAACCACCAGAGAGAGAGGAAAATAGGCAGACCGAGAAACACCTGGCGTCGAGACCTTCAAGCAGACATCAAGAGACTGGGAACCATCTGGAGTAAAATCGAAGGAGAAGCACAGGACCGGAGTCGCTGGAGGTCTCTCGTCGACGGCCTATACCCTGAGAGGGGTGGGTGACAGGCGTAAGTAAGTAACAAAGTAAGTAAGTAAGTAGCCTAAGATCAAGGTCACAGTGGCCATGTTTGTTTTCCAGTCTTTATGTAAGAGCTCTAAAAGAATTGACATGTTTGTTTCAAATGGTATATGATGATAGGCGATAATGTCCTATGCAAACATTCTGACGCTACCTTCCCGGTTGAAGGTCACGGCCGTGGCAGCCATGTTTAATTCAATCGGTGTAGATCTCCTCTCAAATATCTCTGAAACCGGTATGTGGATTTGCCTCAAACTGTAAGTGATGAGTATCCTTACATTAAGAGAAGCATAACAGACAAGAATTATGTTGCTTCTACTGAGGTCAAGGTCACGGTAATGACATTATCTAAATACTTGCTCTTGGTCTTAGTATTTGACATATGTGAAAAGACAGAGTCAGTCTGAATTAAATGTGCAGGGCTGATAGGAATGTTAAAAAGAGTGTGTTTTATGCTGGAATGACTTCACCTTTGAAGGTCAAGGTCATTATGGTCATGTGTCTTTGTAAGTAATATATTCTTGTCCGGGTAATATATTTGAAATTTTCAGACTGATTTGGCTCAAACGTAAACTGATAATAATCCAGTATGTAAAAAGTTGTAAGGACAAAACAAGATGCGGATTTTATCCCAATGTCTACCGTATTGTTTGCAGCTCAGATGCGTTTATCTTTGAGGACCATTTAGAGTTGTTCATATTTGTAGGCTTAAAATGCTGATCCATTTCCCTCCGCTCTAAGCCAACATCTGATCAACACACACGTCGGCGAACACAAATAAAGAGGGACACACTGCGCTTCCCGCCATTTATATGCTCCTTGTGCTCGTGTAGCGACAGGAATCTATCTCCTTCTACTCTAACCCACCCTCTGATTCACACACACTGGCACACAGAAATAAAGACGCACACAAGGCCATTCCCGCCATTTGTAAGCTCTGTGGTCAGGCGTAGCATAGCTATACTGAAGAAGCCGAATAATAGCACGAGGCGCGAAATGACTTCACTTCAAGCTTCACGTCATGACATAATTAGTCCCACGACGCCGTGTTCATAGTGACGACTCGATGTTATACGTCACTCATCCCAGTACTAACATTTGACGTATCAGAGAATGAGCCTTGCACGTCTCTTGCTGATTTTTATGCCTAGAGCTTACAGGACACAATTTTACCTAATCCTACCCATGGGCCAGGACAAACAACATGCTTATAAAACTCTGTTTATAAAAAGTCATGCAGGTATTAATGAGAAGATAGTTGTTGTTGTTTTCGTAAAAGCACAATTAAAGTTATGTTAGCGTTTTACAAATAACTCTTAAAAAGTGGTGCAGAAAACGGATTTTCACACTTAGGTCACAATTGAACTAATCGTACCCGACAGCCGAGACAAACTGTAGTCTTATGTCAATACCGTATACAAAAATCACGCGATTATTAATGAGAAGATTTTTTTTTTTCGTAAAAAAATATTCATTTTATTAAGATTAATCCATAAAATGAGTAAAATTAATCCCAAAAACGTGAAAATTATTTCTTCCCCAAAATATCTAATTATCACTCAAAGGATTATAAAAGAACAATGCTAGTTAACAAACTCATTCAATATGTCACTTTTATCTAACTATACGCTAAATATCTAGAAAAAAATAAGAAAAATTACGGACTCCAGTGTGGATCAACAGTTTTTGTGAAACAGCTATTTCTCGCCAATCAGCATCTTAATGAAAACATCGAAAAAAGGTTCCCGATATAATTTATTTAGGGACACTATACTAAAATTTCAAAAGCTTGTACATCCTCAAAAACGGGCTCTAGTCGCTGTTACATCCTCTCTCACTCACTCACACACACACACACACACACACACACACACACACACACACACACACACACACACACACACACATACACACATACACATACGGCGCATTGGCGCCCAAAAGACGTTATCTAGCAAGGTTTACGTAGCTAGACGTGACGTCATTCTTAGCTTGTTACTTCCTTGCCAGAATTTATGCTCCGCACGCTGAAAACGTTATGTGCATGCTCTGGAATGCGCTCCATACCCAGCCCCATTTCAAAGTCTACCGTATTTTTTTACGGTAGACAAAAATCAGGCTGTTGTCTAGAAGGTCAAGGTGAAAGTGGCCATTCTATATTTTCTTAAGAGATATCTCCCATACTTGTTTGTCGATATGCTTCGAATTTTGTATGCATGATGTGAGATGTTAATGAAAAAAAATGAGTTTGATGAAAGAACTATATCACTACCTTAACGTTCAAAGACCTAGCAGCCATGTCACACTGTGTATTATTCCAAGTAGTATCTATGAAACTTTTGATTTTTTGACTGGATATAAACTTGATTTGATAATAGTTTGGATGTTGTCCTTAATGTAAGATCCGTGTATTTCAGCTCGGTTTAGTTAGTTCGAGGTGGGATCTCTGCTTCAAATGACCAATTTCACCGTTTTTTTTTATTTTGTGTTTGTTTTTGTCGTTGTTGGTGTTGTTGTTGATATTGTGTCATTACTTGACGATATACCAAAGATCTTTCATACCATTTCCAAGTTTGCCCGCTGCAGCGACCGCTACCTATTGTTCTCCCCCCCCCCCCACCCCTCCTTAAAACAGAGGCGATTGTTTGTGTGGTAGCCATAACACTGTCCCTTAACACGTATAGTCTTCTTCTTCGTAAGCCATCTTTCATTTCTGCCGTGCCAACAAGGATTTCCGCTCCATCTTTGCCCAAGACTTTAGCATGTCCTCTGTGTAGATCTACAACCGTCTTCACAGTTGTATAGCAAAAGTGAGTCTGTGGCAAACTTTAACGAGCGCGTTTTTTCGGAGACTTTTGAAGCCACACTTTACCACACTCGCTGCCAGTCATCGCGGATTTCGCGCCTGAAACCACTGTACACTGACCAACATTCTCGTGAAGAAACAGATGTACAGTACGTAGCACTAACCCTCATCAGTCCGCCTGACTCCGGGATGTACAGTACGTGGCACTAACCCTCATCAGTCCTCCTGACTCCGGGATGTACAGTACGTGTCACTAACCCTCATCAGTCCGCCTGACTCCGGGATGTACAGTACGTAGCACTAACCCTCATCAGTCCTCCTGACTCTGGGATGTACAGTACGTAGCACTAACCCTCATCAGTCCGCCTGACTCCGGGATGTACAGTACGTAGCACTAACCCTCATCAGTCCTCCTGACTCCGGGATGTACAGTACGTGTCACTAACCCTCATCAGTCCGCCTGACCCCGGGATGTACAGTACGTAGCACTAACCCTCATCAGTCCTCCTGACTCTGGGATGTACAGTACGTAGCACTAACCCTCATCAGTCCGCCTGACTCCGGGATGTACAGTACGTAGCACTAACCCTCATCAGTCCTCCTGACTCCGGGATGTACAGTACGTGTCACTAACCCTCATCAGTCCGCCTGACTCCGGGATGTACAGTACGTAGCACTAACCCTCATCAGTCCTCCTGACTCTGGGATGTACAGTACGTAGCACTAACCCTCATCAGTCCGCCTGACTCCGGGATGTACAGTACGTAGCACTAACCCTCATCAGTCCTCCTGACTCCGGGATGTACAGTACGTGTCACTAACCCTCATCAGTCCGCCTGACCCCGGGATGTACAGTACGTAGCACTAACCCTCATCAGTCCTCCTGACTCTGGGATGTACAGTACGTAGCACTAACCCTCATCAGTCCGCCTGACTCCGGGATGTACAGTACGTAGCACTAACCCTCATCATTCCGCCTGACTCCGGGATGTACAGTACGTAGCACTAACCCTCATCAGTCCGCCTGACTCAGTGATGTAAAGTACGCGGCACTAACCCTCATCACTCCATCACTTTCACTCTCCAGCGCTTCCAGAACAATGCTGCCCGCCTCGTCCTCAGAAAGAAAAAATCCGACCACATCACTCCCCTGCTCAAACTCCTTCACTGGCTCCCCTTCCCCAACGCATCCAGTACAAGATTCTGTCTCTCTGCTACAAATCCTAAACAACTACGCTCTGCCTATCTCTCCAACTTACTTCACCCCTACACACCTTCCCTCTCCCTCCGCTCTGCCTCCGACCCTCTCCGCCTCTACATCCCCAGTACCAAACTCAGCACTTTCGGCCCCCGCTCCTTCTCCGTCTACGGTCCATCCACCTGGAACACTCTCCCACTCTCTCTCTCTCTCTGCCAAAACACTCTCTCTCTCTCCTCCTTCCAGTCCGCCCTCAAAACTTACCTCTTTCAACAGTTTTAGCACTATACCCACACACTCCCCACCCCACGCTGACTGTCGTAATGTATTTCACTATTTGTGGTACGTGAGTCATTGTCTAAAGCGTGCGCATGCGTGCACGAGTTGTGAGTGCGCGCTTAGAGTTATAATTATTAAAAGATAAGCGCATTATAAATACCGTAATTATTATTATTCCTGACTCCGGGATATACAGTACGTAGCACTAACCCTCATCAGTCCTCCTGACTCTGAGATGTACAGTACGTAGCACTAACCCTCATCTCAGCCTGTTCTTTGCTCACATCGGGCGCCCCTCAGAGGACAACTGGTTATGACCTGTCTCACCCAGTTCGTGCTCACGTCGGGCGCCCCTCAGAGGACAACAGGTGTGTTTTTCCTCCCACCCCCAACTTCCCTGGCCTCCCCCTTGTTTTGTTGCAGACCCCCTCCGGCACAGTCCTGCCCAGCACGTCGTACGAGAACGGAGTCTTCTCCCTGATCGTTCCTAACCCCGTGGAGTCCGGGGACTACAGCTGTCAGGTCGACCCTCGCGCCCCGACCCTCGCCTGTGTCAGTTACAAGTCACCGCTGTTTGGCCAGCCCGCAGTACGTGTGGACGCCTTTGCGGCCCGCGTCATTATTCTGGAGGCTCGTGACACCGAACTGACCGCTCGTGATACTGCACTGACCGGCCGTGTCACTGAACTGACCGCCCGTGTCACTGAACTGGCCGCCCGTAACATTGAACTGACCGCCGGTCTAGATCTCCTGAAAGCGTTAGCTCTCCCCGGTGAGTATGCTAAGGGACACGTGATGTGAACATTTTTTCCCCTGTGAGTATACTGATGGACACGTGGTGTCAGTGTGTGTTTTCCCCTGTGAATATACTAAGGCACAGGTGTTGTCAGCGTGTGTTTTCCCCTGTGAGTATACTAAGGGACACGTGATGTCAGCGTGTGTTTTCGAGACCTCGTACTGTATTACTTGCACTCGATCTTAATATTAACTTTGCCATGACGATAATTTGCGTGTGATGGCAGCAGTGGTCGTCCGTCCGTCGTCCCTCTGTCGTCCATGGTTAACTTTACAGGTGGCAATTTCTCACAGACTATTTAAGCGACATCCTCCAAGCTTGGCCAAATGATTCTCTTTCAAGGCCATGGTCATAGAAGGCCAATAAATAGGCCAATACTGCCTTATTTTAACAACAAAAATTGTTCTTCAAGTAGCAGTTTTACCTTGCCAGCCAAACGCTGTACAGAGATGCCTGATCAGACCTTCCTCAAATAGCACTTACACTTTGCAAGCCAAACGCTGTACAGAGATGCTTGATGATACCTTCCTCATATAGCACTTACACTTTGCAAGCCAAACGCTGTACAGAGATGCCTGATAAGACCTTCCTCAAATAACACTTTTACCTTGCAAGCCAAACTCTGTACAGAGATGCCTGATGAGACCTTCCTCAAAATAGTGCTTTTACCTTGCAAGCCAGACGCTGTACAAAGATGCCTGATAGACCTTCCTCAAATAGAACTTTCAACCTGCAAGCCAAACGCTGTACAGATATGCCTGATAGACCTTCCTCAAATAACACTTTAACCTTGCAAGCCAAATGCTGTACAGAGATGCCTGATAGACCTTCCTCAAATAGTACTTTTACCTTGCAAGCCAAACGCTGTACAGAGATGCCCGATAGACCTTCCTCAAGCAGCACTTTCACCTTGCAAGCCAAATGCTGTACAGAGATGCCTGATCAGACCTTCCTCAAATAGCACTTTCACTTTGCAAGCCAGACGCTGTACAGAGATGCGCGATAGACCTTCCTCAAGTAGCACTTTCACCTTGCAAGCCAAATGCTGTACAGAGATGCCTGATAGACCTTCCTCAAATAGCACTTTCACATTGCAAGCCAAAGGTTGTACAGAGATGCCTGATGAGACCTTTCGGACATGCAACAACTAGATAATGTGGGTCCCTTGTCTAACAACTACAGAATGTGCATCCCTTGTCCATTGATTATGTCTGACAATATCACCTAGAGAATGTGGGTCCCTTGTCTATTGATTATGTCTGACAATATCACCTAGAGAATGTGGGTCCCTTGTCAATTGGTCTTGTCCACTAAAGAATGTGGGTCCCTTGTCCATTGGTTATATCTGGTATTGGTTATATACCGACCGACCGACCGACCGACCGACTAATCAATCAATCAATCAATCAATCAATCAATCAGTCAAATTCAATCCAAACCCAGCCAAGCCAAGCCAAATCCCAACCATATCCAAACAAAATCCTAACCAAATCCCAATCCAATTCAATCCAATCCATCAATCCATCAATCAATTTGTTTCGAAATACATGTTGCCACGTACAGGAAAATTTGTCTCGCCACTTCAGGTGCAACTCGCAATCGCCCACACTCACACAACAGTCGGTTTACAAACAACAAATGGGCAATGGCTCGGGACGGGTGGAGCCAGTCGCCAGGGCGTCTCATGGCCGGCGCCAACGGCCCCAACCCGACCTGAACCTCCCTAACAGAAAGCAAACTAAAGACAGCCATATCATAGTATCCATTAAAAGGTAATATAATGTTTTTAAACTTACTGCTTGGCTGAGACTAGTTACACAAATGAGAAATATGCATAAACTACACACAAAAAAGGCGCCAACGGCCCCAGCCCGACCTGAAACTCCCTAACACAAATGCAAACTAAAGACAGCCCTATCATAGTATCTCTTAAACGGGTAATATGATGTTTTTAAACTTACTGCTTGGCTGAGACTAGTTACACAAATGAGAAATATGCATAAACAACACACAAAAAAAGGCGAATTATACTTTCACAGTTGCTACCTGGGGACCCGTCGCTCTAAGAACAGCGCCGGCTATAGACAGTGGCTCCAGAATAACAATCACCACCTTATTTTTAACTTAACTAGTATATAACTTCATAGTCATTTTTAAAGCATAATAGTATCACTCAGCCGTTTAAGGATCGATTAATCAACGTGTTTAAATGGTCTAACACGCTCCTGGGGATTCTGGAGTACGTATATCCTTATCAAACCGCTACTGCATAAATACAAGAAGCATCGCCAATCAGGCTGACCTATACGTGTCAATTAGTTGTACGATCAGAAATAGGTGCAGACACGCTTATCTGAGAGGTACGGTGGCTGAGGACACTAATCAGGCTTCCGTCATGCTGACTCATGCACCTCTCTAAACATCACATCCAACAACTAATCACACAACAGCTAACATCACAACAACTAACCAAAACAACGTTTAACGCTGACAATCAAAGCACATTACGAATTACAAACAGGATCATTCACACTTCAAGCATTCTCAGACATAAGGGGAGAGTGAAGGAGTTTACATCACCATATTTACTTCTGGCATTTGATACAATAAGCTTAAGTCCACTCACCCAACAATGCGAGGCGTTGTCTTGAAAACATGGTAATGGTCGGTGCGCTGTCTAGAGGGTACCACAACGTGTCACTTCAGCAACGGGGCCCGCGAAACGCCCACCGACCATTCCTTATATACATCTGCCTAATTCAACGCTTACTTCTACTACGTGTGTTCTTATCCACAGTCCCACATTATTTTTACCACGTGGACCATCCATACCCATGCCTAGACACTTGAACATTTATTAATGTCTATTTGACATATTCTCTCCCAAGACACTCCTGACTTCTTCCGGCCTTTTGGACACCTTGACATATACCGATGTCCATTTAACCTGGCTCACACATTATTCTACCGACGTACGCCGGGATTCCCTTTTAGCGTGCCCATTTATCACGCGCCTGGGCTTTGACCCCACATGTTAACCCTAATCAGTAATTTAACCCTGACCAGGCACTCTGTGACATCACTCCCCTCCCTCTAAAATGAGTCTCCCGACTCATTATACACTTACACAAATGTACACCATCACTACAAAAGAATATGTGAGCAGACCATCCAATACATTGTCCAAAACTCAATTAAAATAACAGACATCATTCATATCAAGGTCCGGTCTAGTATAATAATATATAATAATTAAAAAAATTCATACGCAACAACAGTAGCGGGCTGCACTGTGCGAGACCTCTCCGCCGAGATATGTGGGGAAAGAGGGGGCAGGGGGGGGGGGTTAACACGGAACACGTAGCAACCCCAAGCTAACCCGGCAGACGTGACGACCAGACTCTGGTTTAGAGTAGGCGATGTGCTATTGTTTTCCTGCCGATGTCAAGTGATCTGCAGTTTCACGAGACCAACGGCTCCCTTTTGGGAACGGAATCGAATACTATTTAATTCAAATTCAAATTCAATTTCAACAAACTTTATGTCGACGAACTCTCGCCCCTCAGAGTAGTCTTTATAAATCTGGCGTCGATCGTCATGTGTGGTCATTGGACCCACAAGGAATCAGTGGACGTGATCCTGGTTCGATCCGTCGTAGAACTGATTCTTATCGTATCTGCCCATTTGTACGTTACCGTAAGTCAGCTGGCTGCTCTGTGTTTTATCATGGGGAATGGGTTGGTTGGAATAGAGGACATCAGGACCCTCCGCGGAATTGCCTCACACCTTCGCACACCCAGTGTATGTCATTTATATGCTGCGTGACACTTGAATTGACCACTCCGATCCCAGTGTCCTATCATCAAATCCAATATAACAAAATACATATAAAAACATCAATACTATAAAAATCCAACCACCACTAAAACAATCCATCAAGATAACATACACCCTTCACCATTTCCCAATATAAAACCAATACAACCATTTCCAACCAACTTTCTTATCAGTATTCAATATACCGTAGGCCCGCTCTCGGAGCTACAACCTCCCAGACCTTAACGGTTGGCAGACATTAAAAAAACATTTTAAAAAATGAACTTAAAACGACCGTACCATTAACACCACATCTTATCTCCTCATCTCGATACATATTCAACTCATATAATAAAACAAGAACATATCAACTCAACTCAAAAATATTCCACAACATTATCTGAGCACAACTTGTGCCGTATAGTTTACATTATTTATAGCAATACCAACCAACAAAAATCAACATATCCAAATTAAAATGAATGCACTATACCCATCATACAACACATAGTGCACGTTACATCATATTCTTAACTGTACACACGAATAACGTATCAAATGCTCTAAATCACATCATTCATTCTTTCACCTTCGCCACAAAGCGATGGGTAGATGGGCGTATATGTGGTTAAAGGTTCTAAGTACACGTTATCATCGGTCACACCGGTGGCCGATGGAGCAATCGGGCTGATTACAGCCTGTGTGTTTGCGCCCTGCTTGTTCAGATACGTAGCCTCTTGACCATGCACTAGCTTTAAATGCGTGGTATAGGTTCCCTTCTTGATCATTTGTTTAAATTGCCATGTCTGAATAACAGAGAGAGGAATTACTCTCGGTAATGGAACAGACACTCCAGTGTTCATGCTGACTAGTTCAAAGTTTGGCCATTGAAGGTGGAGTTCTCCACGCAAACAGTCTTTTTGAACCAAATTAACATGCCGAACCCAGGATCGGAGGCTCGTAACGTATCGTGCAGGACACAGAGCCACTGAGGCTACATAAAAATTTAAGCAAGTACCGCTCAAGGAGGACATCTCCAGGAATACCCGAGTGGAATTCTGTGACATCATCGAATTCCACACAGTGTTCATGGTAATAATCACTATGTATACTAACACAGGAATGTACATAAACATCAAGGCATTGTCATATCGTCCGGTACAGTAGTCAGTGTGATCGTTGGTAGTCACGTCAGTCGTTCGTGCCGAAGCAATCGGACTGTCGTGTATTTTTGCCCAATCGAGTGCAGGGGGAATCTGGGCATGAGCAGCATTGATGGCTCCCAGCATTAGCAAAATTGTACGTAACTTTTGTGCCGTAACAAATAACGCGATGGAGAGAAGGACTACTAATCCAGATGTAACATAACTAAGAATGTGAGGGATAAACCATGTTTCGTCAGGTTGTGTCCATGACCATTTCGAAATTGCTTCGCCAATGGCCTGTCGATAAACCGTTTGGCCGGTCTTCATTTTGTCAACAATCACCGTCAAGTCAGTCTTCAGTTTTGTGTCCAAGGATACCTTATCGTCAAACTCGTCGGATGCTATGAGCAGGGATGGAATTTTATATCGAAAAGGCGTCGAGAAAAGCTGTTCCGAGGTAAGCTGATTAAGAAAGCTGTCGTTAAAGAAAGCTTGTAACACTGCTAGGTTGACACCGTGCTGCTGCGTAATTTCTATCTGTTGTTGGCATTGAGAAATTCTCGGTGGAATCAAATAATTATCCACTAAAACAGTGCATCCGCATGGGACCTTGAATGTACAAAATGTACATCCTTTCTGCTTCGCCACTTGGTGGTTACAAGTTAAAATTAATTCACTTATTTGTGTAAGCAGCACCAGGCCGTCACCCAGGTCAGTAATAGACGACTCAACCGGCGTTTCCAGAAAGAGAAACGAACACCGCGAACGAACGTTTTGCCGTAAAAACATCGCTGCCGCACAGGTTGGAACATTTATGGACCTTTGTGCAAACGGGACATCGCATTGTTTAACATGTGTGCCGTGACATTGAAGATAATCCTGTGAGGATAGTTCAATGAACGACGATTGATCCACCGAAAACGCAATAAAATCCAGCACATTTTTAACTAAAGTAGCGTGTCGCGCAGACTCATTAAACGGAACTGGAAAGGTTTTGACCGCATAAATATTAAACATGGCGTTCCCAGTGGTGATGGGGATTTGGACTGTTATCAATATTGTTTCTGCCTGCGCTGTATAAAACACCGACTTTGACTGATAATAGTATAACGGGTGCATGTATGCAAGTCTAAAGTCCGGATGTTGAGATTTTAGCCGTTCATTTACCCATAGAAGTGTTTGTTTAAGTGAATGCGCATCTATCAACAACGGAGACAGCCTACGCTGTGCAAGTGATGTTACTCCTACCATAAAATCTTCCAACTGGCGCTCTAGGCGCATCGCATTGGTAGCTTTTGTAACAAATGCTGGTATCAAATAAAAAAATTGCTTTTTGCACTGCTAGCATTTCACTGTGCTCAACGTTTATCCCTGCTGCCAAACGATGAATAGCATGATTATCTGATTGAATCATATCCATTAAGTTGTTCATGCGTTTGTTGGAAGTTTTCATGAAGGATTCTAATTTTGACACGATTTCTACATCCGACAGTGACTGTTTCATTTGAATATTCCACAACTTATCGATATGCCTAGCTAAGTCCTGTACCTGACCTTCCGTAGCCGTCCCAAATAGCGATGAACTAAGATCCCCTACGAATGAAAAGAGTGCCCGTTTTGTTCGCGAGTCAGAACGTTTCCCGTTAAACTGTTCACCCCCAAGCATACTCCTAGCCTTATCAAACGTATCCCTCACTTCTGTAGACATGTTCCGAGCTAAATAATTCAAATGATCGATGACCGTATCTTTAAACCAACAGTAGAACGCCGTTTCATTTTTACATGGAGATTTTGGAATATCCGGATATTCAATTGGTGGCAATTTTAGCTCAAACGTGTGGAGCCAGTACTGCATGGTGTTGTCTATCTTCCCTTGGTAGGTGAAGACGGTCCCTAAGTTAAGCCTTGGCTCTGGTGAGACGTGGAGGCCCCCTGAAGGTGTGACCCTTGTTGCCCATATCAGCAACAAACAGAACCTCAAGCAACCTGCATCATATTACAAATCATTAGCATTCCAACAACCATCTCGCACACAATAACTAAAATACTCATACAAAAATACATTCATTTTAATAACAATACATAGTATTATATGGCGCCCTTCTCATATGTATAACATAACTCAATGCACACAAAAAAAATATCACACAATTTTATTTTACTAGGTGCTACGTTTGAGCACCTGTACCATCGCGTGCTTTCGTTCACAACTGTGTCAGCCAACCTATTGCCAATATCATGGCCGTATGCGGTATTCATACTGAGTCTTTCTAAAGACCTCCTTTCTACTATAATCTTTCATCACATCGAGTATTTACCGTCCTCATAAAAAAAAATAATAATACTGTACCACCTCTACGTGGTGTACCTCATGTATCACCTTAGGTCTTGGCAGCTGACGTGACTTTCCGTGATACGACTTACCGTGATGACTGCCCGCGGCTGAACCTACCGTTATGCAAACCTCACCACGAGTCATGAGGGTGAATGAGTGGAGGGATGAACTTCCCGATCCTTTTGACCCCTAACAGGTATAGTGGAGGCTCGGAAAGCCATCCCCACATCAGGCCAAGGAAGGCCAGAACACTCATGGAGCCTGAAAACAAACAAAGAGCAGAATTAATAATGATAAATGGATCCGTTTCCCAGTGAGCTCGTAACTGGTTCCCGGAAGTAAGGTTCTGACATGAACACGACAGGTTCACCGCTGGCAACCTATGTGTCGAATCATCACAGATAGTCGTTATATTACCCATGGGCCCACGGGTTTTTTTTTTCTTCATACTCAGGGTCCTATAATACCCATATAATTATACGTATCTCATGTAGCCTGCCGGCGTTCCTCTTTTCTAAAATCACTTCATTACGCATCAGAAGGGCCCTGAACACAGTCGACTCCTCCCCCCAGCCTTACACGGCGGACGGCGACCCGAACGGTCCCGGTGCATCGCTGCCAATTTATTCGATTTGCTTCATCCCTCGTCTGGGTTTTGTATCTCGTATTTCCACATAACTTCCCGTATACAACATATTTTGTATCCTCAGTTCACCTTGTTACGCATCAGGAGGAGCCCTGAACACAGTCGACTCCTCCCCCAGCCTTACACGGCGGACGGCGACCCGTAGTCCCGGTGCGTTTTTGCCAGGTGCCCCGCTCAGAGGCGATCCCGACCCGCAATACGGCATCTTAGCAAAACATCATTAGCTCCCATGGTTAACAACACGCAACCTCATGTTGTTCGTCAACAGCACCGTCTGCTTACGGTGTCACTCAAACTCGACCTGTAGCCGAGTGTACATCAGTATAATAACCACAATCCTTACTTTTCTACAAGTATGTACAGTGTTCAGGGTATATCCGATCAGGTGGCTCCCCTAAGTACGCTTCTTCCCTCTTTTCTTCTTACGTGTATAACCTTGGACCGTTTTGTCAATATGAAACTGTTGCGTCACCTCCTCCGGTAGGTTACATCCTGGCTCCCAGGAGTTTTCAGAGACACCATATCCCTTCCACTTAACTAGATAATGCTTTTTCCCGTTTATCGTTTTGCATTTCACAATCCGTTCTATCTCGTACAGTTCATCCTCATCCGTTTTAGCATTGTCCGTTTCGTCTGTCAGTGAATGTGCACCCTGGTCGTGTGCTCGTGACACGGCTGGGCACTTGTTTTCATTATCAGTGTCCGTTGCATCATTATCATCCGAGTCCTCACTCTCTAGCGTGAAGGACGGCGGAGGATTTGTGGGGCGATCGGCCGGCGAAAAGTATGGCTTTAATCTTATCGCGTGGACCGGTACCTTAAGTTGGACATTGTCCTCGCAGCGGCGTAACACGTATGTGTGAAACGGCTTCACTAAGGTGATATAATACGGCCTGTTCCACAATGGCTGCAACTTCGGTGAGACACCCTTTTTCTTGCTTGTGTTGTAGAGCCAGACTTTCTGTCCGAGGCGATAGGTCGGCAGCTGAGCACGCTTGTCATACTCCCTCTTGTATTTGGTTTGGGCTCGTTGAATATTCTCCTCCACTATTTTCTGCGTGGTCTCTGCACTATGAAGTATGTCGTTGAGTTGTTCCTCACCTCCAGCGGGGACATCTTCTTCGGACCTCAAGACGACGTCAATTGGCATCCTGCACTCCTTTTTGAACAGTAGGAAGTACGGTGAAAACTGCGTTGATTCCGTACATGGCGTAGAACGTAGCGCCATCAGGATTCCCGGCAGGAATTTTGGCCACTTTGTGGGCACATTCTCGCAGTACACTCTCATCATTTGCTTGAGATTTTGGATTTGCCTTTCCGCTGTACTGTTCGACTGCGGATGGTAGGATGAGGTGTGTAGTCTCGTTATATGAAAGGTTCTACACAGTTCTTGCACTAGTTTGGCCAAAAAATGTGTTCCTCTGTCTGACAGAATCTGTTCCGGTGCACCATAACGACATATGATTTCTGAATAGAGTACCCACGCAATGTCGGCAGCGGTGACCGTCTTCATGGGAAAGGCCTCTACCCACCGAGAGAAACTGCACACCACAATCAAGAAGTACTTCTCTCCGTTTTCTGACGGAGTCATTGGGCCGGCTATATCAACATGCACTCGTTTGAAGAGAGATTCAATCGGTAGCGGACTCAATGGGGGCTTCCTAGGGTGAATCACTCTCTTAGCTTTTTGACAGCCGATGCACGACTTGACATATTCTAGCGTGTCGGCATACAGCCCGATCCAGAAGTACCTGTGTAGAGTGGCATGGTATGTTCTGTCCAACGCAAAGTGTCCTCCAACCAATGAACTGTGAAATGCTTCCAATACTTCGTGCCGAAGCGGGTGAGGAACGACCAACTGTCGTATTACCCGTTCCGCTTTGGTGCCTTTACCCTTAGGGTACCACAAATGAAACAGCAGCCCATCGTGCATAACATAATCCTGAGCTTCCAAGATAAGCCGTCGTGCTATCTTATCCTCCGGGGGTAGTGCTCCTGAGGTGAGGTAGTCAATGAAGGGTCCCGACTGCGGGTCCTTCTTTTGCATGGACTTAATGTCGTCTGGGTTTATGCATTCCAATGACGCAATGACTGGTTCATCCTCTTCACCTGCAGCCTGTATCACTTGTTGTTTAGGCACTTTATCATCAGAATGTCGCGAGGCGTTTTTCTGATTGACTGTTGCTGCGCCGGGCGCCGCATCCATGCATACTGGGCAGACCACAACTTCTCCCTCCACTTCTGAGGTCTCGTCACTTTCCGGGCCTGGTATGCGACTTAAAGCGTCTGCGTTCGAGTTAATCCTTCCAGGTCGGTGAACAATATCGAACTGAAAGCCTTGCAGATACAGACTCCATCTTCCCAACCGTCCGACCAAATCCTTTTTCTCCAGCAGATATTTCACCGCCGCGTGATCCGTAACGACCTGAAATCGGGCGTGTGAGAGGTATACCCGGAAGTGTTTTATGGCGTCGATTAGGGCCAGACTTTCTCTCTCTGTTGTCGAATATCCTCGTTCGGCCTTTGTCAGGATTCTGCTCCGATATGCAATGGCTCTCTCTCTCTTCCTTCGTCGTCTTTTTGCGCCAAGACTGATCCAATAGCGTCATTGCTGGCATCGGATATGACGATGAAAGTTTTGTTGAAGTCCGGGTAGACCAAGATCGGAGCGGACGTCAGTGCCTTTTTCAACTGTTCGAACGCTGCCTGGCATTGCGGAGTCCAATCAAACTTGACATTTTTCTCTAGAAGTCTTGTCAGCGGTGCTGTCACCTGCGCGTAGTTTTTGATGAATCTCCTGTAGTAGCCTGACAATCCCAAAATAACACGAATGTGATTCTGTGTCGTAGGGACTGGGAATTCGTCCACGGCTTGCGTTTTGTCTGTCTGCACTTCTATCCCTTTTGCGGAGATCACGTGACCCAAAAAATCTACCTTCTTTGCCGCAAAACGACACTTTGGAGGTTTAAGTTTCAAGCCTGCTGAACGCAGTCGTCCGAAAACAGCGGAGAGATGGTCCAGGTGCTCCTCGATACTTTTCGAGAATACAATGATGTCGTCGATGTAGATCAGCGCAAACTGAAACCCTTGGAAGCAAGCTGCCATTGTGCACTGGAAAGCTGCTGGAGCGTTTTTCAGACCGAAGGGAATTCGGTTGAATTGGAAGTTTCCCAGATGTGTGGTAAATGTTGTTTTGTGAGCATCTTCCGGGGCCAAATTCATTTGCCAGTATCCCGAAAACAGATCCATCGTGGAAAAAATCGTTGCTCCCGACAGTTTACCAAGAACGTCGTCCACCCTCGGGAGGTTGAAATACATCGGTTTCGTGACGCTGTTCAGCTTTCTGTAATCGATGGCAAATCGATACTCCGGTTCCGCGTCAGGTGAAAGTTGCTTTTTCTTTACCAACACCACGGGCGATGCCCAGGGTGAGGCAGGCGCTGGGGTGATGATTCCATGCTCAAGCATCTTAGAGACTTGCTTTTCAATTTCCTTTTGTGCCGAGGGGGATGCTCTGTAAGGCCGTTGTCGAATCGGGGCTGCGTGACAAGTGTCTATTTCATGATAGTGCAGATTGGTGCTGCCTATTTCGGACAAGTCAGTAGCAAAAACATCCTGGTGTTCCGCCAGAAATGCTGTGAACCTGTCTTTCTCTTCCGGTGTCAACTGTGCTTCTGCTAAATTGATCCCCAACTTTTGAACTATTTCCGCTGCCTGGGACTGAGTCATTGCTGCCGCCCTATCTTTGTGACGTGGCTGGGCAAACGTTGGAATTTCTCCTTGAACTGAATCTACTGGTGAAAATCTTCCAATCTCCTCCCTTTCCAGAATACGGACAGTCTCATCCGAATGGTTCATAAGTCGACATACTGCCTGTCATTTCTTAATCGACACCAGTGAGCGTCCCACCATCACGCTTCCCTGGTTTCCTGCCGCCGCTTCTATCACTCCCAGCGAATCTGACCTTCCCGGAATAATCACTGGCACTACTGCCTCCGACCTGGGAGGGATGGCGACGTCCGACAAAACCTGCACGGAACTAGGAACGTTTTCTGTCTCTCTAACCAACTTGGCACGAACCTGACCATGCCCCAGAACTAATTTCATGGTGGAAAATGAGACATCTGCCCTGTGTTCCCTCAAGAAGGCTGTACCAAGTATGATTGGTATCTGTAAATTGTGCAGCACCCTAAACTTCTGCACCACCGTGAGATTCTCGATAGAAATCGGCAAGTCCACTTCCCCGCTAATTTGACAGTGGCCACTAACTCCCTTGATAGACCTGACACTTGGACCTTGAACGGAAACTGGAAGAGTTTTTCTAATCTGACCCAACAACGTTTCGTCTATACAAGAAATGTCTGCACCCGAATCTACGACTGCTAAACACACAAACTGACCTATGCTAACTCTAACCTTGTTGCTAAGGTACCACAGCGAATGGACTCTTGGTTGTCTTCCCCTTCCTGCTCGTGGTCGTGTTCTATGTACCCCTATGCCACCTGGTCTCTTTGTGATTTCCCTGCGCCGTCTGGCCCTGAATCCGTGCGACACAGGTGCGTATCCCTAGGCTGAGGGTCCTTGAATCGGACGCGACCTACACACGCGGGCAATGTGACCAATCCGGCCACAGTTCCTGCACTGCGTGGTCTGGAACCTGCAGGAGTTTGACGGGTGATTATCCCCACAGGAGTTGCAGTACCTGCGTGCACCGTTGAACGGGTTTCTTGAATACCCCGGCGGGTCGTGTCTCCATTCCTCAGGACGTCGATCGTTGTATGAGTGGCGTGACGGGTTACCATAATTTGGAGGGGGGCGTGGAGGCTGCATGGGACGGAATCTCGGTCCCGGATGCTGGTTAATGAATGGCGGCGACGCAACCTGTCGTCGGACATCCTCTAGGGTGGCCCCTATCTGACTAATCCTGTTGCTAAGCTCGGCTATGTGGATTCCCGCACTATCCCCTGGTGTATTTTCCAAAACTTGGGCGGTGAGGGCTAAGTCGAGAGCCTCTACAATCGTCCGTGGGGACCGCAACATGACAAACTTGGAAATCTGTGGAAGCAGACCCCCGACTATGTTTTCCATAATGTCTTTTTCCGATTTTTCCAACTCTCGTCCTAGCTTCCGCTGCTCTGCAAAAAAATATCACTCAGCACTACAGAACTAGAACTACAGCATTAACGTGAAAGCCGTTCCAAATGGTTTCTAAAGAGTACACACATGCACACGCTTTGTCACTGTGTCGGGGAGGTGTCTGTCATCACATCATTCGGCTGGAATGTGGGGGCCTGAAGCTTGCTGGTGCTCGCTTCGTTGTATGCACTCGCGCTGTTCCGTAGGCAGTGATGTTGAGTGTGGCGCCGTGAGAAGAGCCACTCCTGATATGTTTCAAAGGGGAGAAAGCACGTTAGTCGCATTGCCACCGCATAATGCGCGCTGTTCTTCTGAGCTCTACATTCGATGGTACTAAGAACTTGAAGAATCAGCCTGTATCAACTCCCAGCATCAAGCAGAGGAAATAATAAAATCCAGTTAACAGCCACAGCACAACAAATTGCGAAAAGTCATGAAAAAGAATATTATCAGAGACAAGAAACGCAAAAAACAGTAGAGAGGTCTCTTTACGATTTAATTTTTACAATAAATGCATAATTACTGTGTACAGTAAATTTACACAACAATCTAGCATCACAGACGTGTGCATTTTAACGCCGTTCTGATACAAAATGGCGTCACTCTAACAACATTCAGAAGACAAAAACTGTCAATTAAATGTATGACCACCCGGGGTGTTGATCAGAGCTCTGCATGTCCGCTAATTGGACCTCACAAAAGTGTTTATATGTGCTTGCGGTATCATGTGCCAGATGCGGCCAATGGCGGCACATAACTGGGCAGTGGTTTGAGGTATGGACACCAACTTGTTGAGCTTCCCCTGCAGTGCATCCCAAAACTGTTCAGGGGCCGCACACACAGCGATGTAGCCCATAGCTTCGAAAGTAAAACGCCTACTCTGAGTGTCATTACCTCACAAGTTTAGCGGTAGGCTGCTTGCGTTGCACAGAGCGAAATTGGCTCAGTAGTAGTGACTTGTGAAGTAGAGGGTCAAGGACGTTTGATTTGAGGTCAGTCATACTTTTGCGCATGCGTGCGGTTACATTCCTCACTGAAATATGAGACTGAGAGGACTGATTCTGTCAAATTTGCAGAAACCTAAAAGTTATTTTAAAAAAAAGATATATATTAATTTTTTTATTTGTAAAAAAAAATAAAATAAAGCAAGTTTCAAACCTAAGAAAACTGAATCACACGAGCGTTGTTTGTGATACAATAACAACAGCACCTTGAATTACAAATACAAAACCTCTAAAACATATCTTTACACATGGTAACTCCCGACGTAAGCACATGTACTCATAGTCTCCCGCTGTGGTACATTCCACCGGATTTACTTCCTCGCTGACCCCCGAAGGAAGCAGTACTTTAGCCCCATGCATTAGAAAATGAAGCGTTTACTTTCAAAGGAGCTCATAACTACAAAAGGAAGGCCTTACTACACCTTTGTGCATACGGTCCCAGTAGAGTTAAGGTCAGGCGAGCGAGCTGGATGGGGGAGCAGATTGATGTTGTGTTGCAGGAACGCACCCCATATTATCACGGTTTTACCTCCCCCTCTGCTCCGCCCGATCGCACCCCATATTATCACGGTTTTACCTCCCCCTCTGCTCCGCCCGATCGCACCCCATATTATCACGGTTTTACCTCCCCCTCTGCTCCGCCCGATCGCACCCCATATTATCACGGTTTTACCCCCCCCCCCCCCTCTGCTCCGCCCGATCGCACCCCATATTATCACGGTTTTACCTCCCCCTCTGCTCCGCCCGATCGCACCCCATATTATCACGGTTTTACCTCTTCATCTGCTCCGCTGCAAGATGTTAGCAGCCATGACAACGAGCGCTAAGTGACCGTTACATCTGGGTAAAACGTAGGCAAATTTCAGCTACGTTTGATGCTTCAGAAAAGATAAATTTGGTCAAAATATCAACTGATATAATCATTACAGCTTGTAAATGCCAATTTCGAATATCTTACCTGGTTTTGTATATATTTGTATATGCATGTTTTGGTTTTTAGTCACTTTTTAAGTACGTTCGCCAAGGGAAACTTGACTTGAAAACGGCTCCCAAATTGAAAAATCGGCTATAAAAAGTTGAAACGAATCAAAATTTCCAAGGCACGTATAAATTTTGAGATTGATCTGATGAAGACTTTGATAAATTTGCTTCCGTGTATGTACTAACCCAAAAATTACGAGTTTGAGAGAACAGCAAAAACAAATTTCAGCCAGGTGCAGTCACACCCTCCCCTCCCCCCCCCCCCCCTAGCTCTAATGTGTCACATTAAATCGTTGACTTATGATTTTTTTTACACTATATAAAACTTTATGCTTGTGTGTACTAACATCGCAGCTGATCGTACATTTGGCGCGAAGCGCCGTATGCGCGTATGTATGTATGTGCGTATATATGAGCCTATGTATGTAAACAAGATAATCTCCGAAATTTCTGTACGCACAAGCTTGAAACTTTGTGAAATACTTTCCTAAGTGGGTGGCTAAAAGAGCTTCGGAACATATTGCAATATAATGTCTCATTGAAGACATAAACAACCGTTTATAGGAAGTCGGTTGACCAGATTAGAGTCTGTAATTTTTGTCATATTTACTAGAACATTTGCATACAGCTAGTTTGGAGAAAGACAGTGGATGAGTTCGTTAGCCAGCTTTGTATCCTTTAAATTTCTTTAGTAAAAATTATTTATTTTCAGAAAAGAATTAAAACACTAAAAAATCTTTACTTCTAGAGAAAGTCAGACAGTGGCGGTGATGTAAAAGAGGCAACTTCGTCATCACGCAGACACCGACATAATACTCTAAATATGACGTCATTCTCTCTCTCGCGCGCGGCTCACTCTCGTTCTCTTACACAAATATGCGCGCCTCTCCAGGAAGAATAGATCCTCATGCACCCTCCAGGCGCATCAGGATCTATGCCTCTTGGAGATCTTTGGAGCGCGCGCGCACGCACGCACTAACACGCACACTCACACACACACACACACACACACACACACACACACACACACACACACACACACACACACACACACACACACACACACACACACACACACACACATCGACGCGCTTTCAGAAAAGCATGCACTGAGGTGACTCGTGTACTTAGTATATCATGTAGCTAGGTAAAATCAACCTGCTTTAGCACAAATTATAGCAAGACTGAAGTTGTACTGTGAAGGTTTAGTTTTGTCACCATTTTCTCAAGTCTATAAGGCGAAAGGGAAACTCATATCACGTAAAATATAAATTACGTAAAACCTAAAACTGTCGTCATGACAAATGACGTTTTTGTCGTTGCAAGTGTATCTCTGTGTGTTTACTGTGGCAGCAGATGAGGTTGGGTTTCTCACCATAAGAAAAAGAAATCTGTTGTAATCAGTGTTCAACATTCCCAAAAATCAGAATTATAAGGCAAGGTTAAAATATACATGAACACTTATATCACGCGCGTCTACATTTATGGCTATCTTTAGCATACACATTTTATGCTTATACATCCGTGCAGTTTACCCAAACAGTTAATGCTAGTTTGCCTACTGAAACTGGCTGTGTATTCAGACATTTCATACGTTTTGCTTTGTCGTAATATCGCGCTTCCACATGCATCCCTGCGTCTACAAGTACCGAGCACTGTGATCGTGGTCTTGTACAAAGGTTACACGTGGTCAGCAACAGAACTTTTGGTTCTTGGTAGGACATACGAGCTGAAAACAAAATCCAGACCCAAATACAGAATAAAAACAACGAAGAAAGAAGCACGCCTAGAAAAGACATACAACACAAATTATCAATTGTGGTTTATGTCTCCGAGGCTACAAAAACTCTGGTTTGTTCATTTGTTCAGTCTCACATTCACTATGTGTTACGTTTGTGGTTGTGTTGTTCTCTGAGAGCATGTGTGTTGATCATGGGAAGGATCCGTTATTCATTTGAGTTATATTGGATAGGAATTACGTACCTTTTCAGTAGGATTCATTTTATTTTGCACGGAGAATTGCGATCGATTTTTATTGTGACGCCTATTTTTGCTACAAGGTTGTAAGTTTGACCTACATTAGACTGGAAGGTTCGAGGAGGGTCGCGATCTTACAAGTGAACTCAGATATGACGTAAAACTTGTCGGCTACATTTCATAACAGTGTATCGAATGAGCCTAGATGGTAGTGGAAATTTGTGGTCTGATCTATAGTGTTCTTTTTCATGAATATTAATACGTTTTGGTTACGTTTCCTTTTTCTGGTTGGTTGTGTTGTGTGAATTTGCTGGATTGTTCTGGAAATCTGTAATAGTATCAAAGACGGTGTTAGGAAATATGTATGTACATAGTATCAGAGACGCAGTGTGCCAAAAGTGTTGATGCATTGTAGAGGAGACAGTGTGTCAGTGTTGGTGCATTTGTCGATGCATTGTGCATAGATGGCATCGCAACAACAGAATATTGTTTTAACTGTTACTCCAGTGTGGACTACAATCTTGGGTCACGTGTGACGAGTTGCAGCTGAGTGAAGTTTCTTTACAAGAACCGTACGTGAGTGCGTCTGATGTGATTGCAACATAATCTTGGCATCCTGTCTCGGAAGACAATGGAGTTTATGCGCTTGCTGGGTCAGTCACTGAAGTGACCTCTCCAGGGCACAAGCCTGGGCGAAGTGTATGGAGTTCCTGGGATGCCCAGTCGTCAAGATCCCCCTCTCGGCCTCGCTGACGTATCCAAAGGAATGCAAAGCAGTACCTTTGGCACCAGTATGGCTGCAGGAGCTGTGTCTGCCTTCGGGGCTCCACTCCTGATTTGAAGGGTTTACTCCCCCACATTTGGCCGATGGATCCAACCTGATCTCCTCCGTCCTCTAGCCGTTGGCTGTCAGCAGCTCATCCGCCTAGTGGTACAATGTGAACACCACCCCTTCACGTGGTTTAGCCCACCAGCTGAGGTGGTTTGCCAGGGTGTGGCGCTTGGAGCCAGCACGTGAGAGATTAAGGAGATGGATGAGGATCAGTGATGCCCGTCCGTCCTAGGTAGGACGCAGCTGCCGAACAGCAAAGGTGCTACCTCTATCCGGAGCCCCCTACACCCCATACTAAGACTACGACTGCCACGTAACACTTTGCAACTCACTCTTATCTGGATGCCCGCAGTATCAATTCTAGTCTATAAGTTAGCCCGGTCTACCAAGCAACCCCCCCCCCCCCACCCCAGTACTCATACTCAAAAAGATGGGTTTCAAAGTGTACCTTGGTATGTCCTGAGAGGTTTATGCTATGTTCCCCGAATATCCTTTAAAAACACAGCAGAGATATAGCCAATGGCGCAAGGATACCCCCATTCACGCTCTTAGCGGTTGCTAAAATGAGAATGAGAAATATTTTACTCTAAATAAATCAGAATTAATTCCAGAAGCCCAAATCAGGCAATATTGTATTACAGCACACCTTCTGCATCCTGTGCAAAAACCAGAATGAAAAAATATTGAATCTCTGGCTCACAGTAAAGGTATTTGTGCACCCAGTAAACGGCCATTTCCGTGAAAACGCAAAAACAGACAAAAATAATGTGTCAGATGTCTTCAGACATTTTCTATAGCACTGACAGTCCATTTTTAGGCTTAAATCATTAAAACAGTATGTCGCAATTATTATAAATTTGACTTGATGATGATGTGATCACTGTGAGTGCCACAGTGGTTGATTTTGTATCCCTACCCCTAAGTTATAAAAATACACAAAATTAATTAGAAAAAAAATTACCTCAGGGAGATGTTGTGTCTGATGCTGTTCTTGGTCTACAATAATGACATCAGTACAACAGTACCAAGGTTCGTCTCCCAAGAGGATGACTTTGCAGTGTGGAGCGCAGCAAAACATAAAGAAATAGCATCCTGCGGAATCCAGGATGCTATCAATAGAGTCAGCAGTTGGACTGAAAGATGGCCACTGAAACTGAGCTAGACCATCTCTTTCAATCAGATTGAAGAAGTCACCTTGAAACTGGAGACCTTTCAGTACGAAAGACAGACAGGCCAACTTTACTGGCAACAAATAAATTACTTGATTCACGTGGAGGCCTCACATTGAAGCCATTAAAGCTAGAGCTGTGAAAAAAGGTCTCTAATGAAAAAACTGGTGGAGACCACATGTGCGCAAATTACAGCATCCTGGCGCAAGCAAAGACCTGCTCGGTCAGACCAGTAGTGCGGTACCAAGATACATCGACAACATGAAACACTGCCTGCAAAACCAAAAAGCCAGACTTGACAAAATGCAGAACATGGGCCATTCTCATGGTACAGTGACATTCTTAGAGCCATCTGGAGCAACCCAATTTAGGAAATGGAGGACATTGAAGCCAATGGAACGCAAAACAGCACACGATGAAGAGACTTACTAAACTCCGATAGCATGGGAGACTACAGTAGAAGCCCAAGAAACATCGGAAACGCCCAAGCCAGAACCGCCAACTGAAGGTTCTGCAAAGGGCTAAAACTGACGTCCAGCAGCAGCTCAAAGATGTGTGAAGAGCTCCCTTCAGATACCTGGACATCTCGAAAGATCCTTCTGGACAACATAAACAACGTCCCAGGACTCTTTGCCGAAGGTGGATGCACTGCACAAAGCCATCTCGCAGGATATTATGCACAAGTGCTACCCTCACAGCAGGTGTGGTACAGCACAAGACGCCGTGCGGAATGAAGGAAGTGGCGCGTACATCTGTTGCACAGACCGCATTACTACCTCTCTCTCCTTACCAGCCGGCGGCAGCAGCTCCATCTATCGTACAGATCTGCAGGTGCTCAAGACAGCAGCAGAGCACTAGCTAGGGAAAGGCAGCAGCTTGATCCAATGATCTCACCAGGAAGCTTCAAGATAGACTGGATGCCGTGTCCACGAAATAGTGCTTCCGTGGATTTCAGTGCATTCTGGACTAGATGGGAATGGAGAGACCGACAACCTGGCCAAAGCAGGCGCCAGACTACCTCAAGAAAACAACCTCTTTTAAAGAAACTAAGACACTACAGCAACAAAGTGATTGGCAACAGCAGAATTGCGGCCGCAGCCCTTGGGCAGACGACATCAACATGCTGAACAGGGAGAGCCAGATCTCCATCTTTCATCTACGCACTGATTACTCAGGTCGTGGACTCGCCGCATGAGACTGGGTCATGCGGAAACAGCCCTATGGGAATTTGGCGTAGAAAATCAGTCTCCTTAGCACATTCTCCCTGTCCATACAGAGAAGCGGTCCACTGGTAGTTCTGACCAGAAGACACGCCCCTGGACACCAAACTCTGAAAACATGCTGCCAAGCTCTTGAGTTTCAAGTTTCTTTAAAAGAGGTTGTTTTCTTGAGGTAGTCTGGCGCCTGGTTTGGCCAGGTTGTCGGCCTCTCCATTCCCATCTAGTCCAGAATGCACTGAAATCCACTTATTGGCAGCCAGAACAAAATAAGATTTAAAGATGGCCATCAAGGAATTCAACGTTGCAGAAGAAGAAAGTGAAAGTGGTGATCTCGTGGTGGACATGTGGAAACTAAGTATTTTGATAACATTGTTTTGGCTGTTAGGAACCATGAAACTTTATTATGCATATTGATATTTACACATTTTTAGAAGAAAATAAATAAAGGGAAAAGAGGAGACCTTACTAGACCCGCCTTACCCTGGGTAAATATCACCTAAAGACCAGCCATTTAAAAATAGTTACAATTAAATTGATGGGTCACATTGACATTAATGAAATAATCACACATTTTTATGCTCAGTATGCATACCTTTTCAAGAAAACTGGCAACAAACACTAATTAAGCAGAGGAGTATGACGTAAGCAATTTTATGGTCATTTTGCGATCCTTTGCGTACTGGTAAAATGATGTTAGGACAGCAGATTCAGCCACTGTGGCCCCTAAATGCATCACAGCATCATAAAATTAGCTTGGAAATAACTTTGGTACTCTATCCTAACCAATAAACCTCAAACAGATCTATCAGTTGTACACACAAATTCTGAGAGCATGAGAAACAACGTACGATTCCCAATTCGGCAATTTTAAATGGGAGAAAGCAATCATTCACCACGAATGAACAGTAAAGGATGCTGACTTTCTAATTTTCTTGCACTTTATGCTCTTATTGTTGAAACTTAGTAGTAAAAAGAGGTCAAAATGTAATGTAATAACAAGTTTATAATAACTGCGACATCCTGTTTTAATGATGTATGTCTGAAATGGACTGTCAGTGCTATAGAAAATGTCTGAAGGCATCTGAGACATTATTATTATTTTTATTTTTTTGCGATTTCGCGGAAATGGCCGTTTACTGGGTGCACAAATAACTTTACTGTGAGCCAGAGATTTAATATGTTTTCATTCCGGGTTTTTTTTTTTTTTTAGAGGATGCAGAAGGTATGCCTTAACATAATATTGCCTGATTTGGGCTCCTGGAATGAATTCTGATTTATTTAGAGGAAAATGTTTCTCAACCTCACTTTAGCACCCTTGCGCCATCGTCTATATCTCTGGTGTGTTTTTAAAGGATTTTCGGGGAACTTGGCTTAAACATCTCAGGACATACTACGGTATGCTTTGAAACCCATCTTATTGAGAACTTGGGGGGGGGGGGGCGTGCACGGTAGACCGGGCTAGCTTATGGACTATTTGATCTGCTCCAGCGGGCCCAAAATTCAGCCGCACGTCTGGTCATGATAGTGAAAAAGGTCAGCGCATGTCTCGCCCATCCTGCACGCTCTCCATTGGTTGCCGGTAAAGGAGAGAGTTAAACACAAAGTCTTGTCCATTTGTCAAGTTTTCCTTTCTGGCTCAGGACCCATTTATCTCTCAGAGTTTTTCACGGTTATATCCCTTGCAAGCAGTTGCCCAGTTCGTCTGACAATAAAGTGCTTCGGATTCCTACAGTAAAGATTAAGGGATTTGGGCAGAGATCTTTTTTTTACCAGGGTCCATCAGTCTAAAATGATCTTCATAAATCATTGAGACACAGTGAGTCCTGTGCCAGTTTTAAACACAGCCTTAAAACTCATCTTTTCCCATCTTGATTGTTAGTGTTCATGTATTTAGTCATTTTCTGTTTTTGTGTGTAATTGTACATGTGGTTTTGGTTCTGTAACTTTTTGTGTAATATTTTTCTTGTTCACATGTACGGCGCCTTGAGCATCTTACCATGTATAGGCGCCTTATAAATCATCTTTATTATTATACCACCCTATGAGTTCCAGAAGCAGTAGAAAGCCACCGTTACATGTGCCTACTCGAATGGATTGTAAAAAGAAGGATATACACGTCCTAGTTAAAGTAAGACACCACTGACATCCCGGTCCGTTTTATCGGCAAAGAGCAGATCGCTTTAATGTTTGTTCCAACTTGCAGAAGCGTACTTATTTACTGGAGCGATCAATAGCAAGAATACGTGTGAGAACAAAAGTAAAACTATTATTCAAGCAAAAGATGAGACGCCCAAAACTAGTCTTGGGTTGGTTCGGGGGTGAACGTTTTATCCACCCCAGAACAACAATTTTTATTATTTTTTCTTCTCAAATAAAATGGACACATGTTAATCTACTGTACCTACATTAACGATGTGTCAGTAAGACATTTGTAAAACTTATTTTTATAATCTGAAACTTTTGCTTATAACATATAAAGCTGGGTCCCCTGGGAATTTGGTAAATTCGGGGTTTGCTGTAATTGTGAGCAAAAATTATCCAAGCAAATAAAAGGAAAATCATTTTATTATGGAAGCAAAGACGACTCGCACCCACACCGCAAAGAATGGACACCAATGTGGAGAGTTGCTTATTTGACTTAAGCCCCCCGCCCTCTCCTCCCCATGAATTTCACTCAAAACATAACAAGATGGGATGAACCATAACCCACAAAGTCCTTTCTATATCAGAGCTGTCCTCTCTGTCAAGAGTCTCTACCTTTTGTCTTTTACCCGATTCTGATATTCCGCCGTGAGATGGCCATAGTCGCCTGCTCGGCGTTAAACCCCAACAATCAATGATTCTGATGTTGAAATATCTCCTATTGAACAATATGAGGATTTCATCCCAAAATCTACCGTATTGTTTGAAGCTCACGTGCGTTTTTTTTTTAGGAACATGCACAGTTGTTTATATTTTTAAGCTTATCCTTCTGATCCATTTCCATCCTTCCAAAAATAGGAACATTCCCAGTTGTTCATATTCTTAAGCTTATCCTTGTGATCTGTTTCCATCCTCTCTAAGCCAAACTCCGATCAATACATAGACTGGAAAACACACAAATGTCAGTGTCAAAAACAGTTTTCGATTTTAAGATTAAGGTTCCGAGTTTAATTGTTTTTAATGTATCTCTTACGGATAAACCTATTTTGATAGTGTGCGCTTTGTGTGTGTGTGTGTGTGTGTGTGTGTGTGTGTGTGTGTGTGTGTGTGTGTGCGTGCGTGCGTGCGTGCGTGCGTGCGTGCGTGCGTGCGTGTATGTGTGTGTGTGTGTGTGTGTGTGTGTGTAAGCGTTATTAATATTTATTATTTATCTTGAATCTTTAAAGGGCACGTGATTATGATCTAAATTAACTGAACTGAACATCGGATAATTATTTCCTATGATTAACACACACATGCCCTAAAATAAACGAAACAATTATGTTCTCTGTTCTGTTGTGCCTCTGCCTCAAGCCTCGTGCAAGGCATCACGGGTACTTTACCCGCTGTCTGGAAAACGGACTCTGACCATCGGTCCAAGCCAAGTCTACTGTGACCAGAACACGGACGGCGGTGGATGGACGGTATGCAACTTTATCAATGTACTTTCTTAGTATTAAATTAATATTTCTCTGTTATGGTGGACGAGGTACTATACATAAAGATGTTGAAAATGCCTTGTTATGATCTCAGCGAGTTCTTTCTTGAGTCTTGAGGCAACCAACAATTGATCGACCGATCCAGGGTCCCACGCACATTGTGGAGATAATGTCATTTGTTTCAGTCACCTGTCTCAGAACCTCCCCAAAACAAACATTTCACGGTCGCAGTAGCAGGACTTTGCATCAGTTATTTCCTCTAAACGTTAATATACTGATCAACAAAAGACAAGCCAAATAATTGAGTGTATGTTGTATTTTTATGGTAAATCCACGAAAATACAAGTTAAAATATTTTTGATAGCCAGTGTACGAGCAACAACATGTTAGCATGCAGACGCCGTACTGTAGAAACCGTGTTACCCTCCCTGTGCACGAGTCACACGTATTAGCTAAAACTTACGGGGTATGCTTTCCACGCACGTGCATACACTGCAGAGTGATGTTGGGTCACGAACACAATACAAATTCGGCAATGTTACGTCTTCTGTCACTTTTGCCGTTGCCACATCAACCATGCCAAGAGATCGCGCTCTTGGGCGTTTGGAAGCCGGAGAAGATCCACAATCTGTGGTAGTGGCCTTTAGATGTCACATTTTGACCATGTACAGGCTGCTGCAACGCTATCATGCCACCGGGTCTTCTGCTGACGCTCCCAGAAGCGGACGACGACGTGTGACAACTCCATGGCAAGACCGCTACATTTTCCGGGCTCACGTGCGAAATCGCTGTCAGCCGGCCGAGAAAACAGCAAGAGACGTTATTGGCATCCACCAGACACCCATCACTGGCCAGACAGTGCGCCGATGGCTAGGGGAGCATAATCTGCACAACCGCCGTCCAGCCCGTGGACCTGTTCTTACTGGCCGTCATCGCCGTGCACGCCTACAGTGGTCACAGGCTCATGTCGACTGGACCTGGCGACAGTGGCAGAACGTCCTGTTCACGGATGAGAGCCGCTTTTGCATCAGCCATGCAGATGGGCGCATAAGAGTGGCGGAGAAGGGGTGATCGCTATGCTGATGGCTGTGTGCTGGAGAACAATGCCTGAGGTGGGCCAAGCGTGATGATTTGGGGTGGAATTACCCTGAACCAGACAGTAGGACCTGTGTTTGTTTTTTCCGTGGACTCGTACCAGATCGCAGAAATGGCATCACAGCTCAGCGCTACATTGACCAAGTAATACATCCGTAAGACCTGTCATTTCCTCAAGGACGTAGTAACTTCATCTTGCAGCAAGATAATGCGCTACACACACTGCACGTATCACCCAGCACTTCTTGCAGCAGCACAAAACCCCAGTCATGCACTGGCCTGCCCTCAGCCCGGACCTCAATCCCATCGAACATCTCTGAGACCAACTGCAAAGGGAGGTAAACGCTGTACGCCCCAGACCAATAACAGCAGCAGAACTGGAGAGTACCATTGTCCAGGCCTGGAACAACATCTCCATGGCAGCTGTCAACCGCCTGATGCACTCTATGCGCCGACGCTGCCAAGCCGTCATCAACGCCAATGGGGGTCACACGCCATATTGACATTGTGCTGTGCCATGCTTGCTCCAAATACAGAATAAACTTCCACACTGATTACGCTGCAGTCCATGATTTTATTCCTAAAATGTCGATAACATCTGTTGTATGGATTGTCCGAAATCGACTTTCAAATGTTGGATTAAATGTGATTTGAATGGATTATTTCGCGTTTCTTTTGTTGATATTTAGTTAAAGCAACTGCCTTCATGTGGCACTGACGGATGATGCACCACTTGACGATGGGGCGAGATGACAGTGAGACCGATGAAGACAATACAGAGACAGACTGTTAGGCTGGACTTTGGGTGGAAAACATGGGGTTATTTTTTATGATGGCTATGAAAACTGCTGATGATAATGAGAAAAGGTACGTTTTGGGAACGTTCCAAGTAGGTTTTCAGTGTGCTCTGTGTATTATTGTGTCGGAGAATCTAAATACCACGACTCGACTGCACGCTGAATTTTCAAACGCGACCAACTCTAGTGCTATTTACTACTTCCAGTGTTAAGAGAGGACCAGTTATCAACGATCATCCATTGTCTGTGGCTAACATCTACGATACAAAATTTCTTAAGCGTGGACGGTCTTGTGCAGGCGAAGCATGACTGTCGTCTGCGCACGATGTGTGAATTTTGTCTGTCCGTGGCATCCGGTCGCGAAAGACAGGCCGCAGGGGTGGAATTAGCCGAAGGCACGACTCACCACCACACCCACACACTTCTTCCCCTTTTTCTATGTCTTTCCACCCTTTCCGCCTCCCGCCGCCTCCTCGCCTTCTCCCCATCCCTTCCTTCTTCTCACATTTATTCTCCTGTCTTCCCTACCTACCGCTCCATGCTCTCCTCGGCCACCTCCTCCCCCACCTCCTCCCCTCCCTCCCTCCTCCTCCGCCTGCTTTTTTCCTCCTCGTCCACTCCTCCCCTTTCTCCTCCCCTTCACCCTCGCCTCATCTTTTCCTACTCTCCTTCCTCCCCCTTTCCCCTCCCCCACTCACCCTCCTCTCGCATCCTCTTTCTTGCCCGAATCTCCTTCCCCGTCTTTTCCTCCTCCCCACTCCCCACCTCCCTCATCTTTCCCCCTCCATCCTGTTTTCCCCCTACACACCCTCCTCCTCCTTTGTCCTCTTCTTCGTCCGTTTCTTCTTCCTCTTCCTCTTCTGTCTCACCCAACCTAAAACTGTGTCTGTTCAATGCACAGTCTGTCTGCAAAGATGGCAAAGCGGACGTGATTTCATATTTCATTCTAGACAACGACCTAGATGTTGTCGTGATCACCGAAACGTGGCTCCACTCAGCTGGCAATGAACCCATCATCGCCAGCGTCACTCCGAGTGGCTACCGCCTGGCCTCCTTCCCGCGCGCTTCCAGAGGGGGTGGCATTGCCATCATCTACAGGAACTGTCTCTCTGCTCACCTCTCCTTCTCTCAGTCTCTCCCCTTTGCTCAACCCTCCGTTGAATCTGTCGAGGCTGTAGCAACACTCCCTGGCCAGTCCCTCATCTTCTCATGTATCTATCGCTCCCCTCCAAGCTCTCAAAACAAACTCACAAACTCCATGTTCCTCACCGAGTTTGACCTCCTCCTCGACCACTACAGCACACGACCAGGAAAACACAACCTTCTCGGCGACTTCAACTTGCACTTCGACAAACCCGACCACCCTGACACAAAACGCCTGTGCACATCACTTTCATACCACAATCTTACCCAACACATCACCAAACCCACCCACCGACTCGGCCACACCCTCGACTGGATGATCACCCGCACTTCCGATCAACTCTTTCTCGACTCTGACACCTCCTCTGTGCTTCCCTCTGACCACCTCGCTATTCTCGTCTCCCTCAACATACCTCCCCCGAAAAAAAAAAAAAAAAAAAGCTCCTTGTCTCTCGTCGCAAACTAAAATCTGTCAACCGAGAGAGCGCAACCTTCTCCTGGACCCCGCCTCCTCCCCTGATCTTGCATCCCATTTCGACTCCTCCCTTCGAAAACTTCTGGACACCCATGCACCTGTCACCACCTGCTCTATACCCAACCGATCCCCCTCCCCCTGGCTCACTAACGACATAGCTGAGGCCAAGCGCGAGCGCCGACAAGCGGAACGCCGCTGGCGCTCATCTGACCTCACCGTTCAGAGACAGATCTTCCAAACAACTAGATCCAAAGTCTGCAGAATGATCCCCGACTCCAAACGTAAACACCTCCAAAACAAAATCGTGGAATTCACTTCTTCCAAAACCCTCTATGCTACCATGAACACACTCCTAGGCATTTCTAAAGACTCTCCTCTTCCCAAAACACACAGCAAAGAAGAACTCCCGCCCGCTTTTTCCACCTATTTCTCCGAAAAAATCCAAACTCTGCGGAACACACTCGACACTCTGCCTTCTCCGCCTTGCCCTCCCGACACCCCCTTTTTTTCCGGCACCCCCCTCTCGTCCTTCCGACCCGTCTCTTAGAACGAAGTCCTCAAGACCATAAGTCCATGCCTCTCAAAACCTGCGAACTAGACCCTCTCCCAGCTTCTCTCTACCGGGACGGCCTTCCAAAACTTCTGCCATTCATTACCGACATCATCAACACATCTCTAGAGAACGGCTCCGTCCCTGATATTTACAAGTCCGCCATCGTCCGTCCTCTCCTAAAAAAACACAACCTCGACCCAAACAAACTCAAAAACTATCGCCCAGTCTCCAATCTCTCTTTCCTGTCCAAGCTTATTGAGAAGGTCGTTCTCAACCAGCTCAACCTCCACCTCGCCGACAACAACCTCCTCAGTCCCTTCCAGTCTGCCTATCACAAACACCACAGCACTGAAACAGCCCTTCTACATATCTTAAACGACCTGCTTCTCTCCACCGACTCGGGCAACATCTCTCTTCTTACGCTACTCGACTTCTCTGCCGCCTTCGACTCTATAATCCACTCTATCCTCCTCCACCGCCTTCACCACTCCTTTGGCATCACTGACTCTGCTCACTCCTGGTTTTTTCTCCTACCTCTCCAACAGACAGCAGTCCGTCACCATCGACGGCGTCTCCTCCAACCCAGTCACGCTCTCCTGCGGAGTTCCACAGGGGTCCGTCCTGGGCCCGGTCCTTTTCACACTCTACACCTCTCTCCTGTTCAACATCATCCAGTCTCACCACATACACCACCACCTCTACGCTGACGACTCACAACTACTAGACAAAGACAAACTCGACAACACTCAGTCACTACTGACTCGCACGGCTGACTGCTACGAAGATGTGAAAAACTGGATGACAGCAAACAAGCTGAAACTGAATGACGACAAAACGGAAGCCCTGCTGGTAGGCACTCGCCAGAAACTTTCCCAGCTCCCTCCCTCCCTCCACCTTCAACTCGACAGCACCCCCATCTCCCTCTCCGAATCGGCCAAAAACCTCAGCGTTATCCTCGATTCCTCTCTTTCCATGACCAGCTTCGTCTCCGCCACGGCCTAAGCATGCTACTTCCACCTCCGTCGCCTCAATCATATAGGAAAATACCTTACTACCGAAGCCGCCACCAAACTTGCTGTGTCTCTCATCCTATCTCGCATCGACTACTGCAACTCTCTCCTTTCCGGCCTCCCTCACTCCACCACTTTCACTCTCCAGCGCGTCCAGAACAATGCTGCCCTCCTCGTCCTCAGAAAGAAAAAATCCGACCACATCACTCCCCTGCTCAAACTCCTTCACTGGCTTCCCATCCCCCAACGCATCCAATTACTTACTTACTTACGCCTGTCACCCCTACCCGGGTATAGGCCGTCGACGAGAGACCTCCAGCAACTCCTGTCCTGTGCTTCTCCTTCGATTCTACTCCAGGTGGTTCCCAGTCTCTTGATGTCTGCTTGGAGGTCTCGACGCCAGGAGTTTCTCGGCCTACCTCTTTTCCTCTTTCCCTGGGGGTTCCATGACAATGCCTGCCTAGTGATACTGGAAGCTGGCTTTCTCAGACTGTGACCGATCCATCCCCATCTTCTTCGCCCAATTTCATTCTCTGCTGTTATCTGCTCTGTTCTCTCCCAGAGTCTGACGTTGCTGATCTTCTCTGGCCAGTGGATTTTCAAAATTCTTTTAAGGCAACTGTTCATGAAGGTCTGTACTCTGTTGACTGTGGTTTTTGTCAATCTCCAAGTCTCTGCTCCATATAAGAGAACTGCTTTTACATTGGAGTAGAAAATCCGGACTTTGGTGTGTTGTGACAGCTCTCTGGAGCTCCACACTTTTTTCAACTGGAGAAAGGCTGCTCTGGCTTTACCGATTCGTGCTATGACATCTGCATCAGTGCCGCCTTTTTTGTCTATGATGCTCCCGAGATAGGTGAAGGACTCCACCTCCTCCAACGGGGTGCCAGCAAGCAAGACTGGTTCTTCCCTGGTTGCGTTCAGCCTCATTGTCTTTGTTTTCTGTTTGTGAATGGTGAGGCCCACTTGGGACGAGATGTCAGCAAGCCTCGTGGTCTTGTCCTGTATTTGTTGATGAGTGTGGGACAGTAATGCCAAGTCGTCTGCAAAATCGAGGTCGTCAAGCTGTGTCCACAGTGTCCACTGTATTCCACTTCGTCTGTGCTCTGTGGTCATCTTCATGACCCAGTCTATGGCCAGTAGGAAGAGGAACGGAGACAGCAGACACCCCTGCCTGACACCAGTTCTGACCTGGAGCTCCCTGGTGAACTGCCCTTCGTGGATCACGCGACATGTCATGCCATCGTAGCTGCTCTTGATCAGGTGGACGAGCCTTGTGGGTACACCGTAGTGTCGTAGGAGTTTCCACAGAGTCTCTCGGTCCACACTGTCAAATGCTTTCTCATAATCCACAAAGTTGACGTACAGCTGGGAGCTCCACTCCAGAGACTGTTCCACGATGATGCGGAGAGTGGCGATCTGGTCTGTACATGATCGGTTCTTCCTGAATCCTGCTTGCTGGTTTCTCAGCTGGGGGTCAACGGAGCTCTTCATTCTCTCCAGGATGATACTGTTGAAGACCTTTCCTGGTACTGACAGCAAGGTGATTCCTCTGTAGTTGGAACACTTGCTGAGGTCGCCTTTCTTGGGAAGCTTGATTAGGTACCCCTCCTTCCAGTCAGCCGGCATCACCTCCTCTTCCCAGATCTTTCCAAACAGTGGGTACAGCATCTCCACTGTTGTCTCTAGGTCTGCTTTCAGAGACTCCGCTGGGATGCCATCTGGGGCTGCTGCTTTGCCGTTCTTCAAGAATGCCACTGCTCTTCTGATCTCTTCCCGGCTGGGTCTGTCACAGCTGATGGGTAGGTCGGTCTCTGCCGGCTGGATGTCTGGGGGGTTGGGTGGGCTCGGTCTGTTCAGTAACTCTTCAAAATACTCGGCCCATCTGTCGAGTTGGTCTGCTAATGGAATTACTGTTAGTCTTTTCGTCGGCGTTTTTGTAGCTATTTAACGCATCCAATACAAGACTGTATCTCTCTGCTATAAATCCCTGAACAACTGCGCTCCCGCCTATCTCAAACTTATCAAACTTACTTCACCCCCACACTCCTCCCCGCTCCCTCCGCTCCGCCTCCGACCCTCTCCGCCTCCACATCACCCGCACCAAACTCAGCACTTTCGGTCCCCGCTCCTTCTCAGTATACGATCCATCCACCTGGAACACTCTCCCACTCTCTCTCTCCGTCAGAAGCACTGTCTCTCCTCCTTCCAGTCCGCCCTCAAAACTCATCTCTTTCAACAGTTCTAGCACTATATCACCACACTCCCCACCCCAAGCTGACTGTCGTAATGTATTTTACTATTTGTGGTACGTGAGTCGTTGTCTAAAGCGTGCGCATGCGAGCGTGAGTTGTGAGTGCGCGCTTAGAGTCATAATTATTATAAGATAAGCGCATTATAAATGCCGTAATTATTATTATTATTATCACCACGGCGCCATGGACGTTAAACTCATCGACTCCAACTCGCTCCCAAATTCTTTTCGTTTTCCTGACAAGAAGTACCCAGCAGTACAATTAAACACGGCGCCTTGTGTCTCCGCCACATATGTGTTATTAACACGTTCAAAAGATGCACAATAAAACAAGATGTACCCCCTTAAGGCAGTCTGGCTGCGAAACACTCATGAGCACCTCCCAAAACCCCTATTATATTCAATCATTATTTGAGACAAACTCAAAAAACAAAGTCATATGTTTTAAGTCAAATGATGATAATAATACTAACTTGCTTCAACCATCACCGGAACAGAAATAGAAAAGTCACGAAATGCTCTTTTGCCGCTCTTTTCCCACTGCAAGCTCAGCCTCTCTGTCATCAAATGTGTGTAGAGGGAGGCGTCAAGTAATTGTCACGATTTACAGCAGCAGTGTTCACAGAGTTCATTCATCAGTAAATACAATATATATGAGATTCAGCACTTCTGGGTCTTCCTCCGAGAGTACCTCTTCCCGGGACCTGTTACGATTGTGGTTGTGTTGTTCCGTGTGAGCATGCATGTATTAATCCGATCCGATATTTTATTTGAGCTATCTTGGTTACGAATCACGTACTTTTTCAGTAAGATTCTTTATTGTTTGCGTAGAGAGCAGATTTGGCTTTGTTATGATACGTTAAATTTAGTCCAGAAGCTTCTATCAAAGTCGCACGGAGTATAGCGGTCGATTTTTGTTATGCATAGATTCGCTGAGAATAAACCAGAACGTTCGAGCAAGGTCGCGCTGTCTAGTGACCTCATATGTGTGACGTCAAAGTGAAAGCAACATTTTGCAACACGTAACATAGAGCCGCTCTATTTTTAAGTCATAGTTGTTTTCTGTGCGTGAGAAGTTAACAGCCGGTTGATGTGTATTATGAAAAGTCGTGAACGGTCTGCCATACTCTTGTGTGACGTCATTACACACTAGGATTTGGGGCTAAAATGAGCAGTCGGTTTTTGTAGATCAGTGCAGTATAGTCTAGAAAGTTCTTTTTTTTTTATTAATATTTATGAGTTTTAGTTACGTGTTCCATTCTGATTGGTTGCATTGTGTGAATTCGTTTGATTATTCTAGAAAGTTATTCTTCTATAAAAGATGGTGCTAGTAAGCACGTGTGTTGTAGGGACACACAGTTTATCGTAGGTACGTGGCCCGTATAGGGTATACATTGTGAGAGACGCAGCGTAACGACGGTATACTTTGTAGGGGAAACGCAGTGTGTCGACAGTGTTGATATTTCGAAGAGGAGACTTTGTATCAGTGTTGGTGCATTTAGGAATGCATTGTGTGGAGATAGCATCGCTGAAATAAAATATTTTTGGAACTGTTACTCCAGTATTGCCTACAACCGTAAGCCACGTGTGACGGGTTGCAGCTGAATGAAGTTTCATGAAAGAGAACCTTACGTGCGTGCGTCTGATGTGATATCATACTACGACTACGACTCAACACGTATCAGGACCCACCCACGTCTGTTCTTTCAGGCATGTCCAGCAATACATCAGCACGTTCCTGTGGCATCAGGTCACCATCCATCCAACTGAACTTCAATTTGCTATCTGTAAATTCCGACCCATGTGTATCTGGTGAGAGACAGCAGTGCGTAGTTTTGTCCGCTTGGTTTCATTATGAGACTTTGGTAATTTACGTTTTCCATGTGCATCACGACTTAATTCCTGCAAGGAGACAGCAGGGTGTGGTAATTGTGATGAAACTCTATCCTCACGCATAGGGTTCGCACAGAGGGTGTTGTATGGTACGGTTTTGTCAGCGGTTTGTTTTGTGACAGATATTCCGTGGGGGCTGGAGGCCCACGTGAAATTGTAAGGAAACGTTTGGCACCGGGATTTTAGTGAGTTTAGGCGAACAGAGCTGTAGGAAAGTCAGTGCGGGCTAGACTGTCAGTAAGAACGGATGTATGTCTGATACACTAGCCGTATTCCACGACTCTGAAACGTAGAATGCAGAGTGCTTGTCGGAGCCGAGCGACGGACGCTGAAACGTCAGTCAACAGAGGCTACCGGTGAGGGACCTACGGGGAGGTCATTTCTTCACTCAGGGAGTGAGCGACCGGTGCCTAGACACCCGGGTCAGCAGGGACTGCGCAACGGAGCGAGTCCAGAGGACGTCCACGGTACGAGAAACGAGACGACTCGGAAGCGTGCGGCGAAGGACGTACACGCCTAAACGTGAAAGGACAGAAGGTTACCAAGCGAGAACACCAGCAAACAGGTTGGATTGCGAGAGACAATTACCTAGCCTGGCATTTTCATTGTGTATGTGTGTGTGGTGTTGATGTGCTTGTAGCTGGAAGGTGTGGTGTACATATTAAGCTTTTGAGTGATTTTTTTACAGTTTACTTTTATTTTAAAAAAAAGAAAAAAAAAAGGATTAAAGGCTATTGTGTTGTGTTTTACCGCGTGAATGCGCCCATCTGTGTCAGTGGCGGTGTATGCGTCTGTTGTGCGTGAGTCTGTACGTACAACTCGGGCGAATCTGCGTGCGTTACAGTAATTTACGCTCTTCATGTACATCGTGTCTTAATTCCTGCAAGGAGGCAGCAGACTGTGGTAATTTACTCTCTTCATGTGCATCCTGGCTGAATTACCGCAAGGAGGCAGCAGACTGTGGTAATTTACGCTCTTCATGTGCATCATGTCTTAATTCCTGCAAGGAGGCAGCAGACTGTGGTAATTTACGCTCTTCATGTGCATCCTGACTGAATTCCTAGCTGCAAGTAGGCAGCAGACTGTGATAACTTACTCTCTTTATGTGTATCCTGACTGAATTCCTGCAAGGAGGCAGCAGACTATGGTAATTTACTCTCGTCATCTGCATCCTGACTAAATTCCTGCAAGGAGACAGCAGACTGTGGTAATTTACTCTCTTCATGTGCATCCTGACTGAATTCCTGAAAGGAGGCAGCAGACTGTGGTAATTTACGCTCGTCATGTGCATCTTGACTGTATTATTGCAAGGAGACAGCAGACTGTGGTAATTTTCTCTCTTCATGTGCATTCTGACTGAATTCCTGCAAGGAGGCAGCAGACTGTGGTAATTTAGGCTCGTCATGTGCATCTTGACTGTATTTTTGCAAGGAGACAGCAGACTGTGCTAACGCTCTTCGTATGCATCCTGACTGATTCCTGCTAGGAGGAAGCAGACTCATATCGACTGCATCGTAGCTTGTGAACAACTGCCGCTGGTTGCTGCTGAAGCGTTTCAGAAACTTCTTGTACTTATGTTTGTTGATGTCCCCTTTTGCCATTTTTACCCAGGAAAAAAACATTCGTGAAATTCAGCGCTTGCGACCCTTTCTCACTCTCTCAACACTCTTCACCTAATTTGGGTTTTGGAATCTGCTACAAAGTCTACTCGTGGTTCCTAAGCAAGCTGTTCAAATAGTCTGTCAGTTTCTGACAGTTGTTTAAGTGTGCTAGGGGGGGGGGGGAGGGGGAGACTATCTGTTCATGGAACAAAACACTGCCATCGATAATAATGTTTTTGACTGGGTCTCTCTGTCGCCAAGAGATCTTCTCCAGACAGTGTAAACGCTTTGACACATCAGTTCTTACAGGTGCTACATCTCTCGCAGCAAGTGGCCAGGGTACTGGGCCTAGCTGGAAACTGAGTACTCTCTCAAGGCTGATTTCATGATCAACTGCACAAAGAACAAGCTGACCAAAGACATTTTACCTCGCTATGACATGTTTCGATTTGACTGTCCCGTGACTACTGCCGTCTGGACTACTTTGGAAAATGTTTTTGGGTTCTCTTTCTTGACTGTTGCATTGAAGCTTTTTGTCAGTCGGTTGTTCCTTCGTGAAGGTGCTCCCTCTCAAACGTCATCTGTGTGCAGATTTTTTTTTTTTTTTTTTTTTGGTCCTGTGATGCTGGTACACCTGAGGACAGGCAGTACATAACGTCATTGTTTTCAACATCAAATGAATTAATGAAGCTGCCAATAGCCTGGATGACTCTAAGTGTCCTTTTCACGTTATGCAACCTTGGAAGATCTGAGGACCCTGTACGAACTGCTGTCTTGTTTGTCCATTTCCCTGCTAAGGCCGCCTGGTGATAACTGCCTCTGGCATGTATTTCGGGGTACGATATCTGATAGGCTGCATAATTTCTACTGAATCTAACTATGACACTATGGAATTTTGCATGGCGGACACTGGTGATGTCACAAAATGTTCTTTCGCACGGGGGTAATTTGTTTCCCCAAAGCAGCTGTTCTTTACGAGGAAAACTTATTTGAATATACCTTAGAAAACTGACAATAACTTTATCTTTTGGCAGTAAAGCCATGTTAATTTATTAAGCGAGCTGCAACATGCAAACGTTTGCAAAATGTGACTCTCGATAGTACCTACACCAAAAGATGCACCACGACCACATCCAGAACATGATCACCAGCAGACAACCTGAATCCGATAGCATAGAGATCTAGGATGACAGAAATGACAACCTCATAAATTCCCACGGGGATGAGGAGGGCAGGGGGTATAGGCTGAGCCACAGACTATTAATCATCTTGTAACTTCTCTTTGTCTTGCGATCTTTTATAGAGACCTTTAACAATCGTGGATATTATATTTAACTACCGTTTTATTCATAGGTGATACAGCGACGTCAAAACGGACACGTAAACTTTTACCGAGGATGGGATGAGTACGTCAGAGGCTTCGGAGATCCCGGCACAGAGCACTGGCTTGGTAAGTAAAATGACGTAACGATTAGCTTCATGACTTAATCTGTTATTCTCACAAAACCTTGTACACAATGATAGCCCAGCGATGTTGGTTGCACGATAAGCTTTTAATGTAGATTGTCTGTGTATGAAATGGAGGGACCTGGTTGCCAAGTCATCACTGGTGACCCAACGGTCGGCAAGACTACGGGAGATAGATAGATAGATAGATAGATAGAGATAGATAGATAGATAGATAGATAGATAGATAGATAGATAGATAGATAGATAGATAGATAGATAGATAGATAGATAGATAGAGAGATAGATAGATAGATAGATAGATAGATAGATAGATAGATAGATAGATAGATAGATAGATAGATAGATAGATATATAGATAGATAGATAGATAGATAGATAGATAGCTAGATAGAGAGAGAGACAGACAGACAGACAGACAGACAGAGAGAGAGAGAGAGATAGATAGATAGATAGATAGATAGATAGATAGATAGATAGATAGATAGATAGATAGATAGATAGATAGATAGATAGATAGATAGATAGATAGATAGATAGATAGATAGATAGATAGATAGATAGATAGATAGATAGATAGATAGATAGATAGATAGATAGATAGATAGATAGATAGATAGATAGTCAGTGTATGTGTTGTCAATAAATTTGTAATGATGCAAACTTCGGAGTGACGTCGTGGAATACATCCATAGATGCTCCACTGACATAATTTTCAGCTGTTTGCAAAATAATAATGATAATAATAATAATAATAATAATAATAATAATAATAATAATAATAATAATAATAATAATAATAATAATAATAATAATAATAATAATAATAATAAACAAAACACGAGCGGATATATAATTTGCCGTAGCCAACCATCCTACGACGAGCTGAGTACGCAAAACGTAAATCCACGATCGTTTTACTTTCTGGTATTTATCGAGATGATCATCAGTTGAGTAATGTATTACACGACCATTTTAGATTTCTGCAGCAAACTAAAGGAAAACTGTAAGCAGTAACATTCTTGCACTTAGGTAGAAAGGTAATCAATTTCACTTATTTAAGCCTACCCTACTACACGAATCTGCCCAGATAAAATCTACCAAAACTTAACCAGTCCGGGGTGATTATCTAGTGCTGGTTTATGCTGCGACTATTTCCACCACCTTTTTAACTGAATTGATTTAGGCCGATATTTACTTTATGCTTGGTGGAGGTTGTACTATGTTGATTCACGCTTTGTAGGTTGTCGTCTTATTCGGAGACAAATTTGCATTGGATAGACTCGCCCATAGGTACATTCACACTGATTAAAATCGCCCCTAGTTACACTCGAACTGGATAGATTCGCCCATAGGTACCTTCACACTGATTAAAATCGCCCCTAGTTACACTCGAACTGGATAGACTCGCCCCTAGGTGCATTCGCACTGGACAGACGCTAATAATAATAATAATAATAATAATAGTACCGGTTATTATATAGGCGCTGTACCCAATTCTGCAAATCGGCTCAAAGCCCCGTGAACTGAACCCAACACGCACGCTCACGCGACACACGCAATCACTCTGAGGACAAACACAGTACAATACAAACACAGGATATGCACGTGGTGCGAAGGGTCAGCTAAGCTACGGAGGATTTGGAATTTTTGATCGTTTGTATTTGGAATTTTTCATGTGGCCTGAAACCGGTACCAAAGAGAAGATGGAGGAAGAGCCGAAGTACACGAAGAAAGAACCCCCGACGGTCCGCCCGAATTAACGGTGACACATACTAGAGAAGAAAAGTCCGTAGCCGGAACCTGGTACCTTTAGCATTATTAGCAGGCACCTTAACCACTGCGCCACGGACCGCTCGGCTAGGTGAGGAGATTTGGCCTGTACTTTATTTGTGCCAAATTGCAGCGAAGTTGAGCACTTCAGAAACACTAACATGCGACGTCTAGCCTTACACATTCTAAGCAGATATTGACGCTATGTACAGGGCATCATTTAGAGCAGAATATGTTTACGCGGAGGCGTACCCCACTGAGTGTGATATGAGTGAGATATAACGCAGACAGCACGTTATGACTGAGGCTTAATATACTCAGTGGGTTACGAGTTTCTATGTTTTCTTACGTGTTCCCGCTCATAATACCAAGGCATGCTATTTCCACCTCCTCCGCATCAGTCAGATCGGAAAATACCTCACCACCGAAGCTGACACCAAACTTGCTGTCTCTCTCATTGCAACTCTCTCCTTTTCGGCCTCCCTCACTCCACCACTTTCACTCTCCAGCGTGTCCAGAACAATGCTGCCCGCCTCGTCCTCAGAAAAAAAGTAATCCGAACACATCACTTCCCTGCTCAAACTAGTTCACTGGCTCCCCATCCTCCAACGCATCCAATACAAGATTCTGTCTCTATGCTACAAATCCCTTAACTACTACGCTCCTGCCTATCTTTCCAACTTTCTTCACCCCTACAATCTTCATTGGCAGAAGGAATGTGGCAATTGTTGCCACATTCCTTCTACCAATGAAGATAAGTAGCGGCTAATCTCTCTGTTTGTTTGTTTGTCTATTTTGACAAAGGGTATTTACCCGAAATATTAATAAATTGTGTTGTACCCGTCTTTTCTAAGCGTGTTTCTTTCTCCGTTCTTTGCATATTACACGCTTGGCAGTCACCTTTTTGGTCTGGAAAGACAATGCACGAATGTGCTTTCCCAACGCCCTCCTTATATACACAACCACTTTCCAGAATAGTCCAAGAAAATCATACAACGCAACCAATCAAAACAAAATACGCAACTGAAACTCATAAATAAGAATTTTCTGGAATCACTAACATGGGCTACAAAAACTCGGCTGCTAAATTCAGCTCTAAATTCTAAAGTATAACGAAGACACATAAAAGTATGGTAGCCCTATCACCACGTTGTATAACTACTCTAGAAGAATCTATACCTTTCACAAAACAAAAAAGGCTTCTCAATTCACGCGCACAGAAAAACAAAATGTAGCGAACTGTCGCCAACTACCCGACCTCACACATACGAGGTCACTAGACAGCGCGACCTTATCAAAAGTTCTAATCTACGCAAAACAAAAATCGACCGCTATTCTCCGTGCGACACTTCTAGAAACTTCCAGTAAAACTTATGAATTTCGCTCTTCGTGCAAACAGAAAAAAAATCTTACTAAAACGGTATGTGATTCGTAATCATGATAGCTCAAATAAATATCGGATCGTTTCCTACGATTAACACATGCATGCTCTCACAGGACAACACAACCACAATCGTAACAAGAGCTCAGGAAATAGGTGAAAAATAGACATATTTTGAAAAAAAATATTTTTTTTTTTACTCAAAGACTATTCACATCTTCAAACCCAAACTTGGTACAGAGATACCTGATGGTAAGTCCTATCTATGCATACTAATTTGGAGTACCCCTCGCAAATGTCAAGGGTCACAAGGGCTCACTAAATACGTCCGCAAAAGCCATATTTGAGATGTGTTTTTCTCAAATACTATTTACAACTTTAAAAACCTACTTGCTACAGAGATACCTGATGGGAAGACCTTTCTATGCACACTAATTTGGTTGATCCCTTGGAAAGGCCAAGGGTCACGAGAGCTCAGATGTTTTTCTGAATTGTTCAGAACTTCAAGCCTAAATTTTGTACAGGGATACCTGATGAATCATTAACGAACCAATGTAATTTTCATACTTAGCATGTAGCTTAATTGTCAAGTCAGCTGTTAGCGTTTGATGTCTTCTGTCGTATAACATTTTCCGAGATTAGCTTTTGATTTGCCAGAAACAACTACAGAGAGGAGACGTTCTTTTTTCGAGCATAATTCTATATTTTCTACCCATTTTGTTTTGTTAAACAGAAGAAATTTGTCCTGATTCATTTTATAATGTAAAATAAAATGTGAAACAAAATTCGTGCACTTACCTTGTTAGGCTGTTTCGGTTTAGCATAACCTCATCAAAAGGTAGCTTTTAACCCTTGACAGCCCATTTTACATGACCATTTCAATGGTCATCTACATTGCACCAAATCACATGTCAAAATCCAAATGTGTTAGCTCTCAGGTGTAGTTAGTTAGTTAGTGTGTGTGTGTGTGTGTGTGTGTGTGTGTGTGTGTGTTGTGTGTGTGTGTGTGTGTGTGTGTGTGTGTGTGTGTGTGTGTGTGCGTGTGTGTGTGTTTGCTATGCTGTCTGTGCATTCTAGAAAAACAAACACATACACACAGCACTCCCGGGTAAAGTTCGAGGCAAAGCATGACAGAAGTTAGCTTTTGGCTCGTCATAAACAACAATGCAAGACACACTACAAGAACATTCTATACAAATTAATAGTGCAGCAATATATCACAGGCAACCTGTCACAAGATGAAAGAGGTAATATTAAGTAGATCACATATATCACTGCCTTATGAACAAGAGTTTAAAATAGACAGCAGTTGGAATTAAAGACTTCTTAAAAACGTTTTGGGGGGAAGTGGCATGTTAAAACGACTGCTCAATGGCAGCATTTGAAACTGAATTAAATAGTGGTTGACGAGGATCACTGACAATGCCTGCACACACTGTTTACTTGACGGCTAACACAGAACAGAGTGACACAGAGTGATCAAGCGGAATTGATTGTTTGTCACTGGACTGGAGAATACATGAATATTATATTTTGTAAAAAAAAAAAAAAAAAAAAAAATCACTCTGTCCGGTTGACGACAGAAGACGGTACTCCAATCGAAAATTGTACACAATGATAAGCCCAGTGGTTATACCCACTGTAGTTGATAGTTGTTAATTGTTTATCGCTACAGTGGAAGATGTATTATATTTTCTATTGAAGCGGCAAAAACACTCTGACCTATCTACGACTACACACAGTACTCCAATAGAAAAATGCGCACAGTGATACAGACCAGACGAGAGAGAGAGAGAGAGAGAGAGAGAGAGAGAGAGAGAGAGAGAGAGAGTGAGAGAGAGAGAGAGAGAGAGAGAGAGAGAGAGAGAGAGAGAGAGAGAGAGAGAGAGAGAGAGAGAGAGAGAGAGAGAGAGAATGAATCAATGAATCAATGAATCAATGAATCTTTATTTTACAACGGTAAAGATATTAACAATGCCAGAGGCAATGCCATTTTTCAAATCTGCCGTTGCTACATCTACAACACAACAATTACATTACATTAATACATGTATAGGACGAACGCCTACGGTGTGTTGGGGGAGGGGGAGCAATGGTAAAGGGAAGGAAAAAAAAAAGCAACAACACAGCAGCACAATACATACACAGCTGTAGAATGGGTACATTACTAACAATGATATCTACGTATAGAAAGCAAAGCTTGAAGATAGTTATGGCTGCGAAGATAAATGTACAAAAAGACTTTTCTTGAAACATGATACCGTTGGAGTGGTCTTCGTGTGGGATGGAAGCGAATTCCACAAAGTCGCCCCCGAGAATGCTAGACTGGTTTTAAATAAGTCTATTCTGGTTTTGGGTACTACATATAGGCTTTTTGTATCGCCATAGCGGGACTGTGACCGGACTAGCAGCTGGGTTAGATATTCCGGAGTGTTGTCATTCCGAATCTTAAAAAGGAGAACACCTTTGTTGAATGCAAACTGCTTTTTGAGAGAAAGAAGTCCCGCTTTCTAAATCTTATCATCCGTTGTCAAAGTAGGATCAGGTAAAATTAATTTCGCTGCTCTTCTGTGTAAGGAGTTCAGTCTTTTTAAATGTACATCTCTGCAGCCATCCCACACCGTCGAAGCATAATTAATGTGGGACTGAATATGTGCATAATAAAATAATTTTCTGGTTTCAAAGTCAGTGAAGTGCTTCAGTTTGGACAGCATGAAAATGTTTCTTGAAACAGTTTTACACACTTTATGTGTGTGTGCCTGCCATTTGAGCTGATCATCTATGATAATTCCAAGGAGGCGGTGTTCAGACACTTGCTCAATAGAATTGCCTTCAAAGGACAGATCAAGTGAAAGGGTTTTTTTTGGCGTGTCGCAATTACCATTGACTTGGTTTTTGCTGGATGGATACTCATTTAGTTACGTTCACACCAGGCGGACACCTCATCAAGGCTCTGTTGTAAGTCATCTGCAACCACATTTAGGTTTTTATTTGCCGTGTGGATTGACGTATCGTCAGCAAACAAGTCACATTCGACAGATTCTGACGTTAGGTGAAGAGGCAGATCGTGCAAAATAGAAGAGGGCCTAACACTGACCGTTGAGGTACTCCAAACTTAACCTCCTTCACTTCAGAGTGTGATCCATTAACTACAACCTTTTGCTTTCTTCCCTTTAGATATGAACTAAAGAAGGAAACTGCTGAGACGTTTTTTAAATAATGACTAAGTTTGCTTATCAGAGTGTCGTGGTTAACCAGGTCAAACGCCTTCCTAAAGGCAAGGTAAATAACACCCGTCAGTTGCGAATTGTTTACGTTAGATAACCACTTATCTGCAAGTCTGCTTAGCGCTGTATGACAGGAATACTTCGGACGAAACCCAGACTGGAAGGGATGAAGTATATTATTTGTCTCTAAATACTGAGACAAATGTTTGTGTACATGTTGCTCCAGAGGTTTGCTTAACACGGACAGTAACGAAATCGGTCTATAATTATTCAGATTTCCCCTGTCCTTGGATTTCGGTAGTGGAATTACTTTTGCAAGTTTAAGCTGTGTAGGAAATACACACTGATGGAGACATAGGTTGTAAATGTATGTCAGCGATTCAACAATGTAAGGTAGGGATAGTTTCAGAACTTTAGTATTTATGTCATCAGGGCCTGATGACTTCTTGTTCGCGAGACTACTTATGAATTTACCTACTTCATGTATTGCAATCGATGGAATGCTAAAAGGAGTCACAGTCTTCTGATTGCAGTAGTTAATTAAAATATCAAAACACTTATCATTGACACTTCCTTGTGTTGAGAAAACGTCAGCAACAGACAGGAAGTGATTATTAAACATGTCAGCGGATAGATCACTAGGGATTACCGTGGATGCACTAGAGCCTCGGGTAAGGGAATTCAGGACGCGCCAAATAGCAGACCCGTCTTTGTTGTTTTTAATAGTATTTCTTACAAAGGCTTTTCTCGCTTCGCGTAACATATACTTGACGCGATTACGCTGCTTTTTAAACTCGTCAAACTTCTTTTCTCTCCTGAGGGTGTTCCTAAACTCCATGGCCTGCATCAGTTCTTTTGTAATCCATGGGGGTAGTACCGCGCTTTTGACACGCCTCTCCCTGAGGGGTGCGTGTTTGTTGAGTACCCCAAGGAAAATGCCGTACCATGCAGATAGAGCAAGAGAGAGAGAGAGAGAGAGAGAGAGAGAGAGAGAGAGAGAGAGAGAGAGAGAGAGAGAGAGAGAGAGAGAGAGAGAGAGAGAGAGAGAGAGAGAGAGAGAGAAATCAATTGATATGAATCTTTATTTCTCAACAGATGAAGTAATTAGCACATGTGCCATTTTTCATACTTGCCGTTGCTACTGGCTGCCAGTTTCATACAGAATTCAGTATAAAGTCTGTGTTATTTGTTTAATAATAATAATGCATAGCATTTATATGGCGCATTTCTCATACTTATAATATAACTCAATGCGCAGAATGTAGCCGCGAACTGAACCCAACAAGCACGCTCACGTGAATCACACGCATTCACTCACACACTGTACGTAAACACAGAACATTCACGTGGTGCTAAGGGCAAGCTCAAGCGAGCTACACGGTATTTGGAAATCGTTTTGTATTTGAAATTTTATTAAGTTGGCTGAAACTGATACCAAAGTGGAGGGGGAGGAAGAGCCGGAGTAACCGGAGAAAGAACCCCCGACGGTCCGCCCGAATTAACAGTGACACTTACTAGAGGAGAAAAATCCGACGCCGTAACCCGGAATCGAACCTCACACCTTTAGCATTGGTGGCAGGCGCCTTAACCACTGCGCCACGGACCGCCCAACATCATCTCTGGTTCTGCCCCTCCTTACTTGTCTGATCTTGTCCAGCTGTATACACCGTCCCGCTCACTACGCTCTGCTTCAGACACTCGTGTTTTCCGTACCCCTAGACGTAATAAGGTCACTCAAGGTCATCGTGCATTTTCGTATTTTGGTCCCATTACATGGAATGCACTCCCAGCTGATGTGCGTCACTCATCATCTCTTTCCATTTTCAAATCCAAGCTTAAAACACACCTTTTCTCTGTTGCATATACGTAAAGACCATTTTGTCTGCCGGCTCATCATGCGTGTGTGTGTGTGTGTGTGTGTGTGTGTGTGTGTGTGTGTGTGTGTGTGTGTGTGTGTGTGTGTGTGTGTGAGTGTGTGGTGTGAGTTTTTGCCCTTGTAAATTAATGTATATTTTTTGTTGTATGTGCTTGTTTGTGTATTCTGCTTCACTGTTTCATTACTGTGATTGTAAAGCGCCTAGAGCACCTTGGTGATTAGGCGCTATACAAATTACCTTTATTATTATTATTATTATTACTATACAAGCACAGGGTAATAATTGTTTTAGTACCAAATTACACAAAGGAAAGATTAGGTCACATTAAACATGATGAGACATTAAAAAAACCATTCATTCATCCGTCATATATAACAAATATTTAAAATAATAATAGTATATATAACTCGGGCAAACACATGTGCGTGAGCGCTCACATACGCACACACAGACAAGCGCTAATGATAACCTATATACTAAGCAAATTATTCAAATCATAGTGGTAATTCACTTAAGACAGCAAAAATTATTTCTATTATAATAGAATCATGAATTGTGAAATTAGGCGATTATTATCAGTATGGACAACCCATTCAGCAGCATGCACTGACTACGATAGCACATGTTCCATACGGATTCTTGTGGTAGATCATGTATCAGAGGACAACAAGTACTTGAGGAGGCATTCCTTGAAAAAGGGGAGGGAGCTAGCGTGTGTTATACATGTAGGCAATTTATTCCAGAAAGATGCGCTTGAGAAAGATACACTGGTTTTAAATAGATCTATCCTGCGGCGCGGTGAAATAAAATTTCGTCTTGAAGTAGAATAACCTGAACTTGCCTTGGTAAAGAGCTTACAAAGATATTCTGGGTGAATCTCATTTCAGATTTTATACATAACCATACCCTTGTTTAAAAGGTGATGGCTGCTAAGAGGAAGCATTTTCAGTTTTTCCAGTTTTTCTTCAGCTGTCAGGGCTGAATCAGGCAGGATATGTTTTGCTGCTCTCCGATGCACAAATACAGCACATGATCCTATCTCATGTCCACTAATGCCCCCCTGCCAAGTAAGGAAATCCTTCAGCTTCATCCTCCTGGTCCTCCAGTGCCAGCCTGCACCTTCTCCTTGCTCTTCGTTGCTCATATGTTGCCCAGTTGGCTTGACGCTGAGCATTTTGAACGCGCAAAGTGTCTTTCAACATCAGAAAGTCTTTGGTATTTCCATCCCGGCCGCGGGTTGTGATGTGCCGGGTGAGATCTTACGCCCCCGCTCACTCGGGCGTCTTTCACAACCAGCCCCGCGCACCCGTCCCTTGAAGACGGGTCTCTCGCGGCGGTACCTCCATCTCCCTCGGGGGAGGAGACATCGGCCCCTGGCTGTCCCTGGCGCGGCTCCAGGCCAGCCAGGCGTGATATTACATATTTGCGTCTTTACGCCACCGCGTCGCCATATGTCGTCGCATCACGACTTGTTGCTCGGCGCCTTGCGCCCTGGTTAAACGCCAGTCACCGCGCACACGTTTTACATAGGGTACGTCCTCTTGGCGTCCGTCTCACCACTCAGGTCGGATAGCCCTCCTCATGACATACCCCTTCGGGGGTCATACACACATGCGGACCAGCTGCCGCCGTGATCCCCGCAATTTTCTCCCGCCTTCCGTCCCGTCTTACACCGAGAGCTCCGACCCGCATCTACCGGCCAGGCATGGGCCTATACGTGCCTCGCCACCTATGGATAACAGGCTTGCGTGCTCGGTCCCCCTCATATGGGAATTGCATTTTAACCGTTGTTTTTTAGTTGTTCCTCTCATTTTACTCTATTTTTCACCTCGCTGCGTCTGGTAGGCCCTAGGTCAAGACCAATCTTAGATTGCTAAACCTTTCCCACCTTGTCGGATTGGTACATACTATAGGCATTTATTTCCTCTTTCCGGTTGGTGAGACCTTGTAGCCTTACTGCTATAGTCCAACCCACAGTTCACCGGCTATTCCCTGATCATCCCTTATGCCATAGGAAAATTAAACATTACATACTAAACGAACGTCCCCCCTCACGGACTTTGTTGGGTCTCATGCATACCTCTATGCATCGGAATACCCGGTGGCAGGAGTGGGGACCACCCCTTGGCGACGCCAGCTACCTTTTGCCGTATGCCGGTCAGCCAACGGCCGTACCGCGATGAATAAACCGGTTTTCGTCTGGATTGGACTTCCGGATATTGCAAGAGCTCTCCGTGCCGCGATCAGGCCCATGGATTTCGCTGTCCGTCTCGATCTGGCTGATGCATACCTTCATGTGCTCTTGCATCCTTCGGCTCGCTGTTACCTGCGCTTCGTCTTCCGCGGGGTGGTTTATCAGTTCCGGGCCATGCCTTTCGGTCTGAACATCAGTACCTGGGTCTTCACCAGGATCATGGACGCAGTGGTCGCACACGCTCGGCGGTCCTCTCTCAGTCCGACCTCGCCCTTTCTCGACGATCTGCTGCTCCGAAATTCAGTCGAGTCCCGCTTGTACTCCGACAGGAACGCGCTGCTCTTCCTTCTTCACCATCTTGGCTTCCTGGTCAACTTCGGCAAGTTGGACCTCTTACCGTCCCACAGCTTTCTTCATCTGGGTATGGATTTTCGGACCGAATTGACCCTGGTTCAACTTCCTCAGGCGCGGATTGAGAAGTTGGCGACTTTGGCTCTGCAGATGTATCGTGCCCTGGCTGCTCCAGCGCGGATGTGGTTGCAGTTGTTCGGCCTCATGAGCGCTGCCGTGGACTTACTTCCTCTCAGTCGGCTCTACTCACGACCGCTTCCACTTCATCTGCTTCTCCTCTGGCGACCGTCTTTGGGGGATTTAGAAGCCCCCATAACTGTGTCTTCCCTGGTTCGTCCATATCTCTTTCGGTGGACAGATCCCTCTTGGTTGGCTTCAGGAGTTCCTCTAGCATCCCCTCTACCCTACCTGTCGATCTGCACGGAGGCCAGTTTCTGGTTGTGGTGCGCTCCTCCTCCCGGACTTCCACGAGACAGCGGGCCTTTGGCCACCGGTTGTAGCGGGCAAGCCCATCAACTGGTTGGAGTTGGAGACGGAGACACCGCTCCGGCTTCCAACGCCACGCACGTTGCTGCAACAGCCTCTACGAGATCTATTTCACCCTTGCCCGGAGAGCCTTCTCTGCCACGCCTGGAGGTTATGCAGCGTGCCCTCACAGCGCGAGGTTTCTCGGATACAGCGGAGGCGGCTATCGCTTCAACTTAACGCTCTTCCACCTGGAATGTTTATGCGGGAAAATGGAGGATTTTTGCACAGATCTTGCCGACCTTATGGCTCATTTTGACCTTCAGCGACCTGTGGCGCGCTCCCTACTGCCTCGAGGGGATCTCGTGTGGGTATTACCATTTGCAGTTTCGAGCTCACGAAGTACGGGCTGTCTCCTCGAGCGTCGCGTTCAACCGCAACTGCGCTGTGAGAGACATTGTGGCAGCTGTGGGATGGAGGGCCGAATCTACTTTCGCCCGTTTCTACTTCCGTGCCCTATCCGGCCAAAGACAAAACCTGGCACTAGTGGGGAACATTGCGGCGGCTCAACACTCCCTCCTGGCGCTGGATGCGCCATGGGTAATACTTAACTGAAATTGTTTGGAGTGTGCCTTTGCAAGGGACCTAGCTGAGCAGTTACGCCAAGGTGAGTTTTAAGTCGGCACCCTCCTCCTCTTCGCCATTCTTCCTATCAGTAATACCATTGGTAACGTTTTTAAAGAAACAAATTTATTTTTCTTTAAAATATTTTTTTTCGAAAAATACTTACCGATGGTATTACTCACATTTCCCTCCCACCTTCCCCGCTTGCCGTCTGTCTGCTAAGATAGAACTGGTAATAACGGACTCTCGCGAGATTGAGAAGGGTGGCTATCCGGAGGATAGGGAGACGACTCGGTGGATTGGGTAGCTGCTTGCTAGAGTTATGTCCCTGGTTGTGTAGCAACACACAACAATTTTGGAGGCTGAAATTGTCAGGCGAAGTATGTCTTCCATATTGGAAGTCTTGACTGTTACTGATTTTGTATGAGAGTAGCTAGATGAGCATATGTGACATTTTTATATTCCAAGGAAATGTTAGAGATTTTGTATGTTGTATTGAGATCAGATGACTTGATAACTTTGGAGTAGACATTTAAGGTTAGTTCAAAGCTTAGACGATTATTCAGTGCTTCTTAATGTTATGGCAAATGAGCTGTTAGGATTTCAAGTTGAAGTGGAATGTGAAATCTGCTTCCATATATTTTTGCCAATATAACGTCCTTGACTGCTGTTGCTGATTTATCTCCTGCATCGATTCTGAGTTTGAAATCAGGTTGTATGCTTTGGTAAACACGGTCTTCTTGTTATTCTCTGATGAGCCACAGGTCTTTGTAGCAGTAGAATACATCAGCATCATCCAGATTAAACACTTCCTGGCCTTTAAGTTTAACTCTAATAATCTTAATCATTGCTCTGCCTAGGTTGTCAACTAGTGTTCTGTTTACATTTGCATCTGCTGAAAGTTCAATATTAATAGCAAGGCGTGCAGTACCTGGAACAATAACATCACTTGCAGCTAGGTTCGGAAACTTGATGCTAAGAGTTTGTTTTTGATCTATGGTGCTAGGATTGTTTTGATAACAATTGATTGCCTAATGCCTTAACACCAAGAGGTTTACGTAGTTTCTGTACCGGTCTAACTTTGATCCGAATGTCAATGTCATTTTATTATGCAAAAAAAAAAATAATAAAATAAAATAATAATAAATAAAAACAATGGTAGCGGTAATATTTGACCATGGTAATGAAATGATGACATGAATGACTATGCTAGTAGTACAACAGATATGACTGGTACAAGAAATACCTATAGTATGTATCGCCCACTTTCAGAAGACAAAGTAAACTCATTTTATGATAGTGTTTTTGGCCGCCCAGACATTATAGAAACTAATCAGTTTGAATATGATAAAGGTCACATATGTGTAAATAAAGACTGAGGTAAAATAAATGTAATCCATAAAAAACATGCCTGCTAAGTTTCGAGCTTTAAATACAATTAAAGGTGAAGTCAGTGGTACCACCTAAACTTGTTAGTGCTCTTCATGATGTGCAAACAAAGTTGCCAACGGGACAAGAAATTGAAATGGCAGAAGTAAAAATCTTCCCAGAAATAGCAAACAAGGTAGTACAAAAAACCTCATTTACATAAGCAAATAAATGAGGCTATAAAAACAATAGATGACTGTCCTTTATCAATGCGAGAGGTAATGGGGTTGGATTAAAAAAAAATTACAAACAGAGGTGAACTGGTAAATAATGTAGGCAAACTATGTGAGCTTGATAAACACATAGAAATGGAAAAAAATTAGTTAAAGCAGACGAGGAGAATTATGACACACAAACAAAAGAAGGAATACACCACAGATTAAAGGATTTGCAGATAGAAAGATAAGCATGACTAGAAGTAGTTGAAATTGGGAAAGAAAAACTGAAAACACAGGTCAACAGAATTAGAGAAACTATTCAGAAAATACTTCACGAAGACACAACATTGGCTGAGAGATTGAAAACACTTTTCAGCGAGCAGGCTATCAAACTTGCAAGTTTAATTACTGCTCTTGGGTTATTATCAGTACTGTTGTGTTGGCTGTAACCAGAAGTGGGGGTTCAATGCCTCCAACTCCACTGGCCCCTCCACTCCATCAGACCCAAAAGACTTACAGATGTAGGTAAAATAATAGTTGTCACATATATCAGACTTGCCTTAAGGTAGCAGATATAGTGGCTGCACAGTTTATTTTTTTCTTATTTTTATAACAAGAGATATATTCAAGCTACATGCTTGAAATTTGGCATGGTATTGCAGGAGACATGTCTGCAACTAGGAACAATGTTTGTTTGATACAGTTTAAAGTTTTAATATTAATTTTAATTAATTATGTTAATTTATTCTAAATTTTCAACAGCCCAAAAACCCAAAATTTTGCCAGTGCCAATTCTAAACAGTTGTTTTTTTTCCCTTAATTCTTTTTTTAGTTTAAACTGCACCATAAAAAAGCTTTTGTCATACCACAATGTTTATATCAGTATTTGTTTGTTTTGTATAGGCACATGAAATTTGACACTTCAAGTTTGTAATTTTGTTAAATAAAAAATGTAATTTCAAACAAACAAAAAAAGCTATACTAATTTTGGTACGCAAATAGCTAGGTATTGGTATGAAGAAGCTGCACACCAAATATTATGGTAATTGGTTAATATTTGTGAGTACAGTGTGGGAAAAATGAACAATACCTGGCAATTTTCGCAAACTTCGGCGAAGGAAAAATAATACACAAAACAGCACATGATCCTACCTCATGTCCACTAATGCCCCCCCTGCCAAGTAAGGAAATCCTTCAGCTTCATCCTCCTGGTCCTCCAGTGCCAGCCTGCACCTTCTCCTTGCTCTTCGTTGCTCATATGTTGCCCAGTTGGCTTGACGCTGAGCATTTTGAACGCGCAAAGTGTCTTTCAACATCAGAAAGTCTTTGGTAAATTTGACAACACACAATCCCAGTTTAGACAGAATGTTTCCCAGAGCTAAAGCTCCATCATTAAAGACTGCTACAGGAATATGGACTGAAGTATTTACCGAAACAAGTCCATGATTACCTCTCTTGGGACAATATTTCCAAATAAGTCCATTGAGCGACTCGTTTGCGTTTTGAGTGTAACCTTCAAGACACTTTTTCAAGAGCTGTGTTTTTGATAAATCTTTAAAAACAGGTTTAATTTCATCTAAAACTGCCCTAGGTAAACTAGAAGTGTGCCTGTACCTGTCTACAGTGCCTGATGCAACTGCTTGTCTGTATGGACACCAAGAATCTTTGCAAAAATTGTGCGTTGGTTCAACATCTGTTGAATTGTAATGAAAGAAGATGGCCCATACTGCTTGTCTCATTGCCACTAAATTATTTTTATTTCTCCTGATTGCATTTCCATAATGAGTCTGAATGCTATCTATTTTATCCTTTGTCAGCCTAGCTTTCCCTCCAATTGTTTTTCCATCTGCTAATTTCCTGTTTCCCATGTTTTTTTTCAGCTGTCGCAGTCGTGTGCCCATTCGTTTCTGAATATGCCCGACACATTCAATTTTTTCAACCTGTATTTCCTCGCCATAGGGTTTTGCATCATGTACACATGATGTGCCCGTGTGATTTTTTGTACAGCTGTCAGCATGATTGGCTTGCCATGTCTGATACTTTTCACTGTTTTTATCTACCTTTTCATACTTTTCACATGATTTGCACACTTTTGACCTTGTTTTCATGCCCAACACCTTCTCAGTTGCACACCCAATGACACTTGCAGCCCCTATCTTTGAAGAATGACCCCTAGTCATCCAGGTACCATCACCGCTTACATCTATGTTACGGCACTGGTCATCTTCTATTTCATCTGCAAGATCATATTCTTTTTTTTTTCCAGCATTTTTCATGCTTTCTTCCATGGTGCATTTTGTAGTCTTTTCTAAAGTGTTCATAATGCACTGATGAGTATTCTTTGCAGCAGGGGGTGGTATGTTCATCGTACCACAGAATGTTCTAAGATCACTGTGATCACAGCCTATGCAACGCATCACAAATGTGGCTCTTCTATTGATTGAATTTACTGTAAGATTTGTTGTTGTTTGGATTTGTGGACAGGAAGGAAAAGATTGCCCCCCTTTGCATCTAGCATTGCTGCAGTGAAAAGCAAATGTGCTTGCTAAACCTTCCCTCCGTAATTCTATTAGTGAAACTTCACTATGACATAAACTGCACACCAGCTGAGAGGAGATGTTGTGTCCTAGCAGTTCAATATCAATTATCCTATTTCCATGTACAGAATCGTGTTCTACTGTTTCTGTCTCTGCTTCACTTGTATCACCTTCACTAGTTTCAGATTCATAATATAGCTTGTAAATGCCAGACAGCTTTCTTTCAGAACATGTTGAAGTGGGCGTGGCAGTGTTTTGTGATTGTTCTGCACTTGCACTATTATTTATGTTTTGCGATGACGTGGGTTCATTGTCATCGTTCTGATCAAAGCTAGAGTTTTCAGACTCGTTTTACCTTGACAAATCTATTTTTAGGAGGTTTCTTCTTCTTACGCTTCTCACCTCTCCTTTTGAGATCTGTAGACATGATCAAACTATCACAACACACGATGAATATAATAATCCCAGTCAAGAATCACATGCTTTCACATGGAGGTAGCCATTTGCAAAGAAACAGTAACTCTTGGGGTGTATTAATTGCAGGGAGAGGCTCATTATTTCCCTTGGAGTTTAGTAATTGCAGGGAGAGGCTCATTATTTCAAGCTAAACGGTGTTACTGAAGACAAAATAGATTTCTCAGCTGCCATCTTGTTTTACGGTGTCGACACCCTACCCTACGAAAAAATTCATAACAAAAAACTATAAAATTTTGAACAAAAACCTGTATATAAGATATTTAACCAGTGTAGACAGCTGTTTCAGTCTTTGCAACCTCTTCTGCATACCATCGGCAATACTGGAGGAGGCAGGAATTTCTGCCAACCTGCATTGACAGCCACATTTTACTGTGGTGTCTATAGGGGCATAGATACTGCAAATAATTAAATATTTTAATAATTTAATAATTTAATAAATGACTAAATATCTGGACCCCCCCCCCCCCTTGGGGGACCTAGATTTAAATTTCCATACACTGGGTGGCTGGAACAGTGGGATATGTGATACGCCCCCACCACCTTCGAAGGGAGGGGGGGGGGGGGCGGCTTCCATATGCATTGCTTCCAGTCACTTTGTTAGCGCACCCCCTCTTTCCTATCTCTTTTTTTGTGCTTTTTGACACAGTGGATCTTTGATCACTGGTCGATCATGCACACTTCTCTTCTCTGACAGTGCTTTTACTTACATTACTTTGTAACCTTTAACCTTTCTAAAATATTAGCACTGGCAATCTCCTCTTTTCTTTTCATTTATTACTACATTATCGACTGCAACCATTTCCCCCATTTTGGTAGGTTCTCTTTTAGGGTGCATGGAAATTTGGCTCTAGGTGGTGGCATGGAATGTATGCCCCTGAAGACACCACAGTGAAATGTGGCTGTCATTGCAGGTAGGAAGAAATTCCTGCCTCCTCCGGTATTGCCGATGGTGTGCTGAAGAGGTCGCCAAGACCGAAACAGCTGTACACACCAGCTAAATATCTGGACCCCTCTTTGGGGGACCTAGATTTAAACTTCCATGCACTGAGTAGCTGGTACAGTGGGATATGTGATACACTCCTCTTCGGGGAGGGGGGAAGGGGCTTCTATATGCATTGCATCCAGCCACTTTCTTAGTGCACCCCCTCTTTCCTATCTCTTTCTTTTGTGCTTTGGCCACAGTAGATCTATGATCACTGGTCGATCATGCACACTTGTCTCCCCTGACAGTGCTTTTACCTCCATTACTTTGTAACCTTCCTAAAATATTAGCACTGGCAGTCTCCCCTTTTCTTTTCATTTCATCAGCTTTGTAATGTTACTGTACCTAATCCTGTAACTAATACTCTCTACATCTTAAAACATGTAGGTAATAAGCGGGTAGTTTTTCCTGCACCTGTTCCTGCACTCGCAATTGTCTGGGACATAAAGTTTGAATTTATTAGCCCTAATGTAATTACTGCAGAAGATAACTTAACATTTACAAAGTGCTTTTCTCTGATCCGTTGCTTTTGAGTCTTGTTCCGAGCTATTCTGAAAAAAATAATTGCAGAGATAAAATAAAAGTGAAGGAGTATGAAAAACAAAGGTATTTTCTTACAGATAGAAAGGGTAGGTCTAATCCGGCTGTTGTGTTTGCATCAGCAAGCTTTACAATAAATGAATAAGCCACAATATTTTTTTTGAAATTATCATGAGACCTTTGGATGAGGTCAAAGAAGCAGATATTGCACAGGGAAACAAACTTACGTGGGGTAGCTCAGTAACAAAGTCAGCAAAATTCTTAATTTTTATTAGAGAAGGCGGAGATATAGAAGTT